>CAJINU010000005.1:102512-722205 GCA_905178165.1 Amoebophrya sp. A25 | reverse complement strand
CGCGCGCGTTACGCGCGCGCGCCGCGCGCATGTAACGCGCGCGCCTTATTTCGCGCGTAACGCGCGCGCGCGTAACGCGTTATAACGCGCGCGCGTAACGCGCGCGCGCGCGTAACCCGCGCGCGTAACGCGCGCGCGCGCGTTACAGTTTTTGCACCTTAGAAAGATGAAAAATTATAGCTTAATAATAGATTAAGGCTGACCAGGCCAGCAGATTCATTTGAAATTCTCCGCGCGCTTGATGCCTGAATCTACAAAAAAGCTGCCCACCTGTCTGAGAAGTTCACCGCGAATTCTACATGATCTCAACTTCTAGAAAAATGCAGTCGTCTTCTGATGTGTTGACTTTTATCCCTCTTGGTCGTCCTTCTTGTACATCTACGACAGATATCCACTCTCGTGGTGAGATTGATTTAATTGAAAAGGTTCACTCCATGAAAAATCTTTGAAAAATCTTTCATAGTTAGATTGAATGCGTCCTTTGCTAGTAGTTAACAAGGAGGCTGATGAAGCACATGACTCTAAACCTAAGCTTTGTTGAGCACTAGTCGGGTGTGTCGAAGCGGTCCGAGTGATACTTTGGTGTAGGGTGCCGTTGGACCGAGGACGACACTCATTGAGATTCAGTTAGTTTTGCGAATAGACTCCCTATTTGAAGTTCGATTCTGATTGTGAAGATTGAAGAATTAGAAGGAACACTTGAAACAAGAATAAGTTGTTGCATTTTCCTAGTTCGTGAGTGCGCTCGATTTAGGATGAATTAATATGTAACCCCATTGATTATAGTTTTGACACGTATTTATGATGCGCAGAGTTTTTGATCTGCATCAGTGAGGAAAATTTTGGCGCTTTCTTTTGGCAATCTATCGTTTATCTAAAAAATTCCCCTAGTCGTCAGTAGTTCTGCCTTAGTCATAACATATCTACGCTCCGCCCCTGGTGGGAAGGGAGAGCTATGAGCCCCAGGCGGGACGCCTCTGTGAGGAAAGTGTCTGGTTGTGGCTATTTGTCCTTCAGTGACGCACCCAGGCACCTATGAGAAGGTGCGAGGAAAGAGGCAGAGAACCGTGAGCCCCAGGCGGGGCACCTCTGTGAGAAGAACCAAGCTGCTGCTTGTGAGCGTTCTTTTTTTGATGTTCGCAAGCACCTCATACGAGAAGGCGCGAGAGACGAACCAGAGACATCTGAGTCCCCGCGGGGCGCTGTCTGTCTGTGCCTCCTTGTACTTCTGTGTTGCTCGATTCTATGAAGAGGGCGCGAGATCCTAGCAGCCGAGACCCTGTGCCGGTGCAGTGTCGTCTGTTGCCCCAGCGCGCTGTCGCTCTCCCTCTGTTTGATCCCCTCTGTCTGAGGAGCGAGCTGTCCTTCTTCCTGAGTTACACCACCGCCGGGCGCGGCATCTTGGTTGAGTCGTGGCATGCGCCTTCGCACAGCCTCGGGTGCTCTAGTTGACGCGGAAACTTACCAACGCGTCTCCCAGTAGAATTCGTGCGCGCTTGCTTGCTTCTCGTTCTCGCACCATTCCTGTTTGTTTTTTGTTCCGTAGGATTTCTCCGTCATCTGATAGCTGTAGGCCCTCCTGTTTTCTACGTATCTCTCCATTTCAGTTTCGCACTCCTTGCTTATAGAGTATACTGCTTTTTTCCCGTTGCTGCTTCTTGTAGTTGCACCATCTACCTTGTCGCACTTTTTCACTTAACGTGGAAACTGCCCCGCGGGCATGTTTCCCCCTCTTCGCCTCCGTCGAAGGCGTTGCCACCCAGCGAACGCCACTCGCTGCAATTCCTGGGCCCTTGGCTGTACTGACTGGCCTTCGCGAAACTTGCTTCGTTATCGCGCCTCCGATGCCATTGCCGTGGGTGCGTGAGAAGCTCACGCCTCGCCCTAGCCGAAATGCGCCGTGGCCATGGCCGCACGTGTACCGGCTGCCTCGGAGGTCGTTCGCACGTCGATGAGGTTAAACAGTAACGCCTGAGGGACCGGCTCGACGCCGAGGGTGACAGACGCGCTCCGTCTGAATGTCCTGAGGAACCCCAGGAAGGTCATAGAAGGCGCCGGTCGCCTGACTGTCTGGCGAACCCCTCCAATGATAATAACATATCTACGGTAGTTAGCGCTAGCGGCCCACTCACGTTTTCTTGCATAGCGCGGCAATCACCAAGCGGTCTCGTGGCGTGTGGTCATGTTCATGCATGATTCTCAGTTGTCCGGCTTTGTTCGTGTTTCCTTTAGATGGTCTGATGAGGCGTTCTAACCGCATGTGAGATCTTGGAATCTTGCGGGTGATCTATTTGTCTGCGTGTGCTGATGCACTCTTCCACTCTGAACAACAGAAGTGGGATCCCTTTCATTTCAGCGATCTTGGCCGTGTTTAGTTCGTTGTCAATAGAGGACTTTCTACAACTAGATATGATTTGCAAGTGCGGTCATGTCACGTTTTATTAGACCTGTGGCAAGGAATTTGTTCCGTCTGCATAAGTGAGTATCCAGCTTGATCGCAATAGACGGGTTCATTGTTTTTTCTACTTATATATATAATTTATTAGCAAAGAAGGACTTCAACGACATCGACTCGAACGAAAGTGTGTCTTTGTCAGCTTTTTATAACACCGCTATAGATGACCATTGTTCTGCATGGTTGAACGTTTTTATCAGATGTCTTCATGATTTCCCTTTCTGCTTGCATCCCGTTGCCCGTTTTTTGCTTGTGACTGTTTCAGCGGCTTTCGGCACGTGAGATAAAACACGGTGTGAGCCTCTGGTGCTGCTTCTATACACGTGGGGCTTGGCTAGGAAACAATCTGACTTGCGCGTCATCAAGTGGCTACGTGGCAAGCACACTTTACTAGTGCGTGGTGGTGCTTTTGGGCATCTTTGGTTTGTCGCAGTCTACAGGAGATGTCGGCGATGGCTTCTTGATCGCACCACCAGCTTTTTCCCGTCACTGTAAATCTTTTGATGAACAACTTCAACAAGACAAGGAAGATGAGCTTGTACGACTCGTAGGGCTGGTGCGACGGAGGTGATTCTGTTGATCTTTACAGATTCCGAATATGACAAAGGTTATCCAATCGCGAAATAATGAGGCAGCAAATAAGACCTTACAAGAAGTAACCGCTACCACCACAACGTCTTCATCTGATTCGTTTTTAGCGAAGAGCTCACAGCATTTTGTTTCAGCCGCCTCACAGGACAACGGCAAACACAGATACGACTCAAGGGTAGCTGCAAGTCGAGGCGAGGCCACTGGACTGGACCAATTGTCTGTGGTTCACAGTGCCAGCGAACTAGAGCGATAGGAAGACCGCGTCAACAGATGAAATCCAGCCCAACAGAGCAGTGTCAGTCGTCTAGTATCTTCCGAGGAATTGGCGGCAGGGAGACGTCGAAGTGGCTAAAGTAATCTCATTACTGAACATCTTGCGACATTGATATCGAGAAGGAATAGCAACAATACCAGTGATCAGGCATTGGCGCGACTGCGGGCACGACAAGAACTTTTCGCGATGAACACCGCCTCCGCCCCAACCATGCTGCAGGAGCAGCTCCTCTTGCAATTAAGGCTGTAGCTAATCCATCTTTGGAAGCATCCTTGAAACGTATGGGGGAGTATTACAGGGGAATGCTTCCCCATACTTTTCAAGGATGCAATTTGAAAGGTGAACTCCTGACAGTTCTAATGTAAGACGACAGCACAGGGTCACTAGATATCGGGAAGGGGGGCGAGCCTTTCTTTCCGAGTAGGGCCGGCGCTTTTAGCTTTGAGGCCGCAGGGTCATGTCCCTCGCAGATGAACTTCCGCGGGGGCGACGGACGGATCAAAAGTGCGAGTGGAAAAGCGATCAAGTCCGCGTCCTTTGACCGCGCACCGAGTAGCTACCCAGCAGCACAGCAGCGGCTTATCTCGTCACGGCCGCGCGGCGGATCGGGCGACGCAGATGTTGTCGCGGTTGTGCAACGGGTTGTGAGTCCGGGACCCGACGGCAATCAGACAGGGAGCGAGGACGACGAGGTCGACGGACCACCATCGCGCGGAGGGGGCGTGAGGTGCACGACCCGACGAGTAATACAGTCGTCTTCGCTGCGGTCTGGGACGCAGCGACCGTCGGTGCCGCTGCCAGAATTCAGCAAGCTAGACAAGCTTGATTTCCAGAAGTCGCGTAGCGGAGAAGTGCCGGGGCACAAGAGCTTCCCGGAGGCCCAGGAGGAGACTCGAACAACGCTGGACCGTTTTTACCAGGAACAGAGGTGGATGGGCCGGGAGCTGGAAATAAAACAAGACGTTTCCATCGCCCGTGATTCGCATCGCTCCACTCCCTCGTCGCGGCGTAGTCCAGCCGGCCGTCCCCGAAATCTTGACGGCGACTTGGGGAAGAACGCTAACAACAGCAGCGTTCTCTCTGACAGAGACGCTTTCTTAAGCACCACCGCGCCACTACATTCATCCACACGCGGGGATGCAGGTGGCCAGTCCGACGACGAGACGCCAGGCGACGGGCGGGACTACTACGTGCACCAGGGCACCGAGTCCACCCGAATAGAGGAAATGTTGTGGGGCTCGCGGGGACCGTCGCGAGGGTTGGTGAATGGCTACAGTGCACCAAATATGATGCGGCTACTCCCCGAATCTTGCGCTTCTAGTTACGAACACATACTTCTCGCGCGTGGGGGGCGCCAGCACGGTGGAAGCATGGTAGATCTAGCCCAAGCAAGCTTTTATGCGGACACAAATCCTGCGGCAAGTTCTCGGGAAGACTTGCACAAGGGTCTACCGCGTACCGGGAGCTCACGTCCTGCGCTGCCTCAGCGCAGCCCCCCACCAAGCTCAGTCTCGGTTCCTCACTTGACTGTCACCGGCCTTGACGAAGAGAACTATCTCAGTCCTGGTGCGCGTGGTCGAAACGCCTCGTTTTCCGGTGGAACTGGGCGACCTGTGATGACGGTGGCATCGGCACCGACGCTTGTGAAAAAGTCGGCGACAGCGATGGATTTGCAGCAGTACCGCCAGCGCGGCCTTATGCACGCGCCGGCAGCGGAGCGTAGTCGAGACCCGACTCCCGCTAGCAATCGGGCCGCTCGAGGTGGGAGCACGTCTCCGACCCTCGGAAAAACGAGGATTGATGGTATATCCGATCAATGACAATTGGGATTCTTGTCTTAAAATGTGAAGTTTACGAGAAGGAGATCTTCTGGCTCAGATTGAAGTACTCTTCGGCCTTCCGTTTAAAAATGAGATCCAAATTGTCTACGTCGATTACTAATGCACACCTCAATTTACTCAGGAACAGGTGATGTCATCTCTTCAATTCATTCTGCAGGTCAAAACAGTTCACAGGCGAGTTTGATTCACTACATGCAACGCTTTGGGAGCAACAGCGCGGCATCCATCCGAACATCGTCTCCGGCTTATGACTGGGACGCAGGACAACAGAGTCAGCCAGAAAACGTGGAAGCCGGGTCCCCAGGGTTTTCGCTACAAATATCGAGAATGCAGAGCGAAGAGGCCTCTCGATGGCTCTCCGCAGGAGGGGAGGCTACTGTCGGGGGTGGCCTGTACTCACAGTCAAATAATGCCATGTCTTCCAGAGTGGCGTCACAGCAAGCAGCACTCCTGCAACAAAACCACGGCTACAATTTCGAGCCGGCAGACAGTGCCTTGGCGCAGCAGATGCCACGTGCAGACGGCTACGCGTTTAGAGATGCGAGCTCGCCAACGAGCCCTCCAAACAGCAGCACTGCATTCCCCCAATTTCATATGCGATTTGCAGGCCAGGACGCGCAGGGCCAGGGTAGCGCCTTTGCCGGCACCACGGATTTAGGTATTTATCTAGTCTTTACTTACCTAACTACTTCGCATCAAATTGTTCGATACAACATCGATAAAATTTGAACATAGAACTTCGTACGACGAGCTCCTACTGGAGTTGCGACGCACGTTTTTCGAAGGTTCATCGATCATGTAGGGTGGGCACAAATATCGTGGAATCATTATGCAGTTTTGTCTACTTACAATCCAGGTGCACAATTGTCGGGCGCCGCGGGGATGTATGGTCTTAACGGATATGGACTTGACTTCGAGCCATTTTACCACATTCCGGTGTCACCTGGCGTTCAAATGAGCAAAGAGACGACGTCAAACTACAGCAATCTTATGGGGCAAGTCGGGATCGGCACTCGATGGGAGCAGCCGGGTTCCAACGAGTCGCATGATCTGAGTCAGCTGTTGCAGATGAACACATCACCAGGCGTCGGTTCGAATTTCGGCGGGGGTGCCGCGATGGGTGAAGCACTACAATATGTATTAGGAGTAGGAGGTGGAGGAGATCCAGGTGCCGCGACGACATTTAGACCTGCTCCTGCGAGCAGTTCACAGCAGTGGGGACAGTTCGGACAACCAGGAATGCGTCAGTCCGGTTCCGGAGCACCCGTCGCGGGTGCCCGTCCAGGTGATAATGCGAGCATACAACAACTATCACCCTCTTCTGCTGCAAGGCCATCGCCTGGGGGTGCGGCGGGTTTCGCCCCTCCAGGTCGTCCCCGCGGTGCTAGTGGAGTCAATTATACGTTGCTGTCGGGACCGGGGCTCGGATCGCCATCCGCAAGAAATGTGGTAGGCGGCAGGGCAAGACCAGAAGGCGGCAACACCGCGTCAAACCTTCCGCAACCACTGCAGTTATTGGTGGAATCGGCGAGCAGCGTGCGGCCAGGTGGGCAGGGCAGCGCAAAGCCTCCAGAGACGCAAGGAAGTGGGCCTTCCTCGAGTGGAGCCCATACTCGGGGACCAGTTCGAGCAGGCACAGTTCCTGGCTCGTCTCCGTATCAGGGAGCTGCTGGACCCAAGCAAGGATCTTACGGATACGGCGCCGGCGCGCCCGGTGGGGGTGTTCACGGCAGTATTTCTAAGGGATCGTCGACGCGGGGTCCCGGAGGCCTCGTGCTGCATGTTCCCGCGGATGCGCAGGATGATGGCCCCTTTCGACGGCCGCCAATGCCAAAAGGGTACAACGACCACAACAAGGGAGGTGCGCCGGATGGCTTTGCAGGCGGAAAAGGAGGAAAACAAGGGTCACTAGGTGGAACAAAGGGTGGACTAGCCGGACCATCTCCAGGATTACCCCAAGGACCTGGACGAAGGTCGCAGGACCTTCCACCTGCTCGCGCACCGGACCAGCAGGGCGGACCGAACGGTGTCGGTAAAGGCGGTAAATACGGAAACCCGCCTCCAGGCTCACAACATGGTGCTCCTCCAGCAGCGCAAGGAGGACCCAATGCGAGGCCGCCTCCGCCAGTGAATCTGATGCGGGAGTTCAAACAAGGAAAGCGAAAAAGCGTGAAGCTGACGGAGATTTGTGCAAATCGACAGACACTTTCGGACTTCGTGTACGATCAGTTTGGTAGCCGCTACGTCCAAGAAAGTCTCACCAACGTAGACGAGGCGACGAAAGAAACCTTCTTCAGGCAGGTGTTGCCCATAGCCCATGAACTTGTGTACGACGTATTCGGAAACTATGTGGTCCAGAAATACTTCGAGCACGGCACAGAGAATCAGAGAAAAGCACTCGTGGATGCACTGCGGCCAGAAATTTTGCGACTCTGCTATCAATTGTACCTATGCTTGCATATTGCACGGATGATGATTAATTCTGACGCACCGCTGCGACTGTTCTTTTATGGATATGCACCATTAGTAGGACTGTTCTGGGATTATCCAGTACGGAGTTAGTTGACTTAATTTTTGATATATCTCCCTATCCAGGTATGGTTGCCGCGTCATTCAGACCGCTTTAGACTGTGTGTCGGCGCCCTTGAAAATTGCCATAACAGAGGAGCTTCGCGGCCAAATCGTCAGCCTTGTCGAAGATCAGAATGGCAATCACGTTGTTCAAAAATGTGTAGAAGTGCTGCCGCCAGAGAAGGTACTTTTCAATTTGTGCTGCTGAAAAAACTCATTAGACCGTCACTTGCAAAGCTCAGTTTATACAACATCGTAGGCATAATCACTTGTATTTTGTCGCACGAATTCGGTGTCGTGACGCTCATCCTTGACTTGATGGTTAGTAGCGGCTGCGTCTGCAGCAATTGCATCTTTATTTTACTATTTTAGGCTGCGTGGATTGTGGCGGGATTTGCTGGGCATGTGCGGAATTTGGCTGCTCATCGTTACGGATGCAGAGTTATCCAGCGCGTAATCGAGTTTTTGCCTGTTGAGATCTGTGCTCCGCTGTTCGAGGAGATGCTGCAAGGAAAGAACTGCCGTGCACTTGCCCACCACCGCTACGGGAACTACGTTGTTCAGTACATGCTGGAACGCGGGAGAGATCGTGATGTACAGGGCGTTTTCGACCTCTGTGTCGCGGAAGTGCGCGAGTGGTCGTGCCACAAGTTTGCGTCGAACATCGTGGAGAAAATAATTAGCCTTAGCAGTGATCACGCGGAGCGGCGAGCCAACCTTCTGAGAGCAGTAGTGGCGTGTCCCGCTGAAAGCAAGCGAACCGAGCAGGACCCGTTGTCGGACGACGAACGGGGACGCTCAGGCAGCTCGCAGAGCCCACTCATGCTCATCATGAAAGACAAATTCGGAAACTACATCTGCCAACGGTATATGTTTATTTAAGGCATATTTTTACAACGTGCATTGATTATTCAAGTTCCTCGATGCTAAGCCTGAGATACTTCAATGAATTCAATAATTCGCTTCTTTAAAAATGAATTTGCGCGATCTTTTTCGAAAACAACGATTACAACAGGTTGATGAAACTTGCTTCGAGTCTCTCCGATGGCGATGCGTTGCGAGATCAGTTTTTTCAGATTCTGATCGACAATCTGCCGGAGTTGTCGAAGTTGTCGTACGGAAAGCACATTATGTTTGCGTTGCGAGAAAAATGCTACATGACCGAGGAAGAGGTGAGCCGTGCGATCGGAGCGCGTGGCTCTCGCGCACTTGCAGAAGCTGACCGAGGATCAGGTGACCGACGTGGATCGGGTAACGGAGCTGACACTGACGAGAGAGGTAAGTCAGCGCCATCGGGTTCTGAAACCGAAAAACAAGATGGGCCTTCTGAGAGTTGAGCCGACTAATGTTTCTTGGTTCTTAACCCACTACAACACTTTGCTGGTACGAATGCGTGCTAGTTTTGCCGAAAGCGTCGCGGTGCACGTTTGTCGCAGGGACACGGCAAAAAGTCAGTTCTAGTTTCGGAAGAATTCTTCTCCGTTGAAGAGCGTCGTCGTAAGTGCGGCGACATGAAATTCCCACTTCCAAAACCCGTCTTTAGTCTAATCGTACATTATCCCATTTCATCATGTTCACGACATTTAGCGATATTCAGTACATTGCTACTCACACTTATTATTTCTTTGATATGGAAACTGCTCATATTTGTCCATTTTTTTAGGTCAAATCATGGTTGAAACCGTCTCTGTATACCGTCTCGCGCAACAAAAACAATGAAGTCAAGATGAAGATAGAAGTATTGCGATTCACACAGTTTTTCAATATAATGATGGCTTAGTCCTCTTGCAAGTATTGACTACTAATTATGTTCACTGCGGTTCTGACCCTGATAGGTATCTATAAGTAAGCATGTTGACCCGTGATGAATTATCGAAATTCATTATCGAATAGCTTTGACGAAGCCAGCTTGTCTTTTCCATACCTGCTCGGATCGAATCCTTCATATTTTCCACGCAGAGCTGCTTCATAATCACAGCTTCTTTATTAGTCCAGTAACGATATAGAGACAACATTTGAGAATTGAGATGAAATATTTGTATTTTCAGCGGAAGAGGTCATTGAAATTGATCTTACTCTCGAGGAATATCATGGCTACCACGTGGTCCATCACCCAGAACAAGATCATACAACAGGGCACCAGGCTTGAACCGTGAAATACTTCTGAAGGATTCATCTTCATGCGGGTGCGCTGCGATCGGCTTCGCGTGCTAGCCGGTGCCAGTACGTTTTATCGGAGTCCGTCTCAGCCTTGGTGTGAGCCTTTGCCTTTTTCTACTTGGGTGAAGTCGTGATAGTGAGTGATGTGCTGTTAGATTATTTTGCGTAATATAGAACATGAAGAGCCAAAAAGGAAAACCAAGCGCAATTCATCGAGAATTCTTCTGGGGTATCGCCACTAATGGTCAGCATACTCAAGTCCAGTGCCGAGGTTCTCCGAACATGGTGCCATGTCGCAAACAAAGCTTTAATGTAATGCTTTCATTTTAGAATGACAGAACAGTGAATCAGATCGGCAATGTTTTTCGTTGTTGCCAGAAATTAAGGAATAACTAGCACCAGTGGCTATAGCTAGGGGAAGGCACCGCCGTCCCAATTCAGGTTTTAGCTCTAGCTGAAAGTCTTCTGCTCTCTCAAGGCCAGCTACAGTTTGGTAAATTTTGGCTAGGTGTCTTTCTTTTTCGCGATCATCCTGAGCATAATCAGGATCATACATGGCCCTTGGTATGTCAGGTTTATCATTGGCTTGACAGAGAGCCACTCCAAGCAACGAATCACGGAGCAGAGATTCAATGATGTGGAAGTGGCTCCGGGATGTACGAGTTAGAGAACTGATCTTTGCGATGTTACAACTGCTCCAAAAAAGTCCTTTTGGCACCGAGTGTGCGTCGCTCGCGACTTTGCTGTGTTTTGAAACCGGCACATTCTTGTGTGTTTACTTTTTACCGCATGTCGCATGTGAGATCACTTACTGGGGGTTCTGGAGTTTGAAGAAGCACAGCGGGGCTGTTCTCTAAGAGGCAGCGAATTTCTTGTAGATTCTTGGTCCTGTGAGACCACGAAGATTTACGATGCAGAAAGTAACAGAAGACAAAAATTGAACTAGATCAAGTACTAGTTTAGCAAGGAAGAACTAGGACATCATTGCAAGAGAGAGAAGTGGCTGGAGAATTCGCGTTGCGGTGCTGGCCTTGGAAAGGTCTTGAAGCTCCAAAAATCAGTACAAGATCTTTTCGAAAGACATAACATAAAAATGTTTGAAAGATGACTGAGACTGATGCGACTCGGACGTCATTTTCATTAGTTCATTTTTTTACAAGATCCCCTTGAAGCAGCATAGTTGAGCAACGACAGGTTGCATTCAGATCCAGGAGTGCGCTTATACCCTCGATAGTAAGTCTATTGCTGCTAATTTTACAATACATTCTCACTCGCAACACTGACTGGTGGATCAGTACGACAAGCGAATAGAAGACACTTGTTGCTTTTGTATGAGTCTTGCGCTTTTCGGCATTAGCTCTTTCCTTTTATGTAGAACAGCTTAGTAGAGACTGTTTCCTAATATTTCTTGATGTTCCTGAAGATTTGGCTCGGATTATTTCTTGTTTCCGGACTACACAGTCAACATATATCATACATCATATCTGTACCAGCAACGACTTCATTGAGTAACAGAAAGAAATAGATTGATATACGATAAAGATCAACAAAATGGCTGCATCGTCAAAACCAATTTTGCTTGTGAACGGTTTCGGTCACTTTCGTGCTGAGGACTGCTTGACGACACAGGCCTTCACAGCCCTCTGCAAGGAAAAGAAGGTTCCGTTTGAAATTGTATCCTTCGATTTCCAGAAACCCTCGGCTTCGGGTCCAGTCTGTCGCGGCTATGTGGAGAAAGCGCACGATCAGTAAGTCGAGAATCTACTCTTTCTCCTGCATAATGCTAGGTGTTCGTAAAGCATCTTTTTTCAGCAATTCTTGTTTACGAACTCATATCTTTCAGCGGAACGAAGGAAAGCTCATTCAGGAGAAAAAACGAAATTAGGTAGAGGTTTCCCCACAGAAAGACCGGACGTTGTATCTTGATTAGATGCGATAATTTTCTATTTTCAGGTTTGCAGCAATCGTTATTATCGATTTGAGCGTTTGCTTTACGGAATTCATGTATTACTTGGGTGGTCCAATCGAGAAGTACGTCCGAGGGCACAAGGGGTGCGTGGCGTTCCCAACCACGGAAGGTGGCAGCTGGCTTAGCCGTTGCGGGACCGAGCTGTTCCCAGAAATCAAATGGAAGTTTGACGGCTACTATCGAGCAAAGCATTGCGCAGTGCAACAGAATGCTAGCAATGTCTCTCGCTTTTTCCCGGGAAAGGAAGAGTTTTACTTTTCTGTGAAGTCGTGCATGATGAAGAATGTGCCGGTAGAAGAGCGGTTTTTCGCAACAAGAGAAGGCTCGCAGTTGTTTGGCGGCATGTTCGGCAACATGTTGCCGTCTGGCCCCGCTAAGCCAGATCGCGGAACCGAAGACGGGACAGCAACGTGCGTGGCGGTCAAGTCCGGGGGCTCCATCGGTGGTACCTTAGGCTACTTTGGTGACGTAAATGCGGAAGCATCCATCATGTCCTTGGTGCTTTCTTTGGTCCAGAATGCTGCTGCTCCGAAGATGGTTGCTGATGCCTCCGTTGTGGAGGCGCATGGCAAGTTTCAACCACAGGCTGCCTATGCCGGTACGTCGGAGATCACCCGCAAGGAACTGCAAGAGCGTTTGTTGAACGGCGTCGTTACCATTGTCTTCGATAAGGTATTGCTCTACCTTCGCATATCTGCGTCTTCGTCATGAATAGGAAGCACATTGGAATCAGAATTCTTTAATGTCCTCGCTGAAGACCCTCTCTCTCCGTTGTCGCTTTAATTTTCAACAGCTAAGAGAAGCTAACGCGAGAAGATACACGAACAATTAGATTTACATCTCTTTTTGATAAACCATTACAGGTTTCAACGGACCTCACGAGACGCATGCTCGCCACGCGCGATCTATCTTTAGTGAACGTTTCCCGACGACCCAAAGACATGAAAGCACATGAAGCGGAGAACTTCTCAGCCGAGGGCGTCATCAAGGTGTTCGATTTGCTTCCGAAGGAACCTGCTCGCTTTGCCGATGCAGCCCCCGCTGGTTGGCGCAGTTTCCATTTCGAGTCGATTACGGACATCATTGTCGAAGGCCCAGGCGTGCGGAAGTACTATTTCGATAAAGAAAACCACCAGGACGATGGTGGATATGAAGAAGAGGACTCCGAGGACGAGGGTGACGACGATTCCTCTCGATTGTCTGATGATGTTGTCACGAAATATTTTGAAGGAAGAAAGAAGAAGTTTCCGGAGATCTATCAGGACCAGGATACAATCTTCGGTTTCGATGAGGGTCAGCATCCGAATGGTACGCGACTGCGAATTTACGAAATGGGCGATCGCAATCGACCAATCACATTTACCATCCGAGGAAGCGCAATGAAGTCGGAATTCGGTGATGACGAGGAAGAATTCGACTTCGGGTTAGGCGGCGGCATGGGCCACCTCGGTTTACACGATAAAATTCCTAAGTATCGAGTAACAGACAAGTCCGGTGAAGTTCTTCACATTCCCATCGAAGACTGCCATGGCGATGCGGCATGCTACAAAGTTTTGTAAACCATGTCTTGCGCAATTGCCTTCATCCTGGCATATCAGACAATCTGATCCTCGTACAACCATGTGAATGAAAGATAGACCGTCTAGAAGCCTATTCGCACATTATACCAACTAGGGCTATCTTTCTTGATTTCGTGTTGTACAAGACAAGATGAAGCATGTACTTACTCCAATGCAACAAGACTTCGGATGATTGGAATAGTTGACATTCTACTTACTTGACACTGTCAAAATTCATAACCGGCGATTGCGTAGTGACATGATCATATTACAGCTCTCGCCCCCCTTTACCCAATTCTTCTTCTTGTTGTGTCTGCCGTAGAATCATTGAATGATTATCCTTCCCTGAAAGGCCATTCCTATAGATTGCGCAAGCATCAAACGTCCCTCCAAATGAAATCTCACCTTCGAATCCCACTTCAAAAATAGATATTAATGTAGGAATTTCCCATTTCTTGAAGCTGTCCCCCGTCCACAATATTGAATGTTGTACAATTAGTCAGAGAAAATTCGCACCGGCGCTCTTTTCGTAATGTGACAAGGTCCTACTTGTCTTCTTTCAGCGGCGTGAATTCGTTGGTTTCCAGCCGCAGTGCAACTCCTTATCTCCTTATTGCACAACAGTCAAGCACCGTAAAGAGAAAAAAGTGCAGGAAGACCTGCTACGTGCTTGAAAAAATATCACTGAGAAACAGGTCGGCTTGACAGAGTGTACGCGAAAAGATTCTTCACCGAGAAGATGAGGTTAACTTGATGTGTACAAGGAGCGAGAAGAGATCAAAATGGTTGGAAAAAGTGTGGATAAAGAATTGTCTTTTGCAGAAAACATGACGAGAGCAGAATAAATCAGAAATGTAGGCTGTCTTGGTCATTAGCTCCGGGCAAGCGTTCTTTCAGCTTGGATATCCCTGATCCACGTGATTTAGCTGTTTCTTTTTTTCTTAAAGTCGTCGAATCTACTGACAATGGCCTCACAGATCTTCATGCGCGACTGCGCAAGAAGTGACATCATGCCACGAGCCATCTGGGGCCAGCCGCGGAGGGCACCTATGGCATTGACGGCAGAGTATCGAGACCGACCTTTTTTCATTCAGGCAGCGCCCTCGACAGTTTCGAAAACTGGAGCTTTTGTGTCACGAGCACTTTCAACTGTTGCAGAGCAGACTCAGCGACGAGATACGGACTCGAGTCGTAAGACATATAGAGAGGTCGATGCTGGAGGAAACACGGCGGGTGTTCCGGACCCATGCGGGCCAACGCTATTGGAAGGCAGAGCAGGAGGTGCAGGAGCTTGGAAGGGCGACGAGTATCTGATGATTTCGCGGCATACGAAGCATGACCCAGAGTGCGATGTGGATAAAATTTCGAAGCGAGCAAAAAGCCGACGACAACGTCTTCGGCTCGCGACACAGAAATCTATCGACAGTAATGAAATCGACAACGTCTTTGCCTTTCCGAAGCGCGACCAGTGTGGCTACTCAGTTCGAAATCTTTCCGGTGACATCTATGCATCGGAGTCGGCGGGAGCGCATAACATCTTCCTCTCGGTCGGCTGGTTTTTGCTTTTGCATCAAGTAGTTGCACCTGGCTCTATTCCTAGTGGTTTTTTCGAAGATGGAGGTGGTGATAATGCAGCAGCAGTATTGGATCCAGCTACCGACGATCTCGTGGCGCCGGACATTCCAGCAGCATTACTAGCCGCTAGTATTGCGCAGCTTTTCCGCTCTCATGAAACGGTATTGCTTGCGGCTGGTTGGCTGGTTGTGCGGTCTCTGTGGTGGGGCATATGGAACTGGAGAGCATGGGCTCTGGTCTTTGCTTTGAATTATGTGTGGGGAGCTTGGTCGGGCGGGTTGACTAACATCGTTGGCTCCTTCCGACGCAGAGCTGTGGAAGTGCAGCTTCGATCCATGCTTCTCACAATAGGCGTGATTGCAGTACCCTAATTTGCTTCACTTACTAAGCCCGTTGTAACATGATATTTGTAACCCAATGGGATTATCATCTCGTGAAAACACAAGCTCAAGCAACCCTCATTACCAGGTGTGGGAGCATGATCGCTACTCTGGGCGATGCCCAACCGCGGCTTCTCCTTCAAAATTCGAGCTGCTTACTTTTCAACTTGCGAGTGCTGCCATTTTGCATTGCGCAGAACCAGTAACGTCATGTCTTTTTTGGAGAGAATGCGGAGTGTGGACTTGCGCGCAGCACTTGCTTCTCATTTCGTTGTACGCCAGTTCTGGTTCTTGACGAAGTGCGATCTCTCCTTGTGTGTCGTCAACTTTCTTTGCGGGAGAAAGGCCGGAATGATATTTTTTTTGCAAGCATAGATGTAGAGGCACTAGTGTGTCGACAGCGGGGGGTGGTAAAGCATCACAGCGTTCTTCTAGCGAAACCGCTGCATAAAGTGGTGTGCATGGTATTTTTGTGCGTGTGAAATTTGAAAGTTGAAATTTTAGATCATCAAATCAGGTAAAGAATTTTGAACAGTAGTCACCGCCATTCATGCGCGAGGACTACAAGCAGATTTTAAGAATAAAGTCCACCCACGCTTCTGCAGTGATTGGTGTAGGAAACATCATAATGTACTAGACCAGAGTAATGAACAGGATATAATCGCCTTGAATGCACTAGCAAACCAAAATGCAATTCCAATTATGAGCGTACTAGATGAAGCAGTGCCAGTGGGAGGCAGTTCATGGGATTATGTACAGTACTTTTGGCAATTCGAAGAATATATAAGCCTAAATGTCTTTCCTGTATATCTGTAACTAGGCATGTCATCTAGATTTTTCCATATGGCTCAGTAGCCGTGTTTCGCTATTTATGGTATTTCATTGATCCAAATGCCGCGTTGGAATTGGATCATCAGTTTCCCCAAGTTTTTGTTGTAAGATTTTGTCTGTTGTTTCTGCCAATATTCGAATTGGATACGGGCACGTCCAGCCACATCGTCAGTATCATCATGATGTCTAACTTTTGCCAACAGAAGAGGACTAAGAACGCTACGCAGACGAGTTCGAGTCGATACCATCATGATCAAGCTGTGTGAGTTCAGAAAGAAATAGCGACAGTGCTACCTCGATGACGAGTGACGAGAGGCATGTGCATACAGAACTAGTTTTCTACAACATGCAAAGCGTGGAAAGAAGCAAAGACTAGCAAAACAGAAAAACATATACATAGGTCGAAGAGGTGCATAAATATTGCAAGAATTGGAAAAACATGGAGTCATCTGAAATATGCGCACTACTACATTACAGTTACAAATTCGTTCTAGGGAGCCTGTCCCCGAAGCATGGGCAGAAGAACGTCCGGAATTTCGAATACCTTAACTGTTTTTTGAGAATAGAGCAACATACTCTTCCTCGCTTAGAAATAAGCATTAGCTACGCGATGAGGGCGGATGATAGTTCCGCTCGCGGCCGGGGCCGGTTTTTCGCCTGGGGCAGTCGGAACCCCGATCGACCCCGGCAGCGGAGCTCCAGCCTCAGGCGGCTTTTCGGTTTGTCGCGCCGCGCTACCGATGAGGTGGAACGTAGTTCGCCAAGGACCGGAGCTGCCGCAGCGACACTCGTGAAAGGCACTCGAGGACCGAATGTGAAGGACAACGTTCATGAACAGGCGAGTAAAATGGCGTTGTCCAATTTTGCAACTACAGATGGTGGCAGTGATCGCGATGCGATGTCTGCGTCGTCTTCGTCAACCGCAGCGTCCTCAGTTGTTGCAGCTTCCAGTAAAAAGAATGGAGCGCCCATTGCCAGGCCGCGTGTGTCCGGTGGAGGCCCGGTTCTGCTGAAAACAATGACAGCCGCAGCCATGACATCGCCAAGGCCGCTGAATTTGCGGGGTGCTGAGTCTGTACGGTCGCGTTCACGCGAGATCCGATGCGCTGGTTCCCCGGCTTTGCCGCCGCGAGCGCCTCATGTAGAGTCAGACGCGAAAAGCTTTGAAGCTGTAAAGGATGTTCTATCGATGAAAACAGGCGCTTCGCCGTCCAGTTCTGTGAAAAACGTAGCAGATTTCTTCGTGTCGCCTGTTCTCCCAAGCAGTCAACAGTCAGCGTCGGAGACCAAGTCCGATGTGAGCAGTAGGGAGAAAAATGCTGGTCGTGCTGGTCTCGTGGGCACGAACCACGAGCAATCTCCGAACTGCGTTGAAGGGACTTTTCCAACTGGCACGGTCGAAGAAAAGAGCAAAGAGACGACGGCCACAGACGCTCCTACTTCTGAGTGCGGTGTTGCTGAGATAATGCCCTCGAAAGACAAAGAAGTCAAAGAAGAAGACGAATCTTCTAGCTGTCCTCCTGGAGTAAGCGCTCCGCAATCTCCAGAGCAACTTGCGACAGCAGAATCCATTGCAGAGAGTCATGCGGTTTTTCCTCCTGGTCTCGAGAAGCGGCTGTCCCTAATATCAGACATTTCCGAGGTCACTCTCCCACCAGCGGCGCTGCAAGACGCTTGCATTTTGGATACGCCAGATTTGACACCGGACGTGCCCTTGGCTGCTGGAGTCGGAGATGCGACTATTGCAGTTCCTGCTTCAGCGGTATCTGATGTCGCTGACGTAGATGCGACTAAGCAGGACAAGGGCCCAGAACCAAGCCCGGTGCAGGTCGATGGCATCAACGACACAGCGCGAAATAGCCCAGCCGGCGATAAAAGCGAGGTAGAGGTCACAAGCCCTAGCCTGAGCAGAGCTGATGATACCAGCAGTGCAGCTGATGTCCTAGCGCCTGTCAGGAGCAGTGCCGCAGTTGCTTCTGTGCCAGCTCTGACCGTGCCAGCCTCGGTTCATCCTACTGTGCTCTCCACGCCACCGCGTGTGAAAAGGATATCCACACCGACTCGGAACGGGCGCGGAGAGTCGCCATCAGGAGCGCCTGGAGTCAGCCCAATCGCTACCTTCTGTTTCAGTCCGCCACCACCTGGCTTTCTCGCCACTGCGCACACCACATCACTACAGGGCGCAGCCTCGGTAGGCCTTTCTTCACCCAGTCGTGCCGCAACAGACGGTGCTTCGGGGCCGACCGTGAGGAGCTCTGTGTTGATGCCCACGGAGGCCGCAAAAGATCGAGAACCGCGTTCACAATCACACATCAGACCTCCTGCTTCGTCGACGGCAAAATCAACCGCAACGTCCTCGAGTGTGCATTCTCTATCTTCTATCGCGCCAGCAGCCTTCTTAGGCACCCCACCCCGGATGTCACTTCCCGCACCTCCGTCATTAGAGCGGTTGAAAATACAAGCGCCGAGTACACCTCTCTACGGTGGTAGACTTCTACCCGACACACTCCAGTACGGCATTAGTCTCCCAAGTCCGCGCTCGCGCAGTCTCTGCGGATCGAGGAAAAGCGTTGGGATAGGTAGAGTATTTTGACTATATGGACTCTAGCTAGACTCACTACCTAGAAACGCATGAAGGTTACAGTTTGGAGATGCCATGTTGTTGTAAACCGACTCGTTCAACAGGTCATCAAATCGAAGCAGGTAATCTTTCGATGACGCCGGTGCTTTCAAGTGCTAACCGCCTCGCGCCCTTATCCTCAAGTTTTCGGCCGCCGCTGCCAACGCCACCTAGCAGTTCAGTCCGGAAAGTCCCAGCAAAAGTGGTACTCCTTAATATTGAAGCGTAGTTCTTCAAATCAGCCTGTTCTCCTGCGTTAGAGAAAATAGAAGTTAGTTTGGCATCGGGTCCCGTACTGTGTAATTCTAATTTGTTTAAATGGTTCAATCATGATCGATGTGGATGATTCGGAAACACAGTCTTCTCTTAGGACGAAGCGTCAGCTCCGCCTCTGCGAAGCAAAATCAATCGAGACGAAGCTTCTGCTGCGCAAGCAGTACAGAAACGCGCTCTACCTGGGTCGCCTGTCGTGGAACCGAAAAAACTAGTGGTTGAGGAGAGCCCCTCGCCGGCCAAGAAGGTAAGCACTCATTTGTGTGCCTGCATCACCACAGTTACGCTGCGAAGCAAATTTACCTGATTGATAATGATGACCGGTTTTTATGACCGCGAAATTAACACTATGTCATTTCAGGACGACGCTGTTGCCGCACCAGCAGACGAGAATGCGACAGATCTCCCAGGAGTCGATGGCTGCTCAGTTAGGGACGTTGCTAGTGCACTGGTTTGGGAGGCGATCCGCACAGCAGTCACGAGAGCTGGTAAAGAGCGCGCAGCATTGGATGAAAACAGCGAAAAGGAGGTTTCGTCAGGCAGTCGTGTCTTCGAGTATGTAGTCGATCCAAAGCAACCGAGCTGTAGTTCTTTGGCTGTGGCCCTGGCTCAACGTGATGGAAGCCAAGATCGCACTCCTCAGTTTGGACCACCCGTCAGCATGGATCCTGCACGGCCGAAAGACGTTGTGGAGTTTCCCGCAGCTTCGTCAGAAGTACAAATCAACTCGTCTGACGAGCAAGATCGATCAGTGACCATTGCGTCAACACCAGTATCTTGTTGCGAATCTCCAATCGGTCTCGTAAATGAAGAGGGGAACAGCAGAAATGTTGGCGGTAATATTAGCAGTGCGGATGTGATAAAGCTGACAGAATTGATGCAACGCGAGCCGCCACATCGAGATGTTGTGTCTTCTGGTCAGGCGGTTTTGCGCACACCGCCTTCGGGAAATTCGGAAAACGGTCTGGTTGAGTATGTGAAGGCCGTGGTTAGTACGCCTCTAGAACCTACCGCGGGAAGTCCGAATTCTCAGTTGATGCTCGAGCCCATCTCTATGATCACAGATGAGTGTCTTTTTACCTGCGCGTCCCTACCTATGTCTCGGACGGGCTCACCGGAAAAGACTGAAGGAGGACCGATTGATTTGGTTAATGCAGTTGCAGACCGGGTTCCGGCAAGAAGTGACCGAACTGCTACTCTGGCTGCAGCAGTGTCCGGGCCAGGAGAGCATGAATATAACGCTTCTTCGAGTAGCGACTGTAGTGCGTCACAGGCGAGTTGCTCCGCAGCAAAAGTGCACAACACCGCGAATGACACTGCTGTACCTCAAGAGAATGTATCATCCTCGCAGAACCTAGCCGCAGAAAGCAGAGAAATAATGGAAGAATCGGGCTCTTCCAGTAGTACTGCTGTGAACCTAGTAACGCTAGCGGAAATGCAGAACCGAGACCGGGGACTGTCCATTTCAGGTTTCACTGATGTGCCAGCGGACACATCTGAAGGTGTGTCTCCGTGCGGGCGAAGTCGTGTTTATTTTTCCCCGTACGAACAAGAGGTAAACCCACCAGAACTCATAGGAGATCCAAGACGTCGACTCGATTTAGGAGACAGTTGTCGCGACTGCCCAGAGGAGGTACCCACTCAAAAAGAATTGCAGCGCGTAGAAGTTAGTGAAAATTACACGCTTTCCAAATACAATAGTGTGCCGCGGGTTGTATTAATGAAGATTTCTATTACTTGAACCGCGATCGCCGGTTCCCAATTGTTATATATTTGACTTTCATTGAAAGGTTCTTGCTGTTGTGGATGTTGACGAGTCACCCATGCTCGACCAGGAGATGGTGGACCGCATGCCTTCCTTCGGAGACGACACGGTGACTAGCGCGCGACACGCACACATTGTGAAGAAGTCTGCTCCAGAAGTCTCCGATACGGTTCAAAGATTTGCGATAACCGACCCCGAAGCAGATGAGCCAAGTAATCACCGTGTTTGCAATTCAACAAGCAACGCAGCTCCACCTAGCCCAGATCACACTATCACCCTGCCGCACGACGATGGAGAAGATACAGTGCCTGCGCCGGTCCCTGTAGACGCCACCGAAGACGAAAACTCGTCTCCTGAGACGAAAGACCGAAGTAGATCCGAAGATGACACCCGGCCGCCGAGCTCGCGCTTCGTGGCCCCTGCCTCCTGGCGGACCGGTGACGGCGCTCCGCCGTCGCCACTTTCACCAGAGGTGCCAACGATTTGTGGTGAATTAGACGACCTGGAATTGCAGGACATGCTATACGGTGGAGACGTGTATAACGTCGGTCCGAGCGGAAGTGAGGTAGATACCACGAGTGAGCGAACCTTGGCGCCGGTGCCTCCGTTCCTAAATCTGGGCGCGATGCGCGGGAGAGACACTCGTGGGACCAATGCGTGTATGATAACGCAAGAATGCGTGGGTGGCACCGCTGTATCTTCCTCCTCTGGATGCCGATCGAGTAGAAACTTTGCGGGGACTTCTGAAAGTGCGGACGTCAGCTCGTCGTCCAGCTGTTTCGCACGCGCGTTACCGCAACGCGTAGCACCAAAACTGCTCCCGCAGCTCCCGCCGCTTATACCGGCAAATCAAACTGGTCCAGCAAACAATATGTTGACAAGCAACTTGACCACAAAAAGCAGTACAGTTGGATCGTCCCTAAGTGTTGAGCAACAGACACGAGAACTCGGCGCAGCAGTATTTAGCGCAACAAGAGCATTGCGGATGTGCCGCAGCCCGCTGATAAGTTGTAGTTCACCGCTTTTATCGGATCGGCGAATCTTCTTTCCCGCATCACGCTCAAAGAGTTCGACATCTTCAAAAACTACCCAAAAATCCACTCGCACCCTTGTGCCCGAGGACGAAGCGGACAATTGCACAGAGCTACTGTCACCGACACCATCACAAAGCTTTAAAGAAGGCGCGCCAGTCGTTGTGAGGGACGTCAGCGCGAACGGCAGACTAATCGCTCCGGCAACACCGGGGGACTTGACAGAGACTAGGAGCAGTGTGGGAGGCGAGGATAAAACACCTGCTATTCTTGACGAAGAGCCGAGTAGTGCTTGCGAAAGGCAAAGATTAGTTCCGCGCGAAGCAGCAAGACCCAAGCAGCCCGCTTCGAAGTCCGCGGGGGTTGAGGTCAGAAAGGATAGACAAACGATCCGGAGGCAGGAACCCTTTCGACAACGAAGTAGTTACCTGCCGGCGCCTGCATCTCCGATGATCTCCAGCATTTGCCTGACCCCCCGCAACCTTACCCCTTTAGGCCACAAATTGGCGAATGCTCGAAGGGAGGCGTCCCGCCAACTCGACGTTGCTCAGAAGTGCGCACTGTCAGTGGAGGATATGCGATGTCTGCGCTAGCTCATTTCTCCATCATTTAACCAGGAGATGTCATTATCTTCATGGAGCGTTGTACCCACATGGATGACCTTTTCCACCATCTACTCTCCCAAATCTAAACACAACAGCATTTAATGTACAGCCTGTAAATGAGTATCGCATTTTCCTCAGTGAACATTTCAATTATCATGTGACACGGACTTCCGAAAGCTTGTTTCCTGTAATTTTGATCACATTAACATTATTTTTTCTCTTCTAGCATACCATGGACCATGCATACACCTGCTGAATCATGTTCAGGCATATTTGCGCGTTAGAGTAAACTATGTGGTCATACAAGAATTTCAATTCATTTTCGGGTTCCCTAAGACGATCGGAAGACCTGCTCATACACAGTCTTGCATAGGGCAAAGTTTACACACCACGTTGTAACTTCCAACTGTAAAAATAACTGCAAATGAACGGGCGGCGTACACTCACGTGATCATGGACTCTAATATTTTTTTGGAATCGGTGAAACGAATCAAACATCGCGCATCGCCCTTCAATTTCACTGGCACAACTAGCTTTTGATTTTATCCACAATGAATCATTTAGTCGATATTTAAGAATTCTCCCTATATCACACACTTGTTATTACAATAGCAATATACGATTTCACAACCTCTATCATCTTGCAAGATGTTACATAGAAAAGTAAAATTTTATGGGCGTTGCTTCATGTTTTCTGTACAACATGTACAATTTGAATTGTTGTAGTTGATGCTTATGAAAATGAATCCTCTCTTTAGGTCTCTCATGACTGGACTAAGATGAATGACGTTAATGAGATATAAAGGTAAAAATTTCCAAACTGACTTGTGCTCAAATCAAGTGAGCTAATAAACACACAACTTGGTAGTTGGTATCTGCCACAAGACAACCGCCTTACAAGATGAAATGGTGTTGCCAAAGGTCATCAGGTCGCGCCACTTATTCATCTTTGACGCAAGTTGAAGGCCCTTCTCCTGAAGTCAAACTGATCTATGACCCTTTGTATTGTGCTACCCGGAGGAAATCATGCTACACATACACCCTAGTCGAACCTTTCGAATTCCGAAAGAATTCGAGAGCTAAGTGATTCCCTGGGCATAAACAATTCGCAAGAAAAAGGATGTGGAGGGCACAGCCTATCATCATTTGCCCAGCCAAGTGAGAAGATGTGGGCACGCCTGTTCATCTGTGCGATTGTCGCTGACACAGCGCTGGGGATCCGATGGCACGCGCCTCCGGGGCCTGTGCCTCCTGTTGCGAACGAAACGCTGCCGAATATTCCTTCGGGCCTACCGTCTGACGACATTCGATTTCAGCGGGGGTGAGTTGACTTATAGTGAGAGACTACCATGCTATGACTTTTTCTGTTTTGAAAAAGTAGAGTTTGAGTGTGCTGCATCCATCACTACGGAGTTTTCATTTGCCTGCATTCCGAATACTATTCTTTATCTACGTGAGAGCACATGAAAAAATACAACAGGGTTGATATTCTAGAGCCTCCAGCCGGCCCTCCCGAGTCTGGCCCCGCACCTCCGTCTCCAGACCCGGTTCTCAAGTTACCAGACTTCGACGCGATGGGTGTTGGTGAAGAGCATCTGAAGATTCTAGACATGCCACTAGCAGTAAACGCGACAGCGAATTCGACAGCAGTGGCGGAAGACGAATAGGACGGTTGATAGTCGTGGCATGATCGTCCATTTTTTTCTGTCATCGCATTTTTTTCCATTTTTTTCCGGATCCGTTGGTGATCTGAGCCTTCAACTGCATGCTGATGTCATCAAAGTTCGCGCGGACAAAAACGAAGTAAAGTAGGAGTATGCAGCCTGCTTCGCTGAAACGAGCTTCGGCATCAGAGCATTAGTCTCGTGATGGTGCCCTCGTGTGTCTCTTCTAGCGATCTTGCCGCGGCCAGGGGTCACGTTGTGAGGATGGCTGGAACTTCAGAAACGGCACCAAAATATTGGCTGGCTATGCAATACTGAGATAAACAAAAAAGCGTCATTACGAAAACTGCTCCAAAGATATTACTGCAAGCATGACGATCTTCGTATTGAAAGGATGATCATTGATGTTGCGTCAGCCAAGTAGACATCCGACTTCATGATCGGTATCTTGTTTACGTCCCTGACTTGAGACCACTCATACTCATTTTGCACATCAAGTTTGACATCCGAATATGTCGAATCAAGAGCAAGCGTCAGAAGGGCCGAAGGGTATGTCGATGAAGCGCGTCGTCGGGAAACTTCGACAAGCTGTGAAGACGCAGAGGTCTACAGGCGGCTCACCTGCGCAAAGCTCGCCTCCATTTCTTGCCAATGCTGCGTCTGCCGTAATAGCCTCTCGACGGCAGGGACACCAAGAAGGAAATCAGAATGCCACTCCTGACGGACGACGGGGTCCCGCGACCGCTGCACCCCCGACGTCGGGAAGAACGCCGCGTCAAGGCAGTAAGCAGAGTCATCTGGGTCTGTCGCGGGCAGGCAGTAAATCATCTGATGCTGCGCACTCGCGGTCCAGTTCTCTGACCCGTGCCCAAAGTGGGATAGCCGATGAAACTGATGGAATCAATGAGACCCTACGGCTTCAGGCGGAACCAAACGCTACTTCCGTTGATCATGAAATTGCAGAGGACGTCACTCCGAAACGATGGCACGTGCCTGTGCGCGTACGTGATGATGTGGTGCTGAGAGTTTCGGTTTCAGAGCAGGGCAGCGAACGACACGGTACAACCGGTTTCGGTTCCGGCTCAGGTACTGATGAAAATTTAAGGAAAGAACTTTTCGAGTGCGGCGAAAATGATGTGCAGCGATCACTATCGCCAAGCAAGCCGCATTACGATCGCGAGTCTGGCGGCTTCTTGAGGGACGAACAGGACGTGGAGGTCCTTCGTGGACTACGTCGGAGAGACGTAATCCGTCACGCAGAAACCTTCGACAATGACGACATTTTAGTGTGGAAAGGGACCACGCGACGCGAGAGCAAGCAACGGGTGCCAGCGTCAGCGGCCACCCGCAGCTTTTTGGCGGCAGCCGAAGAGCGAGCAACAACACGCGAAAGCAAGCTCTCAAGACCAGCTACAGCTGCCTCGCTGATGCCGCCACACGGTAGCACAGCACGCACAGAATGGGAGTGGGAAGTGGAGGGAGTCAAATACGATCAATTTCATGACGAGAATCTTGCGGCAAAGTTCAAAGGCCGCGTGGTGCGTGCGCAGAAAGCATTGGGCCCGTCAGGCGAGGCAGACTTGCCCGCAGTATTAGGTTTGGCGGAAGTCTCGAGGGACGGGGCATTGCAGTGTCAAATTCTGCGAGGAGTATGTGGTGATCGCCGCGCCGAGCTGCGTGGCGAACGGCTGCGTATTTATCGTCAAAAACGGGAATTGCTGAATGCCGGCAAGGCGGCTGCGGACTTGAAGAAGTCCGTACTTCAAATGCAGAAGCATTTCGCTAGAACGGAACTGAAGGCTCATCGGACAGAGTCACTGGAGAACCGGTCCGCGCGCCCGTCTCCACTAAAATCGCCAGAAAGGCACGACAACGACAGTCCCGATTTGAAACAGCAAGCTCCGAGAATTCCAGCACGTTTTCTTGCAGCTGAAGGACGACCACGCACAGCGCCAGAGAGCAGTAGATGGAAACTTGCTGTTGCGCGGGCTGTGTCAAAGTCACTCGCAAGTGACAAGTTTGAGGATCTACATTCTGAATGCACGTTAGAGAAAGATGCAGATGACAGGGACAAGGAGAATGAGCTTTACTGGGACAAAGGTACAGCCAATGATAAGAGCTCGCCGACTGGGAAAAGCCGCTGGAAAGCAGCTCTGGTAAAGCAGCAAGGACTAGGGCGGATCGCACAGAACAAGAAAGCTGTGTCGGCGGTAGCACGGCTGACTGCAGACGAAAAGCAGGCTTCTAGCCACGTGAAGAATTACTCAGAAGACCTCCGAACGAGGTACGATCGGCGAGTGGCGGCAGACGTGGAACAGATTCGCGAGCGACACAAAGCGAGGCTTCTACAACAAGGTGCCGATCGCCTCCGCGCGTTGCGCCTCGAGGTGGAAAATCGGATTCTGCAAGAGCAGCTGCCCGATCCGGCTTACCACGAAGAAATCGATTTTTTGAGGGCTGAGCTGGCGTCACGCGAGGCCAAGTTGGGCCATGCTGAGCGCAGTCTAAGACGCATTGTCGCAGCAAGCAGCGACCAACTGCGGAAACAATTAAACGAGGAACAAGCCGGACGCTTTCAAGCACCTGCCGCACGGCCCAGTGAAGATCTAGCCTTCTCGGCTTCCGCAAGCACAAGTGAAAACGAGACCTGGCACCAACGGAGTCAACAGCAATCCAATGTTGGAGACACGGTGATCGACCGAGCTCGCATTAGCCAAACTTCAACGAAGGGTCGGCCGTCCTCTTTGCAGCGCGCGCTGGAGCCCTTCGGAATCCATCCGCGCGTTCTTAGTTCTGCCGTGGAATATGATGTTGCAACGGGAAAAGCCTTCATGCCCTTACGATACGAAGAACGTTTGGATCTGCGCTTGCCTTCCATGTTCGATGAAATCAAGCAGAAAAACTCGGTCACAGACTTTCGAAATCGAGAGGCAAGCAGTGACGGGACAGGGCGAGCACCAGATCACGAGGAGCTAGAGAGCGGAGGATTTGCATCTTCTCGGACAGGTTCTTCGCAAGGTGGTGGCACAGGTGGAGCCACGACAAGCAGCGTGGTGTCGGTCCACGGAGCTCTAAGCTCAGACGCCGCCTCAATTATGATCATCGACAGTAGGTTGTAATACAGACACTGCTTGTTGCTTGTCCTCCATGACAGCGCATCACCGTGTCCATAGAGCTTTGATTCGGGATTCGCAGTTTTTTCTTGTTGGAAAACCTTGTGCAAGGATCACCATTGTCAATTCACAAAAGAAATCCGCAGCAACTTACGTGCAAAGAAACAAAATCTTCTAACGGTGACAAGTCGAGTGGCGCCCTGGATATAGACTCCCGCTTCAATGACGTGACTTCTCCCGAGGAGGACGCGGGGTTAGTCTACGTACGAAGCAGTCACGCCATCGCTCGTAATGAAAATGCATTCGCAGATCTGCTCAATGACGATTGCGCACGCGCTAAAGACGTTGAAGCTCAGAATCAAGAATTGACAAAGCAAGCCGACCTTAGTAAGAAGATTGAAGACGCAATGCGAATTTTCGTGCTCACATCGCAAATGCAAGACCGCGCGATCGAGCTAGAAAGGAGTAAAACAGGCTTCTGAATAAAGCACTGGCATGCTGTCGCGCAACGCGGCCGAGGAGGCGCAATTCGTGTTGCCAACTGAAAATATGCATTTAAGGGAATCAGCCATACTAGCTGTGTTTCGTTTTTCGGGTTGTGTGAGCAGAAGAAATGGGAAGCAGTCGTCTTATGTGATTGTAGATTCGTTGCGCAGAGAAGAAAACGGGAACAAGGCTGAAGCGACAGCGATAGAAAATTTTTGGTAAGTCAGAATCTCTCTTGAGAGTGAAACTTGAGATGACTCAGATGTGCATGCCTGCTACAGCTTTTCGACTATTGATTTCTATTTCGTCTAAACAAAAGTAGATTCAGTTGTTTCCTCGATACAACAAACCTGCATTTTCACATTCTTCGAAGAAAAGTAAATGCGACTGACTCCCAGATGACGCGCCACTCCCACATGACGCTCCTTCTGCTGAGCGCGCTTGTTTTTCACCGAAGTATTGTTAGGGAGCAGTCATATTTGCATTGTGCGAAACACCAATTGGATAAAAACACACTGATTGCACTGTCTGATCTTCTTACGGAATTGAAGACGGGCGTCTACTATCTCGATGGTAGGTTGGGACGAGAGAAGCTCGTAGATGCAGCGTCTCGTCGTGTGGTATCTCTGCCTACTTTAAGCGGGTCGAACAGAACAGAAGTGTCGGAGGACGACTCACCGCTTTCGGATGAAGAATTGTACTCAAGACGTGTGGCGGAGGTTGTCCATTTTGTCGAAGCGCACCGCCCACCGCGGGATGAAAGACTTACACGGCGTTACAACTTCATCAACGCACGCTTGGCTCTCAAAGCATACGACATTGTAGTGCAAAAATGGGGGAAAGCTTTTTACGGCGGCAAGAGCGATGATAGTGTCGCGTCGGAGTTTTCGTCGACTGCGGGGCCTGCACAAGATTCGTCTGCTCCGGACGTCGCCCTGACCTCCGTACCACTACAAGACCAATCAGCACAAATTGACGATAGTAAAGAAGAAGACGTGAGCCCCAATAATTCATCTTCCGTGTCACGATTTCCAGTGTTGTTTCTCAACGATGTTGCGCCATACGCAGTTTTCACCGAGCCTCGCACGAACTGGCGCAAGGTGTTTTACCGATTCCTGCTTCCGCTGCTGAAGGAGGCCGATTCGGCAACGGCGCTGATTTCTGTGATCAACTCAAAAGTATGGAACTTATTCACTAACGAGCCCATACGCTTCTTCGCAGCTGGAGCCGATGAGATTAATAATTTCGGCATTGCGGACTTTCTCAATGGAACGTTCACAGGCGGGCACCCAGGAAGCAGTTGCACGGGCATGGCAATATTCACTGTCGCCTGTCTGCGGACCGTAGGAATTCCAGCGCGCGCAGCAGGGGTAGCGCACTGGAATCGGGGAAACAGTTACGAGATCACTTATTCACTTCCGTGAAGCTCTTTTCGTGAAGCTCTGCTCCCGACGCTTTTTCCGTGCAGCTCTTTTTTAGATACTTCTACCTGTCAAGCTCTTCTCGTGAAAAAGAGCTCGAATAATCATAAGCATGTCATCAATCTCCCTCTGCTTCTGTTTGCTGGGCACCAGAAATTCCGATAGAACTGAACCTCGGTGTCTTGTACCGATTCTAATTCAATAGCTGTCCAGACGGAGATGCTAGCCCAAACTGCGGCAACCATAATTGGGTTGAGGTGTGGAACGGAACACAATGGCATTTTCTGAGTCCCGCTCCGCAAGAGGGCGGACCAAAGCCCTTGGATCAAGGGTGGTTTTTTCCAAATCCGATCGATACTCTGAGGCCGCTGAATGGCAACCATTCGCTATACGCGACATCGTGGAAAAAGACACCGTTGTTCCAACTTGAGAAGGAAGTGGTTTCTGATGTTTCGCTGAATGATGAGTCTCGTGGAAATGTAAATTTTCCTCTCAACTTGCCTTCGGTGTATGGTGAACAACTAGAAGTCGGGAAATCATCATTGCGATGGATAAGAAATGACGAATCTTTTCTGGGGAACTCATACAGCGACGACGAGATAGCAGTGGACCATTTCCCTATGGTTTGGGCGTCGCGGGAGGATGGACCACTAGACACAGACGCAGAGGTGCAGGGCTGGGATGTGACGTGTAGATATATTCGCCACCTAAGATTAAACTCAACAGGATGTAGTCCATCGGACGGTGCTGAATCTCTTGTGAAGTAGCGGAGTTATAATTATTCTCTCGCGAAAAAGCATGTCAAAGTTACGAACAAGGTGAATATGACTAGAGAGAAGCGACTGGTTTCAGTCGCCGCTTTTGAAAATTTATAGTTTCTTTGACAGGAAAGGTCGAGGCTATTGACTTCTTTGTATTGTACAAAAAGTCTATTGAAACAGCAGAGAGACTGAGGTCACTTCATCGCCATCAACGACGCAGAAGTACAAAAATAAAAGAGTTCACTTCGTGAACGAAAGCACCACTATATTCTAGAAATTGCAATTGACCACATCGTGGTGAACGTGATCATGTTAAGTACTCAGTTGCTCTGACATGTTTTTCAATTAACCAAAAAGCGAAAGCAAACACACCTCCAAAATGTCGTGCTTCGGCCCTCGTGAAACGAATCAGTTCCTCTTGCTGGGACCGGAGAATGCGGGCAAGACGACGCTTTTGTACAAGCTAAAGCTTGCAGATAATTGGAAGAAACTGGAGATCATCCGAGACATGAAAGCTGTCAAGGAAAAAGAAAACTTCGGGTATCCCACTCTACAGTTGATTATGAATAGGTCGTTTCACTAATTCTACTTCGATCTTTGTTGGTCGTTGTATCTTCTAGATGATGAACCTTTGATACAGCCGGGATTGTGATCAAAGCGCCTGTTGCTTTAAGTCGGTTTCATACGAACTCGCACATCTTGTAGGTTTCACTACGAGGAATTTCGCGGGTCGAAAATGACTTACGGCATTTGGGATCTCCCTGGGAAGAAAGCAGCGCGACCTCTCTGGCCGATTTTTTATCGCTACATTCAAATCGACGCGGTCTTGCTGTGCATGGACAAGATGCTGCTTTTTGATCAATCTGCGGCGGCTTTGGAGACGGTGGAGGAAATGAAGCAACTCCTCGCTTTTATGGTACACGAGCCCGAGTTGCGTCCAGCGGCGTTTGCGATTCTTCTCAATGAAAAAGATAACGGTCCCTTGCTAGAGGATCTGACGTATTTATTGCTTCCTTGCCTCAGTGTCAGTACTGAAAAATTAGTCTATTGAATGTAAGTCTTTGAAATTGAATGTCAAAGAACTCAAACCAGCCTTTTTGTTTGTTTGTTTCGCAACAGGGATAACGACGTTCGCGAAATCCTCGGAATCCCTGAATTGCAGCTGGTTAGCGAAGACAGAATAAAGGTTTTTACATTGAACACGGCCGATGTTGCAGAGAATAGCGGTGTGTGGCCTAAAGTCATGGACTTCACTCGTCGACAAATCATGTCGGCGGCCAAAGACTGAGACATTTGCGTGTCCTCTATTGAAACGAACAACGCGAGGCACGTGAACTAGCGACTCCTTCATCGACGCACTATCTTACACGGTGTTTGACATCCGCTCTTTTTAGCGACACAACAAGCCGACGACAGGCTTTGGGCACCGGAAACAGATACGGTTGCGCCAAAAGACGATACGCGTATGAAAAGTTTATAGGACGTTTGAATTTCGGCCAAGTGACGTCACATGCTGCGCCGCACGACGAGTGGTACCAGGAATCGAAAGTGAAAAATGTCTACCACGATGCGGCCAAATAGCGTACGAAAAGCGCCTAAGAGCTGATGCACTCGCACATTATCTATGACTCAGGTCCGCACGGCCCCCCCCTCCCCCGCCCTGTGGTCTGGTCTGTGGTCGCGCGCCCGCGCGCTTTTCCGCGCGGATTTTTCGCGGATTCTAGTGGTGGAAGGCCTCAAAACTTGGCGCCTTCCTCCCCTTGGGCCTCTCAGCGTGTTCCTTAGGGCCACGGTCGCAGGCAAGCCGATGACCAAGGGCCCGGAGGGTTCAAGCGGCACGGCTCAGGGGGTCCAGCCCTTCGCCTTTTGCCGTCTTCGGAGGCCTTCCGCTGCCGGTGCACTGCTGCCATCTAACCCCTCAAGTCTGTAGGGTACATGCAAACGAGAAGGAGGCAGCGAGCCCCTTGGCCCCCCTTGAGGCCTTCCACCTACGTCGGAGGCCTCTGCGGGACAGCCAAGCAGCTGGGAGGAAGCGGAGGCGGCCCCCCTTGAGGCCCTCTTGAGGCCTACCACCTACGTCCGAGGCCTCTAGGGGACCCCAAGCACCTGGAAGAGGACAGGGGGGGGGCCTTTCGAGGCCTTCCCCCCCCGGCAGAGGCCTCAAAAAGGGGGCCAGGGCGCCCGGCCCCCCTCCCCCGCTGGGGGGGGGGCGTCGCCCCGCGCCCTGGAACATCTATTTTTCGACATATGATGTTCTTCATCTCGCGACGGCGAAAGAAGCTATAACTTCAAGTTACATGAGAGCAAAAACCGAGCACGAGTCCATCCTATCTTCACCATCTGCAAATAAAGTTTTTTGATTCTATCCGATCGGTCCAATCGATTTGGATCCGAGACTCACCACATGTGCCAAAAGTAGAGGCAAGTCTGATTTCGCACACAAAACCTCGAAACAAGCCCAGTAACGTCCATTCTTTTTCGGCTCTTCTATACCCGTAAACGCTTTTCTCCTCGGTGATGAGCCCACTCCTCTCCTATAATACTACAATAGGTCTATAAATGACACACGTGCTGTCGGTCCGAAAAAATTGCTTCTAGGTCGAAAGTACACTTCGCAGGTTCACATTTCAAAAAGTTAAAGTTTTTTGTCGTAGTTATCATCAACATATTGTCATGCATCGGGACGATCTGACGGAAAAAAAAATCGTTGTCGCTCGGGTGTCGTTCTATCATGAGTTTCTCGGTTCCAGAGCTCTATCGGTGTCGCGGCTTTCCGTAGGAGGTACCTCTTTTCACTGAGTGGCCTCATACATAGATGCGGAATTGATGCTATGAAACAGGCGCCATGTTGTCATGACGCTAGAGAAAAACTGCCATGCACCCCTTCTAGGAAGAGTCATGGGAAAGCGTTTTGTCACCTCACACATTTCTTCGTATCTCTTCCAAAGAAAGTGAAAATAGGATGTGGATTTCTCCGACGTTTTGTCGTTTTGTGACCGAAAATCTAAGTGGATCATTATGAAGAACAGCTTTGATTATGAGAGGTAGATAGTTGCCTAGATCAAGATAGAATATACGGGATCACCACGTAAAGACATCCTATTTATTGCTATTCCTTGAGTGGGAAGATCCAAGAAAATGGCGGATGTATTTGAGGTGCAGTGGAAGATGCGGGACTTGTTCCAGCAACTAGATGTGCAGTCGGGAAAAGGAAAGGATAAGACTGTGAATCAAATGCGACTCTGCTACCAGATGTCGCAGTTGCAAGATCATCTCGTGCGTGCGAGCAAAAAGAAAATGCGCAAGTCCTGCGGATCGAGAAGCAGTACATATACTCTGACTCTTTGATGATGCGAATCTATTTGGCAGATTGCCTAAGATTCTACTCTGACTTATCTTGCTTCTACTAACTATGTATTGACCCATCTCAATGTTGCAGGTCCCAGGACGGGCTAAGGTTTGCTAGAATTTGAAATGAAGCTGGTTCAAACATGGTGTGTTGAAGACATAGAAAAATGAGTATTCGAAAACCCAAAATAACTATCGAGTTACTGACTGAAATAAGAGAGTCTTGGCTACATTCCTCTTCTTTCAGTATCTCCCTGATTTTCACTAGTTACGCGCTTATTTTAGTTTATCGAATAGTCTGTCAAGTTGACAGGTCTGGAATTCGAGAAGGGCCAGTCGCACAAGCAGCATCAGGGAACCCGTTCGGGCTCGTCAGGGGGAGTCAAGAAAAAAGCGCAGCGTCGGCTTTTCAAGCGCTTCGAGGCGCTAATCGAAGGTCGAATTCACGCTACAGCGGAGGAGAGCAAACTCCACAAACTCCGGAAGAGCCTCGAGGAGGAGATACACAGTTGTGCGCGGAAAAAGAAAAGCCTACTGCAAAACCACCATCTTATGGAACATAATGACGAATTGCCACTCCTTATTCTAAGAAGTATGATTAGTATTGATTCCTGCAAGCCAATATCCCGTTCACGTTGATTTTTGCATTCACGATTTTTGCCTCGAGCAGAACTAAAAACTAGCCCTGTATCCCCCGTTACATCAGAAGTTCTAGAGAACACGATCGTGTTTTTGTTGCCTACCTCCCTCTTCATGTACGAGCAGCAGGAAGTGCGGCAAATGATCAAGGGCCGACGTCCGGTTTCAGCGTCGTCAATCGGGAGTCGTTCGCGCCCGCTGTCGGCAGGGCCGTGCTTGCAGGGCGGATCCAGCCAGGAGTTGATGGGCGTAGAAGGTCAGCTCACGTCAGTCGCGGAGGCCAAGGTGCAGAAATTGTTGAACGAGAACTTGATGGGAACTCCATTTCGAGGTGACTCGGCCAATGTTGGGCGAACGAGTGCTGCGGAAAGCAGTAACCACGCTCTAGTTAAACACTGGCAACAAATTCAGAAAATGCGCAACCAAGTCCACAAGCAATTCGAGAAAGAGTTGAAAAAGCGACCGGTAGAACGATAGACTAGTTACTTTACATTTGAGCGTGGAGATACAGAGCTTCATATTTTCAATGAAGCACGCGAGCAGGCTAGCATGCTATGGCATTTATGCATTTTTCAATCTTCTTCTTACAATGAATCTGAGATGCTTGTTCCGTTGCCCATAATGAATCAGCTTCTTTGCAAACACACAGATGTCGGCCGGCGCGATGTGCCAGCATTCCACTGACTCGCAACGAACGCCACCTGGGGATGGGCGAAAGCTTTTCGCTGAGGACATGGGTGAGCATCAGCACATCGGTTCTCGGGACCCGTGCCACATCAGCAGCAGCGGCTCTCAGCACGACGACTCCTCGTCCACAATGCGCAGTCGCGAGAGCACGATGCGAAGCAGCACCATTGGAAGCATCGGCTATGGAGGCGGACGCAACTTTCGCGGCGAAACTGACGAGAAGGGCCGCTATGGCGGAGCAGGTGGAAGCGAATACAACTATCACTCTGCGGCCGGAGGTGGAAATAAAGCGCGCACGCGGCCGCAGAGCGGGCATGCGCAAGGTCACCTGCCCGCCGATGAAGATCCTGATGCACTCATGAAGCCGCGGCCGCTGTCGGCGCACCCAACAAAGCCGAATAATTACAAATCCACGTGGCCGAACACTCACGCAGGTCACACTCAGCCAAGAGGAAGCAAAAGACCGTGGACTTCGGCTGGGTGTTTCATTAATTTCGAGAAACGAATTTTAGACCGCGTGCCACGCGAGAGCAGTGCGACTGTGAAGCGGCGAAACAAAATCCAGAACCGGCGACCGCGGCCCAACCGCCACCGCTCGTCCAGTTTTGAGGGGGTCATGTCGGACACCGGCGGCGGACTAAATTCGGCCACGATGGTGCGCAAGAACAAGCGTGCGAGTGCGGACGAGCTGCGACAACGGTATGGACCTAACTGTCCGATTGGTCTGGAGCCCGATGAGGGCTACGCGAGCGATGAAGCCTTCATCATGGACGACGCCGACGATGGCTATGCCAGCGATACGTCCGAAAAAATCCGCGAAGCCGAGAGCGTGCACCATCATCGGCGTATCTTCAGTGCCGCGAAGAGCAGAGAGAATCGCCAAACCCTGTCCGCGAAAATTGCGGCAGCGAACGAGAAAATTCGGGAGGCAGGTGCGAACAGCTCCACTACTTGCCTTTCGGGCGGAAGCAGCAGTTCGGTCTCCTGCAGCACCTCTGGTCATGTCACGTCGTGTGGCGAAGGCGCTGCGAAAACGATGCGAGAGGAGAACGGTGCGCCCAAGGGGATGTCAGAAAAGTTGCAAGTCGAACACCTCAGCGATGAGGTGAGTGTCGATGCTGGCGGTGAGCATAGTCTTCAAATAGCTCAACATCTGGTGTCGCTGGAAGGCGCTAGCGGTGTAGACCAAACCGCCGGGCAAACTGCCATATCCGAAGGCGCCAACGCTGGGTCACTCGCGCAGGAAGGAACAGGCAAACAAGACGGCGCGATGGCAGTTCGAGCGCCTGGGATGAAGGGATACTCTGCAGAGCAGAACAAGGAGGTTGCAGCCGATATCGAAAGTATACTCGCACATTTGCCGTCGCCGAGCCGACGCCGCCGCATCAATCCTTTGCAAAATCGTTTGGTGCCCACATTGGACCTGTCGCGAACGAAAGGCTTCAAGGAAGACGTCACATACCCTGTGCTTTCCACAGCGTATACGTCAAGCAACGCAGCGGACACGGACCGCCAGATGCCCATGGACGACTACGTGCATGGGCAATCGTCAAGCGCAGATGGGTTGCAGACTGCTGTGGTGCAGCAGCATCCGCTGACAATCAACAAGCTGGCGAATGCTAGCACTAGAAATAGAGAGGGCGGAGCAACTACTAAGAGTGGGTCAAAAAAATCGAGAGGGAAGTCGCGTAGCCGTGCGTCTTCTGGAGGTGCTAAGAAGCAAGAGACTAGTGGGTCTGGAGCAGCTATGAGCAACAAAGCAACGACACCATTGTCAGCCTCAGCGGCCAGTTCGGCTGCTTCCTCTAGCAACAAGATGCAGGCTGTGAGTGACAGTAACTCATCAAACGGCGCTCTTCGGCGCAAGAAACTACCTTCTCGCTCGTTCACGACAGGAATTGACATTGCACCGCAGGAGCCAGCGCTGCAGCAAGGTGTAGTGGCTAGCGATCTGACACTGAAGACGGACTCTGCCAATGGAGTTGCCAGACCGCCTATTTTTGCGAAGGAAGTGTTGCAGTCACTGAACAATTTTGAATTCAACACGAGGGCGCGATTTGCGGAAGCGGGTATCGAGGGACTAGAGCGCGAGCACCGACAGGGCCCACTCGGCAATCTGGAGGTTGGTTCCGTCGCTCGCACGGAGTATGCTGGGCGCGGTAACACGTTCGAACTCAACAGGGCGAGCGCCCATCAGTCGTCTAATTCTTCATTACATCAGAGTCTCAGTGGTAAAGACTTGAATGCGCGAAATCTAGCGGAACGCGTTGACGCGCAAGTGCGCGCCGCGAATATGCGCTTGGCGTCAGGTAGTGCTGTGCTGCTTTCCAGAAGTAGCACGGAAGGCGAGCAAATTCAGCGACACACGCGAAATCGATGCGGAAATACCAGTCATAGTGGTCACCTACACAGTCAACAGACTATCCCTGGAAGCAGTCACTATACTGGGGGAAGCTCGAATGACACGCCTGCTTCTCCTATCGGAGATAGAGGGGCGGAACATAACCATGCCGCCGCGTCCGAACAGACATCAAACGGTAGAGTAGGCATGAAAAACCCGTTTTTTGGTACAGCACCCTCCGTATCGAGAGCGGCGCCACAATCAGCAGAGCACTCACAAGTCCACGACGATGTGGAGCAAGCGCGGCGACGAATTTACAATTACAACGACAATGGGCAGCGTCCTAAATACGCAACTGTCGCAAACGCGACCGATGACCCTGGACTTATGACGCTCGACGAGCCCGCGGACGACAGAGTCATGCTTCCGCAAGAAGATTAAGACTTCCGTAAATCCATCTTCAGAAACATCTTGGAGGACCTCCGTGTAGGGGGGGGCACGGGTTCAAGATGACTTTCAAGATGGATTGCCTGAAGGTCTAAGAAGAGTCTTTTGATCTTCGCGCATACAATGACTTCGAACAGAGCACAGCACGTCAGCACAGTTGCGAGCTGTTGCCACCGCGATACAGCTCTCGTGCGGAGCCGAATTTCCTGCTCTTTAAATCTTCAAATGCCAAAGGAGGGAATCACAGCGGAAAGGGTGCTGGTAGAGGTGCGAACACAAATAACAACAACTACACCAATCAGTCTGGAATCTCGGCATCGTCAACTGCTGGACCGTCTGAGCATGATCCCAACACTGGCTTTGCGAGCTCGAGTTCGAGTGCGACACAACAGATCCAGCATGCCGTCTCAATGGCGACAACTTCACTTAGTTTTCATGGCGGGAGTGCCTCCACGCACGCTTCTCTTGACGCAACTCGATCAAGCAGTTCAGCGAGTGCACCTGCTTCCTCTCTGAGGCCGCCGCCGCTTGAACAACCCATGAGGGAACAGAGTTTGGAATCGCGTGCACCAATCTTGCCCCCGTCCCTTTGGGAAGACGACGGACTGGATGATATTGAGGACAATTTCCTCCGCAATCGCAGTGGCAGCAATGCTTCGGAGGGCGGCTCACAACAAGGAACAACAACGGCAAACAAATATATACCTTCGGAAAGCCTCTTGCCATCTTCGCAGTCAAATGGTGCAACACCGTCAGCAGGGGCTGCAGTACGCAGTAGTGTTGAGTCGTTGCGCGGCAGTTCTCTCTTTCTTCTTCCGCGAGGACAGAACTACGCCTCAGGTAGCGCTGCATCGATGGGATCAGCGACACCGTCTCAGCACCTTGCAGGGGTCGGAATATACCCAATCCAGCAGCAACAACAGCATTCCTCGACTCCTTCAAATGTGTCCGCAAATCGCTACTCAGGAAGCGCAGGTTCGGCACTAGCAGCACCATCAGCAGCGGCGCCTTCCAGATCGCTGCTCGGAAGCCGTACTGCACTTCAAACAAAAGTTTCGGTCTCCGAGAGGTACCCGCGTCCTGGCAGTGATGTCAGCATTAGAGAACAACAGCCATCATCTTCAAGTACAACAACCGCACCTTTTAGCGGGAGCACTGGTGCAACCTTCTCAACAGGATGTACAATAGAACAAGTATCGTTAGGAGCACAGCCACAGTTGTCATCTGCCGCAAGTAGTAGTAGTGCGTTGTCATCCACGAGCAGCCTCTCGGGAGGACATCAGAGGTTACCTATTCCACGACAACGAAGCGAAAATCGAGGAACAGGGTTCATGCGAGACTCACTGAACTCGGAAATCGAGGATGCTTTTCTATCGTCGCTTGGCGGCTCGTCAGCCTCTTCAGGTCAAAACTCCGGCATTGCAAGCCAGTCGATGCTAGTGCATTTCCATCAGTAAACGAATTTTGAGTACATTGATATGGCATGACGGTTGATGTACTTACAACCAGGGAAGATGAAGGCTCACATCGAACGCACAATGTATTGTGTTCACGATAATTTAGAATTCCACTACTTTGACAATAAAAATCCCTGATCTATAACTCTAAGACTTATAATCGAGTCGACAAATATATAATTATACGCAAGACTATCAATCTTCTCCCAATTCAGCGAAAGAAACAAACTATCAGTACCAACGACAACCCTCGTGACCGATGTCAGTTGTAGAACAATGCTTATCTAGATAGAAGTAATAAAGTCGAAAAAGAAAACAAGTGTTAGTGCATCTTCTGCCGGCTGATCACTATCGGCTCGTATCTAAGTAATCATGTGAAGCTCTATTACATCTAACCAGTAGCATCATTTTTCTATCTTGTACAGTTTGTCATTTAATGTTCTTCATTTCCAAACAAAGCGAGCAGAATAATGTGGTGTACGGAGAAGTGCTGACGCACAATAATTTCCACTTGTCCAAATTTGTCAGTAGTCACTGTATGTCCAGAAAATTTTACAACACCAAAGAAGGTAATGCAGAGTCTTGAGGGTCTTGTGCTCCAGGCTTCCCGCGGGGTAATTGTAGACCCAGGCCCCCCAAAAAAATGTAGTCAAAACTAACATGATGAATGAAACGGAAAGGAAGTTCAGTACCAAAGAACACCGCTAGAGTTTAGAATTATACAAATGGTTGTGTAATCGTTTCACCAATATATGAAAAAGAAAATAGTTATTAAAGATACGCAGAGCTTTTAAAAAAACTTTTGCCTTGATGACTATCGTTGCAGCTACTCGACATTTTTATCCTTCTTACTTACTTTGCATCATTGCCCTAATGTGTCCCCTTGCGGTTAAGAACTTTGTGTCCCACTATCATGGGTTTAGATAATTTCCAGGTCTTGAGGTAGCTCAGTCGTTTTTGTCTAATTCATCTTCAAAATCTAGTGATCAGAGTACTAGCTATCAAATTCTATTAGTCTTGTTTCGCATTCGTGATTGGTCTTCGTCTTTAGTGACAACAAATGTATGATTTAATCTTATTTCCACCAAGGGATGAATTTGAATATGATTCCGAGCTGTCTTTGCTGAGTCATTTTCGTGAACTATTTTTCAGAATGAAACGAACAAATAAAAAACAACTACTTTGAACATCGAACTCATATTTGTTGACAGCCATTCCTAAAATCAGAAAAAACCCAGCCAAGCACCAGACGGCGACCGAGAAGAATGATATTTCACAGTCCATACTCATGGTAGGATGAGATACAATTATATGGTCATGGAAAGACAAAGTGAGTCATCCGGAGCGAATGGCGCGTCTGAGGGATCGAGTGGGCAAAACTGACCGGCTTCGGGCGCACACAGACAAGATACGTGAGGAGATGCTGGCTATACTTTCGTACTATTTTGAAAAAGAAGTAGTCAATAGACCCAGCGCAAATGGGATCCGAGTTTTTTTAAGTATGTAGTTTTTGATTTATTCTGAAAGGCAAAGAAAGGGTGTGACAAGAATGGCGAATGCGTTAACTGACTGCTAAGTTTCCGTCGACAAGTGCCAACGGTACATGGGAGTAAGAAATCGGGGCGAAAAATTTGAATTTGTTGGAACGCCGTATCAGAGATCTTCAACAAGCTTAGGCTATCTTCCATGCGGGGATTTGACCAGCGAGGATAGACTTGCGCCCACCCAGTACGGCACGTTTTCTTCATCTAGCCACCGCGTCAACAAAACGAGATCTCACCGAAATGTCGACAATGCACCTGAGCACAGTCCTGACGCGGCCAAATGTCCGCGAAGGCTGCCTGATTCTCAGCGGGGAGGGAGAGGGCGGTCCGAACCACTTTCTTGAGGATCTAGAGCGCGAAGAGACGACCCCAGTGGAAGTCGTATCCGATAATTCAACTTGTGATGCTGATATTTTTGTGGACGGAACACTTACTTATGACTAAGTACTACACAATGGATAGTTGTCGCTTTATTTTTTGCACGCATTTGCATTTTCAACGGTGCTACTAATACTTAGGTTTCTCTGCATGAGGTTCGCTTTAGTCGTGGTGGTACAATTTCCATGACCCTGTTGCTCAAGTGCCTGCAGCGGGTGGACCGACTCAGACGCCTTACGTTGCAGTCCTGTGAGATCGCGGAATTGGAAGAGATTTGTCGTTGTACTCGTCATGTTGAATATGCGGATCTCTCATGGAATGCCATACGGCTGCTCCCTTCGCGAATAGCTTCGTTGTGGACCTTTTTGACTGATTTAAATCTAGCACAAAACCGACTCTGCGACTTTGAGGAGCTGCAAAAGTTAGTGTCACTTCTGCGACTGAAAAAGCTGAACTTGTCCGAAAATCCGATATCATCGCAGGTAGTCTTTTGTGATCGTGCTGATCGATGTGTGTTGAAAATCAAAATGAAAATGGTGCGGCGTTTTCTTCACTGCAAGAAATATGCAGGCCGAGTACGTAGAGCGAATTTTAACAAGGGCACGATAAAAAGACTTTGCTTTGTACCTCCACTCGCAGGTGGGATATCGAAGTCGCGTAATAACATCCATGCCTCAACTATTCGAGCTGGATATGCACGTGATTAGCGTAGAGACGCGCCGCGAGGCAGCTCTGCAACCGCTGAACGATCGAGTGCGCGCGGTAGCTGAGGAGCATAGGCCATGGATGCCACCGTCTGTTGGTAGTGAGCCCTTTGTTGTGAATGTGATAGCAGAACAAAAAGTAAGTAAAGGATTGAACTTTCCAAATCTTGTACTGATCACAGTTCAACAGTTTTGTCCTTCGCACCATTCCAGCTGGTGTAGTCCCATCTATGGACTACAACCTTCCTAATTTGGTGCTAGACTGAATATCTACCGAGTTTGAACCGACATCCCTGAGACAGATTCTCCGGTGGGGTGTCGGTATAAGACGGAGAAACAAGAACAATTTGCAAGGAAGTACATGCCAACGATCATGATGTTGTGGATCACACGGAATCAACAAGTTGTATTGAGATTTTCGTGGGTACCAACAGAAAAATTATTTCCTTGCTCTACTTCTATTTTGCTTTGTCATAATTGTAATTTTGATGATTTTATTCTGTACCTACAGCTTCAGACACTCTCGACCGGGCATTTCGTTCTGGCTATGATGCGGGAAGCAAGCGAAGCGCTGATTTGCATCCAATGGCAGGGTCGCGAACAGCAGCCGACCGCCAGTACGAGGAGCTAATGTCGAAGATCCGCGCGTCCAATGGCGTGAGCATGAGCGAAGTGGCGCCCCATTTGGGGGCATCACCACCTCTTGTAGGAGGCGCGAGCTCTTCGGCCGTTCCATCAGCTGCTCGCCGTAGCGGAGGGGGCAGTGGAACGCGAACTCCGACAGGTTCGACATCGGCACTTTATCCCCGGTCGGTCACCGCAGACGAAGTGCTGGAGCAGGCGCAGCGCATTCTGGAGAAAACCGAGCAGGGATATATCACGCCAGTAGCAAGAAGCAGCAAGAGCCCGGGTGGTAGTAAAGCTAGCACCGTGCCACGAGAAGTGGCGTTTCAGAGGGAACAACATTCGCGGAGCCCCTTAGGTCGGCGGCAACCAAACGAAAGCTTACGAGGCACGACCCCAGCAGCATCAGCATTCGCTTCACCCACACTGACAAATACTGCGGGAGCTGCAACCGCCATGATTGGTCGCCGGGGTTTGTTCGATCACTCGCCGGTTACCCGGGTAATGGCACAATCCTTATATGCAGGGATGAAAGCAGAGCAGCGCGAACCAGGATTATGGCTCTTTCGTCAAAGAATAGTCTTACCGTTGGATTGGTCTAGAGGTTGTGTTATCAAGGGTAAAAAAGTATTCATTTAGGTGACACCTTACATTGTTGAAGAACAAGTGTAGATTTTGCTTTAATGTTGAGTGCTAGTAAGCGGCGCGTATCGCCTGATCGACCGCTTCTGCATGGTGGGCAGAATGATGTGGCGTCAGCGTTTCTCAGCAGTATCGACAGTGCGACTTCGAGTACCATGAAGGTAACCGCCGGGTATCACAATACCACGAGCCCACAGCACGTTGCGTCAGGCAGCAAGAAGACTTCGTACGGGGGACCTGGCGGTGGCGTCTTAGCTGCGGGTATAATCGGTGCAGGTGAAACTAGTCCGTCGAAGTTGTCGGGGGTCATGAGCACGAACTTTGCTGCGTCCTCTTCGCGTGTCGCTGATGTGAGTGCGTCTCTCTCTGGTCGCACACGGCGAATGGAGCGAGAATTTGACGTCGCGGGTGCTCGTCATCCTGTGCCTGGGGTCTCGGAGTACCAAGCGCCACTCTCTATTCCGTCGGCACAAGTGACTAGTACGCCTCCTTCTCCACAACTTGGGAATAATTCAGGCTCCAGGTCTCCACCACATGTTGACAGGCCGAGAGCAGCAGATGCACGAAGCGATCCCCTCAATGACTCTCGCAGAGCAGGCTCGAACAGCAATGCCGCTGACCAGGCCTCATCTTCCTCCTCTTCGAGACGGCGAATTTTCCGCTCCTTGCCGCCGACGACGAGGGTTCCTCGAAGACCGCCTGCAACGGTCCCATCTAGCCTCGATTTACATAGAAAGACGTTTTGGCAGGAGAAGCAGGAGGAACGCGAGCGGGAGATGTCAAGGCGGGCGGACAAAGAGAGAATCGCGAATGTAGACAGACGGCATCATCAGTACCATCAATGGCTAAGCGACGCATTCCAAGTAGATCCGGGTAGGCGCGAAAGTGCATCGCGCTCTCCACCACCCTCACAACGGCCGAACTCAGGGGGCTTAGTGGCCGTTGCAGCTGAACGCTACTCGTCGTGGGACAGGCAAAGAAAGCAAGACTACGACGGAGACCCAGCAGGTGCATCGACTGTCCCGACAACGAGGGGTAGTTTTGTTTCATAGAAAGGAGAGGAAAAGCAGAAAAATTAGGCGTGGAACGTCATGCAATTTTCAAGCCACGATCATGTGAAATCCGAGCACAATCAACACAACATGAGTTCTCGAACCTGATCTATTTTTTTTAGCTTTTGTTCTTTCACACCATCACAGCCCAAAGTCACGCATCCGCTGGTGCGGATGGCCAGGCGCATCCGTTTTATCCTCCATATCGGCAGACGCACACCGAACCAGAGATTCGAACCTGGTTTGACAAGTCGCTTGAGGAAAGGAAATATCATGAGGACGAGGCGAAACTCGAAGCTCTGCGAGTCTTACAATTGAAACTACCTCTGAATCCAAAGAACCTTCCGATTGGGGTGGAGGAAGACGATGTGGTTGCAGACCGCGACAAACTCACGTCAAAGACCCACATAGCGGATATACTCCGTACTACTCGCTATATTGTTTCAGACGAGAAGATTGTTGTGCACTAACCTCGTTGTGCAACTTCGATTTCCATCAGAGCAGGCCGTTCATCATTTATTTTTGTAAAGGAACTGGATTTCGTTTTCGTTCCTCGTTTTGCGATCTACACTAACGCACAAATGCCACAGTGAAAGTCGTCGAGAAATGCGAGGGGCAACACCGGGTCATCAACTGTATGTACAAGCACCTAGCTATTCCTCGTGACTGGATGATACAAAATGCCACGAAAGCCAGTGTCTCCAAGTCCCAAGCTAGCATTTACTCAGCGACGGATCAGAACCAAGCCTCAATCTTGAATACCACGACGAATAGCGCTGGTGGAGCTGCAGGGCAAAATAGAAGCAAATCCATCGGCCGAAAGCTCGGCTACGCACCAAAAATGATCATAACGCAACCGGGAATGTATTCCTTACTTTATAAATTTCTCTTTTTGCTTCTAAAAGATGACGAGCGAAGAAAGTTTTTACGTTGTAAGCGCACAGAAGATGAAAATGCAATAACTGGACTAAAGATGTCCCATCACCTGGATCATCCACTTTTTGAGGAGGCGCCGAGTCAAATCTCTTCAGGTCTGCCTATTCGAGTACGGGCAAGCCGATGGGTAGCACGGTCTCACAGCAGGACGCTGCCTCTCGAACGAGCAGTCCACAGAAGCTCCCAATGAAGGGGGAGCAGCGGTTCGACGCGTGGTCATTGTACGCGTCGCTGGAACACAAAGGCCAATCGCCGAGAGAAGTGAACTTGCGCAAATTTAAGTATCCTCGGCGGCAGTTCGGTGGAGGGGGCCCTAAGCAACTTCCTAACAGCGCATGGGCGCCACAAGGTGGAAGCAGATGACAGCAATTTATAGACAGGATGAATCTTGAGGGTGGAAACTTATTGCCTCCTAAGGAGATCTAGATCTTCTGACGGACACCTAGTAGGGTGTCTGCACATTTCGAAATCCGTCGATCCCTAGATGGTCCAGAGCAAGTGATGTGTCACTAAAGCAAATAAGTACTTAATATCAATCTTGATATTGTCTATTGATGCCGTAACGATGACTTGAATACTTCTCGCGTAAACGCAATAATGATGCCTTCTTAATTATATATCGCTTTTCGCCATCAAAGCTTCGGAAAAGTTCAACAAAAAAATATTACAAATCAGTAAAACTGACTGTAATCGAAAGCTGAAAATAAGCGAGTAACCAATACAATAGCCGAGCTGTATCTGAGAAGATTGTTATCGAGATTACTCGCTTATTTCAGTTTATCGAATATGCAGGCAGATCTAGAATCATGTTCTTTTCAGCATTCGAAAGTTGCAATGCAAAAAACAAGTGAAGATCAGCAGCTGATAAATTCAGAATTGCAATATCCAGAAAGTTGTAGTGAGATCTGCTTCGCAGGCTTGTCGGAAAAAATATCCGATGCGAGATTGATCTTGAGGATCAGCGAATCAGGGTTTCTCATGCATGAGATTTACGTTCAAATGAAATTCTGGGAGGATCTCTTCAATTGTGGAGAGGAACGACCGGGTCAACCATGCTCTGAAGTGACATGTTGCAGTGCCAACCATAATATTGATCAGGCCTGTTTTTGGTAAGATTCGTATTTTGTTAAACTGTGGTCGAAAGCACTATCCTAGAAGCGAAAATTTTCCTAGGTTTTTAGCAAGAGTACTTTGCTGTGATAGAAGATTGTTACAACACTTTGCGCGTGCGCTACGTTTTCCTTCAAAGTCGTTTTCATGATTCAAATTTACATTTAAACTAAGTGAACACGAGGACTACCAAAAATGCCGTCTGGAAAGAAGAAGTATTCGTGTGGCCTCGGTAAGGCCATCAATAATGCCCAAAAGAAGGCAGCCGAACTGAATGCTGCCTTTCACGGAAAGCGGACCTTTCTTGAGGGACAGGAGCATGGCGTTTCTTGTCTGGAGTCCACAAACTTGGATGATTTCCTAGCGAAGGCAGAACTGGCAAATCAAGAATTCCAAGCGATTCGTGGTCGCTTTTCTATTGTGGAAAAAAGCGTCGTAAGCCAACGCGAGAAAGCATTGGGCATGGCCAGAAAACTCGCTGAAATTAAGGGTAATAAATGTTACTTGTTCTGATCATATGAAGCACGTGTTGAAAAAGACGATGCAGGGCAAAATGATGACAAATTTGAATAGAAATCCAACGCAGACATTCTGCATGATGATTTCCTTTCACGAGCTTTTTAACCCTGAGCCCTTTGTTGCAAAGACAGGTTTTACAAGACATGTATGTTCATCTTCATGAGAGCTTGCTTCCCTCATGAACTCTGAATTTCATTTTATCAATACAAAATGAGCAGGTGTAATCATTCCGATCCCTCGCCGACCCGTGTGGCGTCCCGGTATCGATGGTGAGCGATTGCAAGAGATGGAACACGACGCTTTCCTGACTTGGCGTAAAAAACTCGCACTCCTGGAGGAGGCGCACGGATATGTTATGACTCCTTTCGAACGGAACTTGGATTTTTGGCGGCAGCTGTGGCGTGTCGTTGAAAAATCCGATCTAGTATGCACAATTTGCGACTGCCGAGACCCGCTTTTCTACCGCAGTTTAGATTTGGAGCGCTACGCGCGTGAGATGGGCGGCGCATTGGAAGAAAGGAATGCGCAGCTAGGGGAGGACGCGACACCGAGCACAGGGGTGGAGGAAGACGGTTCTACATCGGAAGCAGGTGGCGAAGATGAGAGTGTCGCTGAAGAAACTGAGAACGGAGGTGAGAGCAAGGATGGCGAGGATTCGTGGTTTGCTTCTCTGAATGCGAACCTAGTGCAGGCAGAGGAAAGTAGGCGCTATCAGTATTCGAGCAAAACTATGGCGTCATTGGATCGTGTCAGCGAGAAGCGGACACTTCTAATTCTGAATAAAGCAGATTACATGCCAGCTCCCCTGCGACGGGCTTGGAAAGCCCATTTCGAGGCAGAAGGCACCGATGTGGTCTTCTTTTCTGCAAAGTACGAGCTGGGCAAGCTTGGAATCGACATTGACTTACCGACTGAAGTTTTGAACAAAGATGACGAAGCAGAAGAGGCTGGCGCAGGAGCCGATGCAAAACCGCGGCGTCGTGCAGTTAAGGATGTCCGGTCTGGAACGCAAATTCAGGGTTTGAATGCGTCCAAAGCTGACGATAAATTGCGTCGTAAAGGACCAAAACACTGCGCTGCGCCAGAAATCGTGCCAGTCGTTGCAGTGCAGCCAAAGTCAGTGACCAAGCCGCGTTCTGTCTTTCTGGCTATTAGTGGCTCGGACGAGGAGAGCGATGACGACGAGGACGAAAAAGAGTCCGATGCTGAAAGCAAGAACGCTGACGAGCAGGCGGTCACCTCGACTCCAGGTAAGAGCAGCACAGCGTCGGAAAATGCAGACGATCCCTCTCCTACCCACGCAAGTGAAACGACCGAAGATGTTACTGCGAAGACGTCTGTTGATGAGTCTGACTCTACCTCTGCACATCCGAGAGTTCCGGAGTCTGCACTGGATGGCGGTGATATTCTGGATTGCGATGGCTTGGTCCAGTATCTGCGGTCTCGACTTCCCAAAGAAACGCGCGACGCGAACCGTCCCGTGGTCGGTTTCTGTGGGTACCCCAATGTCGGTAAGAGTTCGATTATCAACGCTCTATTTGGAACCAAGAAGGTTTCCATGTCTCGACAACCGGGTAAGACAAAGCACTTCCAGACTCTAGAAGGCGAAAATTTCACTCTTTGCGACTGTCCTGGTCTGGTGTTCCCTAGTATCGTGACTACAAAGGCCCACTTGGTGATCAACTCAGTAATGCCGATTGATCAATTGCGATCGGAATATATGCAACCAGTAAATCTGATCTTGGAGAAGATGGGCACAAAGCGGCTTTACGAGCACTACAAGTGTGAACCACTGCAGCTGCGAACGGATCCGGGAATGCGCTTTCTCTCAAGTTTCGCGACGAACCGCCGTCACTTCTTGCGCGACCTAGTTCCGGACACGACATGGGCAGCGTCCCGAGTCTTGAAGGACTACACCACAGGAGTGCTGCTGCACTGTGAGCAACCGCCCATGAGTGCCGCCATGAAAGCCTTGCCGTCGAACGGAGAGGGCGCTGGCACGACAGCAGCATCAGCGGAAGAAGAAAGCAGAATACTTGGTGCAATCGCTGAAGAGTCTAGAAGTAATGAGCGACTCCTTCCAGGTGAGACCGACGATGAAGCCGAGAAGCAGGAGCCTGCCAGTAGCGACTTACACGAGGTAGATGAGGAGACGGAAGAGAAGAAATATGACGCGACACGAGATGTGAAAGCATATGATGCATTTGATGACTGGCAGCCGGCATCACTCGCGGAGATGCTAGCAGGCCAAGCAGCACCTGTAAAGACGAAGCGAGCACTTAGGCGGGAGGCTAAATCTGCGCTCAAAGGGGACGTGCGGGCTAGAAAAGAGGTCTTTTTCACATCATCATGATCCTGCATTCAAAAGCACTCTGTGTATTGAACCTGTCGCGCAACGGCAGTGAATAAGATTCTATCTTCTACTGAACCCCGGATTAGTAATTGCACACGAACTTGTACTTTCCTTGACATGAAATTTGGTACTGACAACAAAAAAAATAGGTCAACAATGTGGGGACAGGAATAGGTTCTATAACTTCAATTATGCGAGGGAATTGTGTTTTTCACCTAGAACGAGTACTAGGTGCGTAGGACAAAGATCGCACTGTCCCCGGAAATAATAACTTTCATAATGCTTTGCTAGCAGCCGCTGCTACGTTGTGGATCAGCACTGACCAGAATAAAAATCGATAACTAAGTATATGTTTTTGAATGTGGATCAATCCGAATACTTGGAGAAAAATTCATGATAGACATAGATCTCGAATTTTCTCAATTTATTCTAAAGAGATCGCTTCTAGCTCCTCCAGAATGCTTGATGATAGAAATTTACTTTTACGTGAGGGATATCCTAGCTTTGGAACGACGAAGGATTAGCGATAATCTTCTACAGTATAAACTCTTAAGAATATCACACACATCTACACCTAACCTGACCCATCACCCGCATCAAACTCACAGGCAAGTGGTGACTTTTTGCGGAGGTTCATAGATGTTCCTGCATAAGCATCTTCGTTATATCACCGGCTAGGAATATTGAACATTCACGTACTTCTTTGCATTTGCAACACATCTTCATATTCTTTCACCATACCATACCATCTTGGCTTCATATATAAGTTGTAAAAATGAAGCCCTACCTACTCCAATACCACTCCCGTCCGATGACGGCAGTGAAGTTCAACAAAGACGGCGACTTCTTCATCACCGCATCCAACGATGGAAGATGCTGTCTAGTCAGGACGGAAACCGGTGAGCGTATCGGAACATACGAAGGCCATGAGGGTGCAATGTAAAATAATCCACCCATTTTACTCTACGACAAGTTGAGATTTGATTTTGTGAAATATTTGCTGGGCCTGACAAAGTTTTTTTTGAACAACGAATAGCTCCTTCTTGTCCCTGAGTTAGCTGAAAATTGATCTAGGAATTCTATGTCTACTCCTGCCTACAAAAATTACAGCAAATCTTGCGACGTGGATTTCGAGACACAGCTTGTTGTTACAGCAGGCGCCGACAGCAGAGTGGTTTTCTATGACGCGGAAACCGGAGTTGTTGTTCACTCCTTGAACCACGGCGGAATCGTGAAGTACTATTTATATCAGAGTAGTTTATAGTACGCATGGTGCATGGAGTGCATGGAGCGCAGAGCTTTAAGGGGCGCAAGAAGCTCCCCCTTTAGCTCCATGCTACTCCATGTGATCCATGCACTCCATGCCATGCGAGCTGTGAAACCTTATAAATTGCTCTGTTATATCTTGAAGATGAGTAGGACGGTGGAAAAGATGCTTAGACCAACTAGTATGCTGATCATTTACCTTTCTTTTTAGGTAACGCTCCTGAAAAGAACTTCGCTATCAAGTGAAAAAAACTTATAACTACGGAAATCAGTGTCTAAGATGTGTTTTAAACAAAAAACAACAACAGGTCAGTAGAGTTTAACCAGCACGCAGCGTGCCAGGATAGAATTGCAACGTGCGCCGATAAGTTTAAGACAACGCCGAATAATATTTCCGTGTATCAGTTCGACTTCACCTCAGATGATCCAATCTGCGAACGCGTTCTTTTCATCGACAACGATCTCCCGATGAAGGCCACATCGGTATGATGCCTCCCTACAAGCAAATGTTACTGTCAAATGCCATTTCTGTGATAAATAGATATGTAGGTGACATGCTTGTGATGACGAATATGTTGACAACTACAACATGTTCGATGATGATTTTCATGATTGTATGGCTTGGTAAGCTTTAATATCCTTTTCTTCTACAACAACATTTACAGGTAAAGTGGGGCCCTTTTGACGAGACGCTGATCAGTATTCACGAAGAAGGAACATTCTGTGTGTGGGATATCTCGCACAAGGCTTTGATAAAAGTTGTGGATGCCCATCAGCAGCCTATCAAAAGTCTTCAGTTCAATGACAACAGGACATTAATGCTTACCGCATCGCGAGATAAAACAGTGAAGCTCTGGGAAACTCAGGAGTATGGATGCCTCAAGAAATACACTTCAAACCGACCCTTCAATGATGCAGTGATCAGCCCGCTCTACCAGGACCCAGTACAACTACTATCTTCTGATTTTAAGCTAAATGTTTTTATTTTGTCTTGTACTCGTTGATCTCGACAGATAATCGCGCCCGGAAAGAAGAGGTCGTACCACGCAGAGATACATGCCTATGTAGTTGTGCTAGGAAGATATCTTATGCACAAATAATATAGTTCTCATTTCAATTGCTGCCTCTGACATAAAAAAAAGGTGAACCCGAAGTTTCAAATTATCGCGGGTGGTGGTGTGGAAGCTCGCGAGGTGACACAAACCACAGAGGGTGGCTTCGAGAGTGTGATTTTCAACATGGTGCTGGAAGAGGAGATCGGAACAATCAAGGGTCACTTCGGTCCAATGAATTGCATCGCTATTTCACCTGACGGAAGAAGCTACGTTACTGGAGGAGAAGAAGGTTTGGTGCGTCTGATCCACTTCAGCAACGAGTACTTCAACAGAAAAGACATCTAGAAGATGATGTTGGGTGCTAAGCTCAGCTTTGTCTAGGGATTTTTATTTCGGGCGTTTGTGGGCGAGGCGATGGAACGCTACTGCATGGAGGGTTTTTTGCGAGATGCAGAACTTCACCACTATGACCTCATGGCGAAAGAGGATACCGAAATATAAAACATGATAGAGAAGGAGCACGGCGGGCAGAGCATTTTTCTCTCCCGGAGGAGTACACAGTGCGAAGAAGGACTACGGGAGAAGACCGGAGAAGAGGTCTTGTGCAATTTTTCTTGCATGAATCAATTGCCTCACCCCCTCTATGTGCATATTAAACGGTTTACTATAGATTTAGCTTACAAGTTAATGAAAAAATCTAGCCTTTATCTGAAACTCTTAACAAGAAAATCGTAGTCGTCTGGATCAGACGATGTCTTTGAATCCTTATCTAGTTTGCCACTGACGTCTCAAATGATTCCTTCACAACGACTAGAAAATGTATCACAAATATTTGACGTTGTTAGCCAATGAACTCAAGTATGCCGTTTCACCTTGGTATCAAAAATTTCGCGCATACCCTGGCCTCAAACACGAAATAATGCACTGCGCTCGAATTATTGAGGACAAACGACGCGAGGACTAAAGGACGCAGTTCTCGAGAGCGAAACACAAACGAAAAGATTAAGATTTTCCGGTGGACCACCTTGCTGCACGTCGTGATACGAGTGTTCGTGTTTCGTGGATTTGCATGTCGAGCACAGTAAAGTGGACCCGGTGGCGAGGTCTTTTTTCTCTGCACTAAACACCGAGACCCATCGCGGTAAAGAAAAGTAGTTGAAGGACTTGTCTCATCGGTTCATTTTTTTGATTGAGGGAATATTGAGTGAAGCCCTACCTTATCAGTGCAGCGGGCAGCACAAGAGCGAGAGCACGCTGGCGTTCGTGCGCGGTAGTAGTATATTCTGATGCTACGTAGCCTAACAAAAACAACGAAGCCGTTGTGAATAATTGAGGAATTTCTGTTACCAGCGTGTTCCACACTGAACCCAAAATTATTATACATATGTAAGTAGTTGCAAGAGAAGAGTTTTTATCACTCGATCCTTCGGTTAAAATACAAGCTCAAATAAGCAAGTAAATACACTTTTCGATAATCGATACTCCACAAGAAACGTCGACGCTTTCCCGTCAAAGACTAAACAACGAAAATGGCGATGATCCGCTCTTTCCTGAACCGGGCTCCGGTCATGACCCGCACAACCCTATTCCAGATGCTGGAGAAACGTACGCCTTTTCCGAAAAATATTTTATTCGTCAATTCATCATGAAAATCAGAAAGAATCTAAAACATTCCAGTTTCGAGTAGTGGGGTTCATGCCCGTGCAGCTAGCTCATGATTGAGATAGCATGAAAAATATATTTTTTGGCTGTCAAGGAGGAGGAGGCCTGCTAGAATATTTCAATTTCTATCCACCCTGCAGGTGCAGCAACCGCAGCTGCCGTTAGCGCAACATCCAAGCTTGAGAATCCGAGAATCAACCAGTGCCTGACGAACCCCGTTGGAAGTACTGATAATTTTTTTGTGGCTATTTTTCGATAACCAAAATGACGCCAATTGTACTCATGCGTAATCTGACTGTTTGGCGCTTTAAGGAGCCCTAAATTTCTGCGCAATCAGCCTACTTTTGTAGATAATCCATCGTTGTTTATTGTTTCACCATTTTTGGCACTGCTTGTAGGTTTTGAGATATTTCTGCATACTTACGATCAGGCGTCCGACATGCGGGCGCCGCGACTCTTGCTTGTGGTATCGCTACTGTAGCCCTAGGCGGTGTTGCGCAGGGATTGGGATCAGTCTTCGCTGCCCTAGTTGTCGGCACGGCACGCAATCCCGCCATCAAGGATCAACTTTTCGCGTACACAATGGTCGGATTTGGTTCCGTCGAGTTGATGATGTTTGTCGTGGTAGGCCTTGCGGTTGGTCTCCTTGTCTCAGAATAAACGCAATAGACGGAACAAGCAAGTAGGGCTAGCTCGGTTAGTACGACAGTAGTTCAGGGTGGATCCTAGAAGAAACGCCAAGAAATTTACTCTTCAAGTTTTTGCGTTCGAGGGTCTGGATATTGTAGGCCGTGTACGTAGTTGTTCTCCTGATGTTTAGGGAAAAAGCTTAAGTCTTTCTCGGGACGTGCGCGTTGCACCTCTATATTTTCATGATATAAATTTTTAATTCATACTTTCTTCTGAGAGAATGAGAACGGTCTGGAATGTTGGCAAATCGACATTTTATCAATTAGAAATTGGGTTGGGGTTGCAGAACTTTTTGCGAGTTCTGTAGACTATGACTACTGAACTGTACAAAATATATTGCACTAATGTTTTTTGACTCGGTAAGTATCAGCTCTTCATTCTTTTCCTCTGCAGTTTCGTGCCTCTGATTTAGTACTAAATTTTTCAGTAAGGTTCGCTTATCTATCTTCTGTTTTCTTGTTGTTCGTTTTTGTCTATTTTCAACAGTATATTCTTTCTCATTTTCATCTACATCTTCTATCTGTGGTATCTATCCTTGGTGTATATTTTGTCTTTTCTTCGGATTATTCAATTACCGAGACAAGAGCGAACGAGAGATGTTGCAAAGTCGTTCGAAATAGAGACTTGTATTTGAGTGAGCAGTGTCTCACTGACAACGAATTATACTTCTCGAACCCCTCGCTGTTGATGTAAGTAATAGGCCTGTCCGAGTCTCTCATGGTTTCTCAGCTTCTGCGCGAAGGTGTCGCATTTCTGACGAGTCTGTTTCGTGCTGCGTACCATGTATGGCTTGAAAAGTGAAGTATGCGTGAACGGACGTGAAACTGCAGGACAGTTTCGGATGTGAAAATTATGTGTGAGGCCTTTTCGGCGAAGAAACGAGAGAGAGAGAGATGTCTCATGACTACTCTTAGGAGCCTATTTTTGAAGACGGAAAGGAACTAGGGCGCTTGTGTGCGTAGCAATCTGTCAGATTCCCGGCTTTGTGTCGTTGAGGTGAGTAGACGAGTACATGCGGCCGCTTCTTCTAGTCTCAGAAGACCCGCCAGTCAAAATGGTGAAGTGCCTTCCTTTCGGTTTTCAGACGATCTGGTAGTTTGTTGTGATCACATTCATGGTTACACAACGGCGAGATCACGTGTTGATCACTTGCCAGGTCCGCTCAGGCAAACATCTCTAACGAATATTTTCGTAAGCGCTGTTCATCTGATTCTGTAGCTGTCTGTGCGCCGTTGTTGTAACGCGCAACATCCGTTTCTATGCCCCCCCCCGAAAGACACACCTATTACGGATATATCGGAATATTTTTTGTTTCTGTTTTTGTTCTTTTCGTTCTGCAATATGTGATGCTAATATCCACATTCCTCTGATATCCATTTCGTCGTAAGTCTTATTATATCATGTTTATGCATCTTGATCTTCTTGAATCCCGCCGAAAGTAAAAATATCAAAATCATATCTCTCATCATCGTTATCTCGTTATCATCATCTGAAAAAATGGATGCCTCATCATCGTCAATGTGGGCCCTGCATGAGCACCTGACGACCGAAGCGCGTGGCGGATACCCCCGCTTGCTCCTGTGGGGAAATGCTTTTGCAGCTATGTATGCGTACCGGAAGATGGTGCTTGGTACCCGAGAACCAGGACAATTTGGAGAAGGAGCACTTGGAATTACGTTGCGACATTGTTTGGCCTTGACAGTGGCGACGCTGTTTTTCTCGCATTGTGGTTCCATCGTGACTGCGCTCATGTTTTTCTCCGACGTAACTCCAGTGCCCTTTGCGAATACGGAAGTCATTCCTGCAAATGTAGTGACTTTGGTGATTATAGTGTGTTACGGCGCCGTAGAACGGGAACAGCGACTCTGCGAAAGCGTGCCAGAGGGGAAGTCTCGGACAAAGAATACGTGTAGATATATAAACAAGGCACGCGGTAGATCGAAGTCGCCGAGGAAAATGAACAAAAGGGTGAGTGGCGTTGTATCTAAGAAGACGTCTCAATCCCCATCTGGTGGGAAACGAGCATCGGAAGATGACACGCCATCCACTACTCCCCAATCTTTTTTGACGCGAGTAATCTTGGCGCTGGAGTCGTTTTTCTTTGGATATGTAGCCCCATGGCTAGCGGCGGTCGATAGTGCGACTACAGCAATGGCATTCACAGAAAGCAAATTCTATCAGATTAACGGAAAGCCCGAGTCCAGAAATGGACCTGTCTTTCCATCAAGCTCGTTCTCATCGACATTCTTAACCGCAATGGGCATCCCTGAATCGGTAAGTACCCTTTTGCCAGGTGGGCTTTTGCTCAGTGGGGCTGCAGGAATGGTGACACTGACAGTGACGGGCCCGATTCAAGTGGTCGGGCTCAAGCACTGGGGAAGCCCTTTGGTAGACATGCAGGTCACGCAGTTTTGGGCGCTCATTCTAACAGTAATTCATATTGCCGAGCTCTCTTATCTCTATGGAACAGCCCAAAATACACATCCGATATCATTTATGATTTTGCCGTACCTGTGGGCTTTCTACGCGACAGTTCCCACGAGTTTACTGCGATGAGGACTACTCATCGATAGGGTCAAGGAGATGAGGCAATGCTAATGCCACAAATGTGGGTTCCTATTGCTGGGTTTTTCTTGCGCGTATCTAACGATCCAATGCCATTTTTCGCAAAAAGAAAGCATTGTTTGAAAGATTAGACCGTTGTATGATTTTCCTCTATTTCATAAATCAATGAAAATAATTGTCGCTACTAGATAGCACATCAAGGCGGATAATGTCAATGCTGCTAAGGAATTCCGCGTGACGGTCAGCGCTAGTCTCCTGGCAGATCACTAATCACAATTAGATGCAGGTGCACTCTCTGTTTGATTTGCCCATCTACTGGTCATTGATTGCGGTCAGAAAGTGTCCGTGTGAAGAATTCTTACAAATTAGAGTAGCAAACTGTGTTTGTCCAGAATGAGAAGAAGACGCTTCCTAGTACTCTTGAGGCCTGAAAAACAAAATCGTCTGCAAAGAGGTAGAAATAAAGGACAAAAAACTGGAACTGCTATCAAATTGAATAACGAAAAATCCAAATTGAAAAAGGATCGTTGCCCCGAGAGTAGAAACTTTCTTTGTTTGCAACGTGACGGTCTTTCAAAGAAGATAGGTCAGCAACATAAAGAAGGTAAATCAGACAAGTATCTTCTAGTTCTTTTCGGAACAAGAGCAAATTTCGCCATGTCCGAGGAACCTCGCCTTCTTCAAGGGTCGGGCCGCATGATTACGACGAACGGGAACGGAATGCTTCCGTTCGTCAGTCGCAAATACAGTGTCTTTGAGGACGACTCTGATGGGGACGAAGCTGACACCGATGTCGGCCGTCGCGACTACGTTGTAACGGAGGAGTGCAACGTCTTTCATTATGTGCGCTCTGCGCCAGCGCGACCGTCGAAGTTGGTGCCCTTATACGCGCACAAGGGGAAAAAATTGAAGATGGTGCTGCCAGAAGGAACACTGATCAACTCCACGCGACGCAGAGTGTTTAAGGGCGAAACGTACTTTTCCATGATCGTGATGGGCGGAGTGTTTATTAATCCCCTTGCTGATTTCATTGAGTCAATGTTTTTGCTGTAACTGAAAAACAGATACGTCGATACTGGTAGTGGTAGTGTGTTAATTTGCTAACTGTATGTACATGAACAATTATAGGTACGTGGATACCGGTCGAGAGGATGGCGAGTGGGTTCCTGAAGTCGAACTGCAGCCAGTGCAATTGGTACACGGTGTCTGGCGTTTTCGTGTCGTCTTTACGAAAGGCGTGTGCCGGCGTTATCGGCCTACAATGCTCAAGGACCTTGCGGAACCTGGCGCAGCCTCTGTTTTACCGATGGACGCCGTTGTAGATGTCGTGACGAAGTTTCGTCACGGACCTGTGACCTACCTTCGAGTGGCTGATGCGTGTGTCGGGGGACGTTTCGGCGGCTGGATATTCGACCGGCTGCTGGCTAAGGACGGAATTACACCGGGCGAGACTGTTTGCGAACCGATGGAGATGAATTAAAGAGGGGCTTCGGCTCTGTGATTCCACTGGTGATGGCTCACACTGTCGTTGTTGTCATTGATCACAGTGTAAGATCGAAGTGGTCAGATGGGTAAACATAGCTCGGTGCATCTGAGAATAAAGTTAAGAAGAAGTGTTTTTGGTTTGACTAGAAGATGAGACTACTTTTTCGTCGGCGTGATTTTTTCTCACCTGGTAGCACACGCCTCAGAAATAAGCAGTACCTACCGAGTAGTAAATAGCTCTTTTACCTTTTTGGCATGTGAAGTGTCATAAATTCGATTCAGTTATCGTCTACCTAGTATTTGTAAAGACTTGAAAACGACAGGAGGTAACCTACCACGATTGTAAACAGATGCAGCTATATACAGGTTTCGACCAATCTCATCAGTAATGTCATTTTTTGGATCTTTCTAAACACAGAAAGCTCATTTACATAATGACCTCATGCCATAGCACTACGAAGTTCGGACTCATTTGAACTGCATTGTCGCGACAGAATGTTTGATAATTTCAATCATAGTGAGTGAGTATAGATTGAAGCCTGTAGGCAGTGCCCCCAAGCTCCTATGAAGAACACTAGTCGTCCTGAAGGAGGCCGAAATTTGAATTTCCACAGGCGGAAACGCTACTCTTTCTTTCAACACTTTCCGGTGTTCCTTTCGAGATAAGGATCAGGAGAAGGAGCGATTGAGATCTCTTGAGCATGGGTGGAGGAAAACTTCAGGGAGGAGAGAATAATGACTTTCATGCTTGCTATTTCTCATCGAAATCGAATACTAAGATTTAGATTACTCACTAACTTCTTGACAACAATAAAGTTTGTTTGCCAGTTTGATGTGACATCACTCATCTGAACAATTGAAAATAACATTAACATTTTTCTCCCTCAAAAAGCAAAAAAATGAATTTCCACCAAGTGCGTTCTCGTCTGCGTACCTCGTACATAACAGACCCGTACTCATTGTTGATTCATTACAAACGCGCCTACAAGTTGTTGAAACTGGTGAAGGAGAATGCGGGCCGAGTGTTGATACTTGGAAACCGGAACCATTTCGGCGTCAACTGGCAGCAGAGTCTAGGTTTCAGAGCGTCTGGAGATGGCAGCAATGCGCCACAGCATTCGATGCACACCAGAGTGGACGAGCATGTCATCAGCACCGCTTCGAAGGATTATTCTCTCGTTTTATGCTTAGATCCGATCCTATTTGCAAAGGCGCTGCATCGTATTAATCTTCCAGTCATGATGATCGCGACGCCAAAGGAACTACATGAGCACCCAGAAATTCTGCAGGTCACCGACTACTTGTTGCCTGCCACAACCTCGAAGCATGACGCAGCACTGAGTGAACTCCTAAGGAGACAAATCGTGGGAGCACCAAACACCTGATAGAAATACAGTCAAGGCGGCTGTTTACAAGCTGGATCTACTTGAGATTAGTTAAGAATATCGGGACCCGTACCGCCAGTTGTGAGGCACGTAATTGTAAATAGTATACTACCGATTTGATGCGAAGGTCAAAGCCTTTCTGTAACTTTTTTTTTGCTCTTGCAGAAGTGTTCCCGACCAACATACGAGAGATGACGGAGGCTAGCCTGCTGCACGTAAGACATGATACCCGGCGCCAACCGAGAGAGATATGTGTGAGATGAATGTTGTACAACCGCAAGAACTTTTTGTTTTTAACATTCTCCATGCCAGGATGCCATACTGCAACTCAACATTGCGTGGGGCACCACCCTGTGTGACAATCCCAAGACGCGAACTTTCCATGTATCTATAAGTTCATGAAATTGCAATTAGACCAATAGGCAAAGTAATTAGCTGCATACACAGATAGTCTTTGTCGTTGAATAATAATAATGTTTATCGAGAAAGATTAGTGTTGCAATGTTCTTACAATTTTCGAAGTAAATACACAGTGAAGTTGATTTAGTCAGATATTTTAGAACAAGTACTTCTTCTGATCTTGAGTATTCAACTCGGATTGATTCATTTCGCGTCCGCGGTTGCACCCCTCCTCTGGGAGATCGGTTCGCAACTGATTCCCGTCCCCTCAATAGGCTCCGCGCTTCCTCTTACCATCCTTCGGGATAACATCAGGAACTGTTTTGTCTTGCCGAAGGTAGAGAATGACCTTTTGAGAGATATTGATGATGATGCGCAGTGATGTAGATAGTCAGACACAAGGTAGCATTTGGATTCCCGAAGGTTTTTAATCAAATAGCTATTTCTTTGCAGAGGAATCAGCCTATTAAAATTTTGTTTTTCGTCGTTCGAGCGAGCGAAAGCTGAGTATCTTTTAAAAAATGCAGCGTGCTCTCTCTGCTGCTGCTCGCGAAGGTTCGCGACGCGTGCCTACAGAAACCGCTGCCGTGCAGAACCAGGCGACTAGATTCAGACGAAGCGCTGATTATCCGCCGGCCGAAGCAAGTGCTGGAGCGCCTCTGCTACTTGCTGGTGGCGCGGTCGCCGCTGCAGGATTCCTTTACTCTCAAAAGAAAAAGCACGTTGAGCAAGATGGCTTTTCATTGCCGTCGAAGCCTTCTTCTGTGTCCGGCTTGGCGCAGCGCGTACTAGAAAACCAAGCAGAAAGGACAACGCGAAGCGAGAATCTCGTCGAGTGTAAAGTAGCTGGAAACGTGGGCAAGACGAACTGGGACAATGTCCGAAAAGATGTAATCGAGCTTTTGGAGGCTGAAGAGCATATGGAGGAACCTTTAGGTCCGATCCTAGTCCGATTGGCATGGCACTCATCCGGAACGTGGTGCTACAAGACGAAGACGGGAGGTGCGGCTCATCAATGATCTAGATTTTTTGAATGCGAGCATATCCCAGAAGATAATTGATTTATTCTTGCGTCCTCAGCGACAAATATTTTCAGAACAATTTAATTGGTTTATTGTTATAGCCTGTTTACACAGAAGTAAGTAGTCTTCTAGCTACTTCTCGCTCAGGTTCAGACGGAGCGACCATGCGATTCGAAAGTGGGGCCGAAGCGAAGTGGGGCGCAAACGCCGGTCTAGCGAAAGCTAGGAAGGTGTTGCAGGTAATTATTGGGAAATATCCTAACGCCAGTATCGCAGATATCTGGATTTTCGCGGGTACCGTAGCCCTGGAGGAGATGAGCGGGAACCGAGTAAAAATCGGCTTCAAAGAGGGACGGCTTGATAAAACGAAAATCCCCGACTGGGAAACGAAGACAGCACCGGATGGCCGACTCCCAGATGCGGATAAAGGAAACATGTCTGCAACGGCGAAGCACCTGCGCTTAATCTTTCACAGGCAGGGATTCAGCGATCAGGGTAAAAAAAATTTCTCATGCCTAGAGTATAACTGTTAGTAGGAAGTAGATGTTGCTAGCTGTTATTTGAAAACAACTAGTATGTACATTAAAGAGTGTCAGATTCTCCTTGAAACCTTGACTTGGATTTAGAACTAGTCTCATAGGAAAAGCCGCTCCTATTCAAATTCTCAGAAATTGTCGCCCTCTCTGGCGCGCACGCATTGGGACGCACGCATACGACTAGCAGTGGCTATTCCGGTCCGTGGACATTCAGCCCGACAGTGCTCAACAACGAATATTTTCGCCTTCTGGTACTATTTTCGCAGCTACATGCTAGCTTACTTTTTCTCTGTTGAATGACAAGACCAAAAGATTTTTCATGATTGTATTTTTCACTTTTACGAGTAAGTATATGCTAACGGTATTAAGTACGTTGACTCACTGCACGAAACAAGAACAACACTACTCCACAGAAAGAAGAGAAGTGGAGCTTGAAGAAATGGAGTGGACCAGAGCAGTACGAGGATCGCACTGGCGAGCTCATGATGTTACCATCCGATATTGCATTGCTGTTCGATGGTGAATTCAAGAAATGGGTCGAGGTATATTACAAGGACGAGGAGCGCTTTTACAAAGATTTCGGCAAGGCGTGCCGCAAATTGTTTGACAATGGTGTGCCCTTCAAGGACCGCCACGGGCTTGGGCCTATTTCGGGACTATTTTGCGGTGTCCCCGAGCACGGGGCAGCGCCGGCTGAAGACCTGTAAGCTTCGTTTGCACAGGATGCAGGGGTAGATCTATCAATACTAAGCCTGAAAAGTAGAGCAGAAGCTGCACCTTTCTTCAAAGATACTGTTGAAGTCTCCAACATGCTTTTAAATATGATTTGTGTTTGAAATCGATCTCAATATTTGGTAATCCGTCGACTAGATAACTATAGCAGGAATGTGCGCGCAGGCATTGGATAAGTCAATGCTTGTGTCATGAGAAAGTTGATGGACTTAGGTTCAAGATATTTTATGAATGATTACTTGTGAGGCTTGTGGAAGTATGTCGTACGATGTTGCAATCTGCAGGATATGAATATCATCTGATACTGATTGCAGTGATAGGAGTTAGGAAAGAACAAGATCGATGTGTGCAGACCTATAATTTTGGAGCTCATAATAAATACGTGTACGAAAGGTACCACAGTCAGTTAGTGGTGTAAATGTTCTTCAAAGGGGACAAGCATACGGACTTGCTCTCGATGAACCGCCGTTGATGAGATAATTTTTCAAATGAAAATTCTTTTACTTACTTATGAGAATATTCATGTATGTAAGTTGATCGTCGTCGAGTTCATTTACCCGCAGTAGTCTTTTTAGCTTAGAAAATGGTGTTCATCGAAAAATTTGGTTAAAATATGCACTGGGAAAAGGATGGGATTTCGGTCTTCCGTTATGGTAGAGGCAGAACGTATCGCCCAATAAAATTGAAGAGAAATAATAGAATGATCAATTTTTTCTGCTTGGTTTTCCACGGAGCGAGGTTGATGAATCTCAACTACTTTTTTACACTCCCGGTTACGGTTTTCCGATGTTACGGGTTTCCTATGTTTGCGGAAAAGGTGGCAAAGGCTGTCGGTCGTCGCGAGAGAACCAGCAGTTGCCGACTTTGTCACGAGCGACTGCATTACGCGAAACACGGATATTGAGAGAGCTCGGATTCGCTGCAGATTGCACGATTTCGATTATGTCCCATTTCTTGTTATAGGTGATGGAGACGAGAAGAAACACGGAAAACGCTGCGAAGTATGATTATGGGCTGCAACAGTAGGTTATATATTCTAGCCTTGAGGTTCGCAATACAGAGGGCATGAGCGAGAAAAATGTCGTGAGCAATTCAATGGTGATGAGTAGCTTAAAAAATGAGACGTTTAGGTCCGATAAGTTGGAGACTTGAGATCTCTGAAAAAGTGGTAACAAGCACATGACCCAATCCTGAATAAGGCTCCGCACAGCCTATTTGTTGCAGTTTTCGACGATGCTTATCTAAGCGGGCTTCCTGAATACTAGTTTTCCACGCTGTGTTTGGAAGCCAACCGCTGCTACACGATGGGAGATTACGTAAACATCGGGGAGTCCGTCCCAGGGCAGGGCAGGAAGGTGAAGAGCTTCATGGAGGAGTTTATGCCCGCTTCGTTCGGAAAAACCGAATCTGCCTTGCTACGTGAACAAGAATACCGCGTTGGTGTGCTAATGCGTTTTTATTTGTTTCGTTCTAGTAGACAAAGTTCATCTCGCTCCTCTTGTGTTCTCGAGTTAGTTTTCCTCCAATGAAGAGTATCAACAATAACTGTCATCCCAATCATTAATAGGCGGAATTTGTGAAGTGTAATCGTCCACAATGATTCGTCATCCTTGTGGATGATCGATTTGCTTGTTTGCGCCTTCATCTTGTAGAAAATGCAGCCATAACTTGCATAAATTGAATTCTTGTTATTCATTTAGGTTTCACCTGGGACCGATTGCATGCTTACAAGACGATTATGGAGTTGCCGGTTATGCCAGAAGCTATGCCTCCAGGTCAGGTATTGGATGCAAATGATATCCCGGGTTGCCGAAACGAGTACCACGGTTTGGATAGGTGCATGGTGGTAATGACCGCGAACGAAACACGAGTAGAACCTTTTGCGCGCATGAACGAGTGCAAGCCTTTCTTTCGGCTGTTCGATAGGTGCACACGTCGGCGCGATAGGAAAATGGTCGAAAAAGTCATGAAGCTATGAACAGGGACTTCTACGTAAATTCACAGGTCAAGTTGTACTAGGGTACACGGGCAAGAAGACCAAGACTTGCTCATCCGTACGTGGGGAGGCTGATGAAGTGTCTTTGTATGTATGTCGGAGAAAATAATCAGTTGATCGATATTGCAATGAACTGTAATTATGTCTGCCAGCACAAGTGCTGCGTTCTAATACTATGGGAAGGCCAACACTATCAGGGACTGAGCGAGGCAGAGCGAAAAAGATACGATGAGGAGCTGCAAACTAAGCATGATTATTTCTCGTACGCGATCGAGCATGACCCTACCCCAGCGTTGAAGGAGAAAGCGCAGCGTGACGCATGCCATATGGAATTTCGGTATTTTTAGGGTAATCAACGTAAATTACTAAGTTGCTCGTTCTTGGATTAGTGGAGGTTATTTTCCGGCACTGATGAAATTGCTAGAAGTTGTCAATATTCATGAATCCTGTACTACAAGTCGTCTCGAAATTCGAAAAAGACGTGGGTATTTATAATGCAATTATTTTCCACCACCACCTACACCAAACCGTAACACAGTCGTGCGAACTTGGAGAATATTGACGACCCAACTGCGCAGAAAAAGCTGAAGCAGCGACTGATGCAGTATGTCCGGCAGGGTGGAGGTAAAAACAGCGCGTGGAACCGCAAACAATGGGAGGCCCATAGAGTGGAATGGAACAAGCACTCGGAGAACGCCAACGCAACCTGGCGGCCAGCAGCGCAAGCAGCAAAAGCAGCTAAAGAGAGCGAAGACATTCTGTTTTCCTACCGAAAGTCTGAAACAAGGGATGCTGACATAGGCGGCAGGACTTCCGTGGATCCTGCATCTTGGAAGAACAACCCATCCTCGTCAGGTGGCGCGTCGGCGGCGCCACCTAGTGGTACGCCAAATGCTTTTTCGAATTCAAATCCAGGGGTTGAAGAAGCTGTGGGTAGAGGTCAGTCAAAGCATGCGGCGCCAAAAAACGTATTCGATGCAAATTCTCCAATGGCGGGTGGTTGAGCAAACCTATTTTTGATTTGGACTTTCTGGATATTTTTGTGGAACTACCACAACATTTTGCGCGCTGATTTAACGATTGAATTCTAGAAGCAGTTCTTATTTGACGTTTTGTTCCATTATCGCTGCGGCAGGCCAAGAAAGGAAAGGAACGCCGTCGGCTATCACCAAGCAGCGGATCAATCCATGTGTTATCTTTGGTGGAGTGGTTTTTGCCCTGTTTTGGGTGGTCAGGATCTTGTGTTGGTGTATGAAATGTCCAAACAAAGAGCGAGCGAGCGCTTTGTGCATTCCATTCATACATCAAGGAAACGATTGCTAGTGAAAAGTCTTGGCAGTAAAATCGTTTTGAATATTACAACAGAAGGCATCAAAGACAAGTTCAAGGATCATCAACATGGACGACTTGATCAACGAAGTTCGTGCAGAGGGTGGGAAGGCGTCGTCGACAGTTCTCTCGGACCCTATACCTTCGAACCTGGTGTCTTGGGTTGACGGAAGTTCTTATGAATACACAACAGATTCCAACGGGAACGGAGCAACAGGAACCACAGATGAAGTGGTTTCTAGCGCAAGCGGGCGCCGCGCTTTTTTCGATCATTTTGGCTTTTTGCATCTAAAGGGCTTTTGTACGGAAGCAGAATGCGACGCAATGCTCGCGCGCATGGGTCAACTCGTGGATAGTTGGGATCCCAGTGAAGGGCAGACTTTTCGGACTGACGCTAAACAAGAGGAGGCGCAAGGGTGAGAGTAATTAAGTATTTCGTGTTGCATTCGATTTCGATTTGACTTTGAAACAGTATTCGTATTGTTTTTTACATATTTATCAAAGAGAACTGGTGCAGAAAACTTTTCAGGCAAAGTCAAAGAGAAGCTGGTGCAGAAAACTTTGTTGCTGCTCTTGTTCTTGTTGTACTGCGCCGTGACATCAAGAACTATAGGGTTAATAGTACATTTCATCTATTTTACACATTTATGAACAAGCAAGGTACCTAGTGGTTGATAGAAAAGAACAGTCAATGCTAGTAGCAGAAGCATTTGCTCGCCTGATCCTGTTTGCGGTTGATGCTTTTAGTGCTAGCGCTATGTCCAAGTAACCCTGAGTAGCCTGATGATGTTCGTGTTGTTAGGTGACTATGCTGCCCTGACCACGCTCCCAAGGTCCTCGGATTATTTCTTGGATAGTGCCAATCGTACGCACTTTTTCACGGAACCGGACGCGCGCGACGCGGATACTGGTGCGTTGATTGTCGAAAAGGCCTGCTCCTTGAACAAAGTTGGGCATGGAATCCACGTTACGGATGATATTTTCCGTGACTACTGCTTCAGCGCGCGCATGACGGATCTCGTGCGGTCGTTGGGCTGGCAGCGGCCTGTGGTGCCGCAGAGCATGTACATCTTCAAGCAGCCACGAATCGGTGGTCAGGTAACCGCGCACCAGGATTCTACCTTTTTGTACACGGAACCGCGGCAGACGTGTCTTGGGTTGTGGCTTGCACTGGAGCCAGCGACGCTGCGAAATGGCTGTTTGTGGGTGCGGCCTTTCTCGCATCGTGAGCCTGTGCGTCGTCGGTTTCGTCGAAATCCCAAGCATTTTGTCCATGGCGACAAAGCTGCTCCGCAGATGATATTTGACGACGAGCAGGCAGACTGGAAGACTGCAGTGCCATGGGAGGGCGGCCTACCTGGGGACTTCTTCAACGACAACGACGGTTGTGCTAAAGCGGAAAAGAAGGATGCAACAAGTCATCGGCCATGTGAAGGACTGTTCGAACAGAGATTCATACCGGTAGAGTGCGGTAAGGGAGACCTCGTGGTTTTTCCAGGCACACTAGATCACCTAAGCTTGGCGAATCGATCGGAGAAATCGCGACACACCTTTCAGCTGCATCTAGTAGAAGGTCCAGCGGCTGGAGTAACCTGGAGTGATTCCAATTGGCTACAGTATCCAGCCGGTGAAAAGTTTCTAGAATTACCAAACTGATTCTTTTTTCTAGTTGCTGCTGTTGAAGATGATACTAAGTACTTTTTTTTTTTGAAGACCTATCGTATCATATTTCAGGACTTTCATAATGATGATACATGCGATCTCGCTGCTGAGGTCAATCAATTATTGATGTAGATTCTATACGCGCCAGAGAGCCGCCTCCCCCTGTGTGAAAGTGGGATAATAGCAAGAAGTAATCCGAATTTCGGGAGTAGCGACAGCGCTTGGTTATGAAACAGACAACTGTGTCGCAAGGGTCGTAGGCTTCAGTCTGAGCGAAGCATGCTTGGAAACGTTGGCTGCATGCACGAACGAAAAAGGGACGAAAGAGAAATCAGAGCAGTAAAAAGATCATAAGTTATAAATTAGTGAAGAACAACAACAAATATCGGTAAGTGCGGTGCTGCTTCATAATGAACATAGATCGAGGGGGGAGAGACATTGGTATGCCCGGTAGAGCCTTTACCATAGTGTTGTGATCAATATTCATGATCGCTTTTATCGAAAAGCACATATTTTTGAGTAGAGTCCTAAGAGACTCTAAAACTTGTAGATACGTATTTACAATAAGGCCGAAAGGGCCACTGTGGTGCGAAGTTCTACATCAACAGAGATGACGACGAGCTTCCGCGACTCGGTGCTGTTGCCCTTGAAGGCGGCGGGCTTTCATGCTGATTTTAGAAGAAGGGCTAAGGAGCGTCCTCGGCATCGTTGCTAACACAAACAAAACATAGCGGAACTATCCTGTGGTCGTGCCCTTAGTTTTGCCAGTCTACTTGCTTTGGGAAAAAGTCAACTAAGCACTGCAAAAATTCGGACAATATTCCACCCAGCTGGGCATGATAAGAATCCGAAAAACACTCGCCGCCTACCCTCGTCCCTCAGTGGACGCCCTTCAACAGTTTCCAGCAAAGAACCACGGGCGCGATGAGAGTCTCCGCGCCCCTCCAGAATCTTCCGGCACACGCTCGCCGCCTGGTGTGGTGGATTCCGGAGGGGCGCGGGGAAACACAGAAAACAAAAACAAGAGACATACGAACCTGAAAAAAGACAAGGAAGGGACATCGCTAAGCAGAGCACTCCCGCGACGGTGTGGAGGCTGTATTATATTGGCAGTTTTTGTGCAGTGCTTGGCTGGCTTTTCGCTAGGGAAGAAGTCAGTTGAGCACTGCAAAAATTCGGACAGTATTCAACCTTGCTGGGCATGGTAAGAATCCCCAAAAAGCTCGCCGCATATCCAGGCCCCTCAGTGGAAACCCTTCAACAGTTGCCAGCAAAGAACCTCGGGCGCGATGAGAGTCCCCGCGCCCCTCCAGAATCTTCCGGCACACGCTCGCCGCCCGGTGTGATGGATTCTGGAGGGGCGCGGGGAAACACAGAAAACAAAAACAAGAGACAGACGAACCGGAAAAAAGACAAGGGAGAGACATCGCTAAGCAGAGCATTCCCGCGACGGTATGGAGGCAATCTTGGCCGTTTTTGTGCAGTGCTTGGCTGGCTTTTCGCCATTATTTATTAGTACTGCCCTGCAAAACAAAATACATCTACTTACTCCATTTCTTATCCTTTCCCTACGGCTACGCCGTATCTATCCAAGGAACAGCATCCCCGTTTTGGATCGTCATTAAAGTCTAGGTAGAGTAGGACGTGAATAAAGTTGAAGAGATCCTTTTACCTCTCGGTTATATGTTGAAACAAGTAGTGACTGAGCAGACCACTAGGAATTGTTAAGCTAAAAAATAGCTCACTCGGTTCTCTTCTTAGCCGAGAAAGAATATGTTATTTTGAATCCTTCAAGTTCAAAGCGTTGCTGAAGGCTATCCTGTTTCGTCTTTCCTGCACATCTTCCCAGTACCGCTTTTGAATGTGATTAGGGACGCTGCACAGAAGGAGCGCTCTCTGTTGATTGTCTCCTTAGCTGTTTTTTGAGTATTTGTTTCCGTACACTGTCAAGCATTCTTATCTTTCCTTCTATCATGGTCATCAACCTACGTTTTTCCATTTGAATAGTTTTTTTATTGCATTGCCTAGGTTAGTAGTCAGCATGGCAAGAAGAAGTTTGTATTTTTACTCTACTTTTAGTCAATAGTATTTTTCCTTCGCGTTATCTTGTGCTTCGGAATTTTTTGGCCATTTTCCTTCGCGTGCGGACATCACAAGGCTGCTGAACCTGAACGCGTGGTGGGATGGCGTTCTCTTCTGAGAGTGTCGGATCGAATTTTGGAGAGGCGTTGTTGTCTGCTGGGCAGCTACTCCTCCACAAAGCGTTGTACACAGTCACTGGGCTCGAGCTCTTCCAACCGGAAGATGATCATGAGGCTAACGACCACTATATCTTCGGCATTAACAGTGGAGATGATGCTGCGTCGCGCTGGCTGCACGAGCAGGAGAGCACCGATGATGACGGGGAGCTACCATGGAGCAGCTCGGTGTCGCTTATCGTCGTCGTTGTTTTGGTACTTTTGTCTGGAATGTTTTCCGGGCTTACACTCGGTCTACTCGGTCTCGACATTACTGGGCTCGACATTCTGGCACACAGCGAAGACAAGGTAGCAGCTGAAAACGCGCGGAAAATTATTCCAGTGCGCAAAAACGGAAATCGTCTTCTCTGCACGTTGTTGCTCGGGAATGTGGCGGTACCGCTGTTGCTCTTATGAGTTGTGCTTAGTACCGTGGTTGACGATGTTTGACAAGGACGCAATAAGCGAGTATCTGTGTGCACCTTTTGACCCTACAACCTAGATTTTGTAGAAATGAATCCTTTTGCAGCGAATATCTTGCCTACTTCTTCAGGTGAACTCCTTGTTGTCGATTTTGATGGCGAGGCTGACAAGCGGAACAACGGGTTTTCTTGTATCTACCGTGATCATCGTCATATTCGGTGAGATTCTTCCACAAGCAAGCTGCTCAAGGTACCTGCATTAGTTGTGCATTGGACCGAGTTTCGTTAGTCAGGCGAGTACACATACAGTTCTTTGTGCAGTTTTTTGCAGATCCCTAGATGGCTTCCTGTAGTATACTTCTGCAGTTCAATGTCGACACTCAGATAGAGAGAAAGAAATCTACCTTTGTTTCCAGGTATGCATTGCCAATCGGTGCGCGAACGGCAAACATGGTTCATGTTCTGATGTGCCTTCTGTTTCCTTTAGCGGCGCCGCTTGCTGCAGCACTAGACTGGATTCTTGGCGATGAAATGGGCACTATCCATAGTAAGCAAGAGCTGCGCCGCTTGTTGCATATCCACGTCAGGGAAGGCGCGTTGAAGATTATGACAACGAACTGGTGTGAATCGTGGTTCATTACTTCTTAATGAACGTACCTAAAAAGATACTTAGTGACTTCTTTCGAGCGTATTTCTAACAACAAGGTTGAGGGCGACGTGGTTGCTGGTGCGCTGAAGTTTCGGAATAAGCCGCTGAGCAAGGTGATGACCGTCAAGGAGGATTGCTTTATGCTAAGTGAGAACGAAGTTTTGGATTATGCAACGATTTTGGAGATCTCAAATTCCGGCTTCAGCCGTATTCCAGTCTATGGTAGTGCCGAGAATGACATTGTCGGTGTGCTAGTCACGAAGGACTTGATTTTTGTCGACCCCGAAGACGCGATGCCACTGAGGCAGTTTCTGAAGGTGTTTGGCCGCCACGTAGAGCGCTTTTTCGCTGATGATACTTGTGGCGACGCTCTGCATCGGTTCAAGCTGGGACGCGCGCATCTAGGTCTTGTGGTACAACAGGCCGGGCATGGGCATGACTTGGGAAGCACAAGCGACGCGGAGCACAGTGCCAGGGACCAACAGCTTATGATGCGCGTTTGTGATGACCGAGTACAACGAGTCTGTCGTCTGACTACAGTTCTCAACGGTCATACTTCATCGAAGGTCGCACTAGGACAACTCCTAGCATGTAAACGACGACGTGGGACATAAAACTTGATCAAAAGTACTGCGGCTCTAAGACCCTCAAGAACAAAATAGCAGAGCAGGCGGCCGCGGTGAAAGCGTCTGCTGCTGGAGAAGCGGAAAAATTGGAGTTACTGGGCATCGTGACGTTGGAGGACGTGATCGAAGAGATATTGCAAGATGAAATTGTGGACGAAACCGACGTTTTTATCGACATGCAGACAAAGGAAGAGCGGGAGCTATTCGAGAGTGAAGAACCTGTTTTGCCGCCAGAACGAACCGACTCTCGGAGTACTCCGAACAACGCAGAGGAGCGCAAACGGCGTCGCGGCTCCAAAGACTACGGCGGTTAACGATAGGCTTTTGGTGTTTCTATTACCGTTAGTTTTGCCTCCTTGTCGTAAAAAGGGAGAACCAACGGCATAACTAACTGACTAACTAACTAACTAACTAACTATCTAACAGGGTAAACTACTAAAACTAAGTCTCTATAGTACCTTTAAGGCAGCAAAGGTGGCGGAAATGGCGGTCGGAGCGGCGACTCCACTCCCATGTCCTCCGACAGCAACGACAGGCGCGGTAGCTCACCAAGGAGTGGTACGCCACCACAGAAGATCTCGTCTGCGGCCTCAGCGGGGAGTTTAGTGCAAGAGGACGGTGGCAAACCAATCGTTTCGTCTTTGCTCACACCTGTTGCAGCGGTCTTCGCAAATGCCCTTTCGTCGGGCGGTGGAACCAGTGACGACAGTAGCAGCGCTGGCGGCCGTGCTGCAAGGGCGCAAATCCTAGACAGTGTGGGTGTACAGCTTCCCGCCGTTGCCGGCGTCACGGTCGGAAGCGGACCCGCTAGCAGCAGCTGCGGGCGGCCGCCGCAGCTGGCTTCGCCAATGCCGAATGGTGGTGTGCCAGTCATATTGGCAAACGGCGTTTCCTTTGGTGACGCCGCTGTGGCAGCTGAAGGTGGCTCACAGAGGCGCGCTCAAACAGGAGCAGTCAGGGTCTCACCCACGCCTAGTCTGGTTCGAGATCCAAACGCAGGAAATTCTTTTATGAAAACCTTTTCGCAAGACGACATCATCTAAGGTGAAATTTTCTGTGCCTGATGCTTGTAGTTCGAGTTTTTTTCGATATTTGCTAGCTAGTGACACATATGCTGCTCAACCATATATCATGTCAGGCAGATTACTTCTTTGCAGTTGCTCGCGTTAAAAGAAATGTTGTCTTTCCCTTGTTCATGGTCGACGCAAGTGCTTCTGCAGCTACCACAGGAGGCGTATCGATGACACAGCACACGCCAGCGATGTCGTCGTCAGCAGGTGGCCTGTATCCAATCTCGCATGTAGATACCGCGGAATCTCTGTCGGAACACGCTTATGGGCACGAGCACAGTGACGAGCTTCCAGTGCTTGGTAAACAACGGCGGAAAAACAAGCGGCAACGAGCGGACATCACCAAACTCCGTTTTTTCAATCCGCAGATTCGTGGTAACGCTCTGTTGCCACAGGAAGTGGACGTTTTGGTCTCGCATTTGTTGGAAAACTATCCTGGACCAGATTTTCATCGGATGCCTTCACCGGGCAAGACGCCGGGGAGTGCGGAGGATGACCCGTCAACAAGGGGTCTGCTGCTGCCGACGATTGAAGCGGGTGGCGGCACGACCCCCGGCAGTGCGCAGGGCGTGGACGCTTTGGAGAATCCAACTCCATACCAATCCTACTGGGTCTCGCAGCGCTGGCGGACGGACGATGAGCGCGATCTAGGTCGTAGTAAGTGGATATCCAGGCACGCATTGAATTATGGTTCGAAGTTCTGTAGCCGAGCTTTTTTGCAGAATCTTTTCCTGCACTAGCAGCTTTTATTGGATGAATAGACAATGCAAGCCTTCCTGCGTATCTCTAATCTCTCTGGCTGCTTATCGAGCGCGGCAATGTGGAAACGCTTTATAGAAAGAGTGCAGTCCGCTGTCCTCGGCCTGACGAGAAAGACTGGATTTATAAAAGGGTAAAAGCTCGTGAGAATCTGTGATTTTAGTACTTGTTTGTGTTTCATGAGTGTCTTTCTGTCATTTTGTAGATCATGTTTGAATCCTCAATATGCTGGCTCTTTTAACACGTACACGTTGCACTCAGACGTACATGACATCACTACCAGGGTGAGCCGGCCGAGTATATGACGATAGTCCTCACGGGAGTGTTGATGATAATTGTAGGCCGAGACGGTTTTCAGCAGGAATGTGGAGCGTTTTCCGTTTTTGGGATCGATGCGCTTGGGGAGGGTACTGAAATTTGATTTTGTTGTTGTGTGAACGAGTTATGTGACTTTTTGTTTGCTGTGATTTGGTTCGCTCTGTTCCAGCCTTCCCAAAAAAACATCCTGGGCTAAAGGTTCACGGCGCTTTGTCCCTGATTTTAGTGCGGCCTTGTGGTCAGACGTGGTGACTCTGGTGCGGATCTCGAGAACCATGTATGAAGAGGCGCGTGTACTAGAGGCCGAGGGTCGGATACCCTTTGTTGAACCGGCTTTAAATGCGCGGATAAAAAGAGCAACGAAGAAGGCAGAGGACAATCGATATAAGACGCAGCAATTAGCGATACTCAGAAAGCAACTGGGCCGTGGTCCACAAACCTCCTCAGGCAGCCACGACGACGAAGAAAACTTTTCACCGATTTCCAAGTTTTATGTCACAGCGTAAAAAAGAGCTGTCTTCAAGAAGTACTTACTTCTTGCCTTATATTATACATAGATAAATACTCATACTTATAGAGTAACACTATGCCAAAAGCGAACATAGAAAAGTGGTTTTTTAGCCAAAGAACGCACATAAAGCCCAGGGATCAGTCGGGCAGTATTCGTCTCAATATGGAAAACTTTCATTCTGAGACGAATACTGTACAAAAAACGCAAAAAAAGCGCTTTTGGCATAGTGTTACTCCATACTCATATTTATTCTACAGGAGTCGAATGTACGGCTTCTCCGATAGATGTAGATTTGTGGCCGATTGTACGGCCTTATGCGCCCCCAGTATGTAACTTGGATGATCTTATATATATAGGTAAATTAATTGATTGAAAGGGTGGTGGCATATAGTCCTAACGCAAAAAAAACAGAGTTATTCGTTATTCAAGGCCAGCACCATCGGGGACGTACACATGACATTCGTTATTCAAGATGCCTATTATTCACACAAAGCGTGAATGAAGATAAACATAGGAATCAGTTACACTCAGGAAAACACACAAGGGAATGAAGGTGACAGACAGACTACATCCATGCGTTTTATGAGTTTCACAAAAGAAATTTAATTATTAAAATGACTTCCTTATGTGACAGGCCGTGCCATCTTTCATTCCTGCCCGCATCGGGGTGATCATGAAGACAGCAAAAGACGTGACAATCGCGATAAGCCGCGCCCGCGAGATCGCAAAGAGTCATTGTTTGGCTCGATTTTTTCCGCCTTCGAGCCACGCAAGAAGTCGAAACAACCACCAGGTGAGAGCGCGGCACCGGTGCCTGAGAAGCCCTCCCGCATGCTAAGCCGTGATCTTCATCCAACTATGAGCGTGGACACGGTCGCAACAACCCCAGTCATCTCCAAGAGGTAGACGGACAAGGTGCGCCTCCGTGTAAGTGGGATTCCACTCAGTTTAGTGTTTTTTAAGCACTTGAAGACGACGCGAACCGGTACAGTGCTGTGCATGGATAGGTGCTCCGCGCAATTAGAACTACCCGTTGTAAAGATTTTCGAGGTGGCAAGACGAGTTCGAAAAAGGCATAGCGCAGATGCGAGTCGTTAATGTGTTGCTTTATTCTCCGCATCATTTGAGGTCTCCGCATACTGCGCCGAGTGTCGGAGGACAGAGGACCTATGTAACTTTTTTGTTGACCACCACAACAAGCAAATTCTTATCAACGCATTGAATGAAGTCCGGCTTAGAAATTAGTTGCTGAAATACTGTATATCTGCCCGAGGAAGCTTTTATCATATATTGTGCTTCGTTTATTACCATTGTCGGTCCTCGAATTTCTATCCGTGTTACAGTCTATGTGGCCAGTGAGTACCGTTTGCGTTCTCAGGTGCTTTGAAATACCGTAGCCACAAAATCATAGTTCAAATTCTACTTCCTGCGAACCGCACTTCAAAGCAAAAAAACAACAGCGAACGGGAGAATAGCAAAAATATAGGTTAGGTTATCATTTGTGACCCCTAGTGAACCGAACAAGATGTTAGAACATGCGACAGCGTCGAGCTACATTTTTTGATTTGACACTGCCAGCCACAAGTCGGGTTGTGTGAGTTCGCACGAGGTAGAATCGGCAGTCAAGAAGAAAGTAGCAGCGGAATGCTGGAAAGTGCGTGAACCAGTGTTATTTATTACTTGAAGGAGTACGAGCAGTACCCTGAGGTAACAAGCATTCCGGTAGAACGTCGAACTGCGCTTTCATAATGAAGCCGCGCGCGGCTCATGCTCAAATGTCCTCCATGATGAGCGCGTATTAGTCACGTGGTTCAACAAGTGCAGCGAGTTGCCTATCGGTCCTTTTGCAATTTCTAAAAGATATAAGTTCGCGTATTGCATGATAATTTTGGACGTTGATGTCATGTATTTGCGAAGTAGCCCGTGGAAGTGATGGATAAGGCGAACTCTGCGTCGGCCATTGCCATTCTCGTGTGTTGCTTTCTGCTGCAGGACGTTTCTGTTTCTTGACGGATCCATGTTGTAAAGAGCATTTCCTCAGACTTCCAGATCCTTTCTTTTACTAGAAGATATAGATACGCATACCCAGTGCTCACGCTCAGTCCCGTCCGGTTCATTTTCTCGTTTCATCCTGTAGGAATCAGTAGTTATCCATTCTAATTGAAGTAGCTTATGCCTCTCTCCATAGATAGTACTCACTATCTAGGGTAAACAGTTATAGATAACGACTAAGTTTTTTAAAGAGAAAAGTATGAAGATGCTCTGCGCTCTGCGCGAGTCCTTGGACGGCGATAGTCCCGAGAAGTATGAAGTCTCAATTGCCGTCATTGGGCCACCAAAATCCGGAAAATCCACCTTGATTGATGCTTTAGTGGGTGCTCAGGTGACCTCCAAAGGGTCTGCTAACCCCGTGGACAGCACGAATGAGGCAGACGAGGATGATGATGAGGAGGGTGGAAACGAAGAGCCAACAGTTAGGGCTCAATACAATTCATCTCTACCATCGTTCATTTCTAACCAGTTCCGTCCTAGGATTGGGAGAAATGTAGGCGAGACTCGAGAGATGAATCGTTTGGGGCTCTAAAACAGAATCTGAGACAGAAAACTTCGTGGATCGTTACCACGTGAGACTCGAGAGCCAAAAGAAAGCGTCGTCGGGCATTTTGGGAGCGGTATCGTGCCGTTCTTGTGTTCCATTTTCGCCATTCTAGGGGAGTTCTGCATCTCTCTGCTTGTAAAGACAACAGTAGAATCAGAAACTCATTAAACATAAACTGCGTCATGCATATTGTGTAATATCAACAGGGTGGTCTTTTCCATTCAGCTTCTACGTCATATTCATGTCTCTACGTCTTAACGAATAAAATCTGTTATGAGAGAACTCTGCATTCAAGGTTGCGTCTCTACCTACCAGGAGACATATCTTGTTTTCAGATGGTCCGCCGGTCGCCTCTAAGGAAACCGATAGGGGTCGTTGAGTTGTTTTTTCTGTTGGGGGTTCTTTCGAGGGTTTTTGATAATTTCCGGAGCGGCTACATGAGATAAGTTCGAAGCGAGAACATTGGGTGAAGAAGAATGTATAAATGAGCGCGTCGCTATTGCCTTGATGCCCTGACTTTTGAGTTTCTGAATTCCTGGCCAGACAAAAAAAAAACAAATTGTAAGGATGTAGCGGGATTCTTCGAGGCCGTAGGAGGTGCTGCTGAGATGGTTAAACCTGAGTAGAGGCCAAGACGACCGAAGTTTAAAAGGGGGAGAGCGTCCCATCGCTCTCCCTCGTCGCTCCTTTTATCTCCCGCCCGCTCTTACCAGAGTACGTAGTGGCTATCAGGCATAGGGTAGCCCCTGTGGTCGGCGTCAGCCCTCCAATTTTTTGCTTTTCTTTTTGTTCTTATTTTTTTTTCTGGCGAACAACACGATTGCAACATCTGCGGAGCAGAGCATGGGGGCGACGACAGGGCGCTTTAGGGTGAGGAGGAACGAGGAAAGCAGTGAAAGTAGGTAGCGGTAGGCTTCACCGATATGACTTCCTAGTACTTATCCGCCTTGGCACTTTCTGCCTAGCACTCATGATTTTAGCTCCGCGCTGTAGATGACTGGCGAGGCGTGTGACTTCACCGGTCGCGATCTCAATAATATTAGTTACGTCCGATCTAGGCGCTTACTCTTAGCACAGGCCTGCTTCAATGATTTCGGGTTTGCTAGTCGTAGTTAGTTTTTGCCTGGCAGTGCATGCTTTAGATGGTTCATCAGTAAATCAGTCATCAGTGTTGCGGGGTGTCATACCCCTGCAGGTGTGCTGACTTGCTCACGCGGCCCCGCTGCGTCGGGTTGCGCCTTAGTTTTTCTACAGGGGTCGAATGTACGGCTTCTCCGATAGGTGTAGACTTGTGGCCGAATGTGCGGTCTTATGCGCCCCCAGTATGTAACTTGTATGAAAGAATTAGTTGAACGAGTTAATTGATTGTTTGAAAGGGCGGTGGCATATAGTCCTAACGCAAAAAATAAAAGCTTCAACGTCAGAATAATGGCATCAGGGACGCACACATGACATGAAGCAACAACAAGGTCCTCTGCCTTCAATGTATATATGAAAATCTTTCTTTCATCCCTGCACACCGACCAGATTTTCGGAGAGCGAAAGACAAGTATTGTTGCCACGGAACGTGAGCTGGACAGCGATTCTGAAGACGATGGCTCACGTTCGTTTGATGTTAGTTGTGAGTCTTTACTCACGCCCGCTGACGGACTACCCGCACCAGCCGAACTGGTACTAACGGAACGTTAACATTTAGGTTTAGGAGCACGTAGAGTAAAGTGAGTAGTGACAATATTATCCTGCGATATCATGATTTTGAAGGTAAATGAAAGTGGAAATTCGTTTCCGTTTTTACTATTGATTTGTGTTCCCTTCTAAGCAGAAATGGTTCAAGGCATAATTTATGGTGCCTAGGTTACCCATGGTACGAAGCAAAATGCTGATAAGATTGAAGCACTCTTTTCGAGATGAAGTCTTCTCTGACATAACTCAGATTTTTGTTGATGTTCCTGCGCCACTTGAGGAGGGCAAGAAAATCGAGGAATTTTGGCAGGACCATGTATGCGATGTTGCTGAGACAAGCGATTTCATGGTGCTCGTTCTCGATCCCTTCAAAGATAGCGCGGCTGAGTGCTTAGTAGAGACAGTGTCTGCGCTTCTGGGTATTTGCGGCGACGAGGGCATCGAGGATGTGTTCAGAAAAGTTCTGTTCGTCTTGAACAAAGCTGACTCAGGGGAAAACTTTAGTGAGCTGCTTGGAAAGCTTATAGCGGAGGCCTGTGCAAAAGTTCGGCCTGTACTGACCGAGACGCTGAGGAGAACTGGTGATGTCGCGAAAAAAGCTGGCAACAAGAACATCGAAAGTAGGGCGCACGAACTGCTTGAAACTCTGCTCCGATCCCGATTTGTGACTCTGTCAGCGCTTTGTGCGTTTGCTCTTCGCGTCGAAGGTGGAGTTTCTCGAGAGGTATTGAAAACGGACCCCGAGTTGCTTGACATGATTGCGCGACGAGACTTCCCGCTTGCCTATTCTGGCTACTCACTGCTGTCTCCGGCGGAGCAGGTGGACGCAGTGCATCGTTATTTGTGTATGCTTCGACACTTGCTCTTCTCCGTTGATTTTAGTTGTGGTCGTGAATCACCATGGTGACATGCTCGTTCAACTCAACCTTTCTTGTAATGGCAATGGACAAACTACGGATCCACTAGATGGACATTGTTTAAAATTAGAACACAATTACAGTAGCCTTTCATTGTTACGAACTTGTCGCCTGAGAAGCGAAGCGCTCGACTGGCGAGCGTGGGTCTGGAAAAGGTCACGACAGTTCTCGAGTCCCGCTTCGGTGGAAAACGCTTTGGTGCTTTTATTGCTGATGAATTGAAGGCGAAGGCGGAAAACACGTTGGACCTGTCGGAAATGCGAGCTTTTCACGACCACGCGTTACGAGTTAATCCCAAGGAGGGGTTTGACCTGAGAAAGGTACTGCTGGAAGAGGAAGTTGCGTAGCAATTTTTACCATGAAACAAAAAAAGTCTTATTAATGTTGAATGGATTGGTTGGAAAAAAAATCACCTTTATTGATTAAACCTCGTCCTGCTCAGGTATACCTGGAACACTGGGCTGCACTGTTGCAGCATATGGAAGCGACAGAAGAGTCAGCGACAAAACCGCAAAATTTTAAGGAACTAGCAACTGTAGCGGTAACCAAGCTGGACCCTGACCAGTACTGCAAAGACGAGGGCCTATACACCTTTGGTTAAGGATTGGTGCAATTCATTTCGAACGGTCGTTTTTCTTCTGTTTCCTTCGTGGGATTCAGAAGAAGTAAAGCGAAGAAGTGAATTATTTGAGCACTAATTTGGAGAAAGGGTCGAAGCCATAGATGAAGATGCCAGCGCGGACGTCATGGACAAGGACCGAGATCACGCCGGTGATTTGCTTGGTCACATTCGAAGATGCTTGTCCTACGTCGTGCAGTGTGCGCTGGGGGCTGCTTCAGTGGAGACGATCATTGCGGGTGCCGACGAAGCTCTCGACAACGAAGACAAAGACGAAAATGTGATCCTCGTAGAGGATGCGAAATTGTCCTCGGTTGGGTCGACGTCGACCAGAAAAGCATCTACTTCTGCTACCAACAAGAAGCCCGCGACGAATAGGACTTCGACAACGTCGGTCAACGGAGCTCAGTCGTCTTCTGTCTCCCGGGAGCATTTCCGAACTCTGCAGGTGATGGAGCGCACATTGCAAAGCGTGACAGACAAGTTGCCCATGGCTTCGAGCATAGCGCTCGCACGATTGTTCAAGGATGTTGACGAGAATGCTGATGACGAGGACGATATCGACGAGGAGGAGGAGGACGACGACGATGAGGACATGGAGGACGCGGAGGATGACGACGAGGACGTGCCTCCAGCATTGCACGTAGTTGGGTTCGAAGCTGAACTATGTGCAATTCGTGACAGAATGCGCCAACTGGAAGCGATGGTGGAATCCCAAGCAAGCAAGCAATGCAAGAGCCCTTGGGAAACGTTTGTCGATCCCGGTGATCTGGTACAGCCTTACCTCTATACACCCATTTGTTTTCTGATCACTAAAACGTCTATCCTATACATAGTATCTATAGATACCCATTTGGTTAATATTATTTGTTGGACTTCCACTCGGGACTTGCTCGTTTATGATCTTGTTTCGTACTTTTTTTTTTCATCGAAGATTCATCGCTCTTCCAACAGATTGCACAGTACAGCGCAAGTTACAAGCGCTGCATGCCCTTCTTGTCGTTATTTTACGAGTATGGCTTGCTCTGTGAGAAGATCGCACTCCAAGAAATTACGTTTCATGAGGAGGTCGATGAAGAGCGCGACGAAGAAGAGTCCGAAGATGAAGAGAGTGATGCCGCAAATGAAGCGGAGCAAACTGAAGACGACGCCATGGACGTTATGGCGATACAATGTCTTAAGTAGTTCATGTTCCATAAAGGCGACATTGACTTGCTTACTCTAAATTATTTGGATTTGCATATGCACTTCTCGGCTCCACGAGGAGGTAGGTATTAGACCAACTAAAACTATTGGGTCCTTGCAGGTCATAGCTTTACTTGTGTCACTACGCCTAGCTCTAGACGGCCACTCTACCACAGATTTTTTTCGTGTATAAGATTTAATCTCTCGTTAGAAAATTTTGCCTGGGAGAATCATGATAACGACTAGTTCTAATAGTTTGGATCTGGAAGGGGCTTCCGAAGAGGAGATTAGCGACTTGGTCGAGAAGGAACAAGATCAGGATGAAAGCTTCGAAGTCCTTAGCGAAGAAGACAAAGAGGCGGCCGATGCATCTCCCAGTTGCTCATCGCCGGCGCAAAGCGACGCGCAGGATAGCTCGAATGTTTATGAACAAAGAGCTTGCAGCGATAGAAACCTGAGCAAAATTTCTTGTAAGTATGTAGAAATACTTTGTGTGCGTGAGTGAACAGCACCTCCCAAGTTCGATACGGGAACAACAGGGATTTTACTGGATCTGGATACAGTTCCAATAAAAGTTTGTGAATGCTGTTGCGTGTTTCCCTTCCCTCTAAGAAAAACAAGAAGATGGCGAGAGCGATGTTCGAAATGCCGATACAGAACGATCCCAAAGCAGTCCGGTTGAGAGTGACGAGTTCGAGATAGTGGACGGCGTTGGACCCAACAAGAAGCGTGGACGCCTCACAGAGGAGGACGGAAGTCAGGGTGCGGGCAAGCGCCGCGCAATTGCTGGCGGTGACTCACCAGAAGAGATGAACTAGGTTCGCTATGTAAAAGTACAATGAATCGTCGAAGAGAAGATGGTTGTGGGAATTCAACCAACGAAGTTCATCAACCTGGCAACAATAATTATGGATCCACAGAGATTTTATGACTCATCATTTAAATTCTTTATCTTTAAATGTAAAACACCATGATTTTTTTTTTTCTGTATGCTGAAGTATGTATCTGTACTTCGCTGTTGTGAACTAATGGTGAGAAAGGCCAGTGAGGAGACACTCGCATTCAATACCACATCATGGCTATCACTCGCTAGAGAGTCATATGCTCATATCTTACAACTGTGGCACATTCAAGAAATATACTACTTACTTTGGTCTTGGTCGTTGGCGTTGGTCCTATTATCCTGTTCATCGACGTGTCATCGTTGTATGCATGTGCGTGCACAACTGCTTATACCCATCATTATTATTTTTCCATAATCTCCATCTCCTAGAGTCCTTTTCTTCTTTGAATCTCAAATTTGTAACAGCGTCGATTTTTCAGAGGTATTACCCACCAGTATATCATGTTCATGATCGACGAGGCATACTCTTCATCTAGACTTGAAGCAAAGATTATGAGATTGATACAACAGCAGTGCCCAAATGAGCATTGAGGCTGGATCAGATAGTCGGATTTCTTGTCATCGCCATTATGATATACCGCAATCGCATATTAATTCATATACAACGATTTTCATACGATTACTACTACCCACAAGAATTAACATCAAGATATTCCGTCTTTGATTTCATGGATCGTTCTATTCGGTGGCTATGACTACCAACTACTGTAGGCATACGAAATAAAATCATATCGAGAAAAATGTCACGTTTTCGATGGAGCGGCACCCTTAACGGATCAATCAAACGGGTGTGAAAGCGATCTTCTTTCATCCGATTACACAGCGACTATGCTTTCTTCTCTTCGAGGCTCCGCACACGAGCACATGGCGGTTCTCCTGTGAATCTGCGCTATTTTGAAACATCAATTCAGTATCCGTCAACGGCAACGTTCACGACGAACTTTGAATGAGAATAGAACAACTGATGGGCTGCAAGCCAGCAGTGCAGTGGTGCACGATCCCCTACGAATTAATAGGAGACTTGGGTCTTTATCCTCTACCTCTTGGTGAATGTGCAAATCAAATCGTTTCATCAATAGCAGCTTTTTGCCTTTTTATAATTGAGTTGAAACTACTAGACGTGTCGAATGAGTACGCAGTGACGGGGTATGATAAAATAGTGGAACATGGATAACATTGTCTCCCTTATTACAGCGTTGTAGTTTAAGTTTTTCGCTTTTGAGACCAGACTTACTAGAGACTTAGGTTATTTGCTGCTTTTCGTTTCATCCGCGTTTAGAAGTAGACGTGGAAAAGATGGCCGTTTCAACCATGCATGAGGCGATCGCGCAGTTTTCCGCAGGTGGTGAGTATCATGCTTTTGGAGAGTTCGACGCAAGCTTAGTCTACTACACCGCTCATGGTCGCGCAGACCATCTGTTCGGTCAGCGTAGAGGATCTGGTGGAGCGGCACATCCGTCTTTATCCTCAAGGAGAAATACCGCAGTTGGAAGCAAAAGTAGCGAAGAGGGTGAGAAGTCGTCGACAGGCGGTGGCGAGGAAGGGGAGGACCATGGTTCCGAGCCAGCGCGGAAAAAGGCAAAGCGGGACGCTGCGGGAATAATATTAGATCGTCTCGAGAGCGAACACGCGGCACTCGTAGCTGTAGGAACCGGAGGAGCCACGGCTTCAACTTCTGCATCTTCTACAGCAACCAGTGGTGGCGAGCAAGCTTCTTCATCTGCTCTGCGCGTGCGGAAGATTGTGCTTGGTTGTCTAGATTCGTGGCGACAGGACTGCGACAGAAAGGAAATGGAGAACGCGGAGGCCGACTTCGAATCAGATGCTGCGGCTAGTGTGGCCAAGACTGCGGCAAAGCAGTCACGGACACAACTGCTAGAAACTACAAAGCAGCTGCTACTCTTAAACGAAATCTTGAAGCAGAACTCTGCTGGTAATAGTTCCTCCACTGTCTCCGACCAGCAGCAACCTCTTTCTTCCGAACTCCTGACAAAAATCGAAGATTTCTGCGTCAAAATGGAAGAACAGGAGTACGAATTCGCGAATCAGGCGTACATGCACATGACAATAGGGAACACGAAGTGGCATCAGACTCTTGCCTCGTCTGAGGCACGTCATAACAAGGGCGCAAAGACAAAGATCATTAAGAAGACCGGAGGTACGGAATTCGCAGAAAGCGATGAAATTCACGATCACGTCTGGGCGCTCAAGCGATTGCTCACTGCAATGCAGAAAGTGCGTCCTGCAAGATGAATTATAATTGTCAATAAAAAGTGGAACTCAATAAATAGCGAGCGTTATTTGACGACGTTGTACCGGCTATCTCAGTCTCCCAAGCGCACGAGTAACACTGAAAGTGAACTATCCCTCCCTGCGCTTTCCTAGCGTTGTAAAATAGTCGCAAAGTAATAGAAAAACTCGGGTTATTTGTCGTAACGCCGATTTCGTTCGTGAATTCACGAAGAACTTTTCTTCTCTGCAGACGGTCAATGTCCGTGAATGCATGTTCTGGATGCTGATTTTGCAAGACGTCATAAAATCGCAGGAGTATGGAAGACGCAATCTCACGTAGAACGAGAAGAAGAACACGAGAAGGAATCCAATCTAGAAGAATGAAAAGCAAAAGCTATCGGAAACTAGGATGGCACATCAGTTCGAAATTTCTTGATTATGTTTTTTCCCATCGCGTGCCTGTAAAGTGCCCAACCAAGCTCGACATCGTATTAGTTGATTCTCTGTTGTCGCCTGGAATCGACTTTCCTCCAGTCTGAGCACCATCCAGAGCAATACGCAAAGATCAGATGCTCAACACCAACACGCACTTGGAGAACAGATCTGCAACGCCCACTACTTAGAATATATCAAAGTCGGGCTCGGGTTTCCACTTCTTCGGGCTGTTCAGACAAGAATTATTGGAAATTTGTACAAGGTAGAAAGGCAAATCACAATTCATTCACCCTCACGCAAGGTGGAGCAAGAAAATGGCAGAGGATTTTTTGGTCATGGAAGATCATCGTAGACGTGATGTCCCATTCATTGGGGTTGTCCCATCGCAAGATGAAGATAACGATACTCATCAACGGGAGGTTCACTGGATGGTTGCGCAAGCTTCTTCAAATTGTAAGTGAGTGATTCTTTCATAGGAAGCGTGAGCTGTACCCGCGTAAAAGCGTCCCCAGCAATTTTTGCACAACTATTTACTTTGTCAGTGTGATGAGTTGTTTTGGAGACTAAGTAGTCGTCAGATAGATTGGCGTCACGGAAGGACGTTGACCCTTGTGAGCATTGACGCGCCTTGAAGATGACTAGGTTTCCATTGTAATTGTTCGCTTGTTGTAGATTTGATAAATATGTATCACCATGGCTGACGGAAAGCACAATAAGTGGCCCGGTCGGCGTGCTGCGCGTCAGCGCATCGATTGGAGCGTGCAGAACGTAGACCTGGTACCGTCAGATCTGACGAGGCGGCGCCCTGCTCTTGTTTCCGAAATCGAATTCTCCATGCTCAAATTGCACTTGAAGGACGACGGCGCTTTTGTGCTGACTCAACTCTGTGAGTGGGACCTTGTTGGGCAGGTGATCGAATTCTCCGACATTGCCAATACGTATTACAGAGAGTATCTGTTTCGTTCCGCGGGTAATGAGCACCATCACCATCACGGAGGGCGAGGGGAGAATAAGGCTTATCTGCAAGAGCACCCAGCTGTGGCAATATGGGAAGCGATGGTACGGAAAGGGCCCACACTGAGATGTCCCGATGTGCTTTTCCGTGGTCAAGGGTTGTGGTCGCTGTTGGGCTATGCGGTTGCTTGTGGGCGTGGGCGGGTTGTGCGAACACTGCTTCGTGCGGGGGCGACGCCGTTTATGTTTCGGGAAAGCCTTTTTCGCTTCGAATTGTTTGATCGCAACGATGGAGTTGAGTCTGACGAAGATGATGCTGATCAAGAGGTGATAGATCGTTCCAGATCCAGACCGTGTGAGTATTCCAGTTACGATCGACTTGGATGGCCTGCAGACTTGGATGTGCGCTCGTTTCGCTCACCGCACGATGATTGGTGTAGGATGGGTCCAGCGGAGCAAGGTGATGGTCAGCTGCCTGTTGCTGATGGCTACGGATCCGACTTTGCCGAGCTTACAGGTCATTTCATGCGGGAGTACGTCCATCCTGGTTATGCAGCATACATATTGGAACGCCTTTTCGCAATGACAGTTCCTGCGGGAGAACACGGGACTCCACGAGAGAGTGCTGGGAAGACGAATAAGGAAATGTCGAGCCGTGCCAGATTTCTTTTCCACGGACCCCGTTGTGGCTGCTTATTTTCGGAACCCGACTTTTGGGGAAGTTTCTGTCGGTGGGATAGCCGAATGGCGACGCGATTTCGCTGTCCTTCGTGTGGCTGCGAACTCGGGGATCATCGTAATGAGAGTAGCACGACGAGAAAAGAAATGGGTTTTGGGGATGCGGACACTGACAGCACCGCGAGCACATCTGAAAGGACGACTCTGCCTGGTAAAGAAAGGCCCGATCTATGTCAGCATGATGAGAGAAGTACAGCAGAAGACCTTTCAGAGTTTCTGCCATCCCGCGAGCGGTTTGAGTTGCTCCCTGAAGATCGTTGCTGTTCTGCGAAGCAAAATGACAATACTCGAGTTCGAAAGGCGGGACCGGGTGCGACATCAGACGAGACGAGGTACGGTCGTGTAACTTTGACATTGCGCGAGGCGAAAAGCTTAGATATTGGCTATACTCAGCAAGAGCGCATGATGCGAGTGGGACGCGCAATAGAGACTGACGACCTGACGCGGCTCTCCTGTCTCTGCGAAGCGGGAATAGACTTGTCCCGACCTGCGAACGAGTACGGGCAGCCAGCTCTCGAAGTTGCGGCTTCGAGCGGAACAGGCTCCGCTGTCGTCAATTTTATTCTCAGCGGGCTAAAGACTATGCTCCTGGGTTGTGAGAGCTCTACTAGTGGTGCTGTGGCTTGTGAGCGTGGAAGAGAGAGGTTCATCGCACACGTTCGCTATGCGCAGCAATTGGCGTGGGCTCGCGGACACACAAAAACCGCTTGCCTTATTGGAAAAGCACTAGAACTTGCGGATTCTCAGACTGGCCAGGGCATAGGAATTTGTGTTAGCGCTCCTTCAACAGGATCTCCACGTCGACTGAATATGGTGTGCGCGTCTGCCGCCTTTCGTAGGTGGCGTGCCGTCGCTTGTGATGTAACTAGTCCGCGGCAACAGGTGACGCATTTGCAACTTCCGCAATCGCTGCTGCCTGGCGACAGAGAACGTGCGGCGCCAGCTTTTTACGTCGATGGAGCTTTCTCAGAGCTCTTTTTAGAGGAACTTGATCGTTGCTACTACACCATGTACGAAAGAACGAAGAGGAAGATCGAAAGCCAGACTGCTTTACAACTAGATCAAGATGATGACGCGGTGGTAAATGAGAAGCCTGGAGGTGGAGAGCAACAGGAACAAAATGAAGAGACTTCTACTTTAACATCATGTCAACCTGAAGTAAACGCCTGTGCTAGACCTGCTCCTGAGGAACCGAATGCTTCTACAAAGCAAGGAGAGACAAATGGAAAAATAAAGGGCAGGAGGAGTAACAAGCGGTTGGCAAAATTAAATGGCAGTCGATGTCGGAAATCAACCGAGCCGCTTCGAGAATATTTTAATGACCCGTTGGAACGGGTTAGGACAGCACTGCGTCTAGCAGTCTCGCGCATTATAGCGAGTTCGCCGAGCTCAAGCTCTGCTTCTGAGTTTGATCCCGAACTGGGTTCTGCACGTCCGGATAACGTTTCTTCAGATGTTTGGGTTTATCCTCAGATGCGGTATCTTCACTACGACCAGGCGGAAAAAGCTGCTGCGGCGCACACGGATCTCAGTCGAACCGTTGATATCGGCATCAATTTTCCAGATGCAAGTGGTCTCACCGGGCGTCACGGTAAGATCACCTCGACTCATACCTTTATTCTCTACCTGACGAGTCTTGATGAATCTCCAGTTTCTGAAACCGCGATAAAGGAAATGGCGGCGACTCCGGGATCAACAAGGATGCTCTCCAGCTTGGCTCCAACAGCAGACGTGTTGGCTGAAGTGGTGCCGCGTCGTGGGCGCTTGTTGCTCTTTCCGCACAATTTTCCTCATGAAGGCTTCCCCGTTGCCGAGCAGGAAAAGCTTTTGTTGCGTGGCGAGGCTGTGATTCTACGTGGGAAGACCTGCTAGCAAGACTGATCCTCTGAACCTCTAATTACGATGAGAGCGCTCCTTCCACACCCCTCTAAACAAGGAATATTGATCCCACATTTCATATTGAATTTTTTTACAAAGTGTGTATTTATTACACAGACATTCCTCCACCTTTTGGTTTTGACCACGCTGCTCTGGCTCTCCGTCTACCGATGACTGTTCCCACCGAGTTTCAATGCTGATGACTTTCGATTACTAGTTTCGAACTCGTTTATCTAAATTATGGTTCCGACACACTGTGTTGTGTCATTTGCCGATTTTTTTCATATTTTAGTTTCGCATGTTGGTTGTTAGTGAAGCCTGAATCGAAAATTTTTTTACTGTCTCGTTTTCGCAGATTCTCAGCGACATGAAATTTGTGTAGCTGCTAAAGTACGCACTAAAGTTGATATTTTTTTTCTTCCGAGTTGTAGGAAGTTAGTTGTCACTTTCTTCATGGCCATCGACTCTGCATTGATTTGCAAAATTTCACGGCGCAACTATCGCATCAGGTATAAGGCATATACGCAAATAATTGACCGGAAATCTACATCTTCAAGATTATTTTCTCTCGGTCTCCACTGAGTTCTTTTTGGTTTTTCATCTTTTTACTCGACTCGTAGTTGCATATCCTGTAGTTCTGCAAAATGGCCGGGCAAATCATCGGAGGAAAAAAAGGCCCGCCCACGCATTGGATTTGCGGGAACTGCAGCAGCAAAATGATATGGAAGAGGATGAAATGCAGTAAGTGCCAGGGGTCTCGTCCAGAGCTAGCAGGCCAACAGCCTCAGATATCCCCACCGGCTGCACAACGAGAGTCACCGCATTTTGGTAACAATCACACTTCAGCAATTTTCACCCAATTAAGAAACTCTCCTAATTTAATTCTTACTTTACAGTTTCTTGCTGGTAGAAGACAAAGTCCAACATTTACTTACTTCCAAGCATCTCGTCGTCAGCAACAACCGTGTAAAAAATCTTCTGCGTGCAACGAACACTTTAGATCCGATGCGCTCCGACTTAACTCGAAGACTCAAGGCGGGCGGAACAAATATGAGCGGCCGTAGTGAGAGCTCAACGGGACCGATAAAAACGTGGAGGTGTCCACAGTGTGCAACCGAAAATGCTGGAAATCGTACAACATGCGGCATTTGTCCGGCTCGACGACCTTCCGCGGCGGAACTGGCTGCGGCCGATGAAGCCGCGAGAAAGCTAAAAGAGGCGCGAGATTTAGCCTGGCAGCAGAGACTTGATGAGGAACCTCAGGAGGAAGATGACTTCGAGGATGAGAATCAGAAGTCTGAGTCCTCAGAAGATGAAGACGACTTCTTTCCCTCCTCTCGCGTAAAAAATGCGGATGACGGGGTGACCGTTGGGTCTGGCAAAGCGACAAGTTCAACATCATCAAGCGCCACAACAGGGGAGGACGGAGCCACAACCGGGACAAAGAAGAAAAAGGTAATACCAGTGTATTTACCGAAGCGTGCTCTAGCTCCGGTAGCCGATGCGAAAGAGCTATGGCGAAAAGCCACAGGGTCTGCCAACGGTGGCCTAGAGGGGCGAGCAGCCGACGGGTCGGACATTACAACGGTGATGACCAGAAAAACAAAGGAAGAACAGCAAGAATTGAATGAATATAGGAATAAACGAAGAGACGATATGAGGGCAACATATGACGACTTTGACATTGATGACTTCGGAAGGAAACGAAGAAGACGTTGAGTATAATTTTTCCGGGTTCATCGTGTCTCTTCTTACTTTTTTCATTCCCAAACTTCGTATTTTCTGACCTTCATCATCACACACGAGGTTCACTTTTCCACCTATCCGAAGGAGCATACTTAGTTTTCTACGACCGTGCCATGTGTTGAGGTTGAGGTGGAGAAAATGCGATCTTGTTTCGGTTGGCAACTGTAAAAAAGTCGGAAGAATCCCAAGCTAAGATCTGTCTTTGTTTCAGAATTCGGTAAGCGATTATTTGGTCACACCGAGAGATAGCGTATGCACAGAACAAAGTGTCTTCGTAAGTGTGTAAAGGAGAGATGCACTGTGAGATGCACACTCGATACCAGAAATAGCAAGTGGATGCTATTCGATTTCAATCTTCTTTAACATCTTTAAAGTCAGTCATCAAGGAAGAAAAATGCCGTCAAAGTCAATGCTTGCCAGTCCTGCGCCTCCGGCGTCCGCCAGTAAACTGGTGACCCCCTTGCTGTCCGGCAAGAAGAGCCGACAGTCGACAAATGCAGGGTCCCCGAGCAAGGATGTCGTGTCGATGAAAGACAGGGAGGAGCGAGCGCGCGTGGCGCGACTTGCCCTCGCGGCAGCGGCTCGTCCACCGGGATACGTCTACGACGTGATGGAGAAGGCGCTTCCCTATTGGAACAAATTTCTTGAAATAATGGCGGTGGTACTGCCAAACGTAGTCTTAAGATTTCACATTTCACATCTTTACTAAATTCTTGAGACTGCATCTTTGTCCTTCTCTTTGAAAGCTTCTACTTATACATAGTACTTCGTCCAGCTTTGAGAGTCAGTCGTGGCAAAGATGCACGATTAAGATGCGAAGTGGCAGTCTTTAATTGTGTGGGCTTATGAAAAATGTCGTGATTTTTACGCGATGCTCCCGATCGAAATAGCGTGCTGCATCTACGGCCTCGGAATATGTTTCTTCGGCGGGTAAGAGATTATGATTGTGTACTGTCAGCGTGATGTTCAACGAAAAACAGATACGCTTTCCTTCTTTTGTATCTTATTCTTTTCGATACTCATTGGATAAATGTATCGTCCCGTGTCTATGATGGAGTACTTACATGGACAATACACGGGCTAGCTACTGAGCCCGTTTGAACTTATCGTTTAACGAAAAACTTCGCGATTTAATGTTCTCAGGACTTACGTCGTGGCAATATCAGCGATTGAAGCTTTCAAGATGAGTGGAGGAGATACTATCGAAGCGTGCTGGAACGATATATGCGAAGAATGCAGTTTGCTTTAAGGCTGGTAGCTCGACAATACCCATGCCATTGTATCTTTTATGATCAGATCTCCGGGACGAGCAGGTAGACCTAAGGGAGAGCTTGCCGTCCCCTTAATTGAACTCGACCTATCTAATATTTCGTTGAGAAGAACGAGGAGGACAATGAAGAAGACTTGGACAACGACGGTATTGCAGACGTCCTCCAGATCAGCCAGCGCGAGTTGATGCAGCGAAAAGTGAAACTAGTCGTGACGAGCATCGATCCCGACAAGCTCACCAATTATGTTTTGACTCTGTAGCTCGTTTCCTTGTGCAAGAAGGGTTGATTATTTACGAGAGCGAAATATGAATATCGAACTTTCCTTAGTATGTGGAATCCGATAAATCTTCTACAGTTCAATTTTTCGGGTGTGAATTTCACGACATTCACACCCCTTTCTTCTCTAAAGCTTGGCTGTTGGAGGACTATACCAAGGTTTTCTGTCGGTGCTGATGACAGTGAAGTTTCAGTTCGCACAGGCGATTGCGCTGGCAGTGAGTATGGCGGAGCAAGCGCGAAAGCCCGCAGCGGTAGTACTCACCCCGATACTGGCCTCCGCTTTGCCACCCAACAGTGAAGACTGGATTGTCACCGCTATTGACTACCTGACGAAGACCATAGCGCTTTATGTCTAGAAATATTTTGAAGTTAGTGTGAGTTTATTTCCATAGTGCCTGCTTAGGCTGCTCACGATTTGATGTACGACTTGTTGGAAATTGAGCTGAGTAAAAATTCCGGCTCGTGGCTCAGCTTTATCATATTAAGTGAAAAGTTTTCTTAGAGGATGTTGATCTCTTTCTCTAACTCTAGCTTTTCGCATGGACGTTGCAGAAGATGGTCTGCGCAGTGCAGTCGGCGATCAAAGGCGGACACATGTTCGCACAAAACCTCTTGCTCTTCCTTGCGAACAAGCTCGGCGTCGAAAACATCGATCTCGATGAAACGATGGTACAACTTTTGTTCTCGAGAACTTTGTCTGTGGTTTTCTACGTCTTGTGTAGATGAAGTGGAAGTTCATAACTCTCCAAATTTTTAGATTACTTGGACGCGTCTATAGGAGATTGGTGTACCGACCTTGTTAGAAGTACACGCAGCAAAACAGGTAGACGAGTACATCGGATGGGCGATTGCAGCGATGGGTGTCTATTTTCAGATTGTGCACGGGTTTGCGCTTGTCTTTCCTTTCTCGATTGTGCTGTTCCCACTCAATATCATCGAGTTTTCTCTAGAGTGGACAGTGACCTGGTTGGGCTGAAAACTACGCAGCGCAGAGAGCAGGGTGAGGATTGCTGCTACTTGAGACCCACGTCAGTGTCCTGAGATTGACATTCACATGAGAAAAAATCAAAGTGTAAATTTTTTTGGTTTCCGACAATTTTTCCCTGATCATTTTCCCTTATTTCGCCGCACATCATTAGGACAGAAAACACAGTAACGGAGCATTACCAACACCTTTAACATGTTGAATACCCAATGCTAAATATCGACAATAATATAGCGTGTATGCGGAGCGGGGGGTTCGATTCCATTTGAAGCAGAACAACAGAGTCGGCGAGCGCTGTATCTCTTGATAGACAGCTTCGTCTAAGACGTTTTTCCGCTGAGACGTCTGCACATGCAAGGTGAGTACATCTTTGCCGCACATCGAGTAATGAGAATAAAATCGGCTCTACTCTTCGATGATGCGCTGTTGCTGTTATTTCTGAGGTGTTCTGTGTTTCTCTTTTTTAAATGCAAGTCGAGATCAGCCGCTAATTCTTGTAAATATTTTTGAATGGAAATGATTCTATATGCAGGAGGGAGGGTAAAAAAATGTGGTTATTAGTACGGCGGTCCTGTCAGACAGATACCGACTTCGAATCTAATCATTGACGAGCCGTGGTATATGATAGAAAGAGGGTGATCGAGGATCAACCCAGGAATATACAAAAGGTCGCGAAGTGCTGCTTGTCTGGTCTGTTCGTTTCCACATCATCAAGTAGAATGCAATTTTTAGCGTCAGGTGCAGACTGACTGTAAATGAACGGACTGTTGTCGCAACTAGGTAACGATCTCAGCACCATCACGCAGCTGGCTAGAGTTTGCGTTTGGGGGAAGCCATAGTCTCAATTACAGTATTGGAGCATACTGCACGGGAAACAACAACGAACAATAACAGGACCCCTATCCTTACCAGATGAGTGCGACGAACACACCCCCACTTCCTACTACGAAAGAAATCTAAAGTGGTTGTTTGAATTTTACTCTGTAATTGTTGGGCCCTCCTTGTTATTCGCTATTTCACATTGGAAGTTGAAGCTTCAATAAAGAAGCCCCATCATAAATATTTTCATGTTCTAGCAGTCTCCAGTCTGGTAGACACTGAGGAAAGTTAAATCTAATTGTGCGCTGTCATAGCTTGTGGGAGGCTCGTGGCTGCACTATGATTAGAGTGCATGCTGTGCAACAACACTTCCCACTTGAGATTGAAAAGGTTGTCGAGATTATTTCACTCATCACGAGAATCATCACGAACACGATACCTTTACTTGTCTGAGTCTCGTCAACAAGATTCTCCGACTCGGAACGGCAAAATGGGTTACGATTGGCGGCAACACGTCGAGGCGTCTAAGGACCCGGAAGTTAATCGCCGGATTCGGGCTCACATCGAGACGTTCAAAACTAGCTCTGAACGCTCGGAACAGCTCCCGCCTAATGTGCGAGGCAGGGAGTGTAACAGCTATAAGCAGATTTGCAAAGAATTGCAAGTCGGTTTCGTCAAAAATGGCAGGTTTTACGAAATGGTGAAAGTGGGTGGAGCTGGTGGGTCAGGTGCAGGCGGTGGGCATGCAGAAAGGCAGCCTAAAGAAACTAACGAGGAGTTTTCAATGCGACTATGGAAAGACGTTTGGCTGTTTTTCTTCAAGCACAATATGGTTGGACTGGATCTGCGCAGCACAGCTTCTCCTGGTGCAGAGTCTGGGCACATGGTGGAGACTGACGCAGACTGTGAAGGTTCTGGCGGAGCGATGTGCGCTGTCGAAGAGATAGACGAAACTGTAGAAACCCTGCAAAAGTTGTTAGATACGGATTTCCTGAGTAGTTCGGATGAAGAAGACGGTAACGGCGAGGACGTCGATATGAACGCCAGTCGTGCCAAATGGAAAACGTCATCTACTCGAGATGCCCCTGCTGTGTCTTCCTCGTCGGGAAGAAGAAATCAAGCTATTTCTTTGGGCGCTGGTAAGACCAACACGACTGCAGATTCCAGTACTTCCGAAGAGAAAACGGACGAAAGCCACGAATTTTTCGATGCCGCGACTATAGAAGCCTGTCCGTGGGTAGCGACGCAAAAGTTTTTGAATCATGTGAAAGTAAATAGCCAAGATCTTTGGTCTCGGTTAAGCGTTGTTGGTGTCAACAACTGCAGCGGAAAGAAGCTTGTGCAACCCGATGTTGCAAGCTACGTCTCACGATTTTTTGAGATGTACGGGGCTAACCGCAAGGGTGTCGCAGAAAATATCCGCCCGAAGCGATTACGGGTTGCCGTTCGCAAACAGAACTCCCCTCTCTCGGGTCCACCTGTCACTATCGAGCGGAGCGACTTGCAGTGGGGGGACTCTTCCGCCGCAGGCCGCTTGGACGATGTGCGTTATGCAAAGCCAGTCCTTTTCGCAGATGCGAAGCAGCTAGACGGATTGACCAAGAGTCTCACGCAAGCACTTGGCAGCAAGCACGCTGCGGAGATCTTACAGCGCAATGGCCTTGAGAGTACCAGTTCGAAGATGAATGGCAAACAAGTTGCCAATAGTCCTTTTAATGCTGCGGTAGCTGCTGACGGCGTTTCTGCTCGAAAGAGATCATACTCGGGAGGAGAGATGAGTGACAACGAGGACGACGAGGCTGAGGATGCGATATATGATGCATTCAATCGGCGGTGGCGTGCTTCGGTGCGGCGTCGTGTCCGACCGGCCGATCCTATGTACGAAGAGCGCAAGAACACACTGCGGTCTCGCCTGCCTGCATTTCGCATGGCCGACGAGTTCGTGCAGATGGTAGCGGACAACGATGTCGTCATCTTGTGTGGCGCGACTGGTTGTGGGAAGACGACGCAGCTTCCACAGATGTTGATGGAGCGCTTGCAGGAGATAACATCCTCTAGCTTAGCGGGACCACTGACTGGTAGGATCGTTTGCACGCAGCCAAGGCGGATCTCGGCTACCAGCGTGGCGGAACGGGTCTGCTACGAACGGAACGAGAAGGTTGGCGACCGAGTTGCCTACCAGATCCGATTCGAAAATAACGCGAGTGACAGCACGGAGCTCCTGTATTGCACCACAGGTATTTTGTTGCGGTTTTTGGTCCACAACCCGATGCTAGAGGGAGTCTCAGTTGTCATTTTGGATGAGGTCCACGAGCGCGGCACGCACACAGACTTCGTGCTGCTGATTCTGAGGAATCTTTTGCACCAACGAAGAGGTGACTTCCGTGTCGTGCTTATGAGCGCAACGATCGATGCAAGCAACTTTAGGCAGTATTTTGAGGTAAGTAACATCGAAGCTTCGATTGCAGTGACGCGAGAACAAGATAGTCATCTGGGCACACCCGAGGAGGAATACCTGTCGGTGGCGCAGTTGGACATCCCCGGAAAAACGAACTATCCAATTGAGGAGCACTTTATTGAGGACATCATGCCGGAGCTAGGACGTGACTACAACTATACAGTGAGCATGCCTTCGCAGGTGAAACAATCTCGACTGCGGAATACGTGGGCGACCCCTGCAGCAGTACGGGACCAAGTGCTCGCTGGACATCGGACTGCAATGGAGCCACGAGGGGTAGAGCAAATTTCGACGTTTATGCAACGGCCTCTGGATCTGGATTGCAAACTCATTGCCAGTGTCTTGGAACTGATCGAAGATTCAGAGGGTCCGGAGGCCCTAGTGACGTCATCAAACGGTGAAGGAGGAGCCAAAAAATTTCATCTGGGTTCCGTCTTGATATTCGCGCCAGGTTGGAAGGAGATCACGGATGTTGTGAAGGAACTGCAGGGGCGATTAGCCCAAGTGCGCAGAAAGCGAAGTGGACAGCAACACTGGTCGTCCGAAAGAGAGTGGCTTCTTCTTCCACTGCACAGCATGGTGCCTCCACAGGACCAGAACCGTATTTTCGATCCGCCGCGCGACTCTCACACTCGAAAAATCATCGTGAGTACAAATTTGGCCGAGACCTCTATTACTGTGGAGGATGTTGTGTATGTGATCGACAGCGGCCTCTGCCGCGGCACCACCTACACGGCTGAGACAAACGTAGCGTCCCTGGAGACGTTTGCGGTTGCACGCAGCAACGTGCAGCAACGTCGCGGCCGCGCCGGTCGTTGCCGCCCAGGACAGATGTTCAAACTCTACACTGAGTTCGAATTCAAAAACGACATGCGGGATCACGAGCTTCCGGAGATGCTGCGCACGCCCGTTGAGGAGCTCTGCTTACAGGTGAAGGCGCAGAAGCTGCCAGGCCAAGTGAAGTCTATTCTGCGCAAGGCGCCTGACCCGCCAAAAGACGCAGCGGTGGACAACGCGGTTGCCCTGCTGCTCAATTTAGGCGCGCTTCAGCTTCGGAAACCGTCAAAAGCGTATCTAGGAGAGAAGCTGACGTCGCTGGGCTGGCAGCTGAACCAGTTGCCGATTCATCCTACACTTGGCAAAATGTTGTTGTTGGGGAGCCTGTTTTCGCAGTACACTCACGCACCTGAGGAGAATGCTTTGTTGGACTTGTTGTGCAGTATTTGCGCCACGTTGAGCTTCAAATCGCCGTTCACCCTGCCAATGGGAAAGGAAAAGGAGGCCGACAGTGCGCGAAAGTACTACGGCCAGGGCCTCATGAGCGATCACCTGTGCTTCGCGCGCGTCTGCAACGAATGGAGCAACGACTCTTCAAGACAAAGCCGTGTGCGGGAGTGGTTGGACGTCAATTTTCTTAGCGGCAAAACTCTGGAATCGACAGAAAAGACCAAGCAGGACCTGCAAACACACCTGAGGGACTTGCGTAAACGCGAATCTTCGAAGATGGTGGCAGACTGGGGGTACGACGACAGCTTAGATTTCTATGAATACGACGCTGACAGCAGATATACTCCGACGCATTGGAACGCGAGTAGCACTTCATCAACAGCGGCGGCGTCATCGAGTGCCAGTGCGCTTTCTACGCATCAGAAAGCCTGGCAATTCTGGAAGGACTTACAGCGGGTAAGCAGCGGGAAGCGCGACAAGTTGAAAACGGATAGTCAGCGCGACGCTTCGCAGAACCCGCACATGCGCCTCAACTTGAATTTGCGCGACCACACGCCTGTCCTGATGGCTATTATGTCGGTATCTCTGAATCTCTCGGTGCTTTCTACGCACAATAACAAAAAGGGGCAACTGCTTTCTCTCGTCGGCGGCGGTGTTGCCGAATGCCACCCTGGCAGTCTTGTATCGCAACTCCCGAAGCGTGTCGGTGCCGGGAAGCTGGAAAAGCGCACGCGCTACCTTCCTTGGGGCGACAAGAAAGTGGAGGTGTTCCAGGGAGAGAAGGTTTTTCTACTGGGCTGGTTTCAACGGCTGAAGACGAGTTCCTTGTTTTTGCGGGACGTGTCCGTTTTCGCGGATCCTCTGGCAATGTTGCTGTTGCTCCCAGGTGTGACCCGCGAAGAAAAGGCGCTCTTCCGCGTGGAAAACCCAGCGGGCGCGGTGTTCAAGAACTCGGCCAATTTTTTGCTCTCTGCCGCAACCCCTGAAGTCGGGGACTCTCTCTGCCGAGTGCGCGCATTGCTCACCGGGCTCTTTGATGTGTTGCTGAAAGGTAGTGCTGGCAAAGCAAAGCAACGTGACGCGTGTTCGCCAACGCAAGTGGCAGAGGTCTTCGCGAGGCTAAGCGCGGTATTGCACGATTCGCATGCGCTGTACCGGACCGACTGCGCGGCCATTGACCACGGAGCAGCATCCTCATGCAATAAAAAGCACTACGACGCTGAAGAGGAAAAGGAACTGGCGCGCGACGTTGACGAATTCGGAAAAGCAAAGAAAATTCTTCCTGCTTCACTGACAGCTATAGTTTCCTCTACTGCGAAGCCGACGAACCGAACTGTACCGCGGTATGACTCCGGAAATGTCGATGTTCCAAACGAAGATAGTAGGGCAGGCGAGTGGAACAATGACGACCAATACTACAACTACGGCGGAAGCAACTACGAGCAGGAAGACGATGATATGGATGGGCAATCATGGCAGGCGGAGAACGACTCATCAAAACACTACAGTTGGAAAGAAGACAAGGGTTGGCAGAATTGGAAGAAGAATGACAAATGGTATATAAATGATTGGACCGTCGAACAGCACGAGGAGAACAATGACTATTCCACTACAAGGTTGTCGAACAGTGGCGCAGGTGGAGCGACATCGTCATCTTCATCGTGGAAGTCTCAGCGCAGAGCTTCACCAAAGATTGAAGAAGCCGCATCTTGGTCCGCAAGCGGGCAAATAAGTTACGGTTGTAGCGGAGGCGCCTCGGCTTTGCACCCGTCCTACGCACAGCAAGGTGAAGACGAAACGCTGCCTGCCGATTATCAACAGCAGCCGCAAGTGAATTCGCAAAGAACGCACACGCAAAAGACCTACGGAAAACGGCAAGAGCAGTGGAAAAGAAATCACGACAAGTGGGGGACGAGCACGAATGAGACGGGAGGAAAGAACCCACAGGGTGGAAAGGGTCAGAGTGGAGGTCTGTTCTCTCAAGATACGTCTCACTCATCTACCAAGCAATACTATCAACAGCATGGCGCAAAACGGTGGAAGAGATACTAGGGACTGCACACCCTCTGAAGTCATGAGCTAGTACCTCTAGCATGTTTGTGTTTGATTTGTTGTGGGAGTGCGCCAGCACAGCGCTTCCTCGAAGCCGAAACTTTTTAATAATGACCTTCCTTCAAAGCCTTCCTTCAAAGAAGGTATCGGCACCTTCGCTTCATTCAATATTAACACTTCGTGGCGTTCTTCGAGGACTCTGTTCCCCAATGGATCCGTCGTCTCAGTGATCCGCCAGAAAATTAAACTGGTTCTGACTCTCACCTGATGCTACTTTTTCGCATCATCATATTTCGGATCCCTGAAAGCATCGGTCTGATTTGCGTGAGATATGCTGAGCGGTGCTAAATCATCGCGTGTAGAGCACGTAATCTGGTGGAGGAGATCTATCAAACTTTGGAGCTAGACCTAGCAGCGTCCTTTCAGACGAGCGCATGCGCATCCTCTTCGTCTCCACATTGATTTGAATCGGAAATGTTAAGCACGTTTGTTTCGTCTTTTGCGAGCAGAGGAAAGCGGCAAATCAGCACTCAAATTGAACAAAGGTGTATGATTTTCATTGTTGACGTCAATGTGCTACGCAGTGTTGTCGTGATAGAGAAAGTAGTTTTGTCTTGCTGATGGTAGAGAACGACCCTCTAAGACATAATGATGATGAAGAGTAGCTCTAAGTCTAACTACCTTTTAATGGCTATCTACGAAGTGGTTTGAGTTACCTAAGTTTTGTTTGCTACCGGTTATTTCTTCGCCAAAAAACAAGAAAAATATACAACATAGTTAGTGGACTGTACGCGTAGCGCAAGACGGAGGATTCAGCTCGGTGATTACATCCTTATTCGAATGACAGAGACATGGACAAGTAAGACTTCTTTTGAAGACCAGCGCATCGGGGGCAGCCGTAATGTATGATGTGTTTTATTTTCATGAAGCACGTTTTGATCTAACCTGCGTCTTGGAGTATGCTGATACCGTTGGAGTGTCTACTTATTCTTATACTAGCTGAAGACGTGCTTCTTTTGTAGATCAGGAGTAAGTAATGATTGTGGATGTGATATGTACTTTATTTAACGTCCCCAACAAGATCGTTAAATCAATGCCTTACACTCTTTGGCTTTAAAGTTATTTAACGTCCCCAGAATTGTAATTGTTTGATTAGTCAGAGTTTATCTTGACATAATAAATATCATAAACAGGAGTGAACTTGAACAAGATGGATGCGTCAAATGCGACTTGCAGCGGAAATGTGTACGGGGTAACGGACACGGTTCCCCATCATGGTTATTTCTATCAAAACATCAATCCCACTGGACTTTTTGATGATCGTGGTGGTGTGGTGGTGATGTCGCCCGTGGCGACTGGAGGCGGTGCACAAGAACAAGTCTTGCCGCCCTCGCAGTTGCAATTCGTCGGACCTAACGGAAGCGCGTCCGCTGTTCTGCCTCAACGCGGTTATAGCGACGCGCACTCAAATCCGTATACTTTAGCCACTCCTTATTTGCAGCACCAATCTGCGTCCGAGATTCCAAGTCGTGGCCAAGTTGGGTCTTTTCCCCTGTGCATTCCTCCGCCATTTCCGCCCGCACTACAAAAGCATCAGCAAAACCAAGAACCCACTTCGCACAACTTGTTTCATCAAACGCAAGTCGGGACCCAAACCGGCGAGCCAACGACTTACACGATTCAAGATCCGGCGAGCAATAGAGCTGTAGCGCACCCTAATGCAACTGATCAGTGTAGGATGAACATGAAAGCGATGGCGATCTCGTCGATTATGCGTAGTGCACCAGGGCATTTTGTGATTAGAGCACCGAAGCAGAACATCGACTATGAGGCTTTGCGGTCCGTGTACATTCCTGCGTGGAAGGACATCATCCAACAGGACATGTCTGCGATTGAAGAGTCAGCGCACGCGACGAATCTTACGGGAGGACCAAGTGTGTGGGCTGTGCTAAGCGAGCTGTCTCTGCAGGAGAACGCACTCGGGGATCATGGTGTAGCTGCGCTACTACATTGGTTGCGAACCTGGCAAATTGGGTGCAAAGTCCTCAAGGTCTACGATAATGGAATCGGAGACTACGGCGCCACTTTTGTGGCCCTGTTTCTCCGTGCACAAGCGCAAGGCTTCGTTGCAGATCCCCTCATTGCGCAAGGGCCGAGATATCCGCTGCTGATGGAACAGGAGACTGACAGGAATGTTTCAAGTACTAATGGTCTGAGCCGCTGCGCGCCCCGTCCAATCAGCGGCCGACTTCGTGAGGCAGAACGTGTTGGCAGTTCAAAGGATGAGACTGATGCGGACCATCCTACAAATGCAAGCTTGCAGAGCCAGAGGAGCGCTATAAGCCGCGCCCTCTCGCAGCCGACCCCGCCGTACCTTCTGACGGAACTCCATTTGTCCAAGAATAAAATCACTGAAGACGGCTGCGTCGTCATCTTTGAATGCTTGGCCGACTGCGCCGACGTTTACCCACTTCGTGTGCCAGAGAAACGGGGACCAAAGGGCCGCGGAAAGGAGAGCAGGAAGAGCAGAGGTGACACTCTCGCTCGAAAGCCGCTGTGGCTACGACTTGACCAGAATCTTATCGGAAACCTTCAGCAAGAAGGAGTAGACTTCGTGAAGAGTGTGACAGCAGAGTACTGCCTTCCTCGTGCAGCGGCAGCAGTGCTCGCTCTTGGTGGTCTCAAGCCCGCTGAGTCGGACACTGTGTTGGGATCCAAGGCGGAGCGGTGTCATTTATGGAGTGGCGGCGCCGCTTCGCATGTAACTTCTACTGGCTCGACGCGACCGGCATTAGCGGGAAGGGATCTTTGTTGGACCCAAGGGTGCACTACAGCCAGCAACATCAAACTACCACAGCTTTTTCGTGTTATCTACTCAAAAAGCGAACCGGGACGGAACTTCAAGACCGTAGACCCGCAGTGCTCGGCACGCAGAGCAGTTAGCCACGCAATCGAACTCAAAGCGAAAGGCCCGATAGTGAGCATGGCAGATGGTGTGGAAGAGAAAGATAATGCAGAAATCAATGACGCGGCCATTGATGACCAGCAGGAAGAAAACTTCCAGCGGTCATTGTTCTTCTTCCATTCGCAAGAGCCTCTCGCACATCTGTTGTATTTTCAGAACCAGAATTACGGCTCATATAAGTAATTCATTTGGTGCAGCGGGCATATCTCTTTACTTACTTCTTTACGGGGAGCTTAAAGAGGTGAGCCAAAGAAGTGTATTGTTTGAGCTCTAACAGACATGTCCAAACAATGACTCGCTACATGAGTCACCATCCAAAATCGCACTGGTTCCGTACAGCGGAGGAAGTCGACTGTTGCTGGTCGGAGAGGGCAACTTCACATTTGCAGCGGCATTGTGTCAGTACCTAGGCAGAACCGCGAACTGCTCGGGCATTGTGGCGACCGCTTTTGCTGATAGTTTTGTTCACAGAGGTACTTCTCTGTCGAACTGGGACGCCATTGAAGCGCAAACTACTGAGCGCAACCTCGGGAGTCAGCTCGACTGCTACTCTGCTGTGGAAATTGTGAAGTCTCTTGGAGGGGTCGTGGTAGAGGAGGTTGTGGATGCCACGGCTCTGCACGAAATAACAGGCAAAAATCTAAAAACCCGTGGCGCTCCAGGGGACTTCGATCAAACTGCAGATCCTATGGGTTGGAGGTTAATGATTCCCATTTTTTAGCACGATAAGGGATTATCCATTCGTTATTTTTTTCTAATTCGGGCTCTACCGATTCCCGAATGCTTATGCTTATATATGTTTTAGGGCTGCACGGTCCACCCTACTGTGGATGGCCCTGTGGTGGCGCTCGCGCGCTCTTTTCCGCGCCGATTTTCGCGGATTCTAGTGGTGGAAGGCGTCAAAACTGGGCGCGGGCGTCCCCTTGCGCCTCTCTGTATGTTCCTCAGGGACCTCCTGGCCTCTGCTGACCCTCGCAGGCTGGAGGTCTCCGGGGTAAAAGGCCGCGGAAGGCGGCCACGATCTCAAGAGCAAGCAAGCCGATGACCAGGGGCCCGGAGGGTACAGGCCACACGGCTCAGGGGGTCCAGCCCCTGGCCTTTTTCCGCCTTCGGGGGCCTTCCACACCTGGCGCACTGCTGCGGTGGCGAAGCATACAGGAGGCCGGTAGGGTACAGGCAGGCAGCTGGAAGGGAGCGGAGCAGGTCCTTTGAGGCCTTCCACCCCCGGCTGACGCCTTCAAAAGGGGCGCGGGGCTGCACGGTGCCGCCCCTCGCTAGGGGGGGCACCGTAGCTCTGCGCCCTGGCTCATATATCATGCGAGAAGTCCCGTCTAGGCCTTGTTGCTGTTGATCATTCTAGCGTTCTGCTTTCAAGGATATGTGTGGACTTTCGTTGATATACAGGGTAAGAAACCGAAAGAAGAAGTATACGAGTACGCCACGCTCTAAGATTTCCACTAGTTGTGATTCCCTGGCATCCTTGTCACTCACAGACCGATCGAGTGAGTTCGTCGAGTATGTATTGTGGAATTTCCCACACGCGGGATCGGACCACCAGAGCAAATATTATTCAGCGTGTGGTAAGCCTATCGAGGAATTCGAATGGTGCCAGAAGGACGAAGGCGTGCGTAGCAATCAGGACCTGTTGTTTCATTTCTTTCGGTCTGTAACGCTTTGTGTAACAGCTTCTCGGGGCGCCATCACGAAGCGCGGAACTAGTTGCACAACGTCAAGGAGGGACTGTGGCAGCGCCAGGCAAGATACAACCGGAGGCACTAACCACGACGAAATGGCTCTAGCACAACACTCATCTTGCCGTGCTGGGATAGATCTCAGTGCTTGCATCGGGCCCAAGACACGAGTCCACATCACACTGAAAAATAGTGATATTTACCGCGATTGGCACTTGGAGGAGATCGCCCGACGACACGGATGGCATCTTGAGCGCCAGTTCCCGTTCGCTCTAGGCATTTATCAGAACCTGGGATACCGTCACGGTGATGGTCGCGAAGTCACGACCTCCCAAATTAAGGCTCGTTCATACTGCTTTTTTGGAGCAAGTTTCTTTGGTTGCTGGTAATAGGTCCGAATCTTTGCTGCACATCCACTGCAATTTGTAAGAAAGGAAATGGAATGATCGTTGTGGAGTTGTAATAGGGAACGTGTCAACGCAAGGGATGTGTATTCTGAAGCAGCAGTACGATGACCACGATGGCGGTTGTACTAGGAGATAAATTCTGTGAAAAGTTGTAGACACGAGAGATTCAAGCTCTAACCTGACACAGGAGGACCGTATTGATCGCGCAGTGGTGTGCGAGTTCGTGTATAGGCCGGGGATGCATTTTCGATGGAGGCGCGGCCCCGGAGATTTGGCATCCTAAATATTTCCGTGGGGCTCATTGCTGAAGATGCACACTTACTTGGACGTAATTTTATTAATGCCAGCACATTTATAATGCAAATATAATCGAAATATGTTGTGAACTGAAATTTTACACGCACACTAATCGCCTCTTCCTTGATAATAAAAATGCGCTGTTGACGAGACGCGTGCCAGGAGGGTTACAGAAGACTCCCCGCCAGGAGGGTTACATGCCGGCTGCGTACTTAAACTCATTTAATATATTCTCTGGCCCACTTTCATGTTTATCGTTATCGACCGTGACCGATTTGCAGGCTCTGAACCGTAGTAAGCACTCAGTCGTTAAGTCTGTCCATACACTTATCCCAATCCCACAGCTAGGGTTACTTCTTTACAAACGGTTTCCGGCATTCCACAATGAATCCAAGATGAGACAAATTTCTGTTTGTTCACGCTTAATAAGAGCTTTTCAGCATTACGTATGGCGAACGATACTGTTTTGTCTCGAATGTTGGTGTATCCATTTACGCTGTGGCTTTGGTCCAGCGTGTTTTTTCGACTTTCTCCGTTCGTGCTAATTGCTAAGGATCCCAACGCTGAAAATGAAATGCGATTCTAGACTGCAAAAGAATTACTTAAATTAGATCCTCGACATGGACATTCATAGGCAAAGATAAATCGAATGGCGCAAGATTTTCTTCTCCCGGCTCGCTGTAACCCGAAGCCCTCTACTTCTGTTGTGAAGAGGGGGCGTGATTGGTCCGAGTTGTACTTGTATACATATATGTACCAGGGAGGGAGCCCCCCCCTGTGGATGGATCTGGGGTGGACCCCGCCAGAGGGGTCCAGCCTTGCCACCTTATTGGCCAGGTCTGTCGAGGGGCTGCCGGGCGGGAAGGCCTCAAAGCACCCACTTCTGACCCCTTCCCGCTTCTTGCTGTACCCTACAGACCGGGCAAAGGTGGCAAAGGCTGGGCCCTCTTGTCGTGTTGCGTGTGCCCGACAGAGCTGGCAGACGAGGCAAGGCGGGGGCCCCCCCGTGGCGTGCTGCATGTACCCGACAGACCTGGCAAAGGTGGCAAGGCTGGACCCCTCTGGCGTGTTGTGCCCAACCCTACGCCAAGGGGGTAGGTCCCGCCTTGCCTCGTCTGCCAGCTCTGTCGGGTACACGCAACACGACAAGAGGGCCCAGCCTTTGCCACCTTTGCCAGGTCTGTAGGGTACATGCAAGAAGCGGGAAGGGGTCAGAAGTGGGCGCTTTGAGGCCTTCCCGCCCGGCAGCCCCTCGAAAAGAGGGGCCGGGGCGGGGAGGCCTTCCCCCTCAAAAAGTTAGATCGGGGGGGGGGCCTCCCGCCCTGAGCCCTGGAACATATGTAATATATGAGTAGCTGCCTGATCTTAACTTCAGATTCTGTATCTGTTGCTGGAAATCATGGAATCGGACAGGAATATTAGATTGTAGAGATCGGTTTTGGTACGAGCTTTCAAAACTATCTGCCAGCGTGAGGAAAGAAGCAGGAGGTCAAGCTACGGTTTCTGTCTCTCTCACGTCAGAGGACGAGAGAAATGAGTCTGCGACAGAGGAGTGCTAAAAACGTGGCAATCACAGATTTCGAGCGAGGATGGCGAGAAGCTGCGCATTTTGCCGTCTGTTTGTTTCTATACCTCCAAACTGTTGGTGTTGGGGTGGTGAGCTACTAGTACGCAGGTAAGTATCTACAACAACAACAACAACAACAACAAGTAGCTGCGAAATAAGTGATTAAAAGCAAAATAGAAGAAGGCCATAAAAGCCGACTGATACTTCTCTACGAGAAGCACAGATTAATCATGGGACCATGCAAGAACTGAAATGTACGATGAAACGTGTTTTACTTCTAAGGTATCAGCACTCAGTATCAACCAAGATGCACATACGACGCCTAATACTAATAGATACATTACATTATTTGATGAAGAGAGAGAGAATTGCTAGTTATTGAATGTGCGCAGCACTTGTATTCATTTCGGATCCATCCTATGTATTCGAATTTCCGGTTGTTTCTCGATGTGATTCATTGTGAGAAGTGAAAATATAGTCTAAAAAATAGGGACTGGTAGGAGTAGACTTTCTTTCGCCTCATTTGGGGTACATGCCTTCGTTTGGCATGTCGACGGCGCCGGACGATATTGCGACGCGAGCGCACCAAAAAAAGGCTGCGAGTAGTGTGCCAGCTTTCGGCGCTGCAGCGCCACTACCAAAGCGTGCGTCGCGACCGTCTGCGTCCTCTGTCCCACCAAAAGGCGCTACAGGAGCAGGCAAAGGTGGGGGTCCGAAGATCTCGACGACTGATAGTAAGGATGGACCGTCCACAGCATCGACATCCCCGGAAGATGGTGCTGCAGTGTCAGCGAAGGGGTCGTCCAAGCCATCGGCTGCGAGTGCGCCACCTTCTGCTAAGAAGAGCTCGTCCACTGCAGCAACGTCGGGAGACGCGGCATCCTCAACCACTCCAGGTGGGGTGGATGCGGGCAGTCGGACGAGCGGGAAACAAGTGGGAGCAGCAGCGTCTCAGCAGGGTGGATCGTCATCGTCCTCATCGAGCGGATCTTCATCTTCCGCTTCAATGAAATTTGCAGCGCCTCCCCGGATGCCGGGAGGACTCAGTAGCATCCGCGAAGACATCTCGGAGGTGAGCTTCGGAGGGGAGGAAGGCGCGCGAGGTTCGTCTTCCAAGGCGGGGAAGACGGCACCATCAGGAGGTACACGAAGCGGTGGAGCTAGCACCTCGGCGTTGTCGAGCAAATTGAAGGCACGAGATTTTTTGCCGTCATTCTTGAGGAACAAAAAGCAAACGCCTGCAGAACTCAAATACGCTATTAGCGACGAACTACGCGAAGAGTTCGAGAAGGCACGCCGTGAGCAGCAACGGCTTGTGCAGCAGGCAATCTTATGGTGATTTATTAAGAAAACTGATACGAATAAAAACATTCATTATATATAAAGACTGTGTTTTCTTTCATTGGGTTGACCCGAGCGCCGTTCTGGAAGATGAGTCAAGTACTAGTTGTAAAGGCTGATTTTAGTATCGTTCTTGCTGTGTGGCACCGGCTCTAACTTTCGCAGACAAAAAAGCGCGGGAAAAGGAGGCTGACCGTGAGAGCGTCGCGCAGATGCAAAAAGCGCAGGAGGCAGTGAGTATGCAGCGTGGCGGTGATTCTTTGTCGACGGCTGCTGATGCCAGTGATCCCCGCTTCGCGTCCTTTTTTACGGACGAGCGTGTAGAAGAGCTTGCGCAGTACGCCATTTATCTTGGCGTGGACTTGGAACAACAGCCCCAACTTGTCCACGTGATTCGCGATCTCTACTACGCACCGCTGCCGACCGGGTGGACGGCGCACAAAACCGGCAAGGAGTGCGACTACGGCGAAGGGTACGCTGTTGTTGTAATTCTAACTGCAGGACAAGAAGCACGAAGACCCTCGCTGTCTATTTCATGGGAAATGCTTTTGAAGTCACACAATCTCCTACAAGTTCGAGCACCATGATATTATTTCGTCGACGCCTGAGCAGATGAAGTCATCTTCAGGTTCACATACTACTCGTCGACGGAGTTCGGTTCAAGGTGGCAGCATCCCAAAGAGGAGGAACATATTGCGATCCTTGCTGAGAAAGTCGTCAAAGTAATTCCAGGTTCTAGGATCTGGTTCGCAAAGAAGATGAATGAGGAACGTGATAAACAACGAAAGAGGCGCGCTTGGTACGTAGATGACCCCACTTGATAATGACGGGTCAAAAGTTGGTTAACTTCTACAGCTGTTGTCAAGTAGATATTTTTTTAGCTTTACGGAAACGACAGAGAACTTCCTAGTCCTAGAAAGTGAATTCAACTGATACAGCAAGGTACTCAAAGGAGCTATCTGATCGTCGCCCACTCGTGCGCGCGGGTGAGCGAGCAAACTACGATCCTCAGACGCAGATGCTTGATTGTGTGATCCGAGACCAGTTCCCGACCTTGCATGCTGCTGTTCTCGTCAGTTTTGCCAAATACTTCCAGGTCAAGGACTACCCTGACAGCATGGTGTGGGCCATGCCTCTGGTATCTATTGCTTCTTGCTATATTTTGTTGCAAATGTATTAATTTTGCCTGCTATGGGCATCACCTGCTCTCTCGACCACCTTACCGTTGATAGACTCTTTTACGCTGGCCGTCCTTGTGCTTGTTGTTTGTGTTGTTGACCATGCTGCTGAAATTGATAGACCGGTTACAAACTTGAACCTCAGTTAAAAGTCGCTGCTCTGTGTCCGATTCCCGGGCAGTGGACATTTCGTTTCGACGATGTGCAGCAGGACGCCGTCTACATAGAGAACAGGCACACTAATGAGCCGTCGCACTTTTCGCGTCGCCATCCGCTGGACGCTTTCTTTCTAGAGCTCCTGAAGCGACTGCGGCGAAGACATTACAACTGGGTTGCTCAGATGGACCCGTTCGTACGAGACGGAGTCGCGAGTGGCTTCTTGAACTGTTTCCTGATTGACAGCGACACAGGCTACGCGAAAAGCACGAAGATTCCGTTAGAACCGTTGCCGTCCTTTCCGCACGCTGGTGATCGCATCGCGCCACTAGACGAGGAAAGCGCAGTGTACCAAATGGTCACGGCACAGCCGGACACGACCACATTTCGGCCCCAGATCTACACGCAACCAGGCGGCCTCACGGAGTACGAAGCTGTACTCCAGCATCAGCAGCAAAAGATGATTACGCAGCAACACCAGTTGATGATGAGCATGAACCCCATGATGGCTGGTAACCCGCTTGCGGCGATGAGCGTAAACCCGTTAGCAATGCAGATGGCTGCCGCGTCGCAGCTCGCTGGATCACCGCCAGGGTACTGCTTGATGTCTATTTTTCGTAGTTTATGAACTACTCCTACTCCGTCGATAGCGGTTTCGGATGGAACTGACGTGGTCAATAAATGTGCTTGAATATGGATGCAGATACTTGATTTGCTTGGAGCGGGACACCGGAAGATCATGTTAAGATTCTGAACTATATTCATCTCCGTACTATATTCATCTCCGTCGAAAGTAGTAGTGAATGAATGTTTCTCGTCCCTACCTTCCATCATCACGCAGGCCACAGTATGGCGGATATCCCGGTGCCTATCCGGGAACTATGCCTGGGGCTGCGTATCCCGGGGTTGCTCCCGGCGCTTTTCCCGGCCAAGCAGGATATCCAGGTGGATTCCCTCCAGTTGATCCTTCTGCCCAAGCTATGTACAGCCAATACGCAGCAGCAGGTCACGCAGGTGGGGCCTCGTTCGATCATGGTGCCGCTTTGGCGGCGTATGCTCGCGCTTCAGGAGACAGCGGCGCCCCCGCACCGCCCTACGACAAGCAGTCGCAATTGAAGCGTCAGCAGTACCGGACAACCAAAAGTGCTTCGCCCGATGAGAAGCCTGGCGGAGCAACGAGTCGCGGCAGCAAATCGAAATCAGGCCGCACAGGTAGCAAGTCGACAGGTAAAAGAACCATCCGACGGGACATAAGCAGCAGCTCACCCTCCGACACGGGAGGCAGCGGTAGCGGCTCTGATACTGCTAGCGAAGACGACCAGAAAGACACGGCGCGTGGGGACGCTACGGCATTCAAGCGAAAAAACAAAAGTAAACGTTCCGACCGAGACAGAGCGTTAGCGGGTGGTACGGGCGTCGTCGAAAACGTTTTGTCTGGTGTAGGATCTGCTGTTATGGGCATGTTCGGCGAGGCGGCGTCTGCATCAGGCACGCATCCCGGACCACAAGTTCTTGGGGGTGAAAGCCTAGTTCCAGAAGTTCGTTTTCAGGGTGGCGCGCCGAAAGCAGGCGGCCGCGGCCCTCCTTCGTCCTCCTCTGGCACCGGCACGCCTCCAGAAGTTGCCGGACCTCCGCCGCCGCCACCCCCGGGAAATGCTGGCATAGCGGACCAACCGCCACCTCCGCCGCCGCCGATTGCACGGAACGCCGCTGCAAACCCGCCGCCGCTCGCGATTCCGAAAATACCAAGGCCGCCTGTGCGCCAGGGGTCGGCACGCGAACACTCACTGCCACCGCCCAAAAATCTACCGCGTCCACCAGCTCGGGCGAGCAGTGTAGGACCACCTACCGGGAGAAATTCCGGTGCTGCCGCACCAGGCGGTGGAGCTGACCCTGAGCTTGGCGAAGTTATGCAGGTATCAAACTGATTGTGACGCGTAGTAGTAGATGCAGCGTCAGTTGTTTCACGACGAGGACAAAACACATGAATAATCAGACAGTCGTGTCAACAAGACTAGAAGATAGTCCTTCTCTATTCAACACCTTCCTCGTCAAACAGATAATCCGCGACATCGAAGATTGCTCACAGAGCCCCGAGGAAGTTTTGCCGTTGCTGAACCAGTTGAGGAGCGTGAAGATGACGGTGGATATCCTACGAAGGACGAAGATTGGCGTCTTTACTCAGAAGTACAAGTCTCATAAAGACGAGGGGGTCCAGACTACAGTCCGCGACCTTCGCCAGCAATGGAAAGATCTGATCCAAGTAATGTCCAAAGCCAAAGAAGGCAGTCACCACCAGGTAGCTATATCGCCGCAAACCTCGGATCAAGTTACATCTTTGGGTTCGGGCTCTTCCAGTGGTGAAATGTTTTTCGCGTCTGCTTCCGCTTCCAGCAACAGCAGCAACATGAGTTTCTTGCAGAAACAGGCGCGAAGGCGCAGGGAGACGAGTACAGGGGGAGTGCGGGACAGCATCGAAGATCAACTGTCGATGGCGAACGCATCTGCGGCAAGCAGACGGCGCGGCGCGTCGACCTCGGGCTCCCCAGAGCCGTGCAGTGCACGCGGGGCGTCGGTGGGCGGGCGTGGTAAACGCGCTGGCCAGCATCGCAGAGTTCGCGAAGCCTTCCGGGACTGCAGTTCCCAATTAGAGCCGGGGGCGCTAAAACGTGGCCCAGGCGGCAGCCGTAGCCCGCCTCCGAATCGGGGAGGCAATGTTGAGCGTTGCGATGATAAGTTGGAGCAAGGCATCGCGAGTTCATCCTCGCTGCCCTCTGTGTCAAAATCGCTTGCGTCGCCTTTGGGAGGGAGCCGTCTGGTCATATCACCAACGGAAAGTGTGGAGGGCGCAACCTCCTCTTCTGGCAAGTTTACGCCTACAGAGGCTATTCCCTCCCTTGACAGCCTCATGGATGCCCCTGCAAGCAGTTCTTCGCGGGCGTCGACGAGGCCCGGTCGCGAAGGTTCCCCGCCAGTGAAGAGTCCACCGCACGCCGAGGGGGAGCACCGCGCTTGTTTGGCGCTTTCTCCAGTATCGATTGAATCTCACTCGTCTCCGAGTATTGGAGCGGGGGATTCTGATAGCGAATCGCAAGATGCCGAGCACGATCCTGGAGACGATGGTCTAGGGGAGGACAGGAATTGTAGATTTCTTCACGATCATCGCCATCGCGACAACGGCAATACTCAGCGGCATAACGTCACTGCTGGGATAGAGAGCACTGGTAGTGTTCTTGAGGAGAACACTACTAGTGATGTAGAATATGAAGTTAGTGGCGCGAGTGGTGAGTTGGGACTATCGGAGGAGGAGGAAGGCTTAACGAGGCTCCACCTAGCGACGCAGCCAGGTCCGCATCCCAGTTTCAGGCCTCCATCGCGAAGACTACCACGCAGGAGTAGAAGTAGAACGTCCAAACAACACTCTGGTGCTTCTTCAGGGTGTCAACGAGGTCGCACATCATTCGAGGTTGCTATGTCCCCGACTGGTATGAACCAAATTTTTTTAGAGGGCACGCACCAAATGGAGGATCCCGGCGGATCAAAGCAGGATGACGGAAAGCAAAAAAAGGCGCAGGCGCAAGCAGTGCAATGGTTATGTCGCTTATTTCTGGAACAGCGTGAGTCACTGTACGAGACGTTGTTGGCGCGAGTACCGGAATCGGCTGAGGAGGCGCGAGAGAGCCTTGACATTGTCCAGTTTCGGAAGGCTATTAACAACACGTTCAAAACAGGAAAGGATGATGATATCAAGGTACTTGATTCTAAACTTTAAAATTTTCATGCACAGTTTGTTGCAATACAGAGGAAGTTTTTCGTTGTGCGCGTATGTAATTACAAAGATAGAATTTAGATATCATTCATGTATGAAAAATTGAATGATGCCACATCATGCCTCAACACAGGAACTTGCACTAGTGCTTATCAATGCGGTATTCAACAAACCGAAGTGGCACAAGGTTGTTGCACAGGATTACTACAGTGAAATTATGGAGCTGTGGACCGAAGAGTCCGCAGATTGGACGATGAAATGTCTGCCAAAGATTCTTGCCAAGTTGGGCAACACGCTTACTGCATGCCAGAAGAACTCACCGAGTGTGATCACTGAGCTTGGTGCTGCCTTCACCGCTGACTCACCGAAGCGAACTTCGAAGTCCACAAAGTCTTCGGCAGCAGGGGAAAAGAAGGAAAGCCAGAACAAAACTGTTGGTGCGAGTGGGATTGGAGCCTCTTCTTCTAAGTCATCTGAGAAATATGGAGATATCCTAGACGGTGCCAAATCTTCGAGCAAACACGGAGTTGACTTGACGAAGGCGTCGGGCTCGAAAAGCAATCCGAACGACCCGCCACCGTCCTCCTCGTCGCAGGAAGATGAGGCAGATGCGCCGGGCGCAACGAAAAGTGCGAAGCCACTAAAAAGGTTCCAGGTCAAGAAGCCGGGTGACGTGTTGATCGCCCCTCCCGAAGGCGGAGACTCATTCGGGGGTTCGCCCGTAGATACTAGTGACAAGCAGCTCGAGAAAATGAAAAAGCTTGCTGCAGAAGCGGACAAGGCAATCATTCGGAAAAGCGAAAAGCACAAGAATATGGACAGCGGGGACAGTCCTACCAACGCGTCGTTGGGTCTAGTCAAGAACGTGCGCTCGTCAGCGAGTAAAACGACAGGAGGTGCCGCTGCGTCAAACAAAACAGGAGAGTTCCTAAAGGAGGACTCCGCATTGCCGAATTTCGGTTCGCGTCTAGTCAGCGGACTCGCATCTATGTTCGCCGGTGGGCCCGAAGACACCGAGGACAGCACTCCCGGGACGAACCCAACTCCACAGAGCGGATTTTCTGAGCAACAGGGTGGACACAGTGGCCTTGCGGACGCGTCAGCGGCTGGTCCACCGGCTTTCAACAACTTCATGGGCGGAGCCGCAGTTCCAGGAGCTGCCTACGGCGCCCCCGGAGCAATGAAGGCGTCCTACGTAGATCCATACGGTGTTCGGCACCCGAGTCCACCTCCTAGAATGGCTTCACCGACTAGTAGTCTTGGCGGCGGCGCATTTCCTGGTTTGGCGCCGAGCTCGGTGCCACCTGCGGAACCTTGGAAAATTCCTCCCAATATCCCACGACGATTGCTGGATGAATATGCGGCAGGCCCGTTAGAACACATGGGTACTCTCACGTCGGCAGCTAAGCGTCTTCATACTACTCTCTTTGACAACACAGGCTTGTACCTATTGGCACTATGCAAACAGGTGCGATGAATTTTTTAGCAGTAGAATCTCACATTGAAAGTATAGCAAGAGTCTGGCTTTGTTGCGACAGTCCACCTCCACTTTTCACGATTCCCATAGGTGACCTTTTGCGTCTCTATCCTCCGGGTGCGTCAATCATGACGGAGGGTGTCTGTCACCAAATGTCCGATGGGGAACTGGTCATCGTCGCTGGCGTACTACAGCAGATGCTTGATGCTGGAAAAACCTCAATGCGGACTGCAGTGAAGGAAAGTTACGATCTTGCACTTGCTTGTTCAACAGATAGAAATTGTTTGAGTGTTTATACTTATTGAAGATGAGGAAAACGAAATCGAAAACGGCAACAAGATCAAGATATAGGACCTTCTAGAAGGAAGATAGAGCTCAAATTCTTCATCATTCTAAGACACAGAGGCATTGCGGACACAAGTGACGCAGCGACGCATGTGGGCAGAGGCGAGTTACAATAATATGGTCAAGTGAGCAGGAGAAAAACAAGGGGGAGTGCAAAGTAGACTCGTGTTTTGTATGCATAGGTGTGCGCTACAATACAGGGTCGTTGGAAATGGAATGTGTCTAAAAAGTGGTGTCTTTTCTTGTTGTGATCCGTATGAGGAATGCGAGTGCTATTTCTATACACCCTTTGAGAGTATTAATATGCCGAGAACGAATCTTATGTAGGAGATACAAACACGAGACACTTTGTTTGGTTGTTTGAACAGAGGCCTGAAGATGATGAAAACGTTAATCATCATGTTTCGTTCACGTTGTTCTCTTTGCGCGAAATATGGTCTAAAAGTAAGTGGGGGGGGTCTTTTTGCCAAGACGAGCCTAAAGATGTGATTCGCGAAAGTACTGCTCTCATCAGAGTAAAGGACCACGTTGTAAATGAAAAGCGTGTGATGCGTCAATTCATCTAGAAGTAGGAATGTAACACTAACACGGTCCTCCAGGTCGAGAAAGAGTAAGATACAATGAACCTTCTGTAATACTGATCACCTATTTCTTTTGCGCGACGATCAACATCAGCTGTAAGTATACTAAGTATAGAGAAGAGAATTTTTGAAAAATATAATTTCGGATTCCACAAAAGAATGGAAATCTGTCTCAACGCACCCTGCCGCAAGCAGGTGATCGGAAAGAAAGTATTGCACTGGGAGAAAACTGGATCACGATCATCAAAGTGTATGAGATGTTGTGTCTCAACTGGCGACATAAATGAATGCTTGATGGTGTTCGTTGCGTCGTGCCTTGGTTGAACGACAAAATGATCGGTGAGCGCGTCTCTTTGCAGTATTGTGTCTTGCAGTTCTAATGCATGAAGATGATAGTCGTCACTCTTTTTGCTGAAATGAGCAAAATTATTGTAGCGCAATCCGTTTGTTGGACGTGAAGATCAGATGGTTAAGGAAATCGATTAAATGATTATGTTTTTGTGATGTCGCAGGATGTAGTCTTTGTTATGTTTCGTCCACCATGCACGACGAACGGAACCCATAATACAAAAATGAATAGATTTTCTGCGAAAGAGGTTGATGACATTGGTCTGTGTTAAGTAGTTTTGTTCAGCGGTAGAGAACTATGGACTAGCTTTTCTTCTGTAAGCGGCTCCAATTTTTAGTTCGCGGTTCGCCTTCATCTCTTTGTCTTCGTTTCGGTTTTCTTTGTCACTAGATTCCTTTGGAGAAGCCTCTTGAGATTAATTGTCTTTTTTTTGGATGCGCGTCTATGAAAAAGAATATAATGGTTGTCCTCACGTCGTGTTCTGTGCAGTTTAGCTAGTTTGCGGCGAGAGCGCAGTGGCTTCTCTGGTGCTGGTGGGAAACAGCAGCACACATACCGCGAAGCCACGTCAGCGGGCAACGTGGGCTCGGTGCGCAAGCGATTGGTTCGAGTCGTACTGCGAAAATATTCGCTTTGCATTTAATAATCCCGATTGATTATTTATATCGGCCGATTTCTCTATTTTGGGGACAAGTGTGCTTCGACAGCAGCACCTGACTACACGATAAGATGGCGATGACTGATAGACTCGCGATAGGCGACGCCGACCAGATGATGCAGCTGGCGGTGAACGAGAGCAACTCGAAGCAAATCGAGACCGCAGACAAGATGCGAAAAACTCGATTTGCCCCAGTTGCAAGACAAAAAGGGAATAGGTATGAATCCAATTTCAAATACATCAGAGCAGCTAGGCTGCTTACTCTTTTTGTCGTCCTTGCGTAGAGTTGCTGTACTATGGATAGTAGAACAGTTACATTAAATAAACAACACGCTGATACTAGACAATCAAGAGGAAGGCTTTTTTTTCAAATTTTCAAATGGTTCCAGGTGGGGCAGTGCCGAAGATAAACCGTACAAACCACTACCATACATCGACATGCCGATCGGCCTTTCGGATAAAGAAGTAGACCAGTTTTTGAGAGAGCAGAGGCTGGAAGAGCTCACAGATAAAATTAGGCGAAACATCCTGGAGGACGTCGAGCCTGATATTCGTCCACCAAGTCCACCACCGGTCTACGATAGGATGGGAAACCGTATTAACACGCGTGACGTGCGAATTCGAAAAAACATGCTCAACGAGCAAAACAGGCTTGTCAGGTACTTACCTTTCTGTTGTTCAACTACATTGTACACAACAAGTCAGTAGAACAGATGTTGTGCTCTTGGTTTTTCTCATTGAACGACTCAACAACATGAAAACAATTTGACAATAAATCACGTTGACGTGTATCAAATTTATCAGGTATATGCAGAAGAACGTCCCAGGATACGTTCCGCCGCCAGACTTCAGGCCACAGAAATTAGCGAAGAAGCTTATTATTCCAGTCGAGAAATACCCTAACGCGCCTTTTGTGCCAGTGATCCTGGGTGCTCGAGGAGCAAATCATAAGAAATTGCAGGAAATTACAGGCTGCAAGATTATGATTCGCGGACGAGGAATGGAGGAGAAATACCAATCGGTATTTTTCGACATAGACTTAAACTTCCTTGTGTTTTGTGACCGCAATAAAGCAAAAGTCGCGACCAAATCCGAAACGAATCGCATCACTTTTTACCTTGTAGCAAAGTATAATCAAGTTTTTCTATCTGCTCCATCTCGAAACACCATCATAACAGGAGGAAGATAGTGGTTTGCCATTGCACGTGCATATTGAGGCCGACCACGAGGAGCAGATTGAGTGCGCCGATAAGCTGATCGTTCCACTTTTAAATCCTGACACGGAGGATTTCGCCAGAGCACAGCAGATTGGTCTAGAGTCGCTAGCTAAGGTGAACGGTTTCACCGTCGCCCTGCACGAGCGAAAATGCGGCATTTGCGGAGCGACGGGGCACACCGGCTTCGAGTGTCCGGAGAACGAAGGCGGCACCGGATGGAAAATGGCGAACGTTGTTTGCGCAATTTGCGGCGACCGAGGTCACGTTACTTCCGATTGTCCACAGGCAGCACGGGATCGCGTGGAGACGAACGTCAACTGGAAGGCGGAGGCGGCCAAGAAGATGGAGGCAGATCGATTGTACAAGGAAATGATGTCAGATTTTGGCGAAGACCTCACGTGCAAGCCAGTGCCTGGACAGGAAAAGAGCATGGGTCCAAGACCTGGACTCGGGTATCTCATCTTAGTGTCAACTTATACTGGGAATCGCTTTTCTCGATCTACTCTCAGATAAAAGTTTCCAAGACCAAGTACTCTGGCTGCTTGGTTCAGTGCATTATTATGTATGAGCAGTACTCTCATAATTTATTACAGGTCAGAAGCATATGGCGCAACAGGTGGAAATCCTGGTCCGCGAAATCCAAATCTGAGGGAAATGGAGGATGCTTCAGGCGTGGAAGACTATGTTGTGGATATTGGAACGAGAATACCAGAGGATATTTGCGGCTTCTTTGTCGGAGCTAAGGGTGTGAACATCCTGCGTCTGAAGGCGGAAGCGCAGTGCGAAATCAGTCTTGAACAGTACCCAGAATTACATTGAATTTGGACTTTCGTGTTCTTCTTTGTTTTACATGTTTTGTGAAAACAAGCTACATGTTTACAGGACAGCGAGTAGAAGAGGAAGTTGTAGCATCCAAAAATTTTCAGTAAATAACAATAACATGATATCTGTGACCAACAATCTTTTCGTTTTCTACACAGGCGGTTTGTGAATCCTGACGGCACGAAAAATATTCGAATAACCGGGCACCTGGAACAGCGCGAAAGGGCAAAGCAGCTCGTTATGCAGGAAATCGAGAAAGCGAGACAAAAACGACAGCATGCAGACGCGCAAAAGGGCGCGCGAAAGGGACCATACACAGATGCGGTGAATGCGGCAATGAAGGGCCAGTCATATGGTGGAGCCGGTGGACAAAATTACGGTGGCGGCTACAAGGGGAACAAGGGTGGTGCCGGAGCGGGCGGGTATGGAGGCTACGGCGGCATGGCCTACGGCGCACAGTTTGGCGCAGGCGCGTTTCCAGGTGGCAACATGCAATGGGGGATGCAGGGCTATGGAGCAGGCATGCAACAAGGAGGCTTTCCCCCATACGCGATGAATCAAGCAGCGATGATGCAGCAGGGCTTTGGTGGAGGACAGTTTTGATAGTGATATTCAGGTCTCTTGCTCGGCAGACAGTCACAGTGGCAGTCCTGCGCGAACATTGGGGAGAGACTTGAAATTCTCATGTTGGAAGAGAACGCATTTTCTTCGTTATTGCTGTCGCATCTTCACTCGCAAAGACATGAAGCACTGACGCTAGGATCATCAAGCCATGAACACCAAGCGCTGGACTTTTTTCTAGAAAGATGTTAGGGTGACGCTACCATGAAGGATCTCGAACTTGTTTCACACTGTCGCGTTAAAAATGTTGATCCACTTTCATTGAATCAATTGACTTTCACCCCACACCTAAAGAGTAAGCAGCCCGTTTTCTCGTCAGACACCAGCTTTTGAGGCCTCCTAAGTAATCCCAGGTTAATGCTGAGCGCCCAACTCACATTGAATGGCTAAAAAACGAATGTGTATGATTAGAAAAACAAGCAAGTACCAATACCAGCTCCATATACAACATGTGTGTGAGGACCCAGTCTTCCTGGGAAAAAATGACATCTTCATGTTTGGAAAGCACACAACACTCTGATACTGTTAGTCCTGGGTTCTCTAGGCAGAGTCCCTTCAATGAGTGTTCTTCTTGTTGAAGTTTCCCTGAAGCTGGTCCTACTGTCGACAAGTTAATATTGCAGCGAAGTGTTTGTGTTAGGAGTTTTGGATGTAATATGGATCTACAAGAGCACAGAGAGGGAAGCAAACATATACCGTGTCTAAGGAGGTGCGTCGTTTTTGTTAAATGAGGATGTCGGACTCTCTTTCATTTGCTGTGGAACGGAAAATATACATATACATAGAGTTTGAAGATTGCCATCTTTCTGAGCGTAGGCAAACATTCATAAGGGTTCTATTTTGATATTGAAATTGATTCGCCTACAAACACCGACGAAGCGTAATTCGTCTCTGAGAGGAAAAAGATGGTTCGTGTTTCCTCTTGCTTGCTGGCTGTCGCGGCCGCTGGGCCGCTCAGCGTTGCTGCGGAGGATGGTTTTTCCTTCTCTTCTGAGAAGGCCGCTTCGTTGGCTCGTGGTGTGCTAAAGAAGCTTATTGACAGTGTCGGCAATGCGCAAATTGAAGTGCCGGTATTGCCTAGTTTTGCCTCCTCTACTCGAGCCATTGTAAAACCGAGCGACGTTTCCACGCAGAAGCTGCCACGAAGCGCGAAGGATGTCGCGTCGACTCTCACTGCAGGGCTTGGGCATAGCCAGCAAGCCCTGAAACTGCGAAACAAGATGACGTCCGACAATAAGCAGCAGTGGCACTTGTCACGGCAAGAGTATGTCACAATTTTCTTGGGCATCGCGGACGGATTCGGTCTGGCTCTGGTTGAGGCTTGCATCAAGGATGATATTGCGTTCGAGCAGAACATCCAAGCCGCGGTCGCCGAATTCGAGATGCAGACTAACGATGGTGTCAAGAGTGGATTAGCGTATCTAGCCACTGCATTCGAAAGCAACCTGCCTAGCGCAATCAGAGACTGCAAAGGAACTTACGATCAGGTCTGAAATGTATGGGATTATGTTGAATTAAGTATCATTACGACGGGAAAAGCTAAAACTAAAAGCGGAGAAATATCCTGAACCCCAACCCGCTCAAATCCTAGAACTACGAATATCGATCAGATTACCGTGAAGATGAAGGGGATGAAATTAACCTGCAAGAGGACCTGCAAGATCAACAATATACTTGTATCCGTTAAAAATACTTCAACTTCTTATTTTACTAGGTTGAAGCAGTCCTTGCCTCGTTGGCGAGTTTCGCCACCCCGCAAACATTCGCTTTTCATATCGGAAAAGATTTGCTGGTAAATGGTGTCGACATCTTCCGCAAGATGACCACCGCCATAGAAGCGTGGAAAATGGGTTCTTACCACACTTTCGGAATGAACCTCGGTGGCGCTCTCCGCGATGTGCTGCTCGGCTCTGTCAGTACCTTTAAGTTGCGTTTATGTAAGGGTCTTAGGGTTAGGGTTCAGCGGAAGCAGGTGCGGTAGAGTGCGACGGCGATTCCACTTATGAAAGTGGCTGCGTGGACCCGGGGCGGGCTGGTACTGTGGAGGATAGGCCTCCAGCTGGAGCAGAAGCAACGGAAATCGATCGCATCGAGGACCAGGGCGCTGCGGGCGTGGGGGGTGGGGTTGGTGTGGATCTTAGTCGTGACGGATTGTCTGCGGGGCCGGCGCCAGTGGCGGCCGATGTCATTAATGACAAGGCTGACACGGATGGAGCTGCAGCCGGTGACAAAAGTTGTACGCATTGGCGCGCCACTGTTTAAGCATGGCCACCGCGAGCAGCGTGGGAGTGACACAGGGGAGCGAGGTGCAGACGGCGACGCGTTGCCAGCGTCCACCGTCTGGCAAGGAAAACGCTACAAATGCCGGAGGCGGGCGCGTCAGCTTGATGGGTCGGCCCTCCTCTTGGAGAATGCAAAGCCGGCGCAACGCTGAGGGCGTTCGTTTAACATCTCGCAAACTCTTCAAGGGTGAACGACGGAGCGACACCGGCGGAAGCACTTGCTCCGCTACCACCACGATTCACACGGCCCAGAGTGGTACGAGCACGGCCGCCACGCATGGGAGCGGGAGCAGGACGGGAGCAGACGCGGAGGCAAAGGCGGCGCGCGGGCGTCGATTGAAGCGCCCTCGCCGAACGTGAAGCCGCGCCAGCTGGCCACGGGGCTGCAGCATTGCGCGCACAACGTGCAAAAGAGCTGGGGCAGCATGTGGGCAAAATAGGAGGCCGCTCGGCTTTGCGGGAGTTGAACATCAGCGGCGCAGCCATGTCCGTGTCTGTGGTGATCTGATGGCTGCGGAACCAACCCGCGCGCAGCAGATTCAGGGCTGACGCCTGCGCGCCTGTTGCACTTTTCGCGGCGTGCGTGCGCGGGCGGTGGGCGTGGTGCCCTGCCCGCGCTCAGGCCGCCGCGGGGTTGTTCCAGATTCTTCGGAGAAGGTGGAGCGCGCTCGGAGCCGGAGGGTCTCTCTTTTGGATTATAGCCGCCAAGAAGCAAGCTTGCCTACCCCCGCAGTCTCGTCGAAGGTGTGTGGCCGCTGGCTTTGTTTTTCTTCGGGTCTGCTCGCGTTTTCTGGCCCAAGCCTTCCCGCTGATCGGGTTGATTTTGCCAAGGGAGGAGCCGCGCTATGTATTCGCTTCTGGCTGTGTTTGTTGATGAAGGTAGAAAGTGCAAGCTAGGGGGCTTGGCGGAGGCAGGTCTGGCCGGCGCCAGGGGGCGCGCTGATATATTCGAACAGGCAGAAGTTGAGGACGAAGGGCCACGGTTCCACATTCTTGGGCAACGTGTGCGTGAGCGTGTCGCCTTCGTTCTTTGCAGGCAGACGGCAAGGGTCTGGATGCATGAGGGCCATGACTCACAGGGACAGGCCCGCCCGGCTCGCAGCGCGCTCTGTCTACCGCTGGCGCCGGGTGTCATCGTGTCGGGCATGACTCGAGAGAAGTCGAGACCGAGAGCGCGGCTGCAGAGAGAACGAAGTGAGTCTTCGGGGGCTCCCTCTGAAGGCTTGGCGTGGTCGGCGTCCATCGATCGGGGAAAGCGGCCACGGGCGGAGAGGCCAGCTTCTTGGATAGAGCCAGCGCGGACTGACACTGGGCGCATTTATCGAGCGAAACGCTCGAGGTCGAGGGCATCATATGGCCCCCTCAACCTCAAGGGTGCGGGTGGCCAGAGCCAAGGCGTATACATAGCGCTGCCATACATATCATTGTCACGGGACGCGCCTCCTTTTGTGTGTGTCTGTCAAGGAAGCGCGCAGGGGCAGGGGGAGGGGAGTGCTGTCTGTGCTTGCAGCGCGGGTGGCGTGCTGGCTCGTTTTGCTCGTTCTCTGTTGCTCGTTGTTATTTGGCAGTTGGCCTTGGCTCGTTTGTTCTTTCTTACTAGATAGGGTGGAGGGGCTGGTAGGGTTTCGCTTTCGCCTGGCGCCTAATCATACCGCTGGCTTACTTTAGTTTACCGACTCAGTCATCTCGATCTATCAGCGGATCACTTCCGGTTCCGCTCTTTCCTATTCTGTTTCAGTTTCAAGTCCTAAACTAGTAATTCTAATTAATAGTATTAGTAGTGTAGTAGTATAATAAGAAAACAACTACCGCATCGATCTGGCGAATTATGTGAAATAGATGTTCATTCTTGCACTTGCTCCGTCAAGATCTACACCGCCATTGCCTGTAGGAGTTGCGGGTGCAGCCTCCATTGCTTCGATTTTACGTTGAAGTTGATTATCTACATCTTCAAGACTTTTGATCGCGCTTAGTAGTAGCGTAGACGAGGGAGTAGAAGACACTTCTGCAAACTTAGTGTAGTATTTATGTATTCTTTTTTCTAATAAAACCAAAATACCATTTATTGTCAAAATTCCCTCTTCCCGTTTAGAATCCGTGGCGGATGGTATCGCCTTTTTTGAGGGTATGGCGGAAGGCCTCGGAGCAACCGTCGATCAAGCCTGCATGACTTCAGCGAACTCCCTGTCGGCCGAAATGGAAAAAATCATTGCTGCGCTCAAGAAAGGAACAAGGGTTGACGAAGCATTTTCATTTTGACGATGCTGAAAGTAGAAGATTTTTCATACGAGAACAATGAATTTTGATGTTCCGAGGAGAACGAAGTGATCGATGTGTAGTCTCTTTATTTTTGTGCAACTGGGGCATATGCAACAAACTTCAACATCAATTATTGCACTGTGGTCTAGAAATTCTGATTCATCCAGGAATCGCTGGCCGAAGCTGTGATGATGGCTAGCTGGGCATGGGAGCACACCTGGCCAGAAGTCCAAAAGCAGTGCAGCAGTGTGGAGAACGAAATTGCTGATATCTTAGCGGACCTGAAAGAGTACGATTCTTTTGAGGCACTCATCGAGCATATCGGAGCGGATTTGGTACAAAATCAAAATATTTCATTTGATACAATCGGATAAAAAAATGAGCTACCTAGCACTAGCTTATCCTTGTTGCGCATCAGACGAGGGCAAACTGCTCTTGTAGTTTGCTTGAGGTATTTGATTGCATCAGTCTAGTCGTTTACTTTAAAACGATACGACGTCGATATGGATAGATAAATGTGACAGGTCGAGAACAGCACCGACATCTATGCCGATGCCAACGGAGCCGTCGATGAGTATAATAAGGGCGACTTTGAAGACTCCGGAAAGCATGTCGGCCATTTGATCAAGCTCGTCCTGGTGGGTAAGGATGCTTCAAAGGCCAAGGCGGCCAGTCAGCAAGACATCTACATCTAGACACTCAATTTTGTCATATGTTGATAAACAACGATGGATGGGGACATCAGAAAAGCTTGGTACTGACGAAGAAACAACACGTTGCTTGCTCATATTATTATCTGGTCATTTTTGTCAACCACTATCTGTTCTTATTGATGAGTAGTTGAGCTCATCAATGGCAGTATGCTTTTTCACATGTAGGGGACCCACTCATATTCTGTTATCAAAAGACATATTGATATTCGAATAAGTTGTAATTACCAGTCTAGATGATATTTTATGTATTGAGTAATCTCACACTCACAGGCACGAGAGAATGGTTTTACGGGTCAGCACTACTTCTCATGATATTGATATTCCTCGGGGCGATCAACATAAATGTTATGTCGTGTAAATAAAATCTTCATTTGCGTTCTAAGACAAAAATTTTCCAACTGGATTCCTTCCAAAACATACTAGATAGTGCTGTAGTCATATTTCCTGTCTTGTTCACTTATAACGAACAACACTTACAACCAAGAAATAGTACTAGGTATTTTCAAAGAGTAATCATGAAAGAATCTTTGGTGTCAAAACCGATCACACGGTCAGAATAACCCAGAAAGGCATCCGTGTGTATCCATATCAACTTTTCAAAAGCGGTGTAGCCTCCAGCCAAGCAATTCGAGTATCAACATGAACATGCCGAAGATGAGAAATCAAAGAGCACCGCCGCTTGAGACAGGGCGAAACTGTCTGCTATAGATTTCCCGATCCTGTGCCTCGTGACTGAAAAATGATGGTGTCGACCACAAGTGGAGCTGCATCGGTCACATTAGAGGAGGAGAGAAATAGGACAGCAGACATGTTGATGTTAATTTACTAGGTCTTGGTTCAACTTCAGGCTACAAAATTTATCTCAATAGAAAATCTGTTGCAACTTATTCAAAAAATGTTCACATGTTTCGGTTGAGATGACGAAGCATTTCGGTCAACTATGTCGGTTCGCCGAACTGTCATCGATCACTGACTCACTCATTCTTGTCAGCAAGTCGGTCTACAAGGATCTGTTTGATCTTCGTTACATTCGCCCTTCTTGGTAATATGAGTATCTCGGTGTCACACTCTCCGTCTCCGCTCCTTCTTGATTGTATCCCCTGGTGTCGCGTTATTCCATGAGATATATGATCCTAGTATGAAACGTATCAAGAACTCAATATAATTTTAATTCATGAGCCAATAGAGCAGGATGAGGAGCATTCTCACATACAGCATAACCACCGTCGAAACCATACGTGCGAAGACCTGTAGTGAAAGTGAATTGCCTACTTGTTGCAGCGAGCAAAAAGAAATACAGAGGACAACGTGAGTACTAAAACCAGAAGGTGGAGCAAGTTTCTCCTCTCCTTCTCAGTTAAAATAGACCTCCAGCACCTGCAACTAAAAGAGAAGCAGCGATGTGGTGGGCACGTGATCGCGTGAAGGCGCCCGTTGGACGGGGCCTTGAAGGCGGAGATGTAGCAACAGGATCTGGTTCCGGCCAGCCCGATGAGCTTGTAAAATTGGCACTGGAGTTCGGAGATTTCGAGACTGCGTGCTCCTACTTGGGCAGCCGGCTGACGCAGATGAGTGCCATGTGCGAGACGCTAAATTAAAGCTGTACCTAATCCATCTTTGGAAGCATCCTTGAAACGTATAGGGGAGTATCGCAATGGAGTGCTCCCCCATACTTTTCAAGGATGCACTTGAAAGATGCATCGCGGACAGTTCTAACTAGAGGCTAAAAACGAGGATCTGAAGAGGTGTCGGGATGTTACCGACAAATTGCAGACGTTGATGAAGCGCTTTGAGAAGCAACATCAAGAATTAATGATCGAGCGCGAAAAATCACAAACTCTCACGTTATGGCTCAAAATAACCCATCTCCACGTGAATCCCGCTAAAGCACTGCGCTGGCAGTGACTGGAAGAGTCTCTCGGGCTGTACTGAGCAAGTACTAGGGCGAGTATTTTAACGGGATGCATTCGCGGGATGGGTGGAGGGTAGCGCTAATCACAGCAATTCGACAACGCAATGCGCGACTCGAAGAGGCAAACGACAGGCTCATGAAACAAAACCAAGAAATGAAGCAGCAGGTACCTCTCAGTTTTATTTTGTCATCCTTTCGCCCATATTGATAACGTAAACATCACACCTTTTTAAGCACCTCTACAATTACTCTTGCACGATCTAATGGTTGGCGAATAAATTGATACTCTTTTTGCATCGAAATTTTCTAAATCTAACCTTTTCTCGGACAGATTGACGAGGCGCAACAAATCAACGAGCGGAAGGCTGCAATAGAAACGCCACTAGTGAAGGCGCGAGCAGGGCAGTGGTATGTGGAGACAGCGGCAAAACTCGAAGAGTATCGCTTAAAGGGCGAAAGACTAGCCGATATATGTGCGCAGCAGCAGAGCTTTATAGAGGACCACTTCATGAAGACGTTGCTTGCGTCAGACAACGGAGATATAGAAGCGATGCCGGAGGGAAGCGCAATGTACTCTTTTCTCGTCGGAAGTAATAATTATTGTTGCAATTATACCCGCGTTCTGGTCCCAGAGCTAGAAAACCTCTACCCTTTCGAAGAGCAAGCACAAAAATCACTTGTTGCTGAAAGCTGCATTGCCGGTCAAGCCGATTAAATTTACCTCCAAACGTACAACAGCAAGCAATACAACGACTGGAAGAAGGACGTCGATACTAGTTTGCTGCTGTTTGATTCGAACTATTCTGTCAAGAGTCTGGCACTTTTTGGGGACCAGCCATCGAGAAAGAAGCGTTCAGCGGATAGTATTGCTTTCGGAGATTCTTTTAGGCTTGATAGAATTTTTAGCCAACGGTATCCTCGTCCTCCGGTTTTTAGTAAGTATAATAGTTCCAAGGAATTGTCTTAACTACGTACAGAACGAGGATGAATGCCTTCGCACTTAAACAAAACAACTTCGTTCTTGTTGGAGCGTTGCATGGATCCCTCTCACTTTGTCCGCAGGTCAGGATGGTACAGCAACTGCCAGTGAGGCGGCAGCGGGGACCGGAGACGAGGCTGAGAGGTCGCATGGCTCTTCAGATGGGGAACAGTGCTTGCCGAGTATCAAGGAGGAGACTGATAATGAGTTCACGAAAAGCGCAGTGGACGAGGACAACAAGAGGCGGACTGTGGGTACGCAGTTTCCGCCGCCTCCACTCGAACTGAGCTTGTTTTCTGAAAAAAACAAACGCAGTCTCGCTGACCGACAAAAGGGAGCGCTTGACTCACTGCATGTGACCACTTTGTAAAAATTATGGAATCGGCATAAGTGTACAGCTACAGATTCATTTCGTCGTGACGTAAGCTTATCATCAAACATGTACAAAAAAAAGTCATGACCTGAATAAAGGGCTACACTTAGATTTACTTCTGCCTGTAAAGAAAATTGAGCAAACTAGCTGTCTAGTGTTTATTAAACACCATAAAGATAAATATACAGACTTCTTCATCTTTTATTCATCTTTCTATTGATTCGACATTGTGCATAAGAAAACCTGTGTGGACAACATGGTTATCTCGCTTCTCCTTGTGGTGTAGCTGAGAATTTCCCTAAATTTGAACATCGAACAATCTTCACTGTTACCTATATGCTGTCGTCAGACTGCATTTTGCTATATGAGTGTCCTCTGTCTAAGCTTTCTGATTCTTGATATCTGGACCGCGAAAATCAAAATGAATCGTGCATCTGCATTGCAAATCATGTGCTGCGTGAATGGGCTAGCGAGTTGTCTCAGAGCTCGCACCATATCATAAAGGAAGTACGATCTTGGTGCGAAAAGAATCAAAACGGATAATGACCGTGCCGCCGTGAATATTTAGCTTCGAAAGAACGAACGTGTTCATCTTCATCTGAATCTAATTGAGAGGTGGCATGGCCGCCTCAATCAATCAGTGGAAAGACGAGACAGAAAGCATGAACGAACAATATCGGGAGAAAATTTCGGTTACAAGTGCGCACAATCAAGCATCATGTTTTCCTATGCTCAGCATACATTTGAACAAAATGATAATTCTCCGTGATGTTGTACGGGTCGTGTTAATACTAGAGGACAATGAATGCACACGAATATACCATGCGCTACATGATGGTTCTACCAAAATCATTAAATGGAAGGTAAAAGTAGATTGTATCGCTAGCCTGCTACATCTACACTAAGATGAAACTTCTCTCTGTTTCCTGACAGGTGGGCGAGTCATTCTTGGTTACTTTGGTTGACGGGTTCTCATGGGAACTCTTATGATAGATCGATTAACTGTGGAAGAAGACCTGAGAAATAGATATTAGAAGATTGTCGTTGTGGTTTTAGATTCTAGAAATCAAAAGCTTCCATGGTCCTCGCGCGAGCGGAATAAGCTGCCGTCCGCGTCGCAGCTGAGCCACAAGTTGTGCTGTGCTCGCGAGTACGGTGGTGCAGGTCCGATCATCAGTCAAGAAGAAGCAGTGGAGAAAATCGTTGGCCCCTCCTTCGATCGTTTGTGGTTTTCGCGCGCGTCGCCGTTTGTAAGCGGTGAGAGTACTCTAACAGCGAGTACCTCCAGCGGATTAGAAGAGCGGATTAGAAGATTACTTAGTTAGATTACTACAAGTTCAAGGACGCAGCTTTTTACTCAGACAAGTAGTACGTATCAGCCAGCTTAATCGAAAATTGGCGACAACTTAGCTGGGAAGACAGACAGGAGACGGACGACAACCACGCAACACACTAACAAACGAGAATGGCGGGTGCTACTGAAAAGGACGAGACCCTGAAACAGTATGTTTCGAAGGTGAAGGAGCATCGGAGATTCGAGACGAAGCTGAAGGAAGTTCGTGACAACATAAAATCGAAACAAGGCGAATTTGACAAGAGCGAAAACCATATCAAAGCTCTTCAGAGCGTCGGTCAGATCATCGGCGAACTTCTAGCGAAACTCGATGATGAAAGTACTTTTTTTTCTGTAGATGAGAAATTTCAGATTGAGATAGCCTGAGTCATCTCACCATGGAGCTACAACATTATATGATTTCTATGTCATGACTAGAATGAATGTGTGTATGTCAGTTCCAAGTGGAGTTTCCTTGCTCATTACCTACTTAAAAATGCTGATCTTCTTATCTCCAACAACCACCCTTCCAGAGTACATCGTTAAAGCGAGTTCCGGTCCTCGGTATGTAGTAACGGTGAAGACGAAGATTCCAAAAGCAAAGCTAACCCCTGGGACCAGAGTTGCACTTGATATGACGACGTTAACAATAATGCGAATCCTGCCTCGCGAAGTAGATCCATTAGTCTTCAGCATGTCCGCTGAAGATCCAGGTAAGATATCATACAACCAAGTCGGCGGTTTGAACGAGCAAATCCGACAAATGCGAGAGGTCGTGGAGCTACCGCTGACAAACCCAGAACTATTCAAGAGGGTATACCTACGCGTCTTTGTTTTAAGTGTTTACATATACTTTACGTGATAGAACTTGATTATCCCTGCTGCAACCAGCTTTTCGGCCCACTATAAAATTGTTTGAAAAACTATCTGCTTGTTCCTTGTTCTTCTGATCTTCACGTAAATCAATGCACTCTCTTTTGTATATTAATTAAAGCATCGATAATTTCTTTTTGCAGGTAGGAATTAAGAGTCCGAAGGGAGTTTTGCTCTATGGCCCACCGGGTACTGGAAAAACGCTGTTGGCGAGAGCCATGGCTTACAACATGACTGCAAATTTCCTGAAAGTTGTCGCATCTGCCATCGTTGACAAGTAATGCTTGCTTCATTTTGTTTCACAACTTTACTCGTCCTTGATTAATAGTTTTCGCTGGTGCTGGTGCAGAAATCTTGGTAGTTTCAAAAATGCTTCGAATTCGATCATATTTATTGCGGTCACGTGACAAGAAGCGGCACATATTGTGATTCATCTTTTGTTAGCACTATGTAACAAGAAAGTGGAACAAACTCGACCTTCTCCCATGATGTTGAATTTTCAGGTATATCGGAGAGTCCGCGCGAGTAATTCGAGAAATGTTCGGCTATGCGAAGACCCATCAGCCTTGCATCATATTTATGGACGAGATTGATGCAATAGGCGGCAAGCGATTTAACCAAGGTAATATTTATGAAATTATATTGCATGAGTCACCGAGTCGGAGTCGTGCAACAGGAACAGACTAGTATATCCTTCGTGGGTTTCCGCCGAAGATCAAACTACTTTCTGGATTTTTCCATTACGTGCATGTGACTGGCCTTCTCCTCTGAGTGGATCCAAGTACAAGTTTATTGAAAACAGGTACCTCTGCGGATCGTGAGATTCAGCGAACTTTGATGGAGTTATTGAATCAGCTTGACGGTTTTGATGACTTGGGACGCGTGAAGGTCATAATGGCGACGAATCGACCTGATACTTTAGATCCGGCGTTGCTGCGACCTGGTCGGTTAGACAGAAAGGTCGAAATTCCTTTGCCCAACGAGCAAGCCCGTCTTGACATTCTCAAAATTCACAGCAACCCAATAGCCAAACACGGAGACGTGGACTTCGAAGCTGTCATCAAACTCACGGACGGGTACCTTGCACTTTTTTGATGCTAGAGTAGAGTTGTATGTATCGTTATTCATGATGATGTGGCGAATTCGTACGACTTTGAGGACCATCTTAGAAGGTACTTTAGCAGAGATTGATGCACACTTTCTTACAAAAACCTTGAAAGAATCGATTATACAAGCTCAGAATAAAAATCATGTGTTCACCCGTCGTTCTTGCCACATAAGGTTCAATGGTGCAGACATGCGAAATATCTGTACTGAAGCAGGCATGATGGCTATTCGAGCAGAGCGCGATTATTGCCTTGAAGAGGACTTTATGAAGGCAGCGAGGAAGATCGCGGACACAAAGAAATTCGAATCCAAGCTCGACTACGATAAGAGCAGCATCTAAATTTGAGACCTAAAAAGACCATGCTTGTTTCAGTCTGGACGCAGTTAGTACGAAATTGGGTTTGAATACTTCATCACAGAGGTGGGCCCAAGCAGTCATGGCATCGGCAACCCCGCTGCTCGTGCTGCTGTAGGTTTGGTTATCATCACCGTTACCTCTCATTTACACTTACAACCTACACCAGATACACGCTTTGGCTCTGAGCATTGATTAGATTCACTCTCAGAGGGAGAGGTTCTTGGAAATGGAATGATTTTCTTCCCAACGACACTCTTCCCCAGCAACTAGACATTATGAAACCTCCTGCGGCCGCCGAACGCTGTGGCAGCAGTTCCTCCGAATTAATTTTTTAACGACCTCCGCCTCCCTATTCAACAGGTGCTGCTGGACAACCTGTGTCGTTTTTTGTGTAATGTAAAAATGGACGATGTTGCAAGAACTGGCTTTGCTGAAGAAAGGACTTTGCTGACAACCCCTAGTCTTGTTCCCGAAAAAAACACGATGCTTTCTGAGTACTTCGCTTCATCAAACTCACGCACTTATCATGCTTCATCTATGTCGTTTTTTATCGGTGTTTCTGATAGATTTGTCGAGAGACAGGGCAGTTTCGTTTTACTGTTGGGATATAGGCAAGAAATGAATTTTGTGATGGAAAGATGGATTTATAATCCAGAGATCGCACAGCAATACAGAGGTCAAAGTATTCTGCTGCCCTAACGATGACGAGGAACAGAAATACTTTGAGTAAACTGCGAGTTTTCTAGCGCTGGATGAGTGGAATTTGTTGCTTACTAGAAATTTTAATATCCCTGACGAAAATGGAAAAATTAAGTTCCTTCACTTATCTATGTCCATTCGCAAGAGAAAATACACTGGGAAGAATGTAGAAACAGCGCGCACGATTCGACGTTTTGCTACCCGGACACTTGAAAAGTGCCGACGATGGAACATTCGGAAAGCGTTATGACGTCGGCACCAGACCCCCCAGGAATGAAGTCCATTGAGGCGAGGCTCGGGGGAACAAACTATGTGGTCAAGCTGCGGCGACCCGCAGCTAGTTGTTCGTCGCTTGCTGATGCTAGCGTGGTCACTTGCTACGCCGAGACGGGGGCCTGTTTCAACGTAAGTATCGACAACGCAAATCTAACGACTACGGAGTCTTCCTCTTCGAGCAGAAGTTTCTCTCGAGTGTCCAATGAGATTACAGATCATCATCATACCGAAAGTCGAACGATAGAAGCAACATCGTGGCAGCCCGTGGATGTGTTCTCGCTACTGCCGCGGCGCGGCTTTTTATTGCTTCTAGCAAAGATCGGAGACAGTTCGAGAAGAAAAGTTGTGAGTCTGCTGAATCATCCTCTTGATCCTGGAGCTGCAACAACATGGGTTTTAGATCGCAAGGCGCAAGTGCTCGGTTCGAGAGCTACGAAAGGAGACGCAATCCAATACGCCTTGCGTGTCGAAATGAGCCTTGTTGTTTCGTCCGGTGTTGGCGTCGGGTCAACATCGCCATCTGGATCGAAGAACGCAATTGATGGCAGGTCAGCGGAGAAAATCAAGACGAGCGGTAAATGGGAGTTGCGCGATCTCTGCTCTTCGATGGAAGATGTCGCTGATCCCCAACAAGCACGTACAGAGCAGCTCCTGCTATTTCAGGACATGGGTAAGGAAATTCCTGGAGCGTCACTGTCGCTAGTAAATACACCTCCAATGAAAAATAGCGACGACCTACTTCATGTTGTCGACGGAGAATACGCGGTGACGAGAGACCGGCTTTCATACCATGTTTGGAGGATCCTGCACCATAACGGGATAACGTTCGAGCGGGTCCGCACGCTCGGTGAACTTCTTGTGTCGGTGCCACCACAGCCAGCGGGCGAGCAGCAGGTTTTGATGGTCGGATCGACGACAGCCAGCTTGTCCTCATCTGAGATACATCATACAGCAGCGTCCCACGGAAGTTGTTACCTGTGCTTGTTTTTGCAAGATACCGTAACCCTCGTAGACGTTACAAACTGGCAAGTGATTTTACATCTGTCCCACGTGCTTTCGTTTCGTCCGCTCTCCGAGCTTGCTTCGCTCGGGAACAAGCCTACAAGCAATGATCTACACGGGACGTTAAAGTTCTTTGCGGTTTCACAAAGCAGAAAAGCAGATATAAGACGGGCAGATGAAAAAGATTACATCCTGTCTTCTGTGTATTGTGGTCCGCGACAAATTTCCAGCGAAATACTGCCATTTGTTCCCGACTACACCAAGAAAGAAATGCTTTCGACGGGAGCGGGAGAGCAACAAGCGCGACTTCAAGACGATAGTATTTCCGTGAAGCCACCGAGCATCTACGATGGTCTCCAAACTTCATCAGCACGTGAAATCTGTGGTGTGTTCGGACACACACTTGGAGAATGTGGGTCCGCGCTTGTGCTTGCAGCTAACACCGATGTTCGTCAAGTACAATTTCGTCCAGGTGCGCTTCCCCATACTGATGGGTTACCGACACCAGTCGAAGAAACGAGGAAGCATCTACAACAACAACGAGGGGCGCATCACTCAGAGGAAGTAGTCGAGTTTGTGGCGCTCGCAAGAGCCGCTTTTCGCTTTGTTGTGCCCTCACCGGCTACTCCATTGGAGGCCGTCGAGTCGCCACCATGCAAGCGAATTCGTGTCTCTACGCAGATGCAGTCGGCGGACGCATCGCAGAGCGACGAGAACAAGGGTACATTGTCCGGCTCATCGATCAGTGACCTTAGAAACGATGGTAGGCAAGAAGAAAAACTAGGAAGTGCTGGAGTCGATGGTGCAGCTTCTTGTGCAATTAAAATTATCGAGAACGAAAACGATTGGGAATGGCTTTTAGCATCCGAGACAGTGGGTGGAAGCACCGGAAGCTCATTTGCACGCACTAGCAGTGAACAACGTGCTGGATCGAGGCGTGTGGAGAAGTCTTCTTTTGTGATTCACAGAAACGAACACTATGTGTCCGGTGGAACCTTTGCGTCTCTCGTAAAGCTGTTTGCAAGCGTCAAAGATGATTCAGCAGTGACCCAGGAAAGCATTGCTGGCACCGATGGCAAGGACGTTTGCATGCTCGACTCTCGAGGTAGTCCGCCTCCGCTGGGAATGCTTGACTCAGAAAATGCATTGCCGAATACAATTGAGTCGCTGCCAAGGCCAACACAAGAATCGATCCGGAGCTGCTTTCTTGCATTGCACGAGCTTTACATGCAGTGGGGGTGCATTCAGTTACGCCGACATTCCCGGCGGTTGCTAGGGGCGCTTTTAACCGCGTTTGGAACGTCTGTTGGGGCGAGCACAGTAGTAAATGTTGATTATTATGCGCGAGTTGACGCGTGCGGAGGAGCAAGGCTTGAGGAACGCACAAGAGCTGGGCAAAGAGACAGAGCACCCGTTCTACACGAAGATGACCTGTGTTCTTCGACATCCGGCGCCGTGTCAGCCTCGCCGAGAATCACAGGTTCTGGTTTGCATGGAAGCAAACTGGCGGTGCCGCCAACGGGAGGACAGCAGGCAACGAGTACGTCAACGAAGCCGGCTGCCATTGTGAAGCGAAGATCGGGCCCGGACGAGGAAACAAGTGACGCGAAGATGCTTGTGCTTCCGCCAGCAGACGCAACTATGATGCGGTCCAATTCGGGAAAGAGCGCTGCGCGATTCTCACGAGCGTCAGCGACTGTTCGTAGTTCCCCGTCGTATCGTGCGAGGAATCAAGCAGGCATTTTCGACAAGATTGTTGCCGATCATGCTGGCCTCGATGGAACTGACTTGGATGATGCTGTTTCTGGAGGCACTAGCGGTGTGGCAGCGATGCTCGAACGTACCTTAGATGCGGCCGTTTGCAAGATAGCCTCAGCGGAGGCGAGTGCTGGATCTCGAACGGGTTTGGGACATTACTCAGCGCGTGGCCTAGCGCCTGCTACTGACCGAGGGCAAATGCTCAGCGACCGCGACAATGCGAAAATTTCTGACCAATCGCGAGGTGCATGCATTGACGGTCTAGACGCCGCTGCTATCCTTCGTGGTGAACCAGGAAGACGGGGAAAGACAGGTGCTCTCGGAACACGCACTTTTCCTTCAAAAACTACAGTCGCGAGTGGTCCTTCGAAAAAGATAACCATTAGTACACCAGCGAATGTGGTAGACGATCTGCTCAAGACACTAGATGATGTAGAAATGTTGGCAAATGAAACACAAGAGTCAACAGCACCATCTCAACCCCCGGCGAGACTCAACTTGTTTCCACGGGCAGTTGCAGCCGCAGCTGTAACTGGATTGGCAAATTTTTCGTCAAGGCACCAGCATGCTGCGATGCAAGAACAACAACACGGGCAGCTGCAAGAGCAGCATTTGCCGCCTGACAACGGGGCCCGCGCTCACTCTGTGCCTGTGGCACTTTCAAGTCGCGAATGGCTCTGGCAATGCTCGCAGCGATTTAACGACGCGCGTCTGAAAGAAGTAGCCCGCGTTCTTTTCTCGTGTTCTGAACCAGTGGCGATGAAGGTGGCGGACCCGGCGAATGCCGACAAGCAGCAGCTGCTAGGCCGTGCCCTGTGCAAACAGGCGTCGGTCGCGTTCGGGCGCGCAGCCTTCACATTTGGGACCATTCGGTCCGCCAATGCGACCGACGTTGTGCCCATGCCTCAGCTCGCGCTGTCGGCGCTTTTCCCCAACGAGCAGGCGGCCCTGTCAGCAGCGGGCACGCCGGGTGGCGGCGGAAGCTCTGACCATGTCGGCATCATCTGCGCACCGCCAAAAGCCATGACCGTTGTTTTCCCGGATCCGCAAGTGCATCCTCCAGAGCGCAGTCAGTGGGCATGGTTCAGCAGCGGCGTTTCTGCGGGTCTGCAGATCAACCGCTTACACGCAGGCTGTACGCGAAGCTGGATCTTGCATCATCGAGTGTTGGCCTACCAGCAGGCGACATCCCAAATCGGGAATACTAGCAGCAATAGCAGCGGCGCTTTTGCGAGTAATCCCACTGCGCTCCTTAACAACCAACAGCAGCAGGCACAGCAGCAGGTCGGCAGTGGGGGTAGTAGCGATTTATTTCTCGATCCCGCGCAAAGCGCACTTCTAGCAGGCGCAGTTTTTGCGTTGCCAGCTGACAGCGTGCTACGTGGTGTCAACCAACAGGTGCACCAGCAGCAACTTGCCGCAGAGCCTCCACACCTCGTTGGAAAAAATGTTCACGCGGGATTCCTGCTCGGACTCGGACTGCGTGGTTTCCTAACGGAAGAGCGACTTCCCGTCGCAGATTGCTACAAGTATCTGAAGTTACAACACGAGGTGACGACGGTGGCGCTGCTGCTTGGGCTAGCAGCAAGTCACATTGGTCTCGGTTCAAAGCAGACGGGCATCACACGCATGTGCGCTTTGCATATTTCCTTCTCCTTCGAGGCACCGCCGAGCGTGCGTGCGGCTTCGTCGCTGGGATTGGGGCTGCTGTATGCACAAACCGGTCAGCGTGGCATTGCCGAAATGCTGGCGAAGGAACTGCATTGCAGCGCCTATCGCGACGAGTGCCAACAGCTTGCTGCTGCATTTGGACTAGGGTTAGTGTCGCTCGGCAAACAGGGACTGCACCGAGATTTAGTTTTGTTGAATCTCCCTTCCGCATTCCTTCGGCGGCTCGCGCGCGAGATGGCAGCATCGTACAGCGTGCGCGGTGCCGGCGTTGGGCCTTCTTACCACGACAGTAGCTCTGGCAATTCGTTTTTGCAGGCAGCAGCCGCACACGAGCTTGGCTCAGGAGACATGAACGAAGAAGATTTGCCAAGCGCTGTTCTCCTCGAGCCGGCTTGTCGTGACTTTTTCGACACGGCATCAGGAGATGGACAATTTTCGCAGGCAGCGTGTCTGGCGCTTTCATTGATGTACCTGTGCAGCAATGACCGTCGTTTAGCCACACGCATTCCCTTGCCACGCAACGGCTATCAGCTGAACGCGACGCCACCGGACCTGCTTGCCGCGCGCATGATCGCGCGCGGTTTGATTCTGTGGGACGACGTGAAAGCCTCGAAAAGCTGGATTTTGGGCCAAGTGCCGCTCTTCCTGCTTCGGGACTTTGATCTTGAATGTGAAAATGCGACTGATTTTCGAGCACTCTGTGAGCTGTTTTTCGGTGAGGAGGTCGGGAGCTGGGCTCAAGAACATGCGGGGACTGCCGCAGCGCCTGTGGCGAGGTCATCGGACGACGGGGTCTCAGCGATGGATGTCGACTGCGAGAAAAATATCGCGCAGGATGGTGGAGAAAGTGCGTCATCTTCTAAGGTGTTTAACACAGCAGGAGGTCGGGGTCGCCTTCCCGATGGTTGTGGTAGACCTGCGGTGTCTGTCGCATGCAAAAAGCGCGAAAGCGAAGATTGGGTGCTTTTGTCGCAGGCTTTGTGCTATGCGATCGCGGCAAGTTGCTATCTTGTAGGTCTGCGCTTCGCCGGGACGGGCCATGCCGAAGCTAAACGCGTTTTACTTCTCATGCTGAGGAAATTCGCTATGCGAGGTGCTGCAATAGACTTAGCCGCATGTCATAGCATGTGCGTCGTTGCTCTGGGGCTTCTGATGTGCGGCACGGGCGACCTGGAGAGCTTCGCTCTGCTTCGCAGCCTGCGCAAGCAGAAAGCACTAGTAACCTACGGAGCTTGGGTTGCACTGCATATGGCCATGGGCCTTATCTTTCTGGGTGGTGGACAATACACTTTCAAAATAGACCACCAGAGAAGCGGAGGTCTTGACAAGTCATTGTTTGCAATCGCGTGTCTGCACATGGCAGCGTACCCGCGCTTTCCTAGCTCGATAAGTGACAATCGCTATCACTTACAGGCATTGCGATACTTCTATATTCTTGCAGCATCTCCAAAACAGTGAGATGAGACTCCCGAGCATATTCTTAGTCGCCTGGTGTATTAAAGAACAACACTGCAGCGGGTACTGAAACTGCTGTACTTGTCTCTGCCGCTTGCCGCAAGAACTCCATTCATTTCTTTATTCCTCGCTACACCTCCAGCGCACTTGGCTTTCGCTTCTATCTTTACTGAATGGAACCAAGCGTCTTGCTCTCCGTGACCTCAAAAATCCAGCTTCAGCTGGATAGTGGTAAAATGCTGCTGTGTTCCATGTTTGAAAAGAATGCTGATGTTGACTTCCAGGCTCGCGAATTCATTGCAAGGGCTCGTAAGCAGAGATCAATTCCGCGATCCTCTTCAGCAACATCATGGATTTGACAATAAATCCAAAATACTGAAAACTACTCAGAAAGACTTAGCTGCAGCTGCCTGATGATCAGCTTCAGGATTTCGTCATCAAATTACACATTTAAACGTTTGCAATTGCATAGCAATAAAAAGCTACTAGAAATCCATTTTTCAGCCGATAACATCTGATTGCGTTGTGTGTCATTGCTTTTTATTGTGAGACCTTCAGTTCTACACCGCTCTAAAGTTTAAGCTCCATTCCAATTTGGCACGCAGGGCTAGGAGGAGTTTGAGATTGAGTTGTAACGCTTTTTCAATATGGATGCATCCCCCTAAGTGCCGTCTTCACAGGTAACAGGCTGAAATGAGATAGCGTCAGGTACTAGGGACGTATGTGAGTATTTGACAGTAAGAACCGAAAGTCATGAAGATCCAGTTACAGAATTCGTTGTGAAGATAACGAAAAAAGGATGGCAACTGCATTCAGTGGCGCAGGGGCAGCATTCGGCTTGCGGAAACTGCCAGTGACTAAGCCGAAGCGCGAACGGTCTGAATCCGAAGGTTCTTCCGCAGGAAGTGGCGTGAGAAGTCGAAAGCGCAGACGGGCAGGTAGTCGAGGTGTCCTTGCTAGAGTACCGACCGGTGTTGATGATGGAAACCGTTTGCAGGCAACTGTAACAAAATTCTGGTACACACAGGAGCATGGCTTGGCAGATTCCAATTACTTGCAGAAGCGCTATGATCTAGATCCGAAGGCGGGTGGCGTCTTCTTCAAGTACATGGGCCCTTGTGCATTAAAGCCTGGCGACGTCATTTTTTTCGATTGCGTTGACATCGACTCAAAAACGGGTGAGCTCTCTTTGGTCAATGTGGAGCCGAAAAACATCACAGTCTCGAATAGTCGGGCAACAGCGTTGCGAAACACGGTAGAAATAGAGCAGGCACTTGAGGATGAAGTTTTCCGAAGGCGTTCAGACCGACCCCAAGCCGGCAATAGAAAATCCGAGAAAGTCGAGCTCACTGGGTACAACTTTATCGTCGATATTGATGCTGTGAAATTTTAAGCTGGAATGGATGCCCAATCTTTGCTGTTTGTTAGTTTTGAGTTGCAGTTTAATTATGCTCATATCCGATCGAAGAGAAGCAGAAGAAGACTGGCAAACCAAACTTTCGTGTAAGTGTCTTTTATTTTTGTATACTAATATTGGCACATGGTAAAAATCCTTATTCACAACACAGGTACATCAAATTTTGGTCCCAAGAAAAGGCGCGTGGTTTCCTCGAAGGTCCTGAAATTTTCAAGAAGTATGGAAGTGACCTTTTTTGTCGCGCGGATTGTTTCACAAACAGTGGTGAGGCTCCGATTACGGGCGAGAAGGTTTTAGTCAGCGAAGTCGTCCGTGCCCGTGACCAACGACACCACTTGGCGGCCAAGGTGAGTCTGGTCGGACGAGCGCGACTGGTAAAGACGCAGACGCGGACCTTTGCTCAGAGACTGGAAGCCGTTGTTGTCCGATGGTTCGAGAAGGACGGTTTTGGCTTTCTAGAGAGCGAGGACATTACTGCACAGTATGGCCAGCCAGTCTTCTTCCACCGCGCAAACATGGACAATCCGGACGTCAAGGTGCAGCCAGGGAGCGTGGTGTACTACGATGAAGTGACGTTTGGCAAAAACAACGTCCCCAAGGCGATCGGAGTTCGCATTCGATTTCTCACGGGTGGCAAACTCACTGGCGCAAGCGCGGCTGGTCGAAGTGCAACACTGCTCGGCCAAAAAAATAGCGACGCTAACAGTTTCGCGAATCCCTTCGCGCAAAAGAGCGAAGAGAATAAAGGCGAAGATGATGGTGCGGTGGACGAACAGCCTGACGAAGACCATAACGCTGAGGAGGACGAGGACCAAGTCGACGGAAATGACTACGCCCAACAAGGCTCTAGAGGGCCACCGAAACTGCCGTCTAGAATGGCAGGCAAGGGAAAAAGCGACTTTCAACGTGCGCCAGCGAATCAAGATCAAGATGTGGGACAACCAGCAGCGTGGCCAACAGCGATATCGAAGGGAAAAACAGGATTTTCTGCTCCGCAAGGCGGCGCAGTAGGAAATAGGAGCGCCTCGTCTTCATCCACAGCTTACAACAAATTTTCTTCAGGACGGGGTGCCAATAGCGTATCTGCGAATGGTACTATTCGGGCAAATCAAGGTGCGGAAGGCATGCTGCGACGAATTCCAGGAAAGAGTGGTGCGAAAAACTATTGCATTGACGATCCTCCTGTAGCGGACTCCTATGAGGATGAAGTACAGCAAGATGAATATGGCAGTTACGACGGATCATGGGCGGACGACGGACAGTCGGGCTCTTGGTGGACGAGCAAGATCACAGGGAGTAAAGGTAAAGGCTCATGGGGGACCGAATGGAAACAAAGAAAACAACAAGCAAGTTTTTGGAATTCTTGGGGGAATGAAGCAGAATGTCCAAGTGATGGTGGCGACTTTGAATCTACTGGTCAAGAAGCGGGGCCTGCTCTGCCTCCATCTTCACCGGGCGCAGGCTTCACGGTCCGAAATCCAGCAGCCTATTCCATCACGAGACAGGTGCTGAAAAAGCCTACACCGGGTGCGATCGGAGCAGGTGGCTTCAGACCATTTTTGGACCCGGAAGCACCGGCTGCAGGTCGAGACCCGAGGATTCCGGTCGATGATCAGCCTGAAGAGCCAGAATGGAACTGTTTCGGGGATATGGCATGTATGCCTTTGTCAAGTGCTGCGGAGGAAATATCTCCAGACCACGGCACTTCCAGTGGTGCCGCTCGTTCAACTGGAAGCGGAAGCGGTCGCGCAGTACAACCAAAATCTGCGCCACTAGTCAGACCGCTTGGTGGAAACAGTACTTCGTCTGCCGGAGGGGGAGGCAGCTTATTCAATTTGCGCAAGGTAGAAAGCGGAAAAATGGTCGTTGATAGGAATTTGCCATCAAGAGCAAATAGTACAAGCAAAAATTCTTATGGTTCTACGGATACGTTTGCAGATGCAGACGCCGCTCAGCATGCTGCTCAAGGAGGAAGTCTACCATCTTCAACAGTTGGGGATCATCTTCAAGGAGACGACCCTTTCGATGTGGGTGTTGCTGAGCCACCTCAGGCGGAGTTTGAGATGAATCCGTTCGGCAGCGACGCGGATGATGCGTCTTTGCGGCGGATGGAGGAGGAGATCGCTGCCGCAGAACGAAGCAAACAGCGAGAGGACGTTCGCGAGCAAAACTGGAAAGCCAGGGAAGACGCGGAGACGCAATTCCGGCACTTGGCCGAATTGAGGCACCAAGAGGAGGTGCAACGACGCAAGCTAGAATTGAGGGAGCGTCGCGAACGGGAGGAAGCTGCGGCCGCTGCGCCTGAGAACAGTTCTTTTCTGGAATGGAATGATGAGTCACTGGTGACACCGAACCGCAATACGAACACAAGTGAGGACCCACGAGAAAAGAACAAAGCTCCAGATCCGTTGCCTTTCTCCTTCTACAACACGACGGAGATGCTCCTGCCCTTTCCCAACGCCGTGAATCCTAATGCGAAGAGAGCCGAAAGCAAAACGCTCTTGTTCAAAGGCTTGCCGTCAACCGCGCCCACAGACCTCTGCATCCGCTTCTTTAAAAAAGCGGGTAAAGTGACAGATTTCCGCTTTTTCTTGATGCAAAACGATCCGAGCAAGCACGTCGGTCGCGGTCTGGTCACGTACTCCACATTGGAACAAGCAGGACAAGCCTACTTGCTCTTAAACAAAAATCGGATCGGCAACGGTTATCCCCCTGTTGAGTTGGAGTATCACAAGAAATGATCACAACGAAGCATGATACTGGGCTCGATTTACTGTACAAGCTTTACATTCTCGTCGTGAGAAATCACAACTACGCGCTTCACTCCTATTCCAAACTGTCGTCCTTGCGACTTGCACCCATCCCAAACAGTTCCCTATGCTCACTTATCAACATGAAGATACATTTTGGAGACGCCTTCTCCAAAATTGTGACACGCGGTTGTATAACAAAAAATACTTCGAAGCATTTTCATTTCATCACGAGTTTCCCTGTGCACTTCCATGGATGCGCAACGGTCGTGAAACTGCTTGTCATCGCTTGTTCTTTTACGGTATATCTTCGAGCTGTGCCCAGGTAGCACACTGACCGTGAGGATGTAAACACGACCTCTGGCCTCGTGCAAAGGACCAATCCGTTCTGAATATCATGAATTATGAAAAGTGAGCGTAAGTATCTTCGGTAAACGTAAAAGCTTACTTTGAGTAATATTCATAATGTACGTTGAAGTGTGCAGCCCGACGAGGATCATCTTGCTCAGTTTCGGTCAATGTTGAAGCAATCTGTGAAAATCAAGGTCCATGTGACAGACCAGAATTAGTGTTAAAACAATTAGAAGAAAATCAATGATTATAAAAAACACGAAATGCTGTTATAGCTGCTTCTATAGATTAAATGTAGCATTTATTTTTACAAGAAGGACTATCCAACTCCTATGTTCACATTCCTTCGTTGATTCTGTACGGCATTGGTTGTCGATTTTTCTCCCCTTGCATAAAGCGTCTACACGAATTGTCTGAAGAAATTTTACAAATAAGATTCTCAGTGTGTACGTCCTAGTCGGAAACTCGACTCAGGGATAACTAAGATGGTAACAAACTGAAACTGTATCATGTAAATATCGATGATTGTTAACGTAAAATCCTGTTTGATATAGAAATAGAGAAACGATGAGAGTGTACTACTAGAGTGAGACCTCTGGTTTGTTCTCTTGTCGTCGTGATTCCTGCGCTTGCAAGGATGACGCAGCAAGAGAAGAGTCCTGCGCCTGGTCGCTCATCTTGGCAGGTAGTTCAACAAGACAGTCCTTCGCAGTCACCAAAACGCTCGTCCACTCTGGATAATGAGGAAATCGTGGAGATTTGCAAGCAGATGGACGAGTTCATCGACAATATTGAGAAGTTTCTTACCTTGCACCACGAAATTACCAGGGAGAGCACCAGCTTCAGCGTCAAGCGACAACGGGCGCAGATCGAGTTCCTTCACTTGTCGGGAAAGGTGAAGCCACTTCATGGATAATTGCTAGAACATTCATAGGCGAAGGAAGTGCAACGATGAGTATGAACGTCGAATGTCTTCTGCGAAGAAAAGTAAGGACGAAAAATTGATATAATTTATATGATGTATCCTGATAACCAACAAGTGAATCTGCTGCGCTCGCGTGGCTTATTGACCAGTCCTCTTTCAGGTACGCGACTTAGTGGTCAATAATCGTGAAAGTCGACAATGCATGAGGGATTTGTTCCACGAAACGGACAGATCGGGCAGGCTTTTTTATATACACGACACTGCAGCGCACTTGGTGGACTCAGGACAGGACTTGCTCAAGAAAACAATCGACTTCGCAGCGCCCATCCGAAATGTGATGGAACAACAGCGGCTAACAGCTGATTCCTGGGAAAAGCTACACCAGAAAGGGAAGCTCCGAGTAGGTATGAAGACTAAAAAATTGTTGACATACCCGTACTAGGTGCCAAAAGAAGTCGTGTATCAGTATAGAAGAAGAAATCTTCTGATTCGCTGCTGGCAACCGCAGAGAAGCGCAGCACTTAGAAAGACAGCAGTGGAGCGCTCAACTTGTTTAGCACCCACCTTCTTACACCTGCGAGGCTCATACATGATTTCGACCCCAATTCCTAGCTGTTAATTCCGCATCTACTGCTATACGTGAACACGATATAAGTTACAATAAAGGTTTTGGACCAGCGTTGGATGTGGAATGGAGAAACAAGATTTTCAGAGAAGCAGGACGAGAAATAGAGGAAGAGAAGCCACCAGACGATCCTGAGCCCGAGGAGCAGGTTCTTACTTGTTGTTTTCTACTATGTATTGTGGCTATCTTCGTCGTTTGTTTCCATTCTTTAAATGTTCATGTATGTAGATGTACAAGATCTTTGTGTGATTCGCGATCGCGACGCAAATACAGAACATCCACAACAACTATTTTCACTCAGGACGCGTCAGCTGCTGGAGGGGCACCGGCTGCGGAAGACAGTAGTGAGTACTATGAGAGGGAGACAACTGGCGCTGGACAGCCACAGGAAGAGACAGCGCCGAACGTTACGACTCCTTCAGAGAACGAAGCTTTGCTGAAAAGCCTCAACGAAGCACATCTAGGTGAAGATAGCAAGGCCGAAGAGCCATCTTCCTACTCTTCAGGAAAAGGGGACGAGGAGCAGAACTTGATGTCACATGCACCACCCGTTTTCCCCAATTGTACGCCCTTAGATAGTGCGGAGCAGGAAAAGGTGGGATGGGTAAGTTATCCACGCGGCAGATACACGGAATTTCAACAAGGAAATGTAAGTAACACAATTTTTGTCCGCCGCCAGGATGCGTCCGCACTGGGGGTCGACGACGACGTCGTCGGCATGACGGCGCAGCCAATACCAAGCTTCGAGCAAGGGTACTTCACTTTTTTTGCTGATTCCTGCCCGTGCATCCTGGCAAGTTGGAAAAAGTCCATCGATTTGTTTCACTGCTGGAGAGAACCATCGCCACCAACTACTGTCAACTCTGAGGTATTATGTCGAAATAGAAGTGGGCGCATTGACGGAATCGGCAAACGGTTGTATGGGCCTAGGCGTGACATTCATGAAACCGGATGAGATAGGTACTTACCTACCAAAGCGCTTGGAGAAGCTGAAACAGGGTTGGTTCTTCACTGGCCCATATAATTAAGGCCCAAAAATTGCTGCAGATAACGCAAAGCGAGACTAACATGTTAAGTATTTGTAGTAGCGTAGCTACTGCTAGATAGTAAGCAGATTGATCATGATGTAGATGTAGATGTTGATGGTACTCATTCTGATTCAGTTTTTCTGTTAACATAATGTCTGAGTTTTATATTGGGTACTGTGCTGGATTACACGGCTAATCATCGGGTGGAACGACGCGGCGAGTCTATCGACACGGCAAAAAGGACATCCGATTTATACTAGACGGGGAAGAAAAAGACCCCTTGAGATGGTCGGTCGGGGATAAGATGTCCCTCCTCATCAGACCGAAGGACCCTGAAGAAGACAACTGGCAGTGGACGATCTCGCTTTACATCAATCGCAATATCGTTCTGGCATGTACTATGAGTATTTTTGAAGCAGTGCTCATGTGATTGTGGGATCTACTTACTTATTCATGAATGAAATGCTTCATTTGCGTGAAGATGTACTATCAATCTGTTTCGGGTGTGAAGATGTAAGATGACCTGACCCGCCTTTTTTTCGAATGTTTTTCAGGTACAATTGATGTTCCGCCCCAAGAGGATGGAAGCTTCGCGGGTGTGCCCAAGAGACTGGAGCTCTATGCAGTCGCTGAAGCCTACGGTTATGTTACCGCACTAAAATTGAATCCGATGGCAGTGCCGGAGGGCCTGGCGATTGCTGGCCTTAAAACGTCCTCGTGATAGTATGAAAGGACCAGTAGAGCGCATAGAATTCCAAAACTTTTTTTTTGAAATATCAGAATAATGAACAGCGGTACACTATCTAGTCCTAGAACAGGCATGAATGAAAAAATATAACCTCAGATCGGTGGCACCTCCAAAATTTATTTCCCAATGACTTCTTTTGTATATATTGGCAGAGATTCTATGATTATTCGGACGAGTACGTCGACGTAGCTCGTGCTCGAGCGATTCCAAATTGCAATGCAGGCCTTTCGGTAAATACATTACCAAAATTTACAGAAATGTCATATTACGGCGGTTTCTCGTCCATGTGATCTTCAATGTTACTCTAAAAACAGCACGGCAGCCGGCTCCTTGGTCATACATATTTGCGTCACGACGAAAGAGGGTGTGTTTTCAAAAGTCCTAGAGCTGGGTGCAGATCCTTTTTGAATCTAATGGTGCGCGGGTGTCGCCCAGGAATACTTGACAGAAAGGCATAGGACGAGCGCTCGAGCGAGAAAAGTTCGGGAGCGATTCCAGTTAATGTTTATCTACACAATTTTGATATTGATCGGGGAGCACTTCTACTTCCGAAGAATGTAAACGGCGACTCCGATCGGGCAGAAGAATTACTCTCGTAAAGGTAAAGCGGCGGGTGTATCAATTCCCTCTACTTATCGCAACATTGTATTTTGTAGCACGATATGAAGATGCTTCTGCCTTGAAGTTCTTTGGCTTTGCTATCTGCTTCGGATTACGAAGAAGAATTGAAAATGTTCAGCGACTGCGTAGGGTCATTTGATTTATTTTCGACAGTCGGAGTTGATGAAATTCGATAATTTATATATAATCATCAACACTCAGTACCATTTGCAATCAAGCATGAGAAGGCGAAGAAAAAGAATGAGGACTAAAACTTTGTTCGGTGCTGAGCTGAGCAGCAATTTCCTGACAGCAATCGAGAAGCAGTAGCACAACGACTCATTGTGTTGTACGACAAAGTGAGCCGAGGGCACTATGGCTCAAGCTCTGGCTGAAGAAGAGGAGCGCCCACGCCGCAAGAGGAGTAGGCGGCGGCGCATCGAACGAAACGAAACTTACAGACAGCGTATTCTTGGACCGGGATTCGCACGTCCGCACCTTATACCTCAAGATGCGGCAGCGCGTCTTTCCGCTTGGGAGTTTGTCGCCTACGTCATCTCGTTTCTCGTATACCCGCTCTATTTATGCAGGGACTGTGCTCCAGGGGAAAAGATATTTGTCAATCCTCGTTATCAATAAAATCGAAAGCCATTGGTGTAGTTGCTTAATATTTTTGACATCAATCATAGGATGGCCTTCATTTGTGTATGTGAGCGAGCGCGTGCGGGTAGGTAATGCGTTTGAGGTGAACCGCGCAATTCGTTCGGCATTGGAGTTCGCTCCTTTCTACACTGGAAGAAGCAGTGGGAGACGGAGTATCCAGAAGACTTTTGCTGATGTCGAAAGTTTGGAGGACGTGCGCGCCTACGTTAGTCAGGCCCTTCCATCGGCCGTGGCACCACGCGTCGGCGAGTTCAATCGCCCACTTACGGGCATACGAATGACTGCTCGGCGCGTGAAGATGATCGGCAACATGGACTCTGAGAATTTCGGGAAATTTGCGACGAAGGTGTGGAAATCCATGGGCGGCGTGTCGGAGGATAACACCGAAAACGACGACACATCTTCCTACGGATATTACCGGAGATGGAACACGCCCGGCGAGTTCTCACTGCATTTCAAGAAACTCTCCTCGACCGAAACTTGCGCAATGGCAGGAAATATGGGGGAGCACATGGAGCTCGATGTGGTGGATCAGCCATTGGACGTATGTCAGCGCCTTTGTGCACTCTATCACTGCAGTTGTCTCACAGTTCCAAAGGGATGTGCACCAGCACCAGCTGCGTCCTCGACAACGAGCTCTGCTTTAGCTTCAAATGGTAACGTAACAAGTGCTGCAGCGACCACATCAACAAGTGCCTGTTCGCATTGCAGTTTTCGAGTGTATTCTGATGGCGAGTTAGTTGCCGACTCGTCACCAGTCGTTATAGAGACTGATCCTGCATCGGCCACACAATGGGTGCCTCCTGTGGAGCCGGATTCGCTGGACGAAGTCGATAGTTACGTTCCCATTGTGCGTCCTTTCGTACATTCGCCCACATCAGCGTACGGGAGCACGCATAGCGGCTACGTGAGAGTGGTCGATTTGTCTTTTCCAGAGAGCGTAACGCAGGTCGTCCGCGACGCCACGCTGCTGCAGCTGATTCACTCGGAGTATGTGGAGGGCGGTCTGATCGATCGCTTCACGTCGACCCTAGCCGTGGACTTTGTAACGAAAAACGAGAATCTGCCAGGAATGTACTCATGGGTCCAGATTTTGTTTCGGATGGACGGCGCTGGGTCGGTTACTAAAGAGATCAAGCTAGATACGTTGGACCTGGGCGCTTCGCGGGACTGGGGCTGGGATGACACCATTTCGATGCTCATTCTCGGTTTCTGGGTCGTTTGGACCGCTGTCGAATGCGCACAGGAGGGCCCAAAAAAGTGGATCGGAAGCTTGTGGAACTTCCTGATGATCCTCAACCTTGCGTTTTTCGCGAGCACGCTCGTGCTGTGGCTGCAGTACTGCGCGGCTGAGACTGCGTTGCCCGAGCTGGAGAAGACCAACATCGAATTCGCAAAAGCAGTGAACCTTTTTGAGGAACAGGCAGCCAGGTTTCTAAGGTTCCAAAGAGTAGCGGGGCTTGCGTTTTTCTCCCAATACGTCAACGTGCTTTCGTATCTGCGTATCGCGAGTCCTCGCGTTGGGATTCTGCTGGATATGATAGCTCGAGCGTCCACTGCGCTGGTGTGCTTTACGCTTTTCTGCTTCATTCTTTTTCTGGGTTTTGTCAATTTCTCAAATATTCAATTTGGAGGCCTCATTCCGAACTTCGGCACGCAGAGTGGCGCGTTTATTGAGCTCTTTTCCATGATGGGTGGAAAGATTGAAGTCTACGATGTGCTGGTGGAGCTATACCCAGTTCGCGGACGCATCTTTTTCCTGATTTTCGTCCTTCTGTTCTATTTCATTCTCGTGAATCTCAATAATGCTATTCTGAATGCGGCGTACGTGGACGCTGTAAAGGACGCCGAGGACTTGCTGAGAATGAAAAGTCAGCAGAAACAGTTTGCGGGCCAAAACACTGTTGCAGATGACTACGGGGATGATGATTTTGATCAAGATGCTGGGTTTGCGGAAAGGATTCAGAAAACCACAGCCGCGTTGGCTGCGCGAGTCCAAGGCAAGCTGTCGGAAACTCTTAGGCACGCGAAAAATATGGTCAGGCCGGTTGGAAGCGACGAACACGCCGGAGCTGGTGCAGAAAACGCGCTGGGCGACAGAGGTCGTGGTGGCTCGGAGAAGTCAGCAAAAGATGGGAAATCTGCCGCCGCACAGATAGAGGAGATGCTACAGCATTATCAGAATGCGGGGGCAGAAGAGGAGGAAGAGGAAGGGTTGACGACCAAAGGCCTCTACGCACTTTTCGTTGTCATCTATTTCTTGATCCTCTTTCTTGGATTGCGCCGGGACGCTTCCTACGAGGCAGGAGCAGCTATTCGCGACGCGTTAACGTACGCGAGGTTTGAATCGACGAGCAGTCATCGGCAACAGATGACTTTCGCGGATATTCAAACGCGCGATGACGTCCTCACCTGGATGCGGACCGGGCTCAAATACGCACTATTCGACTCGTCGCGTAGCATTCCAAACTTCAGCGACGATGCGGCGGCGCAGGAGAATCCTTTGAATGAGTATCACTCGGCCGCGGCCGACGTGTGCGGTGTGGGTAAGCCTTGCCAGCAGCTCGTCATCCGATCGTGGAATGTAGTGCTAGGGCAAGAGCCAGTTCGAATATCGCAGCGCCTCTACAAAATGAGCGCGATGCCGGGTCCACTGGCGGGCTCGGGGAGTAGCAACCTGAGCACGTCTTACCGGCGCTCGTCATTTGCGAAGCTAAATGCCGACGACGCTGCGGACGGCGTGGTTGAACTTATCAAAGGCGGTGAGCTGTCGCTGGTGGCGAACGAGAAGCAACGTGCAATCTTGAATTCTACAAGCACTTTCTCTCAAGGCTACCATGACTATGAAGCATGGGTGACAGCACTACCCGTAGACGAGCAGCAGTTCTCGAAAAAGTTGCGAGATCTAGATGACAACTACTATCTGAGCGAGCAAACAGCCACGTTGGCGGCAGAATTCCTGGTGTACAACGCGCAACTTGGGATTTTCTCGTTGGCGATTCTCTCCTTCACATTTCCTCCGGCTGGAGGAGTCGAAAAAAAGTTGCGGATAAAGTCCTTGTCGCTCGAGTACTACGACTTTGGCGACGCTGCGCAGGGCTTCCGGGTGTTTCTCGAGATTGTCTACATTGTGTACCTCGTCTACTACATAGCCGAAGAGTGTCTCGAGGTTCATGGAGAATTCACAGGGATCTGTATAGCCAAAACAAAACAGAAGTACAGGTTTCACAAGATCCCTATACCGGATGATCTCTTTGGCAGCCCTTTTGCCCAGAAGAAGGCCCCTGATGCCAGCAAGCCTGGGTCGCTCGATAACGACTTGCAGGCAGTTGCTCCGACAAAGCCTGCAAGGAATCCTCTGGTGGAGCTTACGATGGGCGACAAAGGGAGGGCGCTCCTTCAGGCCACAGTTCACCACTTCGGAACGGACATGTTCAATTGTGTCGACCTTTCCAGCTACGTCCTCTCTCTTACGTCGATCTTCCTCTGGCTGAGGCTGGCAAACGACGAATTCATTTCCACGTACTCTTCGGTTCTTGAACTTTTTTCATTGCTTAATTGGACTCGGTGTTCAAGAACAACTGGACACACTTGAATAATTTGGGTCTTCGGCAACAATAATATCAATTGTGAATTAGGTAGTAATACAATTAGAAGAATTTTTCTGCAAAAAGAATAATTTATAGGGCATTGACACATCATACATCAACACCAATCTAGAAGGAGTTTTAATATCTGCCTACCAAAAACGACCTGAACTTTGTTCAGGTATGTGATGTACGAGAACCCTACATGGGAGGCGTGCGACGCTCAAACAGGGTACTGGTGCTCCGATGCGGACGTGATGAGCGCCTTTTTTCGAGCGAGTGTGAAGCAAGACTACTTCGTTGCTACCGCCGCGTTGAATGTGATATTCATTTTCTTCCGTCTCCTTAAGTTTTTCCGAAACGCTGGGCGCATGCGTGTCATCTTCCAGTCTCTAGCCGGTGGATTCGCGGATATTAGTTGGTTTTTCCTGCTCTTTTTCGTCATCTTTCTGGGCTTCACGCTCCAGGGGCATTTGTTTTTCGGAACACAAAATGGGAATTTCGTGTCCATTTCGTCCAGCATTCTAGAGGTGTACGAAATGATATTGGGCAACTACGGGTATGCAACGCTAGCCGCGGCGGATGCGAGCATGGCTCCGTTCTTTTTCTTCCCGTTCTTGATGCTCTTCTACTATTTGCTGATGAACGTGTTTTTCGCGGTGATGGACAAGAACTTCCAGCACTTCGACAAGCTATACAATGATCTTGAAAAGGAAGCTGAAGCGGCTGGTGCTATTCAAGCCGGCGCTGACGATGACGATATAGACGAAAATCGCGCGCGACCAAGGGGCGTGGTGAAAGCGGAAGTCATGGCCATCTCTGGCTTCATGGACGGGCTCGGCAAGTCCTCCTCAAAGAAACGCGGTATTCTACTGCTACATACTGCGTACGACGTCGTGCTGGGTTTTATTGTTGTGTTGAAATTGAATGCCGCAGCAATTTCTATGAATATATCTTCCAGGGCTCAGAGCTGAAGGCCCCCCCGATCTAACTTTTTGAGGGGGGGCCTCTAGCACCGGACCCTTTTCCTCGAGGGACTGCCGGGCGGGAAGGGCTCCAAAGGCCCACCTTCGCGGCCTCCCTCCCTCTTGCCTGAACCCTACAGAACCCAAACCCCTGAGGCCGTTCAAGCTCCGACGGCCGGGGTTAGGGAGGCTTCCGAAAGCGGCAAAAATGGGACCCCCTTGCGGTGTTGCCTGTACCCTACAGACCTCCCGCGCCATTTTGCGTGTGCCCTACAGACCTCCCGTGCCGTGTTGCATGTACCCTACAGACCTCCCGTGTGCGGGCTCCTCACTGGGGGAGCCTCTTGGGAGGTGGAAGGCCTCCGAGGGCCGCAGGTGGCAAGGGTAGGCTTGACCCCTTTCGCCGTGCTGCATGTAACCGACAGAACCTAGGCGGGCATGCCTTGCCCCCCCCTCCTCCTCGCCTTTGTTCCTCATCCCCTCGGGCGTTTGGTGGCGCTGGCGGCTGACGCCAGAGGGGCGAGGCCTCGCAACCGTTGCCGCTTTCCGCGGGCTTCTTCCCCCGGAGCCCGTCCCCCTGATAGGGTCCAAGAGCCGGGACGCCTGTGGGGTACATGCGGAGAGCCGCCAGGGGACTCCGGCTCCGCCTTTTGAGGCCTTCGGCCCCGGGAGTCCCTACATGTCACCACAGCGGAAAAAAGGGCGCGCGGACGCCACCGCCGCTCCAGCCAGAGGGAGGGCCTCGTTCCCTGGTACATATATAGCGCACCGCGTTCGTGTTCTAATATTGTGTCATTTACTTACATGTACAACACATTCAAGTTTCTTGATACACATCGACAATCCCCAAGGTAGGTATTGCATCAATTCTTGGGCACAACTAACCCTCCCCCTCGCTTTCAGGTTCAATGATTCGGGAGAGGGATATTCAGCGTGAGGTCTGTCCTGAGTGGCTTCTGCTTCCTCAAACGTGGAAGGAGTGGGCATTAGAGCTAACTTCGTCTATTGCTGAGGATCTGAAGTTAAGAGAACTGAGTTCCGAGGAAATCCTTGATCTTGTCGGACCCGACGGTGATATGACGGAGTTCGATGCCTCGGCCTTTGCACCTGAGACGCGCGTTCCTACTTCAGCAGAACTGAAAGAAAAAGAACAGCAACTTATCTCCTCTTTGGCCGCAGACACTCTGGAGGTGAGCAAGTTGTTAGACAGGTATTTAGACGAGGTGTTGCCTAAACTGGACGAAACACAGCAGGAGCAGAACGTGATTGCCCAGTACATTGAGATACAAGAAGAGAGACGCGCTGGTCGTCTGCGAACTCTGGATAGGTTGAAAAACGAATATGCGAGGCTTCTAGCCGCAGGACGCAGCGCAACGGTTTTCGAGGACGAGGAGGATAATAGTGGGCGCGTGTAGTAGTTTTTAAGTCGGCGTGATCGTGATGAGATTATATATGTGTTTGCAGCCAGTGCCAGAGCCTCTAGCATCATCAAAGTAGAAATTAATGTTGTCAAGCACCTTTTCCTTTACTGGAAATAGTGGAAATTTGCGTCATGGATAACGAAGTTATTTGGAATGGAGTTCGTGGAACAACAGGGTATTGTAGGCATTGCTCTGATAAAGATCCGTTACTTGGTATTTCTGTCTCTGTAATTGTTTTTGGAGTACTCAGAAATGAGCTGTAAGGCAGCTATCAATGTCGAACTTAATTGTGTGAGAGTCAAATCAGTCGTATGGACCTTTTACGAATTTATACTGTTGTGGCCATAATAATGATTCTCTACTAGGTAGTTTTAGTCGGCAGGCTAGAAACAAATACTTAGATAGATACACAAATGTACAGGTCCACCCCGCCAATCCCTGACAGGGTTTCCAATTTTCCGAGACTTTTCTAGGTGCAAAAAAAGGCTCGATGAATACTTTCCCTTTCCCCCATGCCCATTGAATACTTTTCCACCTCCGCGCGGCACACACTGCGCACAAATACATAGTCACAGAAACTTGCACAGCATACTTTTCGCCATGGATGTCACAGGACCTGAGGTGGTACGTGTGTTATTCAACCAGGGCGTCCTCAGCCATGTTGTATAGTACACGGATGTGCATCAACTACTGACAGTAGTATTACACGACTACTTGTTGTATTTTTTGTTCGTTGTTAGTAGGACATAATGGCACTCACTATGAATGATCAACAATCAGTCCAAAATATCGATGCTCACTGATCTTGATTTCGGTCAGGAACGCTAGCTACCTTCGGCTCGAGTGAGTCTGGTTTTAATCGCATGGAGCAAGTAGCTCCTAGAACGTGAGTGGTTTCGCAACCGCGCCCTCCCCTGTCCCTCAGTCTAGCTTCAGGGTTTTTATGGCAGGGGAGGCATCTTCGTGCCTTTCTTTTGTATAGCTACACCCCATTCATCTAGGCATTGGCAAAGGAAAAGGTGAAAGCTAGCCTCTTATAAAGCTTTCGTGTGTCCGAGCTTTGGGGGCTGTGCAGTCTAGTCCGCCGAAGCTTTAGCTACGCGGATACCCCTATGGTAGGATCCACTTGTGCAGTGGAGGTGTGGTCTATGCTACTGCGTAGACGACCTAGTAAACAGGGTCGGAGATCTCCTCCGCAAGGCCTTCGCGCCTCTCCCGATATCCAACGCTAGTGTTCAGGATTGGTGAAGATTGAGTCCTTTCTGATGGCTGGCCAGGTTTGGTCATAAAGTGCTATAAATTGAAACTCGATTGAATTGTATGCACGACTGGAAATATCTGTCTGATGCCGTTGCTTGACCAGTCGCTTTACGGCGCGCCTGTGGAAGACGAGAGGCATAGAATAGAACTACAATCTTAAGAATCACGAATGTTTCATTTGCGAAGTATAGCGTGAAGATCTTCTGCAGGATCGAGTCTCAACTCTCGCTTTCTATGGATCATAATTTCGGCGCTCGCGTTGTTTGTGAGAAAAATAAATGCAAGTTTATTTGCAGTGAGTTGGAGCTTGTGAGGGTGAGTAGAAAGAAGATGGTAGACGAGAGAATTTCAATTTGATTAGAACGAAAAACCCTTGTTCAACCGGTTAATGTTTCTCGTCTTTTTACTTCCTTCACGATTAGAAAGCAAAAGCTCAATGCCTTTGTTTCCCTCTTGGCGTTTGCTGCAAGGGTCCAGACTGACGTAAAATGTGTTAGCTTTCCTCTTTCCGAGGTGTGCTGATGCGCACACTGCATGCGAGGATAACGCCATCTCTGTGTTGGCAGGCTCTCTGATTGTACGCAAAGAATAAGAGCAGCGTGTGCGTGGTATTAAGTAGGTTGTACATTGTGGTCATTGCGTCAAATCTTCTACTGTCGATCACGAGAGCTACTGGCTGGCGGGCTTCGTAATTCTTGACGTCTGCTTCTTTGGGGAAAAGGTGCGCGGACTCAGGCGTTGCTGTGCCACCGGGTCTGCGCACACGAGCACAGAGCAGAGAGTCAGCTTCGTCTTCCTCCCTGATTTCAGCTGACAGGGCAAGTCAAAATGACGTCGGTCGCTGATACGTTCGGCGCGCAGGTGGATCTGGAAATCCGGACCGCGGAGCAGCTGATCACAGACCACCAGGAAATGTTTTTAGACCCCAACAATGAGAGCGTAACAAAGCGCCGCTACGAGATGGAGTTTCTCAATTCGGTGGGCTTCCTACGCGATTTCATAGAAGAAAACAGGAAAGCGGGACATAGGGTAAGTACGTACTAGTTTAGGGTCCGTCTCCGTTTATTTTGTGAGCAGATCTACGTGATGATGTTGGAAGCAATGAATACGTAGGTACAGCAAAGAACATAATTAGATTTTGACGACGAGTTGTACTAGTCCAACATTTGAGGAGGCAACATGTCACTGCTCCTTCGTCGTCATCACGGCTCTATTTGGCACTGTTAAGCTTCTATCATCTGCAGAAGTATAATAGAAGCAAGGTTTTGAACACTTCTCACTCCATGGTTTGACTCTTGTTTTTTACCGTAGAAAAGGTATGCATGTTGCACTTTGAATGACATTGATTCCAACGGGGTCGACTAGTAATCCTTTTCAAACAGGGTCGACTAGTAATCCTTTTCAAGGATAACGACCGCATACCCCGAATGCGCAGTCTATGTGAAAGCGCAAAATTATCGGAGACAAATAACAAAGACTCCAGATGGCACGGTAGTAGAATTAGATAGCTCGTTATTTTAGAGGTGACTCCTCTGAAAATGGATCGTTAAGCCTTCCCAGGATGCTCCACGAGATAGAGACATAGGACGTGTTCAAGTTTTTAGTTCCGTATGCGCTGGCATAGATGTGTAAAGTAATCGATCCGAAATTGGCTTTGAGTTGAAAATCATGTCGCTTGTTGTATTAGTCGCCGAAAGCGAAATGTCTTAGTCCCTATCCCTCAACTAGGTCCCGTAAACCTGCTCTCACGCGTGAACGCATTGGAGGAGCTTTTAGAAAATGCGACAACGGTCGCTGACAACTGGGTCGATGAATATGTGCGCTATGAGAACAAGACGAGGAAGACAACAACGGCTATGCCAAGAACTTCAAAGAAAAAAGAGGATGGTGGGGGCACATCGACAGGAGTTCCGTTACCTGTTAGTCCCACTGGCGAAGAGTCTCACTCTGGCGAGGCAGACGCGGAAGCAGATGAAGGTAGTAGTTCGAGTTCCAATGAGCACTGATGCATTGCGTACTTATATTCTTATTCTTTGGACGCTTTTGACGAGATGATTCCATCTTTCTTGTTTTACACGCAAAAGATCCAGTTATTATACAACATGCCCATATAGTACATCGATCTTCTCCGAAAAATTTCTTCCAGATTCAGACGATTTGATTGGTGCGGCAGCTAAGATCTGCGAGGACTTAGACTCTGAAGACGAGCAAGAATTCTTTGCGAAGAGGAAGAAAGAGCTTTTGGATAGCACTAGTCGGGACGCAAGCAAGGAGACTGTGTCAACAAAAAAGTTCATGAAGCCGCCACCATTGACGCAGAAACCAAGTATCAAAATCATAAAGCAGAACACAATAGACTTGCCACAGCTGAAGGAAACTAAACTCCTTGACCTCGCAGACGAGGAGGAAAAAGTCTTCACCAACGAAAAATTTCAGGTCGAGAGGGAGGCACCAAGTGAAAGACAGCCACAGTACTTTATCTTATCAAGTAGATGAAGTGATTAGTGTTTTTGTATCGTGACTCTCGTAGCAGCTGGGGGAGTGGTGCGTAGTGCCCGCCTTACTCGACCTGAGTAAATGAAGCCATCTTGATGATGGCAAGATGATCATGTTAACAAGATTCCAGGTACGTACGTCCGACATTGCAGTCAGTGACGCGGATATCAGACGGCAAAGTACAATCTTTCGTGCCATTAGGGCAAAAGCCAGAGCAACCCGTGAAGCTGCGGAGTGTACCAAAGAAAGAGGAGTCTACGGCAGCAGGTGCAGGTGGCGCCGGAGAGGCTGAGTCTGGTAGTTACGCTAGTGGAGAGCCGAGCGGCAGAGGAGGTGGTGCCAACGGCTCGTCGTCGTCCAGTAGTCCTCAGGAAAGTCAAGCTGGGAGTGACCTTGTCAAACCCGGAGTCTGCGGCTCACCCGCGACGTCCATGGTAAGCAGTGCGCCAGGAGGCTCCTTGCCATCAGCATCATCCATGGTAGGGCAAGACCCACAAGCAGCAGCTGCCACGCCAGGCGCAGTAGATGAAGGCGGTGTGTCTTCCAGTAGCACGAGTGGCGAGACTCGGGCAGAGGCAGACTCGCCCGGTGTGCATCTGCCAGCGGTTCCAGCATCACCTTCCCTGGCAGACGGCTCTGTACGCCCTAGCCCCGGAGAAGCTGTCGTGACAGCAGAGACTGGACAAGGTGCACTTTTGCCGGCTGCAGGAAAGCCACCCCCTTCAGAACAGGTAGCAGAACCGAGGTTCCTGCCGAACGATATGATTGTAATTTGTGGCCTCAAATCAGAAAAGGCAGCCTCCTTCAACGGCCGAGAAGGCATTATTCTCGGATATGTTGCCGAGACAAAGAAATACGATGCGCTCATCGACGGGAAAAGTATTCACGTCCAACTAGAGATGTGCCTGTCAAACTGACGTGATTTTGTTCGAAAATTATGGAGGATGATAGGCAAATTCCAAGTAGAGGATCTAGGAGTACCAGCATCTACCATTCTCTATACGTCTTCTTCACAATTTTTCCGATTTCCACAAACAGCGCGGATCATGGTAAAAGGCGAAAATTTGAAAGCAAAAGGCGTTGGTGGAGGAGGAGTGGCAGAAAGCGCCAGACTAGTTTACGAGGCGTGGATGTATCCATTTATCAGGCGACCAATATCAACCGGTCTCACCTTTTCCCACACTCTGCGTGGAACTTTTGCGGAAGTGAACGGGTCAGTTCTCAGTCGAGCACAGGGCTACCAGAACCAAGCGCAGGGGGCGGGCAAAAATTTTGCGCGCGCGATCAAGGGCCTGCTATCACTTGACAACCCGGATGGCGTAGTGGGCGTCACGTCGAGTACCGCAACTTTTTGTTTTCGTTTTGTTGAAGGAGTTTGAGCCGTCAGTGTTATTCTCATGATCTCAATCTTTCGCCAACATCAACTCTCTTAGTCTTTGTTGCCCCTTTCTCTCTATGCATCCTCTGAAATCAGCGCCTATTCCGCGGCACGGGCAGGGTTACTTCGTCGAGGTGGAAGTTCTGGGAGTCGGCGCAGCTGAGGAATCCGTCGGTTGCCTAGGTCTAGGCGTTTCGTTTCTCCAACCGGAGACACAAATAGAGAAGATTCCGCGACGTCTGGAGAAAATAGAGCAAGGCTGGTTTTTCTCGGGACCATACTACGGCCAGACTCGACGGCTTTATAAAGATGGTACAACTAGTACAGATCACGTGCAGCACATGATTTTGTTGATTTCCCGACGTAGTTCCTCTTCCTTCAAAACGTATTATTTATTACGAATCTCGATAGTAAGTACAACTAAGTGCTAATCCTACCTGCAAGAGTTACATGAAGATTATACATAGGTTGATATTTTTTTTGGGGAAATATCAAGGTCAGAAAGATATCCGCTATATACTAGACGGAGAGGACTCGGCTCCAATAAAATGGAAAGTTGGAGATCGAATGAGCATTCTCGTCCGACCGAAGGACTGCACTAAAGCGGACTGGATTTGGACCATATCAATGTATTGCTACAACTGGCTACTTAGTTGATAGTTTCTTATTGTATCGATAGTTGAGTCGGTTATGAACAGATTTGAAATTCTGAACACACGAGTACGAACCCCCGACTGTAGAAAAGTTCCCCCGAAGAATAACACGATGATCATACTATCCACCTCGTGGTTTTAGGTATGCTAATCGTGACATTGTGATGGCGTGCCACATGGACTTGCATCCATGGTTGCCAGCGGGGACTCCGATACCCAAGGAGCTTGAAATGTATGCGTTTGCGGAGGCCTTTGGGTACGTGAACAAACTCCGCATTTGCAACGAGGCGACGCCAGCCGGTCTTGAAATACCATTTAAACCAAAAGCGCTTAAAGAAGCCGAGCGTGGTTTGCAAGCCGCCGAGGAGGCCAGTGCAGAGGCGAAGGCATGAAGCAGGTGGTTGTTCAGTTTTGTTTTTTTCGGAGTTTATTCAATAGAGTTTTTTTCTATTCTTCATCTATTGTAGGATCATATTTTGCTATTTCTTTAGAATCAATATAGCTTGGGAATTTGAATGTAGACTTCGCCTTTTGAATATTGTGTTTGATTTTGGCCGCTGGTGCGGGGAACGCGAAGATTTTAGTTTAAACGAGGACCGCCAGAGGGTCTTCGCGTTGGACGTGCGGCACACTTCTGCGGTGTACCTCGACGGAAATCGACGACACTCCCTGCGCCAGCGAATATTTTTACGCCACTGTCACTCTGAGATACACATTTCCATTGTTGAGACCATGAGGTCTGTCTTTTTGGCTTTTGTTTATTTTCGGGTAGTTTTTTCATCGCTCGTGTTATTTTGGAGACTTTTGACTGGGTCGATGTAGTTTCTCATCGGTCTTTGATTGCAACATCGACGGAATGCCTTCGTGTGCGATTCGCACGCCTGCTCTCGATTTTTTGCCTGCGCACCCGCATCACGCTCGCATGACGAAAGATTAGTTTCAGTGTGTTCCTTGTGAATACAGTGAAAATTGGACGCATTAGTTTGATCAAATTCAATACTAAGCTTACAACCTTCACACCTTTTTCTTATTCATTGCAAGTTTCGCCTAGAATCTTCGATGTACTAGCACGATGTCGATGCTCGATCAAAAAGATGTTTGATGTATATCTATGATCGTTGGCGAGCAATGTGAGATTATGATTGATCTATCTGGGAAATGCTCCACCACGAAAACGCAAGCGCTTCAATGTCGCCATGTCGAGGGCGAATAGATTCGCTGCCAGGCGGCCTGGAATCGCGAAGCTTATCCAGCGTTGCGAAAAACGAAACGTTTCGCACGATGACTGATACGTTCTGGGTTTTTTATATAAATATGGAGTCTGCTCCAAAAATTGGAGTAAGTAGGTGGAAGTAAATGAGTGAAAAGTATTCACACACGAAGACGAACAAGACGAACAAACGGTGACAGAGCGAGTGACAACATGGAACAAGAGGAGGAACCGCATGTCATACGTGAGCATGTCTGAGTGGTGAAAGAGGGAGGACTTTCAGGTGTTGCTGGTTGCAGTCAGAAAGCAAGGCAGTACAATTAGGTCTAGTAGAAGAGCAGATAAAGATATGACTCTTGTTCGGCCCCAAACACAAATGTAAAACTCATGGCTTCGGACTCAATCATGAAACCTAGCGATGCTGCCTGAAGTCTAGATTATATTGACGCAATATTAAGAATATGAATAAACAGTATTTGTCGCATTCTTGTGTAGAGAAATATGTTTGGCAAGCGGGGTCGCCGCTTTGTGTTGTTGTCGTCTGTGAGCTTTGGGACAACTTCAGGGGCGAAGCCGCAGGACGTGAGCAGCCAAGATGACGGGCGGAAACCGGAAGAGGACGTTGCTCGCGCAGCTGAGAAGCCTACTTCGAAGAGCGCTGACGTAGTCGGCGCGGATGCAACCGAACCGTCTGCTAGCAGTTCCAGTGCTTCGAGTGGTGCCTTTGCCGAATCGCCTGCGGTGGCATCTTCGGCATCAGGTGCATCGTCGGTGTGGCACGACGTGGCAGGAGGACTGCTTTCCGGGTCAGCAGAGCGCGACGCACATTTGACAAAGGCAGGTTTATCGCCAGAAAAAAGTGCCGAGTTCACTGCGCAGCTCGAAAAGGCGATCGTTTCGGGTGCTTTGGAGGAGAAGAAACGTATCATCGACTGGATCCACGCAAATCTGCTTCCGCGGGAAAATGTGTCAATGCCCTACTTAGGACCACCAGGGCCTGTGAACCCTCTAGGTCTACCTTACGGCTTGATCCCGCCGGTTGTGGTGTCCCACGGCATCTCGTCGTCCTGCTATGAGGTCTCCGCCATGCATCTCATTCCATTTCTGAGGAACTATCTGAATACCTACGTTACCTGCGTTTCAGTGGGAGGCACAACGGAACTTGAGCAGTACGTCGCTAGCTGGTTCTACGGCTACAAATCCAGTGTGGACACTTGGGCGGGGCTGATTCGCAGTGATCCCAAACTAAAGAATGGGTAAGCAGCTTGTTTTCTTGAAACTGTAGGTACCTCCTTTTCCTTTCAACATGTTTCGCATTCGTCCTGACTGGATCCGAAAAAGACAAACTCTTCTCTCTTCTAAACACGATGTTCAGATTTTTGGGTTTCGGATTTTCACAAGGCAATGGGATCTTGCGAGGATACATACAGCGATACAACAACCCACCTGTTCTCACCTGGATAGCGACACATGGTGTATTAGGTGGCGTTGGTGCGATTCCGGGTCTGGACCCTCTGAGTGCAGCATTGCGGGATATCTATCGCCCGCTCAGTAACTTAGTCGGAATCCTTTGCACTAGCGCTTTTCTCGTGAACCGAATTACACCATGTGGTTACTTCCGCAATCCGGCGCAGGTAACAATATGCCTACAACTTAATAGAGGATGAGCATGCTTGAGTCTGAAGTTCATTTGGTCTGTACAATTTTAAGATAAGTATGCAATGGGAAAAGGATACGCGCTGAAAGTATGAAAGTTCAATACCAATGACTGACTAGAGGTAGCCGCAAGTATACGAATCATGATCCAGGTTAACGATACGCAATTTCGACGAAATTCCGAAATCGCGAAAATGAATGGAGAGGATGACTCAAGTGATATTGTCCCGCATCCAGTGAAAAGCAACTTTAATTTGACAGACAAATTCGTTTTCGTCAAAGGATTAGAGGATAACATAATTCTACCGCGTGACGCAGAATGGTGGGCCTTCTACGGTGACAACTACGACACAATTTACACGATGCCGCACCAGCCATGGTAAGAAAATACGTAACTCCCTAGTAATGAATTTATGTCGAACTTCAGAGGAGAAGGCCTCCTAGGTAACAACGATGTAATTGATAATCTGCTAGAACATCGATCAATCCTCTTCCATATCTAGATTTAGGTCTAGTTTGATGATGTTTGTTGAGCCGTTTCACACCCGCTGCAGGTACATCAACAACACATTCGGGTTGAGGACGATAGTTGAAGCTGGGAAAACTTTCTTCCGCACAACTCCGCGTGGGCATATGCAAATCAAGAACTCGGAGATGAAGGTACTGTTGGACGACTATGTCATCCCAGCCGAGTACCGCAGGAAGGACTGGGGCCCGGTCCCGCCTTCGTACGATCCTACACAGGGCGAAATCGTCGGCACAGGGCTCAATGCAGATATACGATACATCGATGTTGGGCCAGGAAGTGGTTCGATTGCGAACGATGGTCTTGATGCCAGTAGTGAAGCAGTGTACATGTAAACCATGGAAGAGCACTTGGTTCTACGCTTTTTTTACAAAGATGTGTCATGAGCATGACGGGGGAGGTCAAGACTTATCATCCGCTTGTTTAGCCTACACAGTGGCATTATGTTGTGACTCTTCATAACTTGCAGTATGATTTCTTAGGCTCAATTCAGATTTAGAAAATGTCTAGTGCATTTTCATTGATTTCATTCGCTATCCATCGGCAACATGATAATTAGCATGTTCATGAAGTTCGATTCATTTTTGCATACGAAAGAATGAATATAACAGGCTACAAAAAAAACTATTCGTTCGGGTGATGATATCTTTTCGTTTTGCTTATCAGACTTAGATATCCTGCATCAGCGAAAAGAAATATGCACTGCTCGCACGATATGACTCCTTTTATGTACTTTCTTATAACTTCTTTCAATACTGCAGCCAGGTGTTGGAGCGGCGTCCTGCAGCAAAAGAAAACTCAACCTTCATAACTTTCATACCATGTGCGTCATTTCCATAGATAGACGATGAAGACGTCATCGTAATCAGTTTTGTCGTTCTTTTTCTTTTCCATTACCAATTACCTAGATTCATAGTAGACTCACACTCCCATCCACTTCCGCGGAGCGACTCTCCTAAATGCGTGACAGCTGCGTGAACTCCCGCTGCTTGCTGCCAGTATGCGCTCGAGTTTCAACATAGGATCCTCGAATTCAGTATCACAAGTCTTTCGCGTCTCCCCTAGCGGTGGTCATAATTCTGAATTGAATTTGGTGCTCCTCCAATCAATTATACATATATTGCTCCTTCTTAGTTTTTTAATCTTTTTGGGTGTGATAGGGTATCTTCTGTCATGATGCAGTGGTGCTGTGGGTATCTTTTAGCTTGTGTGGCTATCTTAGACTCACTCCCAACGGCAACCTCTACCCCAGATTGTGTCTTGTCCTTATGCCATATTTCTCATTTTGATCTCATAGAGACTGAATCTCAACTTCTTCATCAAAACCGGTAGCAAGGGTCTAGGCTGTCAACCCTGCAGATTATCGAAGAAAGGAACCTGTCGGATCGATCGCGCGCAATCGTCAGTGCGAAGCCGCTTCTGGTAACAGTAACTAGAACAGACCCTGCTGCTGCACAGCTAACTCCCCAACGGCTTTGAAAAAATGTTGCTAGTTATCTATGGCACTGGTAGCTGCAGGTTTCTTGCAGAACAAATGAGACCGAGAAGGAACAGCAGTTGGAGCAGAAATCAGAATTGGAACAAAGCCAATGTGGACTACAGATAGCAAACGGAAAAAAGTGTTTGTGATTGTGGTCGAACGAGATAGTACCGAAAAATTCTCAAAAGCGACAGATTAGCAGACATTTAGTCACCACCACTGAGTAGGTCTTATGTTGTAGAACTGGAAGCTATTTTTCCGTAGCGAATCTTGTTTTTTTTGATCTTCGTCAATTGCCATTTGTCGGTAAGAACTCTTCAGCAGGCAAGATGCAGATGTCCCGGCCACAAAGTCGCGGCGTCGGCCGGACCGGCACGAATGCCAGAGTGGCCGGATCGCGGATGGGCACGAGCGCGATGCGGATGGGTAACAACGCTATTGCTCATGCTCGGGATCATTTTTATTCGGACGCACACGGGATCACACCCCCATCTACACTGTGTTGAAAACAAGTTTTTTTTAATATTCCGGCGGATAATTTCCTTATTCTCTTTCTCACTTGATCTTGTTTTTGATATTGTCCTACACTTCTTCTATGACTATGTTGTTGCTGCTCCATGCCCCTGCTAGGTACATCCGCGGGATCACGGAATCCTGGTGTTGGGCTGCTTACCGATATCCGTGTCCAAGATAGACCTCTGACGCAGATGGGTGTGCACGTATCAGGTGGCGGAAACAAACCGGGAAGGCAAATTTACGACAAGAGCTACTACATGACGCAATTGCGCCAGAAAGTGAACGAGCTGCGCGACGCCCTCGAACGATTTAATGGAGAGATGGTGTCTATCCAAAACGACAACAACACTTTTTCGATGCTGGAAAAAAGGTACTTGTTCGTATCTCTAATTAAATGGACCTACTTCTAATCTTTGTGGCGCGAGAAAGGTGCGCGACCTTCTTGCTGAAAACATTTATCAGCAGAGACTGTAGTATGTCTGACACTGACATTTTCAGTTCTATGATTTTTGGAAATTGAATTTGAATCGTCATCGTCTGGTGAAGGTATGAGCAGCTGATAAAGTCTGTGCGCAATTTAGAGGGCGAGCTAGCAGACTACAATCTAGCGCTAGACAAGCAAAGAACGGATACCAGGCCAGAAGAAGTCACGTACATGTACCAGTTGCTGAAGGGACAGAATGATGCGCAGCGGATGGAACTAGATCAGCTGTTTCTGGAAAAAAAGGGACACGAAGAGGAGATCAAGAAATTCGATGAGGTAGTGTTAGTTTTTTGATGTTGAAAACAACATTGTGATGAAGTCATTTAGATGAAAGGTGCGAGAATCTTCAATAATGAATATGTTGTAGTTTTTTTTCAACTAACTTTCTCTTTCATGATGACGATGATGATGATTTTCTACAACCCTATTCGTTCCTTGCTTCAGATTCTAGATTCTTTCACGCGTGCAGATGAGGAAAAGCTGAACGATTTGCACCCAGAACAGCGTTTGGAGTACGATGAGCTTCAGGCAGAAAGCCGAAAAATCAATCTGGCACAGCTACGGCATGAGGTTGATATGATAAGCCATAACCTGGCCATGGGAGAGGCACGCTTGCGCCAGGAGCCACTCCGTCTTCGGATGCAGGAGCACAAAGAAAAACGTGTCCAGCTTTTCTCGCGGCTCTCGGCGCTGGAGCAACAAGCGAAGGAATCACAACTCAGCATCCCGGAACAGCGCGACCTGCTCCTGCAGAAAGTACTGCTGATTGATACATAAGGAGGCTCTAAACGACCTAACGTATTCATTGCGTATGAAAAAGCAAATGACTCCGTAGGTCAATATATTTCAGCACAACTACTACGTGAACGCAAACCCATACCGCCCTGTTCCTGTTCTACAGAATTCTTATGACATGTTGACTCGTCTATGAACAGCATGAAGTCTCTCTCTCTCTTCCTACCAGGTCAAGGACAATAATCAAGAAATCGTTCGAACTGAAGAGCGAATCCTTGAAACACGGAAGGAGACTGAGAATTTGAAGAAGCAGTTGATCGAAGTAAACGCTTCTGCGGAGCAAAGCAGCGCAGACCAACAGAAATATGAAGTGCTTTTCACAAAAGATCAAGAAATGACCAAGTTTTTGGAAGACTTCCCAAAAAACTTGAAGGACGAGCAAGCAAAATGCGCAGCAAAGCAGCAAGAGATTCTTGGTAAGCAGTAGCTGTTGCTTGGACTTGGATCATGTTCTTTTGAGTTTCTATTTTTGCCGAGATTTGATCATTTTCTAAACTTCGTCTCCATAATATTTGTAAATCCAGGTGTTCTTTCCGACACCTCAAAGTACCTCGGCCAGAGATCCGCCGATTTAGACCGGTTAGGCCAGGAACTAGACGACGAGCTTGAATTCAAGAAAACGCAGCTGGATCAGAGTCGGGGCACCAACGTGAAATTGCTCGGGCAGGTAGATAAGCGAAAACAAGAGCTGGAGAAGATTCGAACTCTGGACTCCAAGATATCACAGGAATTGCAGAGTCTCGACGACCGACAAAAAGAGATGCAGAAGGAAATTGAAGAGAAGTATCTTCATGCAGAAAGCATGCGCGCAGAAAAGCTTTCCCAAACATCCGAATTACAGTTAAGGGTTGAAGCATTTCATTTTTACAGGTCTCCTTTACTTGAGAGTGTTACTAAAAAATGAATTGTTTCAACCTCTAGTACAGCGTCGGAAGGGGAAATACGAGGCGAGGCTGGCGCAATTGCACAATCTAGTCCATTTTTTGCAGATTCGGGTAGAAGGAAAGCGGCAGCAGCTCACAGACAACGAAACCAGCCAAAATTTGGAGGCGCTTGTTATGATGTCAACCTGCCGCTCAATTCTTCTTGTTCTTCATGATTTTGGAATCGAGGATTCCTTGTTGCAAAAATTTTGAATTTTGTAGCAGTACAGAGTAGGGGATTTCTCTTCCAGTATTAATTTGTTCATCTTAATAATAATAACTGTCAGTGTCAAAAATGTCATCCCTATTCTCAATGTAGCAATTGAATTGTTGTCCTTCTCCTTGCTTCATACCGCAGAACAAAATCAAGGGCTACGAACAGAACCTCTTCCACATGCAGACGTTTATCGCAGCGCGGGAAGCAGAAGCAGACTTTGGTCAGCAAAGGGAGAAAGTCCTTGGAACGATGGAAAGCATCAACAAGATTCTGATATCGAATTGCCTTCGCATTCCGCCGATGGCGGGCTATTAAGAATATCGTTTACAGAGGGCTTTCCTGGTTTCGCATCCGACTTTGTTGGTGAATACATGAACTTTTTTTTTGCATGACAGCTACAAATACTTTAGGGGATGTAAAGATGAATGAGTACTACCGCGTCCCTATCCAAAACGTAACTGACTTCTTGATACTTGTTGGCAACACCAACAACAAGATGCGGGGTGAATCGTGGTCAATGAATACTTCAAGTCACATGATTGTGCGTGCAGCATTGCTTAGGAAAGCATTGTTGACCGGCGCTTATGACGCATCCTGGAACCGGTTCGCGTGGACATTTTCGGATACAGAATTAATTTTCTCGTGTTCAAGAAGACAAACACACAGAAGATTCTGTCACTTGTGGCTGAACGTTTGATGACCTTTCGGAAGTGCTTCGCCCTCAACACGTGAAATGGGAACGGCACAGCTTGCTCCCTCAGCTTCGAGGTTGACAGTTTGTTTCGCACTGCGATCGGTGGAGGACCAATCCATCGGAAAGTTGTCTGTCCATATTCCGTCCCGCAGGCAAGTCAAAAATCCTTCTGTCTTCGTCTCAGTTATCGCTCTCTTGTTCAGACCCTTTGAGCTACTATATTTATTAGGAGAGAACTTCGAGAAGTTCAAGTTTACTGATCCGATTTCGAAACCTGTATTCAGACGCAGTAGACGACACATGATGGCAGTACGGCTTGTTTTTGCGCGATGCTAAGGGCGAAGTGGTCACTGCTCATTTGGAGACGCGCTTTCTCGTAGTCGCTGTCAGCATTGCCAACTGACGAAATCCTCTAGCTTCTGTTGTCGCGCTCATCGTTCCTGCTGGTAGTTTTCGGCTCGCTTTGAGCACTCCCGATTGCGCCCTTCTTGTCTTATTCGACCATGTCGGGTGCTAAGCTGGTTTATGACTATCAGAAGGGATGGCCCTGGATGGTCATTCTTGCTGTTCAGTTCGCAATTCAGCCACTGCTTACGCAAAGCTTTAGTGGAGGTATCTATCCGTGGAGTAGATCAGTTTTCTTCGTTTCTTTCCAAGAAGAAGGTACTTGTCGTCTATCGTAGTTAGATGATAGATCACGATCAGGTTCAGGTTTCATAAAAATCACACATACACAATCTGCCTTGCCGTCGCGCACATGCATATGAGGGCTAGTTTTCCTACTTAGCATTGTCTTTGTTGTTGACCTTCAACTCTATCCTCAGATGACTCTGGCATAATTTCTCCTCAGATTTCGTTTTGCTGGATCCCGTAATAAATCCGCGGATCATGGTTTTGATCACGGAACTGGCGAAGGTAGTGATATCTCTCGTGTCCTTGTTTCTGAGTGGTACCTTGATGCACGACTTGCGCGGGATGAGTTACCGGACATCCGTGGTACCCGCTTTCGTGCCCAGCATTTCGTACTCCCTCCAGAACATCCTCATTTATCTTGCCTATCTGTCTCTAGACCCGCTTGTCGCCAACTTGCTAAACCCAACCAAAGTGGCCTTTACCGTTCTTTTTACGTACCTCTTGTTGGGTAGACAAACGAACCGGACGGAAATGGGAGCTGTGGGCCTGCTGTTCGTCGCGGTGGTCGTTCTGAAGTGGGAATCACCTGACCAGGTGCGCGCCGAGAAGACGATGAATGGGAATTTTGCGTTTGGTTTTGTCTACGCGTTGGGGGCTGCCTTTCTCTCAGGTTTCGGTAGCGCAATGTGCGAACGCTCAATGCTCATTCTGCCCAAGGCTACTGGAGCCTCTTCAGCTGGGAGCGGAAAAGGAAATGCTTCAGATGATGACGGCAACTCAGTAGACGATTCATCCAGCAGGAGGTTAAGGCTTGTCCTATCTAATCCATCCTGAGAAAGCATCGGCATCCTAGGAGAGAGAAAGAGGCATCTCTAGACTGTTGCTGTAAGAGGAAGAGAACCTCCAGAAGGATGCCTCCGCCTCAGATGACTCTCAAGATGGATTTTTGGCGTTGGGCGTGTGTACTTCTAGTTCTAAAGAAAGGCATAACGAGTACCACGAGCATATCGAGTTCTAGTAGTACAGGCAGCCACAGATCCGCTTCGAGAGTGAGGGAATCCTCGATAGCGAGACCCGGAGGAGACGATTTAGCTTTGGAAAGTATGAGCCGAAGCTCATCCTCTTCGTCCAGCAGTGTCGGGCGGCGGCGAAGTGAAGGCTCTTCGGGCAGCGGACGGCGAAGTGGTCTACAGGGTTCCGCCCGTAGGCGCCCTTCCGGTGGTACGTCACACAGAAACAAGACGCCGGGAGCATCGTCATCCCGGCAAGGAGGGAACAACACATCATCAAGTCGAGGAGCTGCGGAGGGTCTCTCCGGCGGCGGGGAAACAGATTTGACTACGCGGACGACGGCAGTAGCGCGGGCAATCGCCGCTGCAGCGTCGTCCACGAGTGCGGGCAGCGACGACGGCTCCTCTTCGGGTAGCAGTGCGGCTGGTGCGGCCGTGGCCGCGAAAAAAAGAGCACAGCGCAGCGTAGAGGATGATACGCACCTGTCCTCTCTGGCGGGCTCTAGCGAGGAGGAGTTGATGCTCGTCGATGCGAAGAGCGTTCTACCAAGCTCCCCAACAGCGTCCGCGATAGATACGGGAAAGAAGAGTGCCTATTTGTTTTCTCTCGAGCTCTCCTTCGCAACTTTTGTGCTCACTCTAGTGCAGGTAATTGGCATCTACGTCTGGGAGTACTACCTTTCAAGTTTCCCCATTTTTCGAGACTTCCAAAGTGCTGTACCCACAGCAAAGTGGCCAGCGGTTGCGGTGCACACTCCAACACTCTCATCATGCGTACCACTTTTCGTGCAGGCATCTGGGGGGATCGTTGTCGGACAGGTAAGCACGTAGCACATAAAAAACTGTTGATGTTGTTGCTAACGGTGACCGCCAAGTAACGTACTGGTAAAATCTGTTATAAGAGACGCCGATACTTGCTAGTCACGCTACTCGAGGAAGCACCAGAATCTCAATCATTTTTGAGCGGTGTATTCGTATTGCGGTCTGTAAGGTCGAGTTCCGTGCACTACCATATCTGAAGTTCTTGCAGAGTAGAGAACACTGAGCGTCAAACTCCCACTCTCGCATCAGAATTATCTAGGTAACAAAATATGTCGGAGGCGTCGCAAAGGGTTTCACGATTGTATGTGGCATCGTTTTGACAGCAATAATCAATGCCGTGATGCAAGGGAAAATTCCCTCGCTATCTTTGTATGCAGCAGTCATTCTCGTTATGGCTTCGGTTTTCTTACAAGCCCGTGCAACCGCAGCCGCCAGCGCTGCTGCAGCAGCGGCAAAGAAAACGCAATGAAACCCGTTCGCCGTGTCATTTTCTTCACGATTCAATGCTTGCTAAGTCTGGCACAACACATACAACGATGTTCAAGATTGAGAACAAAGTTAAAGTCTACATTGGGACAACAGAAGGCCTTTTGGCTACTTAACAACAGCATACCATGATATCTTTTTTACTCAAAATGAATCGAAAGATGACTCCTTCTTCGGAAAAGTATAATGTTACTTCAATCAGGCATTTCCATGCATACATTACTAGTTTTTGTTCAACATTGGAATGAAATATTTATATATAGGAAAATTCGAGATCCAATACTTCTACTTGTCAGAAGCACAAGGGAATATATAAGTAGCGACTTCTAATTGTGAATGTTTTGTTGACAGATCCTTTTGCCTTAAACCGAAAGAACCTGTAAACGTATGTTCTCGCATGACGAAAAGAAGTTTAGAAGAACGAGACTTAAGAGCGTCCATACAACTATGTCTGCCAGTGCTGGGTCATAGTGATGTTCGTGATTTCCTCTAGCATCCGTCTGGAAAACGAAAACGTCCAATTACTTAGTCATCGGTTAATCATTTAGGATGAGGATGGATTGGCATTGCGAGCAGAGTAGTAGTTGAATATACGAGAGCCGCAGGAACGGTAACAATTGAGGTTTGAGCGAACAGGCACATTCGAATCAATAAGAATTTCATCTCTTACCACTGAGAGAGGTGGAACTGGCGTGCAGGATGTGACACCGGATCATTGACTACTAGTTCTGGCTTTATTTGTCCTCCTAGGTGATAATTTATATTTTTCAAAAATGACATTGAGATTGACATAACATTCCATACTAGAACCTAATCGAATTTATGAGCATCAAGCCAGATTTAGATAGAAGACTTTTCGGATGGACTCCATTGTCCCTTCCGTACTGCCGCATCCGATTACTTACTTATCTCCATTCATATGATGTTAATGTTGTCGTCGTCATCATTGGGTTATTTGGCGCTTCCTGATTCTGTTGGGAATCCGAGACTCTCTTATAACAAACGAGGTTCCTATTTCCTCTGAATAGATTATAATCGATGAACACCTGCACTTTCTTGTTTACCTACAAAACTGAGAAAAAAAAACCGAGAGGTCGTAACCAACCTATACCAAGTAGACGCTCTATTCATCTGTAAGTAATTAGAATTATCAACATTGGGATGCATAGGATTCTAGATTCAGCTGAAATAGACATATACTAGACACACAACTTAGAACGCACAACGTGTACAAGTCGGGCCTGCTGCGGCAGAGTGCTAGTTCCTAGGTACGTAGCGTACTCCTACGCAAACACTCGAAAGAATGATCCCTGCGACACCCGACTACGTGCTCGGGCTCGAGGGGCCAGCGAAGGACTTTCTCTGCGACCTGGAGGCAAATCATTACGGTGTCGAGTTCCTGGCATTCAAGATTCGATCTATAAATGAGGTACTAGAACAAGTTAGTTGTACCATCAACATTGTTGGTAGTTTCACTGCGGCACCATGCTCTACTAACTTTAGCTACATTCATACATTTGAAATTTTCTCTAGATTCCATATCAGAGAAACATGGAAGCTTAGTCGAACAGCAAACAAAGGGATGAGATATGATGAGTTTTTTCTGTGTTGTTCTTCATTCGTGGCTGTTAAATGGGTGATGTCGACACAAATAGAAAAAGCTATAATTATTATTGATGCAGCAAAGAGAATGATTGTAGTTGTTTTCTTCCACTTGCGTGATGTGAATAAAATCAGGACACCGGTGAGTCAAAAGTTCATTTTGACGTGCGTGCAGACGCCGCCGCGGAGGCCGCGCAACCACCACCAGCAGATCCAGACGAGATTAGAAGAGTGCGGTACCACTTCGGACCGGCCTTTCTTGATTTGAAGACCATCGGAACGGAGCTCGAGTTTCGTTGCACCAAAGAAGTTCGGAATTTCCGCATGATCGAGCGACACTTCTTCAGGGACGAGTATTTCTGATTTCCTAGCATTGTTTCGATTTTTGAAAACTCGCACTATATACTTAGTCGTTTCTGGCCTACGTACTTTATCCTACTCTAAGGCATGTTCTAGATCGAACCAACATGACCACAACGCACCAGGTGCATCAAGAGCTACGACTTTACCTTCCCCTTCTGTATGCCGAATAGCGTGAATACGTGGGAGATAATATATTCTATGCCAGAGGTGCTGGACGATCACTTGAAGGAACTGATAACTGCTCATCCCTGGGAGACCACATCAGACAGTTTTTATTTTGTAGACGACGAACTGATCATGCACAACAAAGCAGAATATTCCTACTCTCCAGACCTTCCGGAGCAGTAGCACGTTCTGCTCGAAAGGATTCCCAGCAAGCCGTCGTGAAAGTTTTTTTGATTGATCGATGATCTTGATCACCTGAACCTGAACGAAGGAACATAATTACTAAAGATAACTATACAAATTTACAGTTGTACCAGCTAGCGTGTAGAAGTTTCTTGTGGTGGAAAGTCGAAAGTAACCAGGGCTTGTCAGATTGTTCATATTGACGGCGTAGAAATGGATTTAGGATGGTGCAGCGTCTTTCGAAGATACTTGCACTTTCTGCTCGCACCAATTCTTGGATCCCGGCAATCACGGAAGTTGATGTGAGAGCGAACGAATACTTATGTGCTGCTATAATTGAGGCGAACGTCTCCACTTTCCTACGTACAATTTTTCTCTTCAGTTCGTTTGCAGAAGTGTCGTGGCTTCGAATCTTGGTCAGCTTGTAGCCCTCTGTCGTTTCCCGCCACATCGTCTGATCAGAAAACGTATTTTCAGCTGCAGCTTCAATTGTATAAGGACAACATCCATGAATTGTATCAGGGAGTCATTCTCCCGGCTCGCTCTCGATGGCTTTCAGTATGTCTGTGATGAAATTAAAATAATAGCTTCTTGTTCCCCGCCCTCAATTGAGATTCCCCATCCCCTCAATTGAGATCCCTCTTCTATGGTATTGACGATGGGTCTATTAATTTCTATGTATCTATAATATAATGTGTAAGTAGGTAATTACTCGAAAAGATTAGCTCCTCGTCCTTCCCTCATTGATGGTCCTGCGCCTCGGCATGAGAAAGAGGTCAGGAGCCAGTCTACGGTACTGAGATATATATTTTTAGAGAGTGCATGAGCGGGCACACGTAAGTAACTACAGTCGGATTGAAGAACGTAATTCTAATTTGATTCGTTCCACGAACGGCAATGTTTTAAGTTTGATTTAGTGTGGGGGGACATCTCAACTTGTTTCTCCTTAGTGCTCCTCTTAAAAATCTGCGAACCTCATAAGTATCGCGATGTCGGAATACAGATGTGGATGTTGGTGTAGACAATGATGTGGTACAGTCATTCGGCTTCGGCCCGTTCCTTTTTGTCGAATGATTCATTCCGACTGACATAAGTAGAGGGGCTTACAGTGGATCATCAGAATGGTCGTTATTTTATCGCAACGTCGTGGTTGACAATTAGAACATCAAGGGTCCGCATAAGTCGGCACTAGTTTTACGGCACCACCAAAGTTGACAGCTCATTTTCATCGTCCTCTGCGATGACTTTTCAGCACACAAAGACCACGGATCGAGAGATAGCCTGCTGAAGCTGATGCAAATCATGTTTATTTAATTAACTTCGTTCCCAACAGCTAGCAGCTCCAGCTGATTATATAGACATTTTTACGCTCCTGTCGTCTAAGGAGTTTGTAAACAAGACCTAATTTTTTTTTCGCAATGGCTGTGCTCTTTTGAGCGCAAGGAGTTAAGGCATCCTGACTCTGTACTAGTGAACAATGCAAAAATCATCCCGCGAACTGGAAGAAGGCAGGAGAGTGTGTTATTTGTTCTGGACGAAGATCCTAGAATGAGTCCGTTGCCCCTGTGCGATCAGTATACCAATCGTAAGTAATTATAGCGAACAATGCGAGAGAGAACAGTCATTAAAGGCATTTGCGCACAAAACTGGCACTGGAGGAAGGCTTTGTTGTCGTAGAGAAACTTCTCTACTGAGTACTGCGAGCGAGCTTTACCGAGAAGAAAAATCATTGCTTGCGCAAGAAGGGTCTCTGGTGGAATGCGGTGCATGCTGGGAAAAAACGATATATTTATAGTAGTGTGTGAGCTCTATTCGTATTCTCAACATGCAGCCTGTTTGTTGGACCAATTTTCAGAAATGAGTACTTGCTCTGTAAGACACAATTAAACGACACAGTCAGACCCACATAGCTAAGACTGGACTTGTTTATCAGCATTATGTTTTCGCACGATTTGATTTTGAGATGGAGGATTTTTTTGATATGCCGAGCCGCATCTATTGACAGACCGCCGTCACTACGCATTGCAGATTCTTCGGCGAACAATGACGATGCGACCACGACCCTCGAGGCGAAGGGAGCTCGTACTGGCATACTTTTGCGGGTGCTGGTTTTCGATCGTCCAGCGAGGATTATCTTTCCAAGAAAATCTCGATAAAGTTCAAGTTGTAAATGCTGGCAGACGAGATCATGAGACCTCGGACTTACATACGAGGCGCATCTTTGGACCGGGAGTCGTTGATGATAGGGTAGAATATGTAGCACGTCTAGATGATGTGGTCAAAAGCGTTTCCAGTGGCTCGGAGAAGGCGTTTGCAGAAAGAACTAGGGGAAGATATGAGGGAAAAGGTTTCAGCCCCGGCCGCTTTGAGGAGTCGAGTGACCTCACAACCGGAGGCAGGAGAGGGACTCAGGACACTAGAAGCAGAGAGGAGGCTATGCAAGAGGCTGATTTTAAGAGGGAGCGGCGACAAGACAAGGGAGCGGATGCCGCTCTAAAAAGGCTTTTTCGAGGGCGAAAACTTCTCACAACAGCAAGCAATCATGGAACAAGCGCAACGACTTCATCCTCAGATCAAGATCGCGAGATTACGCAAAAATGGTCCTTCGCAGAGCCAGCTGCAGCTTTTGCGGCATATATGAGAGGCCGTGGAGAAGGTTCAACGACATCAGGTACGCTGTCTGGGCTGTCGTCGACCGATCGTATCATGCAACACACGCTGCATCCGCTTGCAAAGCGCGCGCTCGTGTGTGGCGCCGGTGAATATTTTGATGGTGGCGGAATAGAGAGCATGCTCGTAACAGGCGAAGAAATGATTCCGTCGGCTCTGTTCTGCAAACTCTGCCCACCCGGCGAGTATTCACCACCGCTGCCTTTGCGACGCGTGGCAATGTGGGGTAACAGCTCTTTCCTGCGTGGAGATCGGCAAACCACGGACCCACAGGCGGGAGTCGTGCAGCACCTTGGAGCCGCACGCGACTGGCTCCTCTTTCCACTCGATGGCACCGACCTTGCAATTCCAGAATCTGACTGGGCCATTTACGACGCTGACCGCGTCGACGCTGCGTCCGTGACTTCAAATGGTGCACGCTGGCTGACGATTCCCTCACCCCTGACGCAAGTGGTAAGGACTCGATCGGTCGTCGCTCATGTGAATGATGGTTCTCACGGGTCATCTGCTACGACAGTTGAAGAATACGACTTCCTGCCACAGTGTCTGCGGTGTGGGCCACACGAGGTGACGCGGTCAGGTCAGGGTAGTGCAACCGCGGCGGACTGCATCTGTCAGCAGCAATTTTATTGGAACCGTGCACGCAAACGGTGCGAGCCGTGCGTTCGCGGAATGGTGTGCGTGTGGGGTCCAGAGACCGTTTCAAAAACCATGCAGGAAAGCATAGTCGCGTTGCCCGGCTACAAGTCCGTGCCCCGAGGAGACCTATCCCTGGACCGGAATGCGCCTTTTCTTCTAGAGAGTACGGAGGGCCTGCGTGACATGAACGGTTTCACACTATTCAATTATGCATGGATAATCAAACTGTAAACTGTTTCCGTACAACTATCTGGCTGTCCGGAAGGTACTTACTTACTTTAAACGGACCCAGGATCGTCAATTCCTTCCCGAAAAATGCTGAAACAAACCTTTCTTGGGAAGCACTTTGTCATTTATTCGAAGAATTTTTCACCATGATCTGCCATTATATTTTTCTACTGATGATTGCATACCCATATAAGTACGTTTTTTATTGTTTTTTGAATTTTCATGTTTGATGCGGTGCTAGCATGGACCTTCCGGTAGTAGACGAGCAGAACAAGAATGAAATAAAGATGCTGCACATTATGTCGGACGGATTGAAGCTGCGGTGCCCTGGAGGCGAGGACCAATGTGGCAACGTAGATCACATAGGACCGACGTGCCGGCGGTGTGTGAGCACGGCCGGGTATGACGGTAAGCTGTGCAGCCCCTGCGACAGAAACGCTGTCGGAAAATTCGTCTTGGAAAATCACGCGCTCACCATGGTGCGTGCTTAGAATTATATTTATTTGGCTATTGCAATCACAATCTTATCGTCATCATCAATACCAAAACCGTCTTCCATTTTGTACTTTTCGTCATCAAGGATGACCGTTCTCGGAGCCGTTGATCTCGATGGTTCATTGAACAACGAGAAGCGCAAGAAAAATCGGATCAACAATAATCGCATGCAGGTAATTGGCTTCGTTTTGACCTGCATCATGCTCGGTGCTGTGTACATGCTGACAGTCGGACACGAGGTTTCCTCAAAAGCCAGCCCTGCGCTGTTCACGGGCACTTTTCTTGGCATGACGGTGCAGACATTCCAGACGCTCTCGTTGTTCAGTACGATGAAGGTAGCATGGCACGACGAGTTTCGCAAGATGCTCAAGGTCGTGCGAACCCTGTGCTTACTTGAGATCCACGAGATGGGTGTCGGGTTTGAGTGCGTTGCAAGTGGGAACTCATTCCGGCACTACGTGGCGCGCATAACACTCCCTTTGGGCGTGTTTTTCATCTATTTTGGCGCGTATTGGCTGGCGCGGAGGCAGGAGCGCCAGGCTGAGGCAGCAAAACGGAACGAGTGTACTGATGAAGAGATGAGACTGCAACAGCAACGGAAGGGTCCGGATGCGAGCATCAAGAAGGATGAAGACGAGGAAATCGCTGACACTTTTTTTCGTTCTCCGCCTGGATCAAAGACGTCTTTTGCGAAGGTTGTTCCGAGTATAGACAACGAAAAGGGACGAGACGACGTGACCCAAGTGAATACCTCAAATTTCCGGGAGGGATCACACTCAGCTCCTCCAACCCTTCTTGAGGCGGATGGATCGGGGTCCGAGAAAAAGGAGCGCAGACGCTCGCGACAAGGTTCCAATGCGCGACCCGATCACGTACGCTCTCAATGGGAACACTTGACAGTGGCCACAGGTCCCACCGCTGGTGATCCGGGGCCTGCAACGTCTTAAGGCAGATTTCTTTGATTGTTTTTTTTCATCAGATACAGATTGACGTTTGTCAAGTCAGAAAATCCTCAGAAATATTGCTGATGCTCGCCTCCCAACATCTAATCATGGGCGTCTCCTGTGCGCTCCGCCTTTGCTCGATCTCAATCAACGTCGAGTGCGGGGATGCTGAGTCGGGGTGCAAGTGGCATGGCAACTCGAAGGAGCGCATCCGGGACACTTCTCGGCGCGGCGGAGAAGTCTTTGAGGGCGCATCACGCAAGCGATAGCAGAAGGTCGTCGGGACAAGGCTTCTCTGCACGTTCTACGCTTGCGAGTCTGCTTCCGGTTCGCAGTAGCCACGAACTTTCAGCAGAGCAAGACGGCGGGAAGGATTTCGCCAGTTTTCTGACGACATGGACGTCGTCAAGCAAAAATACGAGTGGTTGCATGTTGTTATCACATGCTGCTGAAGCCGAGGATAAAAATGCAAGAAGCACAGACCAAGAGACGAGACCAGATTTGCATCCACGACACAATGAGACTGACATGTATGAACATGATCAGCAGGACGGGTATGGAAGTGATGCGCAGTCGACTCATCAAATCCGCCAGAGTGTTGACAGGCGAAGCATCTGCCAATCTCGAGAAGAAGCCAAAGGAATATCAGCTACCGCTTCAAGGGATAAGAAGCATGTTGCAGAAAAAGAAACAGCAGGAGCTTGCGCTGACGAGGCGAAGAGAACAAGTGCTGTCACGGCGTCTTCGCGGTGCAGCCAGCGGAAATCCCAATCGAAAAAGAACTTGCTTTTTCTGGCACAACTAACAGCCTTCCAACAAGACTCATCTGTGAAAGCGAATAGAGCTGCGCTGCGTGCTGGTGAATCGGATCAACTTCTACTGATATCGCCAAATCGTCGGCGTGCATCTGTCGCTGCAGAGCAGCTTGCGCTCTTGGGTGCGAGTCAGGTGGATCACTGGTGGAACAAGTTGCAGCGTGCCTATCGCGGAGTATGCAACGAGATTTCGTACGAGAAGATTTTCTGCTGTTGCGGCTTCTTTGCGCAAGCGTTCTACATCAGCTTTGCCGCGCTCGGGCTTGTGCCTTTCGTTTGCTATTCCCATCCTCAGAGTCAGGACCCAGCATCGCTGCTCCCGCGCGAGCCATCCGGTGCGACAGGAGGTGCATCAGGTACAGGTTTAGCTGCTTCTCCGGCAACACCCGGCTCCACGCTGTTCGCGCCTCTCTGGTCGGCATTTTTCGGGCAGGGCGCGGATGGAAATGATCCTGAGCAGGGAAGCATGGCATCTGATGCCAACATGCAATACTATGAGAGCTACAGGCATTTGTACGACGCGACGACGCGGGTTCAGTTGAAGTCTATCGATGGTTACGAGGATGTACTTTGTTCATGGGATGATCCAGAATGGCGAAAGTTTGTGGCGGCGGCGATCTTTGCGATAATTTTGTGGCCAGTCGGTCTCATGGCTGCAGCTCTCTACCTGATAAAGATCGCGCCAGAGCGTAGTATGACGGATCCAAAATTTCTTGTCCAGACCCGCTTCCTCTTCTACAGATTTCGACCGGAGCGGTACCCATTCTTTCGTTCTTGTGTTTGCTTTGAATTTTAATTTGATGCAGAGTTATAAATTTCTACATTTGAATGATAAAAATTCTGGTAACATCTTCATGGGATACTCCGACTTTCGCAACAAAGGGTATTTTTATATATAGACGTTGTTGTTGAGTATCGTTTATTTTTGCACAGAGCACACGCCACGACACGCCCGCTGCAGGTACTACTGGGGTGTTTGCCTTCAGATACGGAGTTTGCTAACGGTATTGTCGATCGTCGTTGGACCAGACTTCCCGCTTTATCAGATGAGTCTCCTGTGGCTTTTGTTCGTGGTCGCTTTGGTCATTCAGGTACTTTTGCGGCAACCTGTTAAGTGAAGATGTGCAGCTCTGCTTTATATATTGGTCGTCTAAGATGAACTATGTATTATCATTTGGGATAAACTCATACTCATTACTCAGAAGAAGGACAGATGAGACAGCGGTCTACTAGATTGTCATTAATCTTCGTGGAATATTGTTCGATTTCAAACTGGACAGAGAGAGCGAGGTCAAGACTCATTTCCAAATGTTCCTTTCTGATATTGATAATTCGGAATCAGAAAAGTTGATATATTCTCCATGCACAAGAGCAAGAATATTAATCACGAGTTAGGTTCACGTATGGCCTTGGCGGGATGACACACTGAATATGCTGGATACTGGGCTTCTGGTTTTCTTACTGGTTCTTACGACATGCGCCTTCCCGATGATCCCGGTCTCTGAGCAGGAACGGAACTTCTTCCAGCAGGTTGTATCGCACGTCTTCATTCTTTTTCTACTCATGATGCTCGTCGTTCTCGGGTACGGGACAAACATGGTCGCAGCCGCTTGGTTCACACGGCGCGCTCGACGGCGCGCAGAGCAAGAACGAAAGCGGGCGCTCGAAGTGGCCGCTTTAGGAGGCGCGAGCGCTAAGACATCGATTTGCGACCTGGTAGGGATTCGGTCAGAGGGCGACGATACTGGCGAGATGGAAGAAACATTGCGTACTGGTAGGAAAGAAAAGAAAAAGCAAACGTCTGGCAGGAGTTCCAGCACAGTAGAAATGAAGACGGGAGAGAGCAGGTGGTGGCAAAGAGAGACGGTAACGCAATCGACAGCGAATTTACTTACAACTTTTTCTTACATTGCAAAGAACGGCAAGGAACGTGCCATTTCACTGATTTCCTCATCTCCGAGTAGTGCGATCGTCAAAGGAATGAATCTGGAAGATGCATCTTCATCATCGTCTTTATCCTCGTCCACAACATCAACTACGGAGAGGCGCCGGCTGCGGAAGTCTACACTTTTCGGATGTGCCTTTTGGACGTCTAGCATGTGCCGTTTTCGACGCGAGGCAGGATTTGCACTTCGGAGGCTCCTCGTCTGCCTCGGTTGGCTCCCGCAAGAGGCGCTGGAACGAACACGGTCAGATCGGGCTTCGCGCCGTCGTTCGGGGACTCGAGGTTTCGGGAACTTCGTTGTCAGCGCCCACGAAAGCGACCGCGAGCTGCACATCCGGGAGGTGGCCAGCGATTGGCTATCCGCGCAGCAAGCGCTGACGCAGATGTCACCAGAACAATTCGAGGCACTCATCGATCGCCTCAGTTTCTACGAACTGAAGAGTGTGGAGAGCGTCTTGTGTCTTTTCGAGCGCCATATAGAGTGTAACGGCATCCTCTTCAGCGACGCAGGGGACGCTACCAAGAAGAGCACTGGTCGGCGGAGGCGCTCGACATTTGCCGGTATTGGCCTGGGTACCCGTCTGGAGCTGTCGCCGGCGGGTGCTACGAGTCCACTAAAAGTGCTTCCGATGCTGGCTAATGCCCCTGTTGCAGCAAGCAAGGGAGCTTGCGGCAAAGAAGTAGAGGCCGACGAGAACGCCTCATCGCAAGAGGAAGATGATATTGCAGACCACCAGGTAGCTTCCACAGAACTAGAAGCAGGCTCGGTTTCATCCCGAGGTGACCTAAGCCAACTGCGTGGTCCCTTCGCAGATGACGAAAGAAGTCGACGAAGTAGTCGCACTGTCTGTTCGATCAAGAAGCAGGAGCGAGGAGGAGGATTATTGAATTGCCATCCCAGTTCGATCAAGAATGGATGCAACGACGAGGCGTCAGTATCGTCTGCGGTATTGGGAATCCCCGACTCCTCGACGAGGACGAAACATTTTTTCCCACCAGAGAGCATTCCTCCGAGCACCAGCCCTTGCGACATTTATTCATCGACGTCCTTGCGCGTCGATCCGTCGCTGGGAAACGAGCCACAAAATGCGCGTAAGAGTTCAAACTCATTTTGGATACAGGACCAAGAGCAAACAGACCCGACCCTTGGAAGCTCTCTGCCGAGTCACAACCGCAGAATTCGCATCACACCACCTCAGACGGATGTTTCAGAGGCTGTGCGTGAGCGGGTGGAGGTGGGACAGCAACAGGAGAACGGGAGCACTAAGCTTGAGCGTCGTATCTCGAGACGACGAAGCAGCTGTAGAATGTCGCCAGGCAGCGATGGAGGATCTTCGCGCTCTAGTGGCGGAGGACGGCACCCTAGCATTAGTCGTGATCCGGATTTTCAAACCTCTGTCACACAAAAGGAAAAGCTTTCTGGTGAGATTAAGGAGTATTCCTCTTCGTCGTGTATGGTCACTGCCAACAGGACTTCAATGTCCCCCCTCCCGAGCATTGCGGTAGTTTCTGTCGACCCCTCGTCGGGTGGTGGGGCGATGCTGAGACCGCCAGAGGTCCGCCTTGAAGTAGACCGCGCTCCGGCTTCGTCAACGTCGCTTCCGTCTCGCCGCGTGAGCGGGCAGTCGAGCGGGTCCGAACATCGACGTGTGTCTAATGCGGCCACAACATCCCCCGCAATATCTTCGGGAGGACTGCCACGTTCAGCTACGCCTCGACCGTCGATCGTAGTCGCAACTGAACACCAGCTTCTCGAGTTCTTTCCGAACCGAAAGTCGTCTCACGCTATTCTTGAGTCTTGGTCTCGTGATAGGCCTCGCCGCAACAATAGCGACAGTGCCGAGTCGGGAACGACGCCAAAAAGTGCACGAGACGGTCGAATTCCGCGAGTGCAATCGTCGCTCTCGGCTTCTCGCCGAAGCAGTGTAAGTTGCAACGAGAGGGCAGCAGCAGGATCAAGATCAGATGGAGGGTACCATCGAGACCGAGGCGCAGGGTCAGCCAGAGGAACAGAGACGAAGGAACTCGTGCAACAAGTAGCAGAATCGAGGCCGGGGGATGAACGACTCGATACAGACGGACCTAAACAACTTGGTACAGTGGCGCAGCCCACTGACACCGGCGCGCAGCTGCATGGAGGAGCAGAAGACTATAGCAGCAGAAAAGGCTATCCTAGCTCCATTGAGAGCAATAGGGATGTGGCGGGGGTGAGGGTGGACGCTGCGACGGAGCAGGAAAATAAGAAGCAAACGGACGCTTCTCTCCACTCTTCAGCAGGGTATGCTCTTGGCAAGCGACGGCAGGCGCCAAAAAAGAGCGTCAGCTTTGACATTTCCTCTTCGAATAACGCATTTTCGCTGCAGAATACCGATGATGTATTCGGGCGTCGAGATAGAATCTTGACAGATCATGTCCTGAAGACCGACGCAGCTGAGAAAGAAGATGCTCATCTTTTAAGGGCTGACGAAGGGCCCAGCAGCAGCAGGAACAAGAATCCAGTAGGAGAGACGTCCGCGGATGTTGTCGTCGACGATTTCAGAGCAAAAGACGTCAGCGAAAACCCAGACATTGACCGTGAGAGGGCCGAGAACGGAGAACGCATGATTGACAGCGTGTCGCGAAGACGTCGAAATAGTTCGATGTTCCTCTTCCAGCTAAATCGTGACTTCAAGTCCTCCAGTCGTCCTACTGGAGCAGAAGACGAGGCACAGGCTGCTACGGATTCGGGGGAACAGCGAGGATCGGCAAAGTCAACTCACAGAAAAAGCAAGAGCGATTCCCTCGCGAATGTGGTCGCGGCGATGCGTCTCGCGAGGCCAGGCAGCAAGTCTTCGCCAAAAGCAGAGGAACCTTCAGCTCTGCTGGGGTTTGATGCCGGTGGAGGTGGCTTCGGAACGAGTGGCGGCAGCAGGAGTAACGGAAAGAGTCGGAGTCCTTCAGGGGTAGGTCAACTTGAGGACGAAAGTGGCGCGGATCGTCCAGGTGGACGCGGGAGCGGGGAAAGTCGTGCTTCCAAGCGCTGGGGAAGCATGCACTTGTTGATTCCACCCTCCACCATGCTCGGCACAAGCACGGCGGAGAGCACATCCGGCAAGGGATCGTCAAGCAGGCCACCGTCAGCACCGCGAAAGCCGACTCCAAAGTCGGAAAGGACTAGCCCGATCGAAGAAATGGGGCACATTGATCTCATCGGTGGAAGCAGTCGCCGAAAAAGTGCGCTGAATGCTTCGCCGGAAGGAATCAAAGTGTCTAACATTATGGCTAGAAGGATAAGGACTGCATAAAGACCGACAAGAAGAGCAATAGAAATTGGATGAGTCTGGTCTCGGTATTCTGTTCGCCGTAAAGCCCTGTCGTTGCTGTATAATGGAAATAAGAATAATTCAGCTTTACATTTACTCAAGAAATGCTAGGACCGAATCTCATATCAAATCGGTAGTCATCTGGTTATGTCGGACTTGGATGTATTTGTGTTGCTTCATCTAACCACAGTTTGAGCAATTACAGCAGCGGCAACAATCTCTCGTCTTCTGGCGTTTCCGCGTCACAAGGTGTGGGGCAGCCATGGGAAAAAGCGCAGTCCGATTCACTGGGCGGACACGCGAGTAGAAGTACAAGATCCGCTAGTATTCACGTGACTCCGTCTGCGTCGACGGCTAGTACTAGTAGCGGCCAGGCTCGGCGCCAAACAGTGCAACAGCCGATGGCTCCACTTGCGTCGGCAGGCCACCAGGTCCTGTCGCAGCCGGGTAACGAAATTCGTCCTGGTGGGGCTCTTTCTCTGGAACAGGAGCAGATTGGCAACAGTATCTCCACCACAAATGATCATAGCGGAGGTGACGGGGCGTCGAAGTCATGGTTGGAAACCACCACAGCTGGGAGTGTTGTCGGTTCGAGGAAAAGCATCGATATTGGTCAGCTGGAGCAAGCAGCGCGACTGCGAGAAGAGCGGAAGAGCAGTATTATTTCTGAGAAGAGTGCGTGTGCGAGTCGAGTTCGCCGTCACAGCATGCTTGCCGGTGGTGAGTTGCCCACACGGCAGCACCTTGATGCGAGGAGTTCGACTACAGACGGTGGTGCGGGCGATTCTCTGTCGCCGGCGTCTTCTCCTGGTGGTACGGAGGGTGGTCGTAACAAGTTTCGTCGTGCCCGCAACAGACTGCGCATTACGCACTTACTCAATTCGTCCTCCCGATCTTCAACAAAGGGAAATGAGTCCGGTATTCCGCGACTAGAGTCTTTCTCGTCCTCTGCGTCAGTCATGTCTTCGGGCTCGGGACCTCCCGGTCCCGTCCCCACTAGCGCCTTGCCGCTCAGCCGACCTTCCGTTTCCGGCATGTCGGGTGTTTCATCCATTATGTCCTAAAAATAGCACAATGATGAGACTTGATGAACACTGACCATACGACTCAAAAATATTCCCTCAAAGAAGAGATATGGCACCGCCGAGAAAAAATAGTTAGATAGATTTATAAATATATATTGTAAGAATAAGATACCTGTCCTCTAATTTCACTAGCGGCAATTCGAGGATAATGGAACATGCGTCCGAATTAAAGAACTCCGGCGCGGCGAATTTACTTGCACTTGGTGGAGACCACAAAAGTTTTATTTTGTAAGGTCTAAGATTTTGGATTTTTGACTGAAAGAGTCTAGTTTTTGACTTCAAATGTCTAACTACTCATGTATACGAAGGGAAAACAATAAAAATGATTCCATATTAAATTAGTTCTGAAAATCGATCAAGATCAAGATGACAAAAACAGATACGTCAATACAAAAGAGAAGCAAAGTTTTATTCTTGCTTGATCGTTCTCAACTTTACTCATTTAGTTGCTTGTTCCGTGGCGCAATATTGTGGGTAGGTTTTCTCTCTTGAAATTTTCCATAGCCTTACCGAATGTGTCCGATGCCGATGCTTGCGTTTCTCCCACTTTCGAGTGTGTCTGTTCATCGTTTTTGTTCGTAATACGTGCTGACATAAATTGGAGATTCATATTTGTTAGGTATCTACCTGATTGACACCGCCTACTTGCGCATACACGTAATTTTGCTTAGTTTGCTCCAGTTTCCACCACCCGACTAAACGCAACGCGATATTTCTGGGATGAGATTTCGGCTGGATCGGTGTATCAATTAAAGTGTTTAGTTGAGGACGCAATGTTATTCGTCATGCATTATAAGCTGAACCCTAGCAAGTAACTAGGCGTGATGCAAAGGTTCAGCGTCCTCAAACATTGAATCCTATCAATCTATCAGTATCAATCTTGCTTACATAAAATATTATCTTCAATTAACATTTAACAATTTGCTCCCGTCTGATTGCAGTTTCAAATTTTGCATTATTTGGTATTTGTCTGCAGTCGTGTCTAATTGTCAAAGACACGGAGAACTGCATCGTCTAGTTCTTGTTCAGTTTTTGTTTTATTGGACTACAAGAAATTTGCGATTGCTTGCCATTGCCATATTTATGACTCTATCTATCTACTACATAAGTAAGTTGTTCAAGTAAAGAGATGTCTATGTATGGTAATCTCTTCAGTTTTATTTGAGATGATGTGAAGGATATGGGACAGTAAAGAGTCATCATTATCCGCACAACGGGGTGGCTCCATGCACGGGCTAGGCAGTCGCTCATGAGCATCGCCACCGCGCGTCATGATTAGGCCGATGGCTGTTTCGAGCGTAGAGATGCGGCAGTCGCAGGTGCGGGGAGGACGGTGGCCCAGCCCGTCGCCGGCAGGTACACCCGTCGCCGGCAGGTTCACCGGACAACACTGGGGTCACCGTTTGGGCGTTCTCGGAATACAAAAAAAAAAAAAAAGGTGCGCTGTGGAGGCAAACTGATTGACTGGCCGACTGACTGCTTGATGAGCATCCGGCTTGCGTGCCTAGCCCAACGCGGAACCCTCACACCAGTGGCATTATTGTACTGTCCGGACCCTTGCGCCTTCCAGTGACTCCGTGTCGGGAGACGCGACGGGTGGCGGAAGTCGGGCCTTTTCGGCGGTGGAGAAGTGCGGCGAGAGCCGGCTCAGCATGCACCGAGGTCCCTGGCGTGGGCTTCAGCGTGGTAGACTGTGAACGAGGAGGGATAGATAGGCTGGCCAAGTGCCCGCGTGGCATTGTCCTGCGATCGGCCTGGGGTGGGGTTCTCTCCCTCGGCTGAGTCGTGAGGGCCCAGCCTTCAGTAGCCCGACACAGCGCAAGCAAAGCGGGCAGACTCCAAAGACAACCGCAGCTAGTTTGCGCTGGAGGTTCCGCGTGATAGCATAGCCTGCGTCAGGTGGCTAGCGTAGCCTCTGGCCTTCTACTATGGATGATCTTTGTGGGCTAGATCAGCGGGGGCACAGGCGTGCTCGCACAGGCCAGAGCTGGCCCTGGGTCTGTTAGTTCCTTCGTTATCCAGCGCCGCCGCTCGTTAGACGGCCGCATACAGTTGCTTGACTGATTGCCTGACATCTACAGACAACGCTTACGAGCTAAAAAATGTAAGGGGTCGCTACAACTAATTCCAAGAAGTGTAGCAGTGCAGTTGTGAGCAGTGTCATCCACTACATATAGAATTATTCAAGCATCATCCTCTTCCTCAGAAGCGAGTTGATGATCAGACGAGTAAGAAACTTTCTTCGCAGTCAAAATTAATAGTGTAGTAGGCACTATCAAACGTCGGAATCCCCCCGAGAAGAGCACTGGTCCGAGACCTGCGTCGGGACCGCAGGAGACTGGCACTGGAATGCAAGGCAGCACCGCGCATCGATCTATTTGCAGAGGCGGTAATCAGTAACCCTTATCGGATGTCAACAAACACCAGCCACATTCGATTGGCGTAGAACGAATCCGCATCCAGTTGTCCAGGGATAGATCAAGAAGAGCGGTAGTTGATTTTTGTTTGCCGTTTTGGTATAGGTATAATATCATATTAGATATTAGTATTTATAGCGTTAGTAATTTTTTCAAGACCAAAAAGTCTCCTCAAAGGGGCCTCCTTAAGGAGCTTCTTTAAGAAAATTGCATCCCTTCTAAGCCAGCCGCGCGGCGCTAGCTTGATGACTTAACGGCTTGCTTCGTTTGTCATATCTGTCTAGTTGCTAAGTGCTAAGGCTAACCGATGCCCAGCGCAGCGGGCTCTTGATGGGCCCGCTTTCTGGGCATGTACAAGTACAACAAGTAGAAGAGAGTCTAACATTCGAGAGAAATAACATTGAAATTTGAATTTTTGTTACTTACCTGTTTCGGACTTAGAAGATTAAGTAGATCATCAAGTAAAGCATACTATCGAGATTCTTAATATTTCAGCCAGCATCTTCTTCCATTTCCATCATCGTCACTGCACCATTTTGCGTCTTCATTAACAAGTTACAATCATTCATATGTTGTTCATCAAGTAGTATTCCAAGTTTTCAGATCCTTTGGTCGCAACATTAATATTTAATATAGTGACTGACCCTAAGTGTAAGTAGAGCTAGAGCTAGACTAGAGGCAGTCGTTTGTGTATTCAACTAATGAGTTGTGATAGTGGAGGTCCATCAAGAGGGTGTTGATCTTGACGAGAGAACGGGATAGTGTATGACTTTATCAAAGCTTAAGTTTTTGCTTCGATATTGGTTACAATGCAACGCGGGAAGCAAAGAAAGGCAGCTCATGTCTAACCCACACTGGAAGGCAAAAGTTTCGACATCCCACGTGATTCGAAGCCTTACTAGATGGACAGGTGTGGAGATAAGACGATGCTGTTATTTTGATTTTCTTTCGTGGATTTCCGTTTCGCTTTCGTCGTGTAGGGGTTCTACATATTATTTTGGTTTTCCGTATCCGGGCAGAATCTGTATATCAAGTGTTCGCTCTTATGTCATAAGACATGCTTCGGGACTTGTTCTGGTCTGGGCACCGACTATTTCACATTTCTCGCAGTCGTGTTGCCTCTCATGTCACGACGACCTGAACAGACAGAAAGATCACCGTAGAGTGTTGACAACCAAGACGATCATGATTTTTATATCAGAGGATTCTCGGATATCGACATAGCGCCATTGGCATTGTATACGGAAAAAATGACATCAAAGATGAGATCAAACATGAACTAGATGCATCGCTTCGTTGCAGAATAGCAAGTTGGTATTTTCGCCTCTGTCCGGATTCACGGAGCATCTTTATGTTGATTTGCATACAACTGATACTGACTTATCTTTTAGCATTCGCAGCTCGAATCTCAAGAATGCCAGTGGTTTGATGTTGTATGTTGCTAAGAAAGGCGGGCTTCACTCTCCTCTTGGGGGTGGACGCAGTATCTTTCTGAGAAGTACACCGTCCTTGTTCGAGACGCTGGAATCCGACCAGCAGGACTGCCGATGAGTGTGGGTGCAGGGTTGGGTCCGCGAGCCGCGCGGGTTGCCAGAAGCAACAGCTGGAAACTGCCTCCAAAGAGTACCTTTTGGGAATCAGTGCGCCCACCTGCGAAGCAATCGACACAGCCGAGCAAGCGTAAGCGCGCAAGGAATGAGAAGCAAGGCAGCGGAAGTGAGATAGCGGACGCTGATCGAATTCTTCCGGAGCTACATGAGGAAGATGACTTTTACGTGTCTGCAGAGTCCGCGAGCGCGACCCACTCAGCGTCGGACACATCGCCGTTTGCCAATAACGAGTATTTGCAGCAAGTGTCGGAGGTCGGTGATGCCCGACATCAAACGCGGCGTGGAAAAAACGAAAAATACAGAGACAAAGCTCTTAGTACGTCAAAATCTGAGCCCGAACCGCCTCGCAAGGCGTATGACCAGGTTGACCACGACGACGAAGGAACATGGGATATGGATTCGGCAGAGCACTGTAGATTAAGTCCAGATTTTCGCTATCAATCTGGCTTGAGTTTGAGATACTATCCCGAAGGAAGTCAACGCCAAGGAAATGGGAATATCTAGGGATCAATTTCAACTCAGGTTACTTATGATAAAAATGCGGAAGCTACTATTTCTAAGTACAAATACAGTTACAGAAGGTATCACGTCGGATAATGGATCACTAGATGCAGAAGCTTGGGAAAAGTCTTTTGCGTCGGAGAGGAATTCTTCAGTTTCAGCGGTCGCAACCAGCATCTTTGGGAAGGGTGCTGATGCTCTCTTATCGTCTGTAGCGTCCATCTCGTGTCCAGCGTTGTCGAGTAGGCGCCATCAACGAGTAGTACAAGCACATGCGGAAGATGATGTTGAGGTGGAAGGTATTACCACGACAATAGGTGAAGAAAATACATCTGCTAGCACCTGGAGGAGGTCATCCGAAGTGAGTGCCGCATCCAATGATCATCCACAAACAGCTTCCTCGTCTAGCACCTCCGTTTCAACTATAACGCTTCCGCAGAATCCAGCAGTGCGTACCTCAAATGACCTTGTGGAAATGCAAATGGCTGAGGAAGCAGTATCGTTGATGACGCTACAGCCTGACCAGATCGCGCTCAACGATGACCTGGTGCAGGCCAAGACGACGGGCCAAATTCTAAATCTTATGCGCGCCGCGTTTCGTAAGGACGAAGTCGCTTTGCTGGCGAGGGAAGAGGAGATGACTACAGCAAAGGAAATTGGGCAACTAAGATCTTCGTCACCAATTAGTACCGCAGAAACAGACTCGATAATTGCTGGAAGCAAACAAGGCTCACAAACACGAGGTAGTTCTGTGGATGCTGTAAACCTCTGCACCGCCCTTCATCGTCTCGCAAAAGTGACTGGTGTGTCACAGAACTCGGGTTCGCGGGCGAGGTTGGTAACGCAGCCTGAGTTTACGCAGTTGTTATCCGCTTGCGGAGACCGGGTGGACGCTTTCTCGGCACGCGGCTGCGCGAACGTGCTGTACGCTCTGACACGACTCCGCCACGTGCCCGTATGGATGCCGAAACTCTTGAAGAAAGCGGAAGAGTCTTTACCGTTCTTTGAGCCCCAGCAGCTTTCTGCGTGTATCTACTGTTTAGGAAAGGCACCCGCGTTGTACGCGAGTCAGCAGGGTCTCGCGCTGCGCGACGCCTGCCTAGAGCAGTCGCAGGCGGCAGCTTCGACCTTCACGACACCAATGGAAATCGTCGGGGTCGCAACGGGCCTGTCAAGACTGCTGAAAGATCATCGGCCTGCACGTGGCGCTCGTGGATTACGCGGAACTAAACTGCGGGGCATTCAGGAGCTGGCCTCTTCCGGAGGAGGAGGCGTGTCGGACTATCTCGCGTTGCCCGATCCCGCCGGACAGGGTGACTCAGCTTTGGCGAATACAGCAACATCTTCACTAAGCAGAATTGTCACGACAGGCGTGCTCGATTCGGGTGGAGGAAAACATCTTGTCTCAGCAACGTCTAGCACCGCAGTTGTTCCTCACGCGCTCGTCGCCAGTAGTTGTCCTACTATCACAGCTGGGGCTCGCATTTTGGGCGTGTTGGCGGAGAAAGCGTGCAGTCTGATGGACGAGTTTGATCTGGCCCAATTGAGTTCATTGTGTTGGTCGTTCGCGAACTTAATCAACCGACCAGGCCTCGATGTGCAGCAGAGGGGCGGCAGTTCATCGCGCAACGGGGCAGGTGATAATCTTGCCGCACCGCATTTGGCATCCTTCTTTGCTCGTACGAAGCCATTTTTTCAGAAAGTGCGGTTGCGGATTGAACGCGACGTGGATCACGAGCAGATGACCCCGAAGATCCTCGTGCAGTTTGTCTACGCACTGTCGAAAGCTGGTGAGGCCGACGAGGATTTGTTTCGTTTTGTCCTCGCACCCAGCGTTCGCTCTTTTCTTCTCGATTTTGAAACCAAGGACTTGTGCGCCGTTATTTGGGGATTCAGCAACGCGCGTGTGCGTGACGAGGCTTTTTTTGAGGACGTAGTGGCGTCTCTGTCCCACAAAGTGGCGCACATGAATGCCCACGATGTGGCGGCGCTAGTTTTGGCGTTTGCCGCCGTTGATTTCCGCGCGTCGAATGCCTTGTACAAGAAGCTGGCTGGCCAAGCGATCACGCTGGCGCCCACTTTTTCGCCAATGCAGCTTACGCGCGTCATCTGCGGGTTGGGGCTACAAAACCACAGAAATCCACGGGTTTACCAACGGCTCTTGGAGCAGGCGGAAACCAAGAAGAGACTTCTCTATCGTACGAACGTGGTGGATATTCTGCGCGGTCTCACGGCCATCGAGTACCATCCCAAGGAGCACCTTTCGTGGCTTCTGGCGGCAGCGAGCTCAGGCCTCGACAAACTACCATCTGAGGAGGCTATAGGTAAAACTACTTCGAGAACAATAGCCTTCAGCACGTATTTATTCACTGTCGTCTGAACAGGTTCGTATGCTTTTCGTGATGATTCGCATCGAAGTAATTAATTACCTGTTTTCCTTGATGCTCTCGTCGCATGAATCAGGTGGTCGATTCCCACTTTGATGGGTGGAATACTACACAGCTCTTCTTCATTATATCGACATCACGTACAGAAGACGTAGACAATGTAGCAATCACATCAACAACAAGTTCTACTCGTTCATTGAACAGGTAAGAACTAAGAATGATAAAGATAATGAAACTACCCAGAGACCACGACCAGAGTCTCTACCTTCTTGAACTTTTGTCAGCACTGCTTGTGATCCTTAGTAAGTTAAAGACTGCTGGCTATCGAGAAGTAGATCCTGCCTTTGCGGATCGAGCTGTTGAGTCGATCCGTAACGACAGTCGGGGCGCATGGAGAGCGCATGCCGGCTGTGTGGCTGATTTACTTGGCAGCATGCGCAGGCTTCGGCTAAATGTTGACGATTTACTGCTCGAAATTATGGTGCGGCTACTGCCGTACACAATACTCGAGAGTACGAGGGAAGATTTTCCACGTACTTAACCTTCGGCTCTGATAGATATTTATTGATATATATTCGATTGGTTGTTTTTGTAGTTCTTGTTCTTACTTGCGCCTTTTTATTGAGTTTGACAGGTACTGGAAATGTGCATCTCTATCTTTCGTATCGACATGAAGGTGAATCTTTCGCCCACTTTCAGGTCTGCTATACGAGCTGGCTGCCTGCTTTCCTCATGGAAGTCGTTCTCAGCTCTTGCTTCGTACTGCGATCCACCGTCAGCCACGAATCTTGACAGCCCTTCTAGAACGGATGGGCCCTATGCTTGAGGATGGCATTGATGCGCGTAGCGGCATTGAGCTGGTCCGCATTCTAGCCAGCATGGGTATTGATACACGGCACACGCGCTGGTTGATCCAGTTTCTGGAAGACAGGCTTCTGCCAGCGCCATCACGGATTCCGGCTAGTTTTCAGAGAAAGCACGCAGAACAAGACCCCGAAGCAGAGACGGGAAGCGAGCAAAGGCCTCCGACAGATGAAAGCAAAGCTAGACGACAAGAGAGGCATCATAGTGAAGTAGACCATACGAGCTCTGTCGTTGAGGATCAAGCTAGTTGTGTCATGGGGCAACCACCAGACTTCGACACGTTTTTAAACAATGCCACAAGTAGCAAAGCCGATACGCTAGGTGGGGGAGCTGGAATGTTCGATGGCGTTGTCGATGTCGACGTGACGCGGAAGCCTTCAAATGCTGTTGGAGACCCGAACTCTCTACAGATGGACGAGTGGATCGATTTGTGTTGGAGTTTGTGTGAGTTGAATTGGAATCTGGCTTTTGCGCGTCGAGTGGTGAATAGGGTCTTGCGCATTGCATCCTCGATGCCTACTTGTTCTGGAGATCATGCCACTGCGGGTGATGGTGTCGTGGAATTCTCATCACCAGACGAAGGAGAAGGCGAAAAACAGAATTCTTCGTCGATGTCCTTGTACCGCCTTTCCGAGGCTTCGCCAGCTGCGGTGCTCAAATTCGCATTCTGTTTTGCGGTTCTCAGCGAACGCATGCCCTCTATCGTCATTGCCGAAGTTGTTCGAAATGGCCTGCCGATGGACAAACTGATGCCACTTGCGCAACCCGTGGCGTTCGAGATTCAGGAGGACGACGTGACAGACCTGGCCCGTCTAGACGGGCGCACAGAAATGGTACGACAAGAGGGCGAAGGACGTGTTGCAGAAGATAGCCGCGATGAACACAGACTAGGAGAATTATCTTCAGGGAGTGAAAGTGATCCTTGTTTAATGAACGAAATGACACCGCTGCAGATGAAAACCTTGGAGTGGCGGGCGCAGGTCCGCGGTTATCTCCGAGACGAACTTCATGGCAACTCGAGGCCTGCTCGGGCAGAGCGACAGCGCGACAAAGTGCGGCCCAAGGAATACCCACACGAGACCTGGCTTTCGGACACGCTCGTGACGCTGCGAACACCGCACCAGCGAAGTTTTTTGGTCGACAATCTCTACCGTGTTGCGATCGCCTTTTCGGATCATAAGACCTGCATAGACGTGCTCGATGCACGCGACACGAGTGCGCCGGACCGGAGAATGTGCGGTGCTGCTGTGCTGCGCCGCCGACACCTCCACGAGTTAGGCTGGGTCGTTCTGGAGACCGACTTGCGCACGCTCTGGAAGCACATGCGGGATAAAACGATTCGGTCCTACGTATCCGAACTTGTTGGCGACCTCACTGCGCTCAAGATGCACCGCTTCGCGAATCCAGACCCCATCATGAAGGAAATTTTTGATAAGCCCATTTAGTGTCGGCCTCGGCAGTCTGGAACTGGATCCCTAGACGTACGTCACTCTTGCAGATAAAAAGATAAAACTAGCGATTTTATTACTTTTCATCTAGTGGCACATATAGTTGCCACCACTACTTACTTTTTGAGAACTTGTTTTGGTTGTCTATCCTACTTCATGCAACGCGTGCGCAGTGCTTAATTGCCTGATCGTAAGTAATACGGGAACAGTCTTCTCGGTCGCGTAGAAATATAACGAAATAGTAGAGGTTTTTTTCAGAAAAGACGAAGACCATTGAATCATATCAATATATACTTATATCTGAATCTGTGATGAAATAAAACAGAAAGAGGGAGCCCGATAAAGCCGGGAAGGGCAACAAGGCACTTGCTCAAAAATGTTACAGTCGACAAGAACTTTTTTATCCAAATATTTTTCGCCAAATCACAAACTCCATCCTAGAAGTAGAACACATGGTGCTTCTACTACCTAGTGTAAGATAGACGCATCCATTCGCTCGCGTCTATAATAACGCCTAAACATCATGTGGAAGAGGTAACTATTTCCCTATCAATAAGTCGGAAATGCCTGGTTAGGATTTTCCCCGCTAGCCTCCCTTGTGTGAGCAGCTGTTGTTATACATAATGATAATGCATACGCGCAGTTGAACAAGCAACTACTTAGCCGTGTTTCGACTGCCCGCGAATTTCGACAGCTTTCACGTACTGGATCAATTCTCGATTTTTATCGGTTGTAGGTCTTTTCATTCTGAGAAATATGAGAGTGTGAGGACACATCGAGTTGTGAGGAGTTGAAAGTGGGTGGAAGTCTGTCATCGAGAAAACTGTTTCTGGAAGGTTTGGTCTTCGCCTTCTGTGCATTCATGTGTGATGCATCTTTGATCCTGATCGTGACAGCTTACATCATTCCGGTTTCGAGGAAGACTGGACTTTGCAATGTCGAATAGGCAGAGTCGTGGTACTAATCGGTCGATTGCTGGCTCGGAGATACCCGTTGATCATGATCGGAGTATGGAAAAATGCAGATTGTTTTAACATCCCAGGATACTTTTTGAAGTAGCTATCACAGAAAAAAAACCTGAGTTGTCATGGTGCTTGCCAGAAATCGATGTTGAAGTGGTAGAACTAAGAACAAGCATTCAAGCTAGTAATCGATTTAAAACTCACCAAGAAGGGAAAATAGACGCATCGTTTTTTTTTTTGCTCTACTGTTACCGCGAGTCAAGCAGAGAGCAAGGGTTGAATATGAATTCTTAGTAGTTCTTACCTTTTTGGTTGCTTGGAAGTTGTTGCTGTACGCGTAAAAATCGAACGAATGCAAGGACCGGTGCAGAATGAGGGGCTCCTGGTTCTCGGACCGTCGTGAACGAAGCGCGAGGACTTTTGTCTTTAGTGGACGAGCCATAGGTGGCACCTATGGCGTGGAGCAAAGAGCAAAAGAAGCTCCAGAAAGATTGATATGAACCTTTTTAAGCGTAAAACAGCGCCGACGGGCGAGGAAGGGGAGGATGCGGCAGGCCAGGAAGATCCTGGTGAGGCTACGCCGCTGACGGGCGGGTCTCCGGTGAGTGGTGCCGCCGGCAGCCCGCCCCCAGTTCCGGGGACCGCCAATGAACTCGATATAACAAGGGACCGCAGTGCGCTCGCCGGTGGGGCGGGAGCAAAGGCCGATCCTGACGCGAGCGGCGATTTTGGGACAGGCATGTTTGACGAGGACGACCTTTTCGGGCTGTCGAGTGCTCCGAAAGGAATGATCAAGGAAGAAGACGAGGTCGTGTCGATCGAGGCTGAATCGTGGGGAGAGAGTAGCGAGGATATCGATCGCGATCGCAGTCAGCTAGCAAACCATCCGTACCCCACGCTGCCATGGTTGCGAAACAAGAAGTACATCGAAAAGGAGCGGGAAGCAGAGGATGTGGTTGTAACAAAGGGCGAAATGCTGAAGTAATCCTGTTTATTTTTAAGCTATTTTTGGTTCTTTATTTGAAATTCGAGATCCATGTACATCCAAACAAGAACATTGGAAGATGAGAATAAGAGAAACGCTGGGCCTGGGTCAGTGGCAGCATGATTACTGCAGAAAATATTGTTTTTTTCGTACGCAAAAAAAAACTAACTACTTTCCAGCTTTCTCAACGCTTACCTCTGGTTTCTCGAGGCCGGTGGGGGTATTCCTTTCACAGTGAGTATGTGGTTCATCTTCGTTCTCCTCGTCAATCTACACGGGGATGTGGAGCAAACTTTTAGCGTCAAAAGAACGCTGTCCGAGTCTGTTTCGAACATCGTCGCCCATCCTTTGCTGGGAAACGCACCGAAAATAGCGGGATCAACACAGGAAACTGTACACTAGATATATACTACACCGACTAACACCTACTGAATAGAATATTTCCGTCCAAGAGTTGTCGCACAATCATGCTCCTTTTACGTTTACTGAGAATTACGATACAAAGACGTGTAAGACACTTCTGTCAACTTCATGGCAGACCTGCAACTGATGCTGAATGTTCATTTTGTAGTAAGTACCCGTCTGAAATTATTATGAATTCACCTTCTTGATCTTGTTTCTTGACAGGTAGTGAATATGCATTGTGACTGCAATTGCCAGCCCAGGGAGGCGTTGGGCAGGGGCGTACAGGCTGTGCGGGGGTGCGATAATGTGCAAACGAACCAGTTCGCGTTTATGGGTGACCAAGAGAACATCCAAATCCATCGGATTTCGGGGATGGTCACAGGTCCGACCTACACAGAGTTTGCCATGGAGAGCACGCGAGAAACCATCTTTAAGGACAAGCAAGAGGAAATAGGGGACGAGACTAAGGTGAGTCTCAACGTGACTACCTGGGAACAAGTAATATCCGTCCGAGACTCCTGGTTTTGGCTGCAGCACGGGCTACTACCGGTACTCTGAGCTCTTTGTGCTCATCGTCAATCTAAGGACGCTTAAATGGTGCAAATGAGTAAAAGGCGCAATGGATTACACTTGTTAGTTGAGTCGTTTGCTGTTGTTGTGTGATGCGCACTCCCTAACCCTACAGCTACAACTTAGCCAAGAATGCCAAAAAAGCGACAACTTGTCCTTACATTTATGACAGGTGCTTTGGCAGGAGAATCAGTTGACATTTAAGGATGTCGAACTCGAGACTGTTCTAGCAGGTATAATACCTAACAAAGCTACGTCGGAACGCGCAGGGCGAATGCGCTTGTTCAACCAGATGATAGGTGGCATGCGATTGCAGCAGAAGAAACTCGGCGCGTCTGGTTGCCCCGTCAATAAGGATTTGCGGTCGTGGTATGGCATGGAATGCAGGTCAGACTTACCGCAGACCCAAGCCTATGGTCCGGGAACTGAAGCACGCAACCTGCCATTTCAGCCTGTAGCTGGAAAATCTGGAATCTTTGAAGCCTACTTTGACATCGGACGGAAACTCGCAACTGCTGGCGGAGCACTAGAAGAAGTGGAGCATCTGTTGGTAGAACTGATAAAGCTAAATTTCCTTTGTGTTTTTCTTTTTCGGGTCTCTCCATACTTTGAGTCTAGCAAGCTTGGTTTCATTTTTTTCCGTTTCGTTTATACTGTACTCGAAGCTTTACTTTGATATCAATCTGCATCTCCAAGGAGTGAAGCGTCGTCGTGAACAAATTTAGTAAGCAGATACTTCTTCTTCATCACTTTGTCTTTGAACGACATGCTTTTCGTGGCGAAAGTTCCCGGCACTTGCTTCTCATTTTCTTACTCTTCCCACGTGACTGTGATTGAAATTGATGAGGTACCAAACGAGTGGATTGACGAAAATACGGAGTGGCTTGAGTTTCAGGCCGCTTTCTTCAACGCCCAAGTCCGTCTGTTTTCCTTACTCAAAGTGCGGTTCACGTTCCAGGCAGGTGGGTACATGGAGAAGGAGATCCGGGTGAGCGCGACCTCCGCCAACTTGTATCCGAATCTCTTTTACTATGTTCCTGATGTCTTGTGGTTGTCCATGATTGCGATGCTGTTCCAGCAGGAGCTGTTCGAAGTATTGAAAGCTAGGCGGAACAAGTATTTACGGGACTACCTGAAGGATCGATGGAACTTTCTCGATTGGTGCACAATCACGCTTGGTATTGTTATGGCTGCGCTCTGGTTCGATATGGTGTCGGCGCAAGCGGGCTTGGCGACGGAAGTCGGTGACTTACCAGCGACACCAAGCCAAATTGACGAGAGCGGACAAAGCGTCGCTGTGTCTAGCATAGAAGCGTACCATGAGCAATGGGGGAACATCATCGACCGCATTCAAGAACTAGCGGATCAGCAATGGTACTGGCGTCTAAGAGTATTGAAAGAAAAATTGTTTGAATCTCGTACTCAAGAAGTATTCGAATTTTGTTTTTTCTTGAACAAGCGTAGCCTCCGAAACTTTGGTTCACCAAATCCTCATCTACAGGATCCAGTACAATCTGTTGTTCTGGTACACGTTGATTTTGATGTTGCGGTTCTTCAAGCAGTTTCAGGGACAGCCACGATTGGCGCTGTTGTCCTTAACGTTGTACAACAGCATGCACGATATGGTGCACTACTTGATCGTGTTTTTCACGGTCTTCTTCAACTACGCCTTAGGGGGTCACGCACTCTTCGGTGCACTGTTGGAGGAGTGGAGTACCATGAGCAAATCCATCAACACCAGTTTCTTGGCCATTTTGGGAGAATTCGACTTCAACCAAATGTTCGAGCTAAGCCCAATTACTGCAACTTTGTGGTTTTGGTCCTTCATGATTCTGATGACCTTCATCCTTCTCAATCTACTCATTGCGATGATCTTCGACCAGTACCACCAAATCAAGCGCAACATGGGCGAATCTAAGGGCGTAGCAGCGCAGACGCTCGAGTTCATTGGTGAGCTCAATTGGAACATTGACTGGCTGCTGCAAAGACGGAAATACCTCAAGTTAAGGCTTTCAGTGTCAATCATCTTTGTTTTCGCAGGATCGGGATTTGACCGCGCCGATCTCATCAAACTCAAATATTATTCCTGCAGCGAAGAGCGAGATTGTCCGTTAGAAAGTTTAAGTTTTGGTTCGAGGTGGACTCTGACGACTGTATTCACTGTGACATCATGTCGTGGGTGTCCAATTCATTGCTTATGTAGACGCAAAAAGGTCCTTTGAACTTCTAATCAAACTCGGAATATTAAACCCAGAAATGGAGTCGCTGTTCAAGGGCACGAAGAGCGTTGAAGACATCTACGAAGATTTCTGCACTGAAGGTGGCCAGGATCTTGAGTATGGCAGAAAGACAGTCCTCCAGCAGCGGGCAGACGCAAGACAGGCGCAGAGAGAACAGTACCTACTACCTTGTTTTTTCTTGACGAGATGATGTATCATGTCCTTACGCAGACGCGAACTGAGTTCTGCTAGAATGCATATTCAGGAATATCAAAGAACCCCCGTTGTATTTGTAATATCTATCATTATTGAAGTTGATCAACCACAGCCACTTGTATGACGCAAATCGCTTTTTTTCTAGCTCACGATCATCTTCTTGTACTCTTGTTTCGCACTTTCACGAGGTACGAAAAGGCAGAGAAAACAGAGGCAGTAAAAGAGACACCGAAGGAGCGAAGGCGGAGACAGAGAGCAGAGGGCGGCACTGGTGCGATGCCCGACGTCAATCCGGAGATCGCGGCAGAAGCAGTAGCGAAGCTGACTGAGGAAAGAGAAAAGCAGGAGAAAGAGAAAGGCAAGGGCGGCACAATATCAGGCATGCTGACAAATAAGCGCATGTCGCTCGCAGATGCAGCGCTTCTAGCAAAAATGGTACATCAACTTCTTTGACTTTTCTTGCATTAGAGTTTCACAGTTTGTAATTTATCTGCGTCGAGAATTATTTTTCTCGCCGAAGATCGATGTGAACAAAAAATCATTTCTCTGTGTAAAAAACGCGGAGATTCTTGAATTTCATTCCTGCTTGCGCTTTTTTCGCTCCGATTCCTCTAATAACAAATGACCTCCGTACAACAGATCCATGTGGATGAGGAGAAGCTGAGCGCGCAAGAGCGAGAGAAGGAGCGAATGCGAACAAGGATCGATGTTCTGGATCTAGAGCAGCAGTTCAACGTGGAGCCACGGTTTGCCAGGCATTTGATGCTTGCCTGCAAGAAGCATGTTGACGAAGAGGTAGACTTCGCCGAATTGAGGCAAAATGAAATGAAGCAACTCGTGACGGACGTCGAGCAAACGTTGAAAGACGTCGACAAGGAGTGCCAGATAGTGGAGGACTCGTTGAAAGAGTCAATGCGCAAGGTGGTCCAGAGCTGCCTCAAGTTAGACGGTGTGTGCCAAGCGACCGTGCAGGAAACCGTGGACTTGCATCCACGAGTCGGATTGCTCGTTCCGCGAGGGTGCCGAACCTCGTGGGGTGAGAGGGCTCCGGGAGGAGGCAGGGACAAAGCCCCTGCATCTCCGGTGGGGGCAACCACAGGAGGATTGGGCTCACCGCTAGGCACAACAGGCGGCCAGTCGCAGTCACCCATGGGAACGACCGGTAAATTGAAAGCGGTCTTGGCAATCGCGAACATGTAGTCTTTTTCGAGGAAAATAATCTCCCGGAATGATTTGGCGAGTGATGACTTATTGTGAGCAGGGACCGAGCTCAGCCTTGAACTTGATGATGAAATTTTGACTATGTTCCACTAGTTGTCCGTTTTAAAACTAGAACTGACACTCAAGAATAGCAGTTAAGCATAATTCCTTGATAGACTTTCACTTTCCTTATATTTATAATAGAACAACGGGTTTCGGGTTGCTCGAGTTGCGACGGGTTGCTCGAGTTGCTGAGGTGAAGGGCTTCCCATTCTGTAACGAGTTGCAACGAGTTGCCAGAAGAAGCCCGGCCCATCAAAATGGGCGAAGCGGAGCGGTGTGGGCGCAGAAGTGCCTGCTCGGCATGCTGGGGGCCGTCTTCGGGGCCTACTTCGCAAAAGATGGAAGGGGAGGCGGTGCCTCCTTCTGTTTGGGATCGATATTGGCGCGCAGCTCCCCACTCGGTGGCGCCGATCAAGTGCTTCGCCGCCCCTTGTGGTATGGGTGCAGAGCTTCGAGTCGGGGCCGGGTTTTCGCCCCGCTGTGTTGCGGTGTGGGTGGGGAGTTCCTGCCGGGTTGGGTTTGTAGCCGGCTTGCAGCTGAAGGATGCGGCGGCAACATAGAGGAAAATGCGGCGAAGGCTAATGTGGGGACGGGTAGCGGTGGGCTTGGTTTCACACTGGTGCGCAGCTGGGCGGGCTGGTGTGGTACATGCCACACCCCCCAGGGCCCCCGCGTTGGGTTTTTTGCAATCAGCTGACTGCCCTCACTTGGTTGTCTTCCCGTTGTGGATGCCCCTCCTACCGGGCTGGTGAAGCGTTCTTGTTCTCTACTTCAACACCTCGGCAAGGGTGCGCCCGCAGGGCGCAGCGAAAAAATTTCCATGGGCAACCCGAGCAACCCGAGAAACTCGACCCGATATGGGTCAAAAAAAGCCTGGCTCTATTAAGTACATATAAGTTTCCTAAGAGTAACAGTAAGATAGACCCGAAATAAAGGCAATTTAGGTTCCAGTTGTCCGCTCCATAACTAACAGCAACACCTATCGACAGAATAGCGACTTGGTACGATGATCTAGAAGTATTGAGTCAGAAGCAGCGAACTCGTTTACGTTTTGTTAGTCCTCGACTGTATTTTTTGATTCGATGTGGTTCCAGGTCGTCCAGCTGTTAGTCTCAATAACTCAAACTTCGCGTAACATGAAGCTTGAGCTTGATAACGCCTGCTCTGGCACTTGCAGCTCGGAGTATGAGTGTCCCGCCCCACCTACTCCTGGCGGCATGATGCGTAGCAGATTCGTATCTCCTCAAAGTAGACTTAGGTACCCAAGAATTAGTCGGATTCTTGCAGAACTTGTTTTTTCCCCTTGAAAGTGAAACCGATAGATGTGATTGATCTCTTCCCCCATCATGCGAATGCCCTCATCATCTCTTGGTGGACGCAACAGGGGTGGGTCTGCAGAACGCAATCTACGAATGTATATTGTACGACAGTTCTTGTGATGTTCGTTAATTGCAGAGCCCTTGCTTGCATAGCAATAGCATTCCTCCTTGATTCTTCGTGTCACGTATGTCGATCCTTGATTTCCACCCTGTGGAGCAACCCGAGACCGTTCACCCCATTCTACTCCCTCGGCCCCACATGTAGTTCTTCCCAGATCTATGTATTGCAGAGGTGCTGTCGTGGTGTTCCACTTGAGCTTGCGAGACGTCCATAGTCTTTTTGAAGTTTTAGAGATGGCAGAGCTGCGAAAGCAAACCAAAGAAAACTGCGCGCGAAGAAAAACAGAAAAGTAACCAGTGCTGGAAAGGTGGCCAGCTGAGCTTGTCTTTCTGTTAATACACTCTTTGACGACCATGCTGGGAGGTGGTGCTGCATCGCAGATTTCCTTTCCATACGCGACTACGTTACAGAACGGCATTTGTTAGATTTAGTCGATGACGTTGACGTAAAGGTACCGAATCTTAAAAGCTGCCTTGAGAAACTGAGGACTGACTGGACTAGAAACAAAACACAAGATGGAAACGAAAATAGGATACTTTCATCAACAATACCTGCCCCTGCGAAAGGCAACGGATGATAGGTCGAGCGAAGAAAGAGACATACAGTGTGGTGAATGCCCCTTCTGAGTTGTTTCTCCTGTAGTTGACCCAAAAAAAGTCTCTTTTTATTTGATATCTACAAGGAGTGATTTTTTTTGTTTTATTTTGATTCCAACATGATAATTTGAACAAAGAATCTGTAGCTTGCCGTCGAGAGCGAGAGGACAGGCCACACGGGCCTCGAGAGATGAGGTGCGAGAGTGGTGTTAGAGAGACGAGGACATTCAGCTTAAGATCGCATTGCAAAAGAGTTAGAAATCAATATAAATGCAAAAGAGAGACTAAGAGTGAGTTGCAGCACATTGAGGAAGAAAGACAAGATAGTTTGTTTTTTGAGTCAAAATCCAAAAGTCTCAACTTGAATATGTTTTGCACCAACACGAATCACTAACGACTTCGCGAAATAAGTACTCAGAGAACAGGTGGAAATTACTAGTCAGGGAGGTGTGATAGTTTGCATAGAAATGACAAATGGAAGTAGAGAAAACTGGCTTGACTATGTCAACATGACAGCTTCTTGCAGCTCATTCAGTGGACCAACAAATCACACACAATAGGGAGGCTTGGTCTGTGTCAGTGAACTGTATCTAGATTTTGGAGTAAAGCTATCGTTGTGTAAGTACGAGTGAATTACATTCATATGTTGAAGTAACATAGAGCTCATGTTGATTTTTTGTCATTGATTGTGTGGACAGCCTCTTGTTGCAGAGATCTACTTACTATCACTTCATGTCATATCTATGTGAACCTGAACTTCAACTTGTTCAAATGTGAAAGTATAAGTTTCTACAACACATACACAAAATGAGTCATGAACATGATGTGTCATACAAACGAAGCACCGGCTGAGCTCGCCCCACGAACACAGTAGGCCGCGGAGTACCTCGCTGCACCACTAGGCTGACCTTTGGCATCGTCATCGTGCCTTCTCGAATAAGAGAAACGACACGACTACACTTATGGAGCTTAATCGGACGTCCTGGGTGTGAGGCAGGAATCACGTTGAGGGACGGCGAATGCTTGATACGGGTACCAAGGGGTTTCGTGTTGCCACGAGAGAAGACTCTAGTACTCCAGTATCATGTCGCAGAATGTGGTGGACGGATTGAAAGAACTATGCTCAGACAACTCAATAAGACGAGAATCTAGAAGGCGCATTAGCACGGCACCCGATTGAAAATGTCACAAGCGGTTGTCGTTTGCAACCGGCGCTCAGTCTTGCACAATTGGAAGCATAGGCGAAGACGTCGGCGCAAGCAGAATTGGGGCAGAGCTTGTAGAAGAAAAAGAAGAGTAAAGGCGGCTGCCGAAATAGAGAAAGACTTTTTTTTAGCAGAAGAAACACTCGCACTTCGAAGACAAAGCAAATTATTTGGTCGAGAACCACGTATCAACATAGAAATACCCTCCGTTATTTTTACTAGTGGACAACATAGAAGTAGAAGAAGACACGAAGAACAGAACAGAGCGGCATCAATACCTTTTCCCAGTACTCATTACAGTAGTAGAAGTTTGAACGATAGTGGACTGCGGAAACAAGACCGCATATTAGATGACCCCGACAGAAGATTCTCGAATTTGGATATGCCATGTCTCGACGAACCTGAACGGAGAATAGATGAATCTGTTATTCCGCGGACCCGCGAAGGCAAAAGCTCTTCGCCATCGAACGAGGGCAGTATAAAAATAATTCGCGACAGTATGGAAATGGGTAAAAATCTGGATGTGCATCTTGAAGTCGAGGCTGGCAGCGCCGATTGGACTAGCTCTAGCGTCGCACGACTTTTGACCAGGTGCATGAAAACTCTTGGGAAAAGTATTCCTGGTCTCTGCGCCTGCGTCTTGAGTTGTGTGCTTTCGCTTCTTCTCGTTATTTTCAGACTAGTTGGGCTATGCTGGTTGCAGCCGTTCCCTGAAAGGAAGTGTGACGTTGATCAACGAAAGCGCAAAGAGAACACAAGATTCAAAAATCACGTGATCATGCTGTTGACTGGCAGAATAAAAAGGCGGAATGTGGGAGCCGCAACCTTGTTGTTCATCTTGCCGCAGATTGGCCTGGTTGTGGCTCAGCAGTACAGCTTTGCCATGGACAAGGAGCGCGGCGGTCGAGAAGACTACGCTTTCAGGCCGCCATTCACACCGAAGATGCCTGGAGTCGGGGAGATAGAAGCGCCAACCTTAGTTTACTCAGCGCCTGGCGAAATTAATCTGCTGGTAACCAATCCCGAATCTTTTCCAGCCTACGGAAGCGGCTACGAAGGATGCCGCGTGCTGATGGATGACGGAGCTGGCGGGCCTCTGACCAGGGAGATACTGCTAGGACAGTGCGATCAACAAATCAGCATGAAGGATTTAACGCCAGACGCGTACTATCGATTTCAGACATTTGCGATTTTACACACTGCCAATGGAACGCTCGGGCCAGGATCGAACGTTGTTGCCTTTCTTGCTTCAAGTGTGCCACGCTGGAGCGGGTATGACCCGCTTTCCGGGGCAGCAATAGTGCCCGACTCGCCCCCTTGGTGGTACAAGCCTGGGTCCGCGATGTTCTCTGGGGGAGAAGACAAACTCCCGAAAAAACAAGTACCGAAGCTCTTGAAATTTGGCAAGAACGATTTGCGTGTAAGTTGGCCATTGCCTTACGATCTCGGTGGCACACCGTTGATGGGCTTCGCCGTAATCGAAGACATAAACCGCGCTGACAATTGGACAGTGGTGCACAACGCTACGACAACACCCGACGTACTCTCCATCGACCGACGAGGCCTGGACCCAATGAGCGTTTACTCATACCAAGTCCATGCAGTAAACAAGGTCGGCACCAGCATGCCGATTGAGTCGAGCATTCGTCTTTACGACCTTCAAGGCGTCCCGGAATCCTACGCACTGTCCTTACCTGAAACTGTGATTAGCGGTAAAGAATTCAACGTCCGACTCCAGGCGGTGAAGCCGGGATCGACTACGGAGAAAGAAACGGATTCCGACATGCATCGAGTGTTCATCCTTAGCGTGCGCAATGTGTGCGAGAAGGACCTGACAGGACAGCTGTGCATCGGCGTAACCGAGTCTCATCCCCACTACAGAACCGATGACCTGCTGGAAGACGATCTCTGCTGCATCGAACCAATTCCCAGAGGAAACGGCGTTTACGATTTTTCTTTGACGCTTCACACGCAGGGAGTGTTTTCAATACTGGTTCAGACGCTTGAGGTTGGTGGTCTTCTTGGGCAGTACTATGATAACCAGTGGCTGTACGGCGCGCCAAAGGGTACAACTATTGACTATTCCCGTCTACAACTTCCTTTATGATGAAATATGTACGCTGCTCCAGCTGGTACTAGCAACTGAGAGATCTTCTTGGGCGTGGCTGTAGTGGATCTTTCTAGTACATCAATCTCTGCCTAAATTTTGATTTTTGTTTTGGCTTAATTCTGGCGCCTCATCGCATATACCCACTTAGAATGAATACTCCGACCACACCAGACACGCGACACGAGGCACTAATCGACTACACGTTTGGAGAGCGTGCAATCGTTCAGAACGCAGCGGATTCTGTGAGTGTGCGATGGAGCGGTTATTTGTTAGCGGAGCATTCCGAACTTCACAGTTTTTTCGTAATCGTGGACGACACGGCGCGGCTTACGGTGAACGGACAGCTCGTGTTTGACAAATGGACCAGCAGGGCGAATGGCGAGGAGGAAATTGCTGGTCATGTAGTGCTTGAAGCAGGGAAATTTTTTCCAATTTCGTTTGAGTTCAAGGAAAGAGACGGGCACGCCGCAGCACGCTTGTCATATGCTTCTTTCTCTATGCCGCGACGCGTGATTCCGCCAGATCGCCTCTTTCGTGCCGACTTCGTGCATGGTTTTCCGACCTACATTAGCGTTAGTCAGGGACCCGCAAGCGGACTTCGCTCACAGCCATACGGCGACGGCTTGCGTTTCGCAATCTGTCAAGAGGAAACGCGTTTCTACATTCAAGCAAAAGATGCAGCTGGCAACAGAGTTCCGAGCGAGAAGGACGTGTTCACTGTCAAGTTCACGCTGTTGAAAACCACAAACGAGCTGATGATGGATCCCTCGGCAGCAAGTGCCTCCGCAGAGTTGGCGTCGCCTGCGACGCCCCTTGTCTTGCGCGAGACGAGCTTGGCTGTCAATCAGACGGCCCAAGATGGGCTCTACGTGGTGTTTTACACCTTGCACGTGGCTGGCGAGTATGCGGTCGAAATTCGAGTTGGTGGGAACGAAGAAGCAGCCGGGCAACTCGTCGCTGGATCGCCCTTTACACTTCTTGCGGCGTCCGGTGTCTTTGACCCTTCAAAAACAATTGCCACGGGTGCTGGCGTTCACGAATTTGTGACCAACTTTGAAAGCTCGTTTGTGGTGCACATACGCGACGCCAGCAGTAACCCCGTGGACGATGCGAGCTTCTACCTAGCGACAAGCTTGCAATGGCTCGAACCCATCGCGTGGAGTCCAGCGTTTGACACAGAAGAAGACTACGATCTGCTGGAGGCGGAGTTTGGTTCTAGATTCGAAGGCACTTTTGCTCCGATCGTCGAGAAGGTTTCTCCCTCTGGTCCAGCATCTACTTCACAGGTGACACATTCTAGTTCCTCAAGTGCATCGACAACGAAAGTCACGTCTTATCAAGTCCGGTATTTCGCTGCACGCGAGGGTATCTATGAAATGACGGTAAAAGTGCATGGTAGGGAAATAGCCGGGAGCCCCTTTCGCGTGCGCGGCTACACGTCAACCGACGGGAGTCGAGATTCCACGCAGGAGCGGCCAATGGGCGGCATGTGTCGAGTAGAGCGAAATCAGCCGCCCACGACCTGGACGGTAGGAAACGAGCTTCGCCTTCTCGTACAGTTGCGGGACGGCTACGGAAACGTGCTTACGTCACCTGTTCCTAGCCCACTTCATTTGCCGAAGATCAAGGCTACTTCGCAACCAGCACGCTCCGATATGGACGAAGCAATTTGCAGCACATACAAGGGATGCAACACGCCAGGCGGGCGTGGGTCCTGCAACGACCTGCGGGGCGTCTACGAGTGCGTGCTGACACCGACGTTTTCTAGTGGAGCCCGTGTGATCAGTGTGACAGTGAACGGAACTGAAGTATCACGCGTCGACAAGGTCGGTTTACTAAATAAAACCCAGCGGGTGTATGGGCCTTTTCCGATTGCGCTGCAGACCGCGGCGATTTCGCCCAAGAGCAGTCGTTTTCAAGTTGTGCCAGGGACCTACAAGGCAGGCGTGGCGCAGCGGATCTTTCTGCTGTGGCAGGACAAATTCGGAAATTCCTTGTCCAACACGCCGCCAAACTTACCGTTTGTTGCAACTATGGACGGCAAGCCGATCAACTACATCGACAACAAAAATGGGAGCTTTTCGGTCGACGTTTACGCCGAGCGCGCGACGCTGAACGCTACCCTGTCCGTTACTGCGTACGGCGAGCACATCATGTTTTCGCCGATGCAGGATCTTCGCGTAGTGCCAACGAAAGAGGCTGCCAACGGCAGTAGCTGCATTTTCCCGGAAATTTTTCACGCGGGGGAGCCTACGACCGTGTCGTGCGATGTCAAGGATCGCTTTGGGAACTTGTTGGCGCGTTCAGGCTTTCTGCTCCGCGGGAGCGCGCGTAAGTTAGACGTTTTTCCATTTGCAGAAACCAGCACCGCGGCTTTAGCAGCAAACGGCCTCGCACCAGCGGGTCTGGAACAGGCAGCCTTCTGGAACTTCGTGCAGAAGCAGTACTATGTGATTCTTAAGCTCCACGAACGCGGTCGCTATTCCTTGAAAACAGATCTGCTGACGCGTGGTGGTCTTGTAGCCCGATACTACCGTGCACCGCATTTCCAGAGCTTGGTGCGCACTGATGCCTTGTTGACTCTGAACTCCGACACCTCTGACGCGCCTCATCGATTTGATTTGGGGCACGTCTATGATGCAGCAGATTACCACTCGCGTGTCGATCCAGTGATTGACTTTGTGTGGCGACAGAGTCCGATACGCGGTGCGCCACCTGACTACTTTTCCGTCGTGTGGACAGGTCTGTTGCTGCCTTTAGCAACTGGCACCAGCACAATTCGAGTGGAGACCGATGGGCAATGTGCAGTCAGCATCGATGGTCGAGAGGTGTTGAACACCTACGAGAATCCTGGTAACAAATCCGGTCTGGTCGACTTGACGCAGGACAGCTTTATCCCAATCGAGATCCGGTACGAACACAGCATCGGTACTGCCTACATTCGTCTTTTTTGGTCCTCAACGGCTTATCAGGATAGTGTGATCCCCACGGACGCTTTGCTTTATCCGCATTCCATTTTCCGGAACCAGACTGTAGAAGTGCGACCCTCGGAGGCGAGTGCAGTGCGCTCTCTGGTATGTGCACCCGCAGCGGAAAAGGGTATGGACCAGTACCCAAGTGGAACCGTGACCAAGATTCCTGAGCCAGCGCTGGTCCACGGCTCCGAGACCTGTTCCGTTCAGCTCAAGTTTGCGACGGCTGGCATGGTGAACCTGGCGTATCTGCATACGAAAGACGTTTTCGGGAATCTGCGGGATGAAATTTCGTTGCTTCCCATTATCGGGACGCTGGACACGCACCCAACGAAGACGGTGGTGCAAATCCAGCGTCATCCAACAATCGGAGGCGTGTACGAGTTGCGTTTCAACCCTTTGTCGAGCGGTCCGAATTTGCCTCTTCGCATTCGCATCAACGGTACCGAGTTGGCCTCAGTGCCCTTGGTAACTGTTCGCACAGGTGCCGTGTCGGCGAAGCACTGCGCGATTGAAGGTCCAGGTCTGACGCAGGGGTCGACTGCTGGTGTGCCAGGTTTTTTCAATGTAACTCTGCGTGACGTGAATCGGGATGTTGTGACAGATGTTCCAGTGGATTTCAAGGTTAACACCAGCCGCTCTGAGTTTCATTGCGTAAATTTGGGTCGTGGAATTTTTTCTTGCTCGTACGATATTTCTCTCGCGAAGACCTACGACCTTTTCGTTTTTGTGAATGGCGAGAAAACCGCGGACGAGCCATTTTACATACCGGTGAAGCCGCGTATGCCTTTTGATGCTGCGCTTGCCACGACTGGCGGGGACGCGGTGAATGCTTCTATGATATCACATCCAGATGCGGAGTACACGTTTGCAACGAGTTCGTTTCCACGCGAAGTCCAGCGTACCACGCCGAACAAGGTCGTCTTTGTGCCCAGAGACGAGCTGACGAATCGCGTGATGCTTGCGAAAGATCTACGGATGCTCGTCTGCGAAGCTGGAGAGAAGCCTCTAGAAGTGAAGAGTCTCGAATCCACGCGTTCCTCCGCAACGGGAGAAGAATTTTTCGAGGTGAACGTATTTGTCGCGGTCACTCGCCCGGTAGGAGTTTACAAGATCGAATGTTTCGTAGTGCAGCGAGGCGGGCTGAACGCTGTTTACTACAACGATTTTTTCCGCACTGGTGCGCCCTCTGCCACAGTGGTCGACAAGGCCATCGACTTCGACTGGGGCACGGGACTTACCAGTGGCGAAGCGGAAAATTTCGTTACGGCATCGTGGATGGGCTACCTTCGTGCTCCTGCAGTTGGTGATTTCACCTTCTACATCTCCTACAACGATGATGCGAAAATTTGGATTGACAGGGAACTAGTGTTCAACTCGGATGCGGTGTCTGCTGAAGAGGAGAATCTTGACGCGTTTGCAAAGTTGCAAGCAGAACTTTTTTCGGCGCAAGCGGGTGCCACAACATACAGATCACTAGTTACTGACGACGGAACGACCATCCTGCTAGATAAGTCTGGCCAGGAGACGACCGGGCAAAATGCCAATGAGGACGGTGTCGAGTCCGCAATAGATGCAAATGCGAATAAATATTTGGCATCAATGCAAGGCATTAGCGAAGCCACCGCCCTTGACGCAGCGGCGCATCGTACAGGGGAGACACGCTCACTTTCGTTCAAGCGGTACTTCTCGCAGAGTCGCGTATACGAGATTCAGGCCTACTTCCGCGAGCGCGCAGGGGCGGCGTTGTTGCGGTTAGAGTGGGAATGCGGTGAGTGTGGTATTCCGCGGCAGGTCGTACCGGAGCGTGCGCTCTACCACACGAAGCGAAGACTGCGGGAGTTCCCCTTGCCGCTGCTTGTATGGGATCGTCCAGGAGCACCCGAGGCTTTCTTCCGCGATCGTCCAGTTGCGGGTGAGGTTGTTTTGCGTTGGGCACCGCCGAAGGAGGACGGCGGTGTGCCTTTGACAGAATACCGGATCTATCGCCGAGTTGTCGGGCCAGCGCACGACGCTGATGTCGTTGCGAGGACAACGCACTCGGCTGCGGGAGAGCAACTCGCTCTGCCTGCAAGCGGTCGTGAGCAGCTCGTCTTTGAGACTAGGGACGTCCACAAAGTTTTTTCCTGGACTGAGTCGGCGTCCTTAGACTCAGGAACCGTGTATGCCTACACGTTTGTGTCACAGAATCAATACGGCTCTGCATTTCCAACCGAAATTTTTGTTCAGCCGTCGTCCCTTCCAGCACAGCCAGTTCCACCGTTGTTGCAGGCGGCAGCCGACGGCACGATTACGCTTCTGTTGCAGCCTCCGACGAACACCGGAAATTCCCCGATACTCTACTACGAGCTTGCACGCTCTGAGGGCTTGCCAGGCCAAACACCGGACATTTCGTTGCAGGGTGATGTTCCTCGCGACGCGAGCTCGCCGCTGCTGACGGCGCTCTCGAAAAATGTGACGTTGTACAATCTTGTCGAAGGACAGACGTATGAAGTGCAGGTGAAGTATGCGACTCGTGTGGGCTGGTCGGCGTACTCCAAGAAACAACAAATCTTGTGCTGCAGCTTCTTCCGACCGTTAGATGCACCTGCGAACGTCCGCAGACACCCATTTCTCGTCCAAAACAACGACACAGTCACGCTTACGTGGGATGCGGTGGAAAACGGAGGAAGTACCCCATTAACACATTACCGCGTGTATGAGATGTCGAAAGACGACGCGTCTGGAATATTTTCGACAGAGGAAATGTATTACGATACTCAAGATGGTGAGACGTTGTTTCTTACAATTGCGAATCTCAACCCTGCTCGGTCTTACTTCTTCAGCGTTACTGCCGTGAACGCAGCTGGACCAGGTCCTCGCTCGGACCGATTGACAGCGACTCCAGCACGGCATATGCAGCGGCCGCGCTGGTTTGATTCGTATCATGACAGTGTTGTTTTGCAGTCTCCGAAGCGGATACATTTGCGTTGGCAGGCGCCTCTCGCGGACACTAGTCAGTCGGCAACGTCGCCAACCAACCGCGCGAAGGGTATCAGTGGCTACAAAGTGTACGTGTACACTATGCAAAGCGTCGAGCCCAGTAGTGCTTCGTCTAGTTCAGAAGAGTTGCGCCAGGCGACGCTGGCTAGGTTCGCCTTCGCCCCACGCGATGCCGCAAAAGAGGACGCAACAGACGGTGTCATTGGAGGGACTTTGATTTGGAACGGCGTTGAACAGTCATCTGTTTTGGACGTGACCTATGAGCCGCCAGTTCCAGGAGCCTTCTACAGTTTCGTGGTCTATGGCGTCAGCACTTCGGGACTCGGAGATCCCACAGAGGCCGCGCTCACCGTGCAGGCTGCGGCAAAGCCGCTTAGCCCGGGAAAACCGGTCGCAGCACCGTACCAAACTACCCGTTCAAACGTTTTCCTACGATGGGATGCACCCTTTGACACGCGAGGAAGCAACATTTACACGTATCGCGTGGAGAGGTCGACGGACCACGGCGCCACGTGGCTCGACTTGACCGCCTTGGCCGCCTCTTCTGGCGATAAAGAGGGTGCAGATGTGACTAGCTCACCCACCCTGGAGGAAAGAGTCCCGAATGAAAAGACAGCACAAGGCTACTTAATCAACCGGTATTGGAACGACGATCACCAAATCACACCCACGAGTTACTACACCTACCGTATTCTGGCGCTCAACGAAGTGATCACAGGGCCTGACTTGTACTCGCCGGAAACAACTCTGGTCGCGGCCAGTATTCCTGAGACGCCGCGAATATGCGACGCTCGCGAACGCGCTGTCGAAGGTGTTTGCGAGCTCGCAGTGGCCGAATCTTCTGAGAGTACCATTCTCGTGGAGTTCACGGCGCCGCCGAGCGAAGTTGCTGTTGGCGGTTTCTATCTCTACGTAAACAACAATCTGGTGTGGGATGGTAGCCGACAACTTCCCATCTCACATTACACTTTGCGTGGATGTGCGGAGGGTCAGTACTACGACTTCCAACTGCAAGCAGTGTCTGATGCCGGGCCCTCTATGCGTTCTGAAAAGTTGACTCGACTCTGCGCGCAGCGACCCTACGCGCCGAGTGCGCCGTCCATTCTGTTAAGGGGAGGCTAAAGGTGTTCCTATTACCGTTCGTTTTGCCTTTCCGAAGGGGAAAGGCATAACGAACGGGGTTAACGAACACCTAAAGCCTACCGCTAATTCGGCGTGCCAGTCGTGACCAGCTAACGCTGCGCTGGGAACCGCCCGCCGACTCAGGTGGCCGCGAGGTCACTGGTTACATCGTACAGCGAGCCACACTTGAAGATCCCGACGCGACATTTTCAACGATCCCGTGTCTAGTCGGCATCGATTCGATCGTCCAGCTTCCGCCAGATCAGACTTCCTGTACCGATGCTTTTGTGAAGCAAAACTGTGGACCGACAGCAAGCTGCAAATACCGCGTTCTCGCGCTCAACGGTGTGGACAGCGTCAACCATTTGACAGATGCGTCTTCGGAGCGGGTTTTGCAGGCACTCGATGTGCCGCGACCCCCGCCACCATCGGAGATCACGCGCGCAATGGCTTGGTCACCGACAGTGATTGATCTGCAGTGGTCCGCAGTCGCCAACGCCACTGGCTATCGCCTGTATGCTAACTCAGGTCTGAACGATATTCCTCGCTTGATCTACGATGGATTTGGGCGATCGGTGGTGCGCACTTTCGCGCACTCACAGCTCATCCCGGGTCGGCGCTACCGCTACCAGGTCACGGCGCTCAACACAGCGACGGAGTCATACCGATCTGAAATCGTGGAGTTTCTCGCGGCGATCGCACCAAAAGCACCCGGGGTTCCGCAGATGCTGAACACAAGCGAAAAAAGCATCTACGTGTCTTGGGACCCACCGTCTGACTTGGGTGGCGGATTCATCACCAAGTACACCATCTACTACAACTCTGGAGTGGACGGCTCTCTTCTAAGCAACAAGATAGAGATTTGCAACGCGGGTGTCAGCCAGTGGCTTCTGGAGAACCTGCGGACCCCGCAGGGTGTGTACCAAATTCAGATTGAAGCACATGGTCCGTGTCCAGGTGGGCACGCGAAACTACCTCCGCCCGTTTGTCCGACGGACGCTGAGGTGTGCCCTTCGCCCACGTCGCCATTGTGTCCGGATGTGAATTACTGCACGCTTCCAAGCCCGCGCAGCCTGATCGGGCGCTTCTTCACTTCTGCCAAGCCGAATCCCGTGCAAAATCTGATCTTGCTGGTCGAGACTGCAACAAAGAGCGCGATCACTGTCGGGTGGCGTGTGGACACGCCGCTGTCGAAGATACCGCTTACTGAATTTCTCATGTACCGTGACGATGGCTTGGGTGGAGACTACATGCTAGTCGACCGGCTACCCAGCAGCTCAGCTCTTCGAAGCTCCGTGTCCACCTATGATGGGAACCAGTACGAGTTCGCGAATTTAATCACGGGCCGTGAGTACCACTTTTACTTGGAGGTATGCAACAACGTTGGCTGCACAGCGAGCAACGTGTTGGGTCCAAAGACAGTTGCCAGTGTGCCACAGCAGCCGCCACGCCCCACGCTCTTCGAGTCCGTTGTTTTTCCCTCACCATACATCTCTGTGAATCTTTTTTCGCCTGCAGACAACGGTGGCGTGCCGATTCTTGGCATCGAAATCTACCGCGACGATGGTGCCGCAGGTGCCTTCTTCCTTTGGCAGACAGTAGATCAGAGCATCACGCGAGTGACGGACACAAATGTCTTAGTGGGAAAGACCTACCGATACCGCACTGTTGTGCTGAACGCGGTCGGACCGTCGCCGAGTTCTGTGGTGGTCGATTTCTTGGTCGCCTCAGCGCCAGAAAAAATGGATCCGCCAGAAATGATTCAGCAATCCCGCGATCTCATCGCGGTGCGTTGGAACCCACCAGCTTCGAACGGCGGCAGCGACATCAACGCATTCACGCTTTACAGGTAAACACTTCTAGCTAACGTTGACGTCTGCTTGTTTCTTTAATAAAAGCCACATGCAAATTTTGTGCTTAGAATTCTCACTACTTAAGTGTTATGTCACCATCGTGAACATCTTCCCATCTTCCATCCTATGCAGAAATGACGGGATCGGTGGCCCAATGGTGCCTGTGTTCAGTGGTGCGGCGCTCGAATACACAAGCCGGCAGCTTAGCACCGGTTTGCGGTACCGCTTTCGGGTTACCGCAACAAATCAGGCAGGAGAAAGTGAATTGTCAGATACCTCGGAAATTCGTACAATCCAGCTGCCAGGGCAAGTCGGGCGTCCGCATCTAGTTGATTCCGTGTGCTACGGCGGTTTGACTAATAAGCAGCCAAACACAGCTCAAATCCGGTTTCGATGGACGCCGCCGATTGACAACGGCGGTTGCGCTATGGAGACGTTCCAGATTCTGAAGGATGACGTTGTTGCGCTCGAGGTGGACGCCACAACGACGTCTGCTCAGTTTGTAGGCTTGCAGTGTGCTTCGAGTCCGAAATTCTCAATCAAAGGGAAAAACTGCCTGGGAATTTTTACTGGGGAGTCTGTCGGATTGAAGCTCCCTATTGCGTCGATTCCAGCAAAGGTGAAGAACTTGCGGGCCATTGCGGCGACCTCGAAGTCCCTGCGATATGATTGGGACTCGCTGAAAACGGAGGACGAGATCGGCAGCGTCGACCCGACCACCATTCAAGGGTACGAGTTGTGGCTTGACGACGGCTTAGGCGGGCTCTTCACGCGCGTCTATGACGGCTACTACAAGCCGACCACAACAACCTATACCGCAGACAACCTCGTGGCCCGACGGACTTATCGCGCCTACGTGACAGCAGTGACCGTGGCGGGGAAGGGAAATCCCAGCGATGTGCTCTACAAGGATATGAGCACGATACCAGACCGTCCAGTGAACATCAATGTGGAGCCACATGTTAGTGCCGTCACGGGCCAAATCCAAGCGGATGCCATCGACCTGTCGTACATGCCGCCTATTTTTGATGGCGGTAGTCCCGTAACAAATTATGTGGTGCAGTACGCAATCGAGCCGGACTTCAACGTATGGACACAGGTCGTGCCAAACCCAGACAACAGCGAGCTGCGAATCGTTATTTCCGGTCTACAGCCGAGCCGCACTTACCAGTTTCGTGTAGCTGCGGAAACGCAAGCTGGCGTTGGGGGCTGGAGTAATAGGCGGCTCCATACTGTCGGTGGGCCACCAACGGGCTCTGTCAGGACTCTGGGCGTCAGCAAGTCTACAGGTACTAGCATCACATGGGACTGGGAGTTGCTGGATCCGGCTCTTCGTGGAGGAACTACTGTCACCGGCTACAAATTGTACATGGACCAAGGGAACGAGGATCCAAGCCTGCTGCTTGTGTATGACGGCACTGGAGCTCCGGCAATTACGCAGTACACGGTTCACAATGTAAGCTGTGGAAAGAGCTACCGCGCTCAGGTATCAGCGCTTAACGTGATCGGCGAAGGACCCAAAAGCAATATTTCGTCGGGCTTTGTGGCGGTGCGGCCTTCAGAACCTTTGGACTTCAACGTCACGCACGCTGGTCCTGGTGTGGTTCGTCTCGTTTGGAAAGAGCCTGTGCAGCTCGGCTGCGCACCGCTGCAGCAATATCGAATCGAGCGTTAAGGGTAGGTTAAAGGTGCTTTTGTTACCGCTTGTTATGGCTCTCCTAAGGGGGACAGCCATAACAAGCGGGATAAACGAACACCAAAAGCCTACCTCTAAGAGCGCTCCGCTGCGAATGAGGGAGAGTACAAGGAGTTGGCAGTTCTGCGAGCTGACTTTAGAGTGTACGACGACGAAACTTTGCAACTTGGTGAACAGTACACTTACCGCATGCACGCGCGCAATAACATCCTTGAGGCCTATGGCGCTTATTCACACGAAGTTACGGTCGTTGGGGCAACTCTACCAGGCATGCCGACGAACGTGGCCTTGTCGTATCCAGCGGGATTGAAACCGAAGCCACTCCTAGATGCAGAGATCCCAGCATTCGCATTTGAGTTTTCTTCGCAGTTAGTCGTGAAATGGGAATCCCCCACAATTGATGCTGCGACTGAGTTGCCGCTGACGGAGTTTCGTGTCCAGGTCGACGATGGCAATGGTGGGCCGTTTTTTACCGCCGCCGCCGTAGATGTGCACGGTACTGCTGCTGAAATAAGTGAGAAGGCGTTTCAAGCCGTAATCGGCGGCGCGCGTGGTGGGCCCGGAGGTGAAGTCGTTGCACTCAAGCCGGGAAGTTACTACCGTGTGCGGGTCGCGGCGGTCAATAAGGTCGGCCTTGGTGCCTACTCTGAGCCCATCGTGAAGATGGCTACTAGCGTGCCTGCTCCTGTGGAGAAAGCTGTCGTATCTCGCGTGCAGCCAGAAATGCTGCAGATCGATTGGACAGCACCGGTTGATCTAACTGGCGGTCGTGCAGTGCGCGGGTACAAAGTATTTTGCTCTGAGACCTGCGAGAAGTACGATGGAGCTGCTACTAGTGCAGTGATTAGCTGCGTTGCTGGAGAGTCGTTCACTCTATATGTTGGAGCACGCAGTGACCGAGGCTTCGGGCCCTTCACGAAAATGGATCCTGTTGCATGTGGAGCTCCATCGCTTGCGCCAAGTGGGCTCAGTTTGTTCTTTCGAGGCGTTGCGCTGGATGCTCTCTACAGCACAGATGTGCGGACACCCTCTGCTCTTACCTTGAAATGGACGGCACCCAAGTTTTCAGGCGGCTCCCCGGTGCTGCTGTACAATCTTTACAGCGACTGTGCAGGCATCGCGTCGAAGGGGAGTCGCTTTTTCGAGGTGCTCTACTACGGTCCAGAAACGCAGTATGAGCACGTAGGCGTGAGCCTCGGAAAAAGTTGCAAGTACTACGTGAGCGCAACCACGGAAGTTGGGGAGGGTGCCCGTTCTCCCATCTTCGATTCCGGTCAACACCAAGCGCCACCTAGTGCGCTCACGGTAGCGCCTGAAGTCGCTAAGTTTACGGAGGCGCGTGCGGTTGTGGAATGGACGGCATCTCAAGACCAAGCCGTGACTGCGTATCGTGTCTATCGCGACACGGAACTGATTTTCCCGCTTTCGAACGCTTTCACCACCCAGCCCGTGGTAAGCTCGATTTTCCAGCACAGCATCAGCGTTACCTTTGCACTGAAAGAGGCAGGTCGTGTATGGGGTGGGGTTTTTCGCGATGTCGAAGAAGAATATTCATCTTTGCTCTTCAAGAACCTCGAATCGACACCCGAGTTGGCATCAGAGCTTGCGTTCAACGGCGATATCAAGCTGGTTGGCTCTCTGAGCAGCTGCGCTCGGGTCGGCGCGAACAGTGAAGTAGTTCCCGTAGGGGGTGTCTCGACAACGCTTATTTGGCACGGATGTTTCCTGGACGGACCAGCAACGTATCGCGTCGTGCTCTATGCGGAGGGACGCAACTCATTTGAGAATGATGGCGTCCTGTCATCGCCAGCAATGTTTTCGGTCGCTACAGCGAGCAACGATTACATGATGGTCGGTGGTCCTGTTCTCTCTCTTCCCGAGGTGGCGATTGCCAGCACTGGCACAATAACAGTTGAACTAGAACCGACAGCAATGGCAGGACGTGCGTGGGTGGGTGTCTTTGATCAAACAGCGGCCCCGCCTACGTTGAGTGAGCTCCAGACGGCTACCTGCGGCGCTAGCAACCAGTTCGTTGCAGGCTTGCAGTCGGGTGGTTTGACAGTTTCTTTCACCTGCGGTGCGGGCGTGTTACTTGGCGACCGAAGTTACGACGTGTTCGTCTATGTTGAGGACAGTGGGAAAACCGCTGGCACTGGTACCATGGCTAAAGTTTCGACGCCCTTGCAGATTTTGCCGTCCAACACCTTCGCAACATCGCCGTCTGTCGCAGTGGCAACACCGGACTTGAGCTCTAATGCGTTGTCATTGACCTTTGCCGCCACGTCAACCGGTACGGCCTACTTCGTAGTGGTAGCCTCCCCTGCGGACACTACGTCACTAACGGTAGCAGAGTTGAAACGGAACGTGAAGGCTGGCAACTGCACGGATGGAGTCTCGCTCGTATGTGCTGGCTCAGCTGCGATATCAACAGCCAATAGCGCCACTGCTGCGAGTCTAATGGGGTGCGCGCTGGCAGAGTTATCTCGCTACTCGGTTCTTGGCTACGTCGAAGATTCTGCTGGTGCTGATGATGGAGCCCGGGTGTCAGTTGTGAAGTTTAAGACGGGAAAGTTCTCGGCCATTTCTAGTAACAACTTCACGGTAGCACCGATGCTAGTTACGTCTCCGGCTGCGATTCTTGTGACGCAGCAGCTCGCTGTGTCATTCACGGCCGTGACCTCAGGCTTCGCTTGGGTGACTCTAGTTGACGCAGATGAGGCGCACTGTGTCACGGCCAATGTTCTGAAAGAAGGTGCTTATGCTGGTGTCCTGTGCGCAAATAGCTCAGTAGCGATTTCTGGTGGCAGTGTTGAGACGGTGGAACTTATCAATTGCACGAATACAGCTCTGGTTGGACTCAAAAACTATTCTTTGCTGGTGTACGTCGAGGGCGCCTCTCCGTCTGCAGAGCTCGACGGTGCTTTGGCGGAGGCAGTTACTTTTGAAACTCCCTTGTCCAATAGCTTCACACCAGGCAGCAGCCCTGCTGTGAGTCTTGTCGGTACTGTGTGGACTGCGACAGTAAGTACTGTTAGTAGCGGGTTTGTGTGGGGCGTCATTGTGCATAAGGATCTCAAGCGACAGATGACCGGCGAGCGTGTGCGGGCGGGGACGTTCGGCGTAAGTGGTGGGGGATGCCGAGTTGAGAGGCAGAGCGTTGCTGGTGGCGTAAGCACCACGGTCCCCTTTACAGGTTGTACCTTACCGCGGGGACGCGAGTACGAGGCGTATTTCTACGCTGAGGGACTCGTTAGCAGTGATGGCGCTTCTGACGCTGCAAAGGGTGATGGATCTGTGTCAACATCTGCTCCGTTAGCGTATTCGAGATTCAGCAACACACTCTTGGACTTAGCAGAGGTCTACGCAGAACCTCACCTGGGTGGTCCTGCCAGTACCATAAATTTTCGAAAGAGCAAGCTCACTGTGCACATGACAAGCACGCCAACGTACGGTGGCGCGATGGCCTTCGCGGTAAGGGCAAGCCAGAATGGCAAGCTCTGGGCCACGTTCGAGAGTAGTGTTGTCTACAACTCTGGCGCGCCGCATCACTCGGCAGGCCACTTTTTCCCGAAATTTGCACCGGCTTCAGATCCTTGCAGTATCCGCTCTGCACCGCTAGTGGCAGGATCTATGCTCGAATTCTCAACGTCCAGCGGTTGTCCACCAGTGCCAGGCGGTGTGAGTGACCCTGTTGAACCGTACGTGCTGCATGTTTATGTGGAAGACAATGCGGGGCTCAACGACGGTGTCCACTACCACCTTGACAACATCCCGATTCAGAACAGTTCGGTTCCACATTACACACGCGCGCCGTACATCGTCGACGGCCTTGGCTCAACGACGCCTGGAGTCGTAACCTCAGATGGCGCAACGGTTGCATTCGAAATGTCGAATCCATCGGCTGCCTTTAACGCGACTGGTAGTCCAGCAACCGCCCGCGGCGTTTTGGTTGAGTCTTCATTACTGTCTCAACTGCAGAAAGGCTATGACAAGAAGATCTCGAGTTCTGACAAGAATCAGTACGAGTGTTGCCCGGCGGATTTTTCCACTCTGAGTCCTTCGACTGGGGTTCGTTGCTCCTTTGACGGTGTGCACCTGACCTCGACAAGTGTCAATGCGACTGCTACCTTTTCGGGGTGCAATCTCACAGCTGGCGTAGTCTACTACATCGCTGTCTGCGCAGATGGGGTGCAGCACTCGCCAATGGCAGTGTCGGTTCCAGCTTCGAACACTCTGAGTGCTTTCCATCTGACTGCTGAGCCCACAACGTCTGGCGTGTCCACCATTGTGATTGCAGCGAAAAGCGGAACGGTATACGCCAATGTGTTTGCTCTTAGCACCTTGTCACGCAAAGGCGTCCCTCCCACCGATGATTCGAGTAGCACGGCTTACATGAGAAGTGCGTCCACCTCTTCGATGGGCCATATCGATCTGACTATGCAGCGAAAAAAGATGCCTGTGTCTGCGATTATGTCAGACGGCCTTTGCTCCGTTGCTGCAGTCGCTGTTACAGGTGGCGCCGCAACTGCAGTGGCAATTTCAGGGTGCACGCTCGCAGAAAATACAGCTTACGCATTGGTTTGGTACGCAGAGACCGGTGCTGCTGGTTCGCCGATCGGTGATGGTGCGCAGTATATAATTGTGGACTTGCGCATTCCCCTCACTGCTACGGCTGTAACCCCTGCAGCAGCTGCAAACGCCACGTCGAACGCGTTCGACACTACACCCCTGTTGGCGGGCGCAATCACTGAAGATGGGACGCTAGTGGAATTTCAACCACGCAATGGGGGACGCGCCTGGATTGGCGTCGCGCCCTACGACGCGGATGTTGACGGGACAGACATTGCAGCATTGAAATCGCAGATCGGCACCGGCAGCGGCTCTTTTGCTCAGCAGGGTACGAATGCTTGTCGGCACACTGGAGCTGATATTCCGGGAGGGTACGAGTCTTTCCGACTGTCCACGTGCAACCTGCAGCGGGGGTTCACGTATGAGCTGTTTGTTTACGTAGAAGACTACAGCGCCATGAACGATGGCGTGCTCCACCGACAAAATATCTCGTACAGCAGCAGCACCCACTACTTTTTCTACGTGAGTCCCACGTTTGCGGGTATTTCGAAAAATGGTTTAGAAGTTTCGCTGGCTGTTAGTGGCGGCGCACTGTGGACAGCCGTTGTGTCCCCGAACGACGCAGCGGAAATCGCTAGTGATGCGGCAAAGCTGAAGCGCGGAGAGAAGAGTCGTGGAGGCTCCGGTTGCAAGATCGCCAACCAAGCTCTCGCTTCCCGCGCCCTCGTTCAAAAGAATTACACGGATTGCAGGCTAGCCGAAGGAGGAAGCTACAGGTTTCTTGCGTATGTGGAGGGAGACACCGGTGGTTCCGTTGCGAATGTTCCCTTCACCGTGCCAGTGGTCGAGACTCATACACCGTCATCTTCCAACTCGCTTCTTTACATCGATGAAGGGCTAGTCAACTCCATTCCGGGACCGCGATCAAGACATTACTACCAGATTCGACCTGTTAGTGCGGTAGGTGTTGGGCCCGCAAGCGCAAAATCCAAACGAATCCGCTTGGCCTCCCGACCTGCGACGCCTCATGCTCCTCTGTTTTCTTCTTTCACAGCCTCGGAGGATGCAGTGACGCTGGCTGTCGCACCGGCGTATACCAGCAATTTTGCCATCAACTCATATGTTCTGTACAAGCAGGACCATTACGCGGTTAGCATCGATAGTATTCAAGCTTTTCCAGGCCGAAACTTCCATGTGTGCTACAACGACAGCACAACGCTGATCACCATACGAAATTTGCCCACACATTCCACGAATTCGTCGAACGTTTTCCGATTTGGCGTGGCAGTGCGTACAGATATGGGACTTTCGGATATGTCATTGCCTGTGTCCGTGACTGTGTGTCCATTACCAGCGGTTCCGCAGAATCTCACCCTGGTGACGGCCTCTGAAACAGAAGTAACATTCTCGTGGACTGCTGGACCGGACAGAGGAAATGCCACTGCTTGTCCTTTCAAGGGCTACATTATCTCAGTCAACGGAACCGATGTTGCGGAGTATGGGGTGGGCGACCTGAGCGAGCTGAGGCACTCATTGTCGAAGGTCAAAGCGCGTGAAACTTACCTGATCACTATAAGGAGCAAAGCGCAGGGCGGCCAGTCCGTAGCCTCTTCGCCTTTGCGAGTTCTAGCTGAAGCTACTCAAGGCAAGATGGAAGCGCCGACAATAGTGGCGTCCAGTGAGCGTGGTATCCGCATAAAGTGGCAGCCTGTTTACATCTACGGCACGTATCGCGTCGAGGATGATATCCTCTTTTATCGCATCCATTATCGCGAGAATTACTTCCAAAGCCCGGTAAGCAGATACGATACGCCCTACATTGCATTGAGTGCCACCAGTAGCGGCACTGCTTCCTCGAGTGTGAACAGTTCGAACTCGTCCGCCCGCATGCTGCGACAGCTGGTTCAAACCGTCAATGTATACGATGATGACGATGATGGCGTGACGGACTTCCGAAAAGCCGTACCTATGCCGCCTCCGATCGACTATTCACAGCCGCCAGCTACCTCAGAGCTCTTCTTCAGCACTGCACAGGCCGATCGTTATGTAACCGAGCTCGGCGCCCAAGTGGAGAGCCCGCTTTACCTCCCGCCGGGACAGAATACGTGTTTTTCCATTGCTGCGGTGAACCGCGCCTTTTTCCTCAACGGGGATCAGCGGTCCTTGGTCTTTTCTGGGGAGGTGTGTGCTTGGACGGCGTCCTTACCAGATCCTCCTCCCGTGATCGCCTTCGAGGGCGTGCAGAAGGGTAACATTCGGGTGCACTGGCAGCCGGCGCTGCGCGATCCGGGCGCGCCCGTCTACATGTACGAGCTGTGGATGCGGCCCAACGTTCCTGCGAATGGTTGGGGATACGGTGTTGGCAAATGGAACATGCTCTCCACTAAGACAGAGGCCGAGTTAGATCACTACATAGAGAAGTGTAAAACTGGCGAATCGTACTTCTTCAAGGTAAGAGCGAAAAATCTTGTGGGCTTTGGCGATTACTCCAAAGAGTTTTTAGGACGTTGCGCAATGCCGCCAGACAAGCCGTTGGCGCCTATCCGCACAAATAGCTCGCGACGGACCATCGAGGTTTCGTTTTTCGCTCCGCACGATAACGGTGCGCCTATTACGCGGTATCGACTGTTCCAGGCAACTTCGGACAGCCACGTCTTCAACGAAATCGCGTCTGACTATTTCAAGCCCTACCTCCGTGTCCCGGTGTTGAACTACACCTCCGTCACTGTTATTGTTGGCACCTACTACCGCTTTAAGGTGCAGGCGGAAAATGAAATGGGCCCGTCTGTTCAGTCGGACGAGCAAGTAGTTTTGTGCGCAGCAGAGCCCGGACCTGTGCGCAATGTCTCGATTGCGCGTAGCGAACGGTCTGGAACGCGAATATCGTGGTTACCCCCACTGGACGACGGCGGTGACGAGATCGTGCGCTATGTGCTGTATTACAACGAAATCGACCACCCAGGCAAGGACGGTCAGAAGGGTGGTCTTCCTCGCATCGCCTGGAGTGGGAGAGACACGCAGACAGACTTCCTAGCCTTCAGTCAGGGCATGCGCTACCGCTTCAAAATCGTCGCACACAGTACGATGAGCCTCTCGATGAATTTGCAGGGTCCGGATTTCCAAGCAGATGGAACGGAAAACACGTACGTTTGGGGGAGTTCGCTTCCGCCGGGCCCGCCTGGCCTTAGCATCTACGAGACAGGAGTTTCAAACGTGACGTTTCATTTTCAGAGGCCGCTGGACGACGGCGGAGATCATCAGCTCTCGTACAATCTGTATGCTGATGATGGGATGGGAGGAGACGTCACTCGCGTTTGCCAGACACACACTCAGTATTGCTCAGTGTCACACCTCGCGATGGGGCGTCTATACCGGCTAGAGGGGAAGACCGTGAATGCGTACGGCGAAGGTGAGGCTGCAAGCATCAACGCGTTCATCTGTGAGCGCCCGACCCCTCCGCGCGACTTCAGGATTGTGAATCGCAGCGAAACTGGCACTACATTCGCGTGGCGCAAGGCACAGATCATTACAACGTGTCCGATTTACGGTTATGCCATATACGCTGGTCGCACAGCGGACAAGATTGATCAGCTGATCGGAAAAACAGAGGGTGGAGAAGACGACATCGGTCCGTTTACGTACCAACATGAGTATTTAAATGAGTATCGATACTACGCAGTTGCAGCCGAGTCGTGGCTGACACAAAACTCGCCTTGGATTTTCGGAGAGTTCTCATCTCCGATTCTAGTTGCTCTGACAGCAGGACAGCCCTCACCGGCGCGCAATCTCACGCTGGTCCAAGTGAACGACGCAGTTCCCAACACGATAAATCTGCTGAACCCCGCGGACTATCTCCTATCCTCCGTCACACTTTCGTGGATAGCGCCCGCAAGTGACGGGGGTGCACCCATTACCGAATACTGGGTGTATCGGGACGACGGCCACCGCAGTGAACAAGTGGGCTTCGTGAATGCGATGGGTCCCGGCGACGTGGTCACCACAACTACGGTGACCGTCACTGGGCTTCGGTACGGATGGACTTACCGCTTTCAAGTGGCAGGCATCAATCGAGTGATAACAGAAAATCCGTTGAACGATGCCGGAACGCCTCGATTTTCTCCAACGCTTAACGTTGTCGTCGCGAAAGCGCCGCAGCCACCGGCAACGCCTCGAGCAAACAACGCGACACGCGGTGTTGCTGGCGTCGCAATAGTTTGGGACCCGGTGACCGGCATCGACACAGGCGGTCGTCCGATACTTGGTTATCGACTGTATCGGGACGCGGGAGGTTCTGGCAACATCGATCGCCTCGTATTTGACGGAGTCAAGAAACCAGATGTGCTTAGCTTTCAAGTTTCGGACCTGCAGCCGGGACTGCCATACGGTTTTGCCGTGACTGCAGTGAACGCGTATGGAGAATCGGCGCAATCGCGGAAACTGTACCTTACAGCCGGCGACACAGGTACCTTTCCGACGGCTGTTGTGCGAGACCCGCATCGGACGTCAGACGCGACAAGCATCCATCTTCGATGGAATCCTGCGGAACAAGACCTATCGTATGATACTTCAAAGGCCGGCGGTCTGGAGTACCGCGTGTGGCGGGAGCGCGACGATGGTCAGAACGCATTGCTCGGTGACTTTATTTTGGCTGGAGACACCTTCGACACGAATATGACGATCACTGGCTTAACCGCATCGCGCTTCTACAAATTCTACGTGCAAGCGTACAATGCGGCGGTGGGATGGGGACGCGCTAGCCGCATGTACGAGACGCAGATGTGCGCACGGCCGCAACCGCCAGCGACGTTTGAGGCGCGCGATTTCACGGACAACGGCGTGCTTCTGTACTGGACGGCTCCATCAGATGGGGGCTGCAATGATGCGCGCATCACAGGTTTTGAATTGTACCAGAAACGCCTAATCGAGGACAAGCATGAAGACCAGTACCACTTGATCGTCGACGCGGACCGGACGATCACGCGAAAACGTATAGTGGAACTGCAGCAAGGCATCACATACCTATTCAAAGTGCGGGCAAAAAACTACGACCAAATATCGGAATTCTCCCAGCCACTGACGATAACCATTGCCTCAGTCCCACATGCGCCCTTGCCGCCATTGTATACCGGTGGATCGCCGACCTCAATCGTGCTAAATTGGGGCGAGGCCTACAGCAATCTTCCAGTTCTGGAGTATGAGCTTCTTGGTGACGACGAAGTGCAGGACGAAAACACCATTGTTTTGTACTCGGGACTTGCGCGAACGTTTACGCATAGCGGACTCACACCGGGTAGGAGCTACTCCTACTACCTTCGTGCGCGAAATGCGAACGGGTTCGGAGCGCTATCTGGGGTCGCAACGTGGATGGCTTCGAACATTCCATCGACGCCTACAGATTTGCAGTACTATAAGAGCGAGAAAATAGCGAGCGTCGCTGCGGTTAGGGCCCAACGAGCGGGGACAACATCCAGTAGTCGTCTGAACGTTTCCTTCGAGGGACAGTTTACGGATCGACAGGCCAAGCCGCAAGTTCGATTCTTTGTGTCATGGCGGTATACGCCAGCGTCACCCTCGACTGCATCTACGGATGCGCCTGTGCAACGGTATGAGCTAGAATGGCGTGATGTCAGCGCACTGACGCCGATGACGAAGACGATGAATGGTGAGACGTCGAACACACACTTAGTGAAGCTGAATGCAGGGCGGCGATACGGTGGGCCGGAAGGTACGTTGCTCGCCGGCAGCATTATTGTGGTTCGTGTGCGTGCATGCAACGTGAACATCTGCGGGTTGTGGACTCCAAGTCGTCACTATGTAGTAGGTGGGCGGGCCGAGAAGCCGGCAAGTCTGGAATGGGTCGATAGCAGCTTCGACTTCATCCGGCTGCGTTGGAGTTCTAAAGGACGTGACGACGGTGGCATGACGATTACCAACTACGCGATATATGCGCGTGACGACACGCAGGGCTTCGTGTTGGCCGGTCTAGACACCGGTATTATATCGCTTACGGGAAATCCGAGTGGCAGCGCTCTGTCGGTTGCTGGATACACTGGGGGCCCTAGCACGACTTTCAAGTACGTGTGTCCTTACGCGAATGCCGTGATCACCTTTCAAGTGGCGGCCATGAACAGTGTTGGCGAGGATCCACTGACTAGTACTGGACATTTTTCTGACCCGGTGACGTTAATCTGCGCGGGCGTTCCCGAAACGCCGCCAACGCCGGTTCTGAACGGTGTGGGCACTGGTATTGCCGTGAACTTGTACCTGCCTTCTGCTGACCAGCTGCGCAACGTGACACACACAGGCTGGAATATCCATTTGGACAATGAGGACGACCGCAACGACCTTTTTCAGCTGATAAGATTACGAGGGCCGCGGACTGCTGATTCGAAGTACAGCATCACCACGGCGGGACTGCGTGAAGGGGCTGGCGTGTTTCTTCCCAATCCAGGAGTTGTGGAAACCATCACCGTGGGCGACGCGTATCGAGCGAAACTGCAGCTGTGCAGTGTAGTCGGTTGTAGCCCTAAGTCGAACATTTCGGCGTCCGTGCACGCTGCAGGGCTTCCATCGGCACCAAGGAACGTGCGTCTGACAAATTCTACTGACAACTCGCTGACCATCGTCTGGGACGCGCCATTTTCGAATGGGGGAACGATTCTGACCCAGTACGTGATCACAATCCGTAACTCGACCGGCTTCAGTGTTGTTCGACCGCATCCGAGCATAGATTACCGCGAGCTAACGCAAATTTGCAATCAGGACTCTCTAAACGCCGAGCGCGACTACCTCTATTTTGATGTGCGTGCAGAGAACAGTATCGGACCGGGACCAACGGAAGAGAACTTTTTCAGGCGCTGTAGTGCTCCACCTGACACGCCTTTGGCTCCGACGAAGACTGGCGCAACTGCGTATTCAATCGATTTGGCTTGGGTGAAGCCAGACTTGCACGGGGCAATTCATGTGAGCACGATCTTGTACCAGGATGATGGTGCAGGGCGCGCGTTCACTGCAACGACAATTACAGACACGACCGCTACGACGTTCATAGCAGAGAACCTAATTAGCGGTAATATCTATCGCTTTAAGCTGCAGTTTCTGACGGAGGTAGGCACAAGTCCGGAGTCTCCTATCCTGTCGGCGTACGCCGCGACGACGCCGCCTGCACCAGAGCTCTTCTTGGACCGTACGGGCCTTTTCGCCGTGAACGAGACCGTCGAGGCAGCACTCGCGGGAACTAATCAGACAGTCCCTACGGCTATGGGCATCTCGCTTTTGAGCACTTTTCCGCCATCCACTGGCGGATCACCGCTGACGCTTTTCGAACTGTTTGAGTCTGATACAACGACCTTCAACTACGCCGCGGGCCCAATCTACAACTTGACGGAAGAAGAGTTAGGCAACCCGCTCAATCACACGGCGACGGCAGGGATCGGCTTTATTCGGCGCAACTGCAATCTGGCGCAGGTCTACTTCTTCCAGACGCGCTTCTCGAACAATGCAGGCGCAGGCGCGGTGTCGAACCGTATGCGCGTGAGGTGTAGCATCGCCCCGAACACACCTGCTGCACCAACGCGAATAAGCTCCACCCGTGGCAGTGTCGAAATTGGCTACACTTCTGGAACGCCGGAAGACCTGAATGGCGGTACGCTGCAAGGTTACATTCTGCACATCGACGATGGTAACGGCGGGCCATTTGTGCAAGTGCAAGTGGACGATGCTTCGCAAACCAAGTTCAATTTCACTAACTTGCTGGTCGGTGTTTCATACCGGTTCAAGGTGCAAATTCTGTCAGATGCGGGTCAGTCCCAGGAATCAAGCACTTCAAGCTTTTTCAGTAGTGCGAAGGCAGATCCACTGCGGGGCGACGCTGTCGTCGTGAAATCCAGCTCGTTTTCGGAGATCGTCCTGCAGTGGACCGTGCGCGAGGGCTTCGACACCGGTGGCGGCGCCATCTTTTACTGGGAGGTGTATGTCACGCCCGACCATTCACAAGGCGGCTACCATCCGACGCTCGCGTCGATCCTAACACGAGACGTGAATCAGAAGGAGGTCACTTTCGCGTGTCCAGACACAAATGGTGAGTACTTCTGGTTCAAGGTGGCGGCAGTGACAAACGCCGGAACGGGGAAATTTAGTCCAGGGAGGCGGTATCGCTGCGCTCCAAGACCGGAAAAACCGGATGCGCCAACGAAGATCGCAAGCAACCAGACTAGTGTGACTTTGGCGTATGACCGCAAAAATCTCTACAAGGGCGTCCACTTTGGGTACAACATCTATGTGGACGACGGCATTCAGGGCGATTTCCGCAAAATTTCAGTGGACGAGACCTCATTCATAACATATCCAGTCACAGGACTGCAAGTTTCACTGCCCTACCGATTCAAAGTTGCGATTGTTACCGAAGTCGGCGAGAGTGACCATTCCGACATAAGCATCTTCTATCCTGGCGATCTGCCTGCAGCGCCTACGGCGCCGCTTTACGTGAATTCCACGAACAACACGATAGCGGTGAGTTGGTTAAGCGGCAGCCAGTCGTTCTCGCAGTCTGGCGGCAACGCCTATCTAAATTGGGTACTGCAGGCGAGCTACTTCAAAAACTTGACGAGTACAACAGATCAAATAGGAATCAACTGGACAGAGGGCCTACAGGTGGAGTTACCGTTCGTAGTCGGTACGAATGTCTATGAGTACGAAGTCGACTGCGCCACTCTGGTATCGGGAGTAGACCTGACCACAGAATTCGTCTACTTTCGAGCAGCGGCGGTAACTAATGTTGGCCAAGGGGGTTGGTCACCCGAGGTATACTCCATTGCAGTTACTCTTTTTTCGCCATTGCGTAACTCAAATTAATGAACTCTGTTGATGTTGCTCTTTTTGATCATGATGTGAATACTTCAACACCAATCAAACCGTCCACTACAACAGTCTCGCATCCGGTGCACATCTCGGCCTGAGGCACCAGCTATTTTCGAGCCGGTTGGAAGCAGCAGTTCTGCAGGGGCGACGGTCGCCTGGTACGAAAAAAATACGTTCGGCGCCACCGTTCTGGGATTTGAGGTCTATGCGAACGATGGCTTGGGCAGTGATCTGGAACTCGTGTCTTCAATACTAGACTCGTCACAACGCAGTTTCACTTACGTCCCGCCACTGGGCAGCACGGTGGGGGACAGATTTGGAGCGAATGTGACGCATATCACCTACGGAGGCATGCTCGTGAGTACGGAAACATCGACCACAACGAAGATCGGGAATCGTCCGTTTCGCTTTCGTGTAGCAGTGGTGACTGACGTGGCCACCGGACCGAAATCAGACGAGTTGACTGTGTATAGCTGTGCGCCGCCAGTGCTCACAGCAGTGAAACCCTATGTCGTCGCCGGCGTGTATAACCTTACAGGAGACGGAAAGTTTTCGCTCACCTTAGGATGGAACCCACCACAAAACGCCGGTGGTTGCACCATTGCGGGTTTCCGAATCGAGAAGGACGCCGTGTTCGAGCGGTATGGAACAGAACTCAAGGAGGTGAATCGAGCAGGAGAGAATATGACGCGCTTGGACCCAATAGAAATTGCCAGTGCGAACAACTATTCTTTGATCTACCCCGCCGAACCCGGTCCCGACCCGAATGCCACTGCCGCGTACGTCAGCTACCAAGACGGCAACACGACGGTGTTCACCAACTACACGCAGTACGGCAATTTGGATCCGACAGTTTTCACCGCAACGTACGCAGACCCAGCAATAAGGAAGGGCCGTGTGTACCGCTTCCGCGTGGTCGTTGTGACCCGAAAAGGTGAGTTCAACGGTCCCATCACGGAGGTTGCAGCAGTTGGGGTTCCCAACAAAATGACGGCGCCAGTCGCCAACTACGAGTTGAGCACCACGACCTCACTTTACCTTTCCTGGAGCGTGCCGGAGAGCAATGGCGGCGTGGTTTTCGGGTACAACTTGTATCGCAACGACGGCAACGGCACTGCAGTGAGCGTCATGCCCGATGCAACATGTGGCATGGAGAAAAATGCAGCCCCACAATTGTGCACAATTACAGGCCTCACACCGGGGGAAGAGTATCAAGTGCAGATGTCCACAGTGAATGAGGCTGGCGAAGGGGAGCGGAGCGATCCAACAATCTTCGTCGCGGCCAAGGTAGTGTCTGAAAATACAAGGCATGATAAGTCCTTTGTACGTACTCATAGTTTTTTCGATTGCCTCGCTGAATGAATTACTTATCCACTGCTATCAACTGGACGAGCTTTTTCTGTATTTCAGCATTCCCATTCCGGTTCCACAATTGTCGTAAAAATAGCGGTTGTTTGCAACAATTAAGCCTTAAACCTGTACAAACACCAGGTACCTGGCGCTCCAATCGAGCTCACAATCACAGAGGCGAAGCACTTTCCGACGCCACAAATGACATTGACGTGGAAGTCTGGAACCGACGAGGGAGCCCAAATTTTCGATTACATTTTGGCTATCACGCGTGCCAACGAGGACAATCCAGAGTACGTTTCGATGGGTGGCACACGAGAGGCGGCTTGGAGACTCATTAGTGCGCCTACCAAGACGCTCACGGCAGCAGATTTTAGTACTCTGAGTTTCGGTGTCGCCGATCACTTCCAGGTGAAGGTTCGGGGAGTGAATTTGGTGGGAGAAGGAGCTTGGAGTGCGTATACGACACCGACGAAGGTAGCGTTTGGAGTGACGAAGCCACAAGGCGTAGTCTTGTCTCAACCGGAAAAGCCGTTCGGCCTGCGGCGGCATTCAGACCAATTGGGTGTGCCGAATGACACCATAAAGATGCAGTGGGACAAACTCGCTATAACCAATCAAGTTTTGAATCGCGAGTTTGGAGGTGATTATGCATCGAATATGACATACCACTTGTACGGAGATCGTGTCGACGGCTATCAAAATATTTTAATCGCGTCATTCTCTCATGCCGGCGATGCTGCTGTATACCAACACAGCGGCTCTCACCCGGTGTATCCAGTCAGCCCAAGTCAGACCTGGTACTTGATAAATTCAGTTGTATGTTGTCGATGTTATTTCTCCTAAACCTAATCTACTACTAGTAGTAGTACTAACGACTTTTTTGGTAGCTCTATTTGCATAGACAATGTCAGATCTCCAGGTTGTGCAATTTTTCTTCAAGTAAAATATAGGTACTACACGATTCGCTCCGGTAACTCGGGTGGATTTCTTTCGGAACCAATATTGCCGCCAATCAAGATGATTTCCGCCTTTGTGCCCGGTCCACCACGGAACCTTCAGGCAATCATAACTAACCCTTTCCAGTCATATCTCACGTGGGAACCACCTGTAGACGACGGCGGCGACAGTCTGACAGAATACCTGATACGAAGCAGCCAAGGCATAGCATGGAACACCTATGTGCCAGCTACGACACTATTCCAGCAACTTTCAGGTCAGGCCATCGGTTCCACGACGTACTACATCGCAGCCGGCAACAACATAGGATTTGGATCGGAAATCCAAACGACCATAATCGTTACCAGCGTTCGATAGATGCGCGTGAAGGAGGAGAGCACTTCACCAAACACTACAGCATTCGCTATTTTATGTCACAGCTGCTAGCATCCCTGAGTTCTTGTTGTATCAATCTATTCTAAAGACATCATTACTCACCTCCTGTAAATGCGAAGGCCTGATGAAGAAAGTTAGTGCAAGCTAGAAAGAAGTACCCCTACCCAGCCACCCCTTCACCTTCTTTTTTCAAATGAAATAGCTGCATCCGAGCAAAATGATACCTACGTGAAATAAGTGAAACTGAATACTTCTGTAATTTACAGATCAAGTAGACAGACTCAGACTTCTTGATCCATTTCCTTCCAGCAAGCACGTGGCAGTTCGAATTACCGCGAAATTAATGATTCACTCCTTTCTTATTCTTGTACTTGTTCTAGCTGTAGTATTTCATTTCCTTATTCTGATCATCATCAAAAAATCAATATGATAGTCTTCCTCACCATCCGTTACCGTTTCCGTTATCCGGGTGTTTTGGAGAGAGAAGAGAGGTTTAACGTACATTGACCTTTACCGTGACGTTTAGAAGTTGTTCCTGATTCAATGGAATAAAATAGCAAGGACCAGAATTATGGTGTAGTAAGATGATGATATGGGAGCAAGTCGATTGATTTGTTCCCCTGTCTTGTTCTTGATGTCTAGCTAACAAAAACATTTCTTCAGAAGGCGTCTACTTAAGTCAAAAACGGTTGTATTTTGTGATCGCGTGTCTCGTTTTGCAAGATCGCATTCTGCATGTCAGCGAAATTTCCAGACCCGACCAGACCAGACTATGACGTACTCGTAAACCAGTGTATTCGATCTATGATGGATATGACAGACAGCAGATCATGCACGCTATCGCCTATGGCCATGGCTCGTGGCAGAGGTTTCCGTAACAGGGGTAAGCGGGAGGGACGATGGAGTTGTGAATACGGAGTAACCGACGACGAACTCCAACGAGCAGCAATATTAAGGCACGTGCGTCACCTGAGACGAGGTCACTCGACATAACTCTACACGCACGATGAGAAAGAAAGCATCAGAGCGGTTGACGAGAAATATTTGAGGACTCAAGGCCTGTAGTTACGGATGCATTGTTGTTTTGCGTGGTAATCAAAGTAGTCCAGGTCAACGAGTGATGCGGCATTGGGTATGAACTTTGTTAATATCATCACTCGTTCTAGTTCGTTGTAGTTGCAGTTCCTGTCTACTTCTAGTCAATAATTCCCTTGATCATGGTCTTGAGAAGCATGGCCATATTTTCAAGTCGTGCTGCTACTGCAACGTCATCTCTGCATTCTGCCCGTCTCCCCAGTCGAAAATGCTATATCAGGGTTTCTGCTCTAGCTCTTTGGCGCAAAATCATTTTTAGATTCGTGTCTTTTTCTTTACGGTACATCTTGGCTTTTCTGCTTTCGACAGGCTTGCTAATCTAGCCGCTTCCTAGCTGTATCGATTCTGACGTCAAATCCCATGTAGACGAACGACATATATTGCCTAAGATATTTTTTGCAGAGGCTCGGCTACTCCTACGCAAATCGCCTTCTACGTGGGTAAAAAAGGTGACAGACCGGCTTCCCTTTGCGCAGAACCGCGACCAAGCTAAGTAGAACTTTTTCTTCCTCAGAGACTGCTTCTGAAGCACCTTTTCTCTGGTGTCCTGACCACAGACGTCCCAATGGACGGGCGTGGCTTAGAAGTCATAACTTTCACCTTTCGCCTGAGAAAGCAGGTAAAACTGCGGACGGCGGACTCCATCCTAATCCTAATCCTAAAACCAAAAACTTGTTGTAACGCGTAAGAGCAACCATGTCGTCTTCCTCGTCCTCCTCATCGGGCTTTGACCCTGCGACATGGTCGCCCGATCAAATCAAGCTCACATCGGGTGTCGTGGGTGCTGGTGTATCCAACTTTTTTGGAATTCCAGCCGACAAATTCAGGGTGCTCGTTGCACAAGACACCGGCTCCACGCTCTCAGTTGGACAGCACCTGAAGGACACCCTTCGGTCACCCGGCGCCGCTTTCACGGGAGCAACTGCGAGAATAAACATGAAGATAATGGCAACTGCGTTGAATCTGTATTTTTTGCTTCATGATCTCTTATTCTTTTCATTGATCAAGTAGCGTCGAGGATGTGGAGAAGTTTTCGACCTCGTGTCATCTACTGAGATGAATATTCAATAAGAATCACTTGAGTTCTGAACAACTGGCTTTCGTTCCTGGTTAAAACGTTTCTTTTGCGCTGAAAATAATGACCTAAAAGCGGATGTTGACCACGTTCGTCGTCACCCTCACCTCCTCTGTCTTATCCTGATCTGCCTGCAGGTACGTACCTCCAGACTGGCGAGAGTCAAATCCATTTGGTTGTGCGTTTGCGGTAGGGTTTGGCTTTAGCCCTTTACTAAATGTCCCACGCATGTTTCAGCTAGGGAAGATAGCTGGCGACTCCTATCCGCAGACTTTCCGCAATTTTTTTACGAGTTTTGGCGGCCTCCAAAAGTATGCTGCGAATACAGCCATGTTCGCGCCAGGGGAAGGCTTGCGAATGATGATGTGTTTCGGAACCAAGGACTTCATCATGCCCAGAATAGGCGGCAAAGAGGATCCAAGGTCCTGCCTTCAGAAGGTCACGTAGGCAAAGACTGGGTCGTAAGCGTAGTAGTTGCTTACTACTTATCATCCTTGTCACACACTGAATCCGAATCGATTAGATTTTCATTTGAATGAAATGATAGCACCACGACGACCACTGCATCTTTTCACCGATAACAACAACAACGAACAGATCGGTTTCCATTCCGGTACATTGCGCGAAGATGTCTGCGATTGCGGGTCCCGTTGTTGCCCTTATTGAGACCATTTTCGCGTTGACGACAGAAACCGTTTCCACCATTCATGCGAAAAATGCGGCAGCGGCAACGAAAAAGCCATTTCTTGAGCTCCTTCGAGAAACAATCACTCCTTCCTATACTGGACGCTGCTTTACGAGTCTCTGCGCCAAAAATATCCTCGCGAACACGAGTCTCTTCTGGATCATGTTTATGTCCGACTTCTACACAAACAAGTCTGAGATTCTGACCAAAAAGTAGGAACGAAGTCGATGTCGAAGATGGTCACTCGATAGCGACGCCGCTCACATGCGTGCGCACTTTGTGCAAAATTATAGATGAAAAGCTATCGAAGCATGGTTTTTACAGCAAGTAAGTACTAGCTATCTCACAAGGGGACAAGGGGGACCGGATGTAATAGATTAACCAAAAGTACTGAGAATAGAGAAAACATAAGGATGCTTCTTTGCCGCCAAAAATTTAATGAGGGTGCCTTCGTAGGCCATTCAGCATTTTATACATACACGTAAGGATTTGGATTTCCAAGAGGTAGAAATGATTGGCCATCGCCCCCAGTGAAAGACAACATCCACATTTTCCACAGCCCCTCCTGGTCCTTTGTTGACAAAACAACAGCAAATGCAAAAAGAAGCTGAAGCCAACCAAGGCTCGAGAAAAAACCGGCGCGGTGCTGCTGGAAGAAAAATGCGCAGACGAAGCTGCCATTTTCGTGGCGGCATGGAGAGACAACAATTGTGCTGCAAGCTACAAACTATCGATGTAAACCAAAAAAAGAACGAGAGGAGCGAATAATGAACTCCGAATGAGCGCGTTGACTTTCAAATAGCGTTTGTTTCGGTTATTTATCTCGATTCATCTGGTCAAAAATGTTGTAACACATCTTGATCTTCATCTGCCTTCAATTGTTGAACAATAGCAGAGCTTCAGGCTCTACCCTTTCTAAGTTCTACTAGTTCGTACTATTCCGTATGCGAAACGATTTTTTCCGCATCAACGTTGCGTGACTAACCCCGGATTTTCACTTCCGTTTCGTGTCCTTCATCATTATCATTATTTGTCGTCTCGTCGATCACTGGTCGACCTTCTCAATCGTTCAATGTTGACCGCGACTTTCCGGTCGACTCTGCGACGCGGCGTTTCCTTGTCGGTTATGTCGCGCCAGGCCACTAAGACGCAGGTTGGGAACTCAGATGGACAACAGGACTCAGCCTTGGGTACCAGTGGTGCAAGCAACTCAAATACCAAGACGACAAATCCGTCTCTCGTCGCAGGAGGTTCTAGTGCTCCTTTCTCGTCCAGTTCACTGAATGGTGCAGCGACTGCGAATACAGCAGAGCAGGAAACTAGCCTTGCTGTTGTGACTCCACCGGTCGTCGTCCCATCTTCGGTCAATGAGTCTGTTGGACTGACTGGCGTGTGTGCCGGGTTCTCGCGCTCTAAAAAAGCTGTTCTCGCACGTCAAACTGCGATGAAAACTGGAGCTCTCTATGCTGGGCGAAACAATGGAAAAACCTCAAACATGCAGCAGCACATTTCGCACCACCCACCGGAACAAATATCGTACAACCAGGAAGCGCGAAGCAACGACTGGTGTGCACATGACGCCTCCCTGGCCAAACCACACCGTGAGCACTGGATGAAAGCGTCTGCGAAGAAGCCGGGATGCAACTCTGTATGGCGGAGCAACAAGAAACCTCACCAGACACAGGAAAAGGCCTCGTTAACAAAGAATTGCTCGACTGAGCGTTTGTTTGCTTCAGTGTACCATCCAAAAAGCAGTTGCACGAAATCTGCCCTTCCGAGAATGCAGATGGTTACTGAAGGTACCCTACTTTTCGAACCTCATGCAGATTTATTTCAACGTGAGATGTAGGTAAGCTGGAATGGTCACTTAAGCAGAAACTCAGTTTCAAGAGAACTTTTGGAGCTCATATATTCGGGTCCACCAATCTTTTGTACACTGTCACGTCTTGGTCTTTTTTAAGAATTATAGGGCTAGAAGTAGTTGTCCTGCGTTTTATCCACGGTCAAATCCATTCGCACTAGGCTCTTATAACGCGCATCCAGCTTATAACGGGTCACCTTACCCGCTCTATGAAATGTATGCGGGATACGACCAACGCGGAGGTGATTTTTACATTGCAAATGCTGCTGGTCAGTATTATCAATACCCCGGACAAGCGGCTTATGACTTGACGAGTGGAGCGATGGCCAATGCTACCTGGTCTGCAGGTGTAATGAGCAGCGCTGGGGGATACGCGTGCGTTGCCGAAAATGCATCGCAGGCTGTACAACAAGGCTACTACAACAAAAACAACTATTCCAACATGTACAACAAGAACTACAAGTACGATTACAGGAATGCTCCTGCACACCAAAACAACCTGAATCGCGATAATTGGATGATCTCTGATAGCGTGTCGTATTTGTGCAGGGACGATGGCATGCTCAACGGAGCGTCGCTGTCAACGCCATCAACCAGTGACGGTAAGGACCCGCTGGCACTTGCGGCACCATCCTACATGATTCCTGTGGTGGAGCACGAAAGCACTGCCGTGCCGATGGCGCATAACGCGCCGACCTCGATCGAAGATGAACAACTACAAGAGCACGAGCAGAACCAAGCGGCGAACACCATGATGGAGCCGCCGCCAATGACGTACACGCGTTCTTTGCTACTGCAGGTCGGTGCAACAATGAGGCGAACACGGAAGATGAATGGCGCCACCGACTCTGGTTTCATGGATATCGTGAATCAGCTTGAGACTCACAACAAGATGTCGGTCGAACAGTCGGCGCTTGTTGCTGATGGCCGGCAAAATGTCGAGTTTCTGTCTGATCACAGCATCTCCATGTCTACAGTAGAACACAACCCTCTCAATCAAAGTAAGCAGTGCTCAACCACTGACGTTACTCCTGCATCGATTTGCGCGAGCAAGGTCGTGGTAGTGCCGGAGCCGAACTTCACCTGTAATTCTTCTAGCTTTGTGATGCGAAACCGCGCGCCATCGGCCAGCATAAGCGCTGCATCTTCGAAGGATACGAAAACGATCAAAAAAGATGTAGAAGTGGATTCTGTAACCAGCACCACCACCAGTGAGTGCCATGCTGATGTCGGCAACGCGTCCTCTGAGGCGGAACATGTGGCAAACTACCCTCACTCCTCCTCCACCGCATCTTTGGCAACGACGACACCTACAACTATATTGCTAGAAAACAGCGCAAACAGTTTTGACTCTAGCAACATCGCTTTGGCCGCACAACGAGCAAAGAACAAGCAGGTGCCATGGAAAACACTGCGAAAGGCACCCAGCCCACTTGACGAACTTCGCGAGACTACTAGAATGCGCGCGGAATTACAGAATGACAACTACACTAAAAAAATTATCATAGGTCAAGATCACCCAGTCCAGGTCGAAGCTAGTACTACAGCAAATAGAACTAAGGAGTCCTTGGAGTTCGTGCCGAATTTAGCGTCGAAAACCTGGAGAGATAAAACCACGTTTTCTTCGGAAAAGTCTCGTGACAACGAAACAACAAGTTGTGACGCAGATGTAGTGGGTGGCGCAAAGATGCGCACTCTACCTCGATCCGACCTTTGCGGGTACGGGTACAATGTCGAGAAAAGCAAGAAAACGTGCCACGGCTACTTCTTCAAGCGCAATCGTTCGGACGTCGCAGCAGAAGTTTCGTGGCGCAGGAGGGAGTGAATATTACTTGAGATACACAGACGAGGCCACACTATTGTCAGGTGGAGGACAATTTATGAAAGTAGGCAAGGAGCAAACCAAAGTAAGTCTACAGCAACGCAGGAGATGGAGGAGAATAATTTCACAATCTGGGGGATAGACTACAGGTAGGAGATGTGCTCAAGTAGTTAATGTGAGCTAGATCATGTTGTAGAACTATTGGAAGATGATGGATCCATAAACGTGATGTTGTATCGAGCACGACCCTGCACATACAGGAATAGATGATGATGTTAAACATATGAGATTATAGAATTTCAGGTCTCCACACGTGAACAGCTGCAGCACTGAGTTGTTACTGGAGTTGAAACTTGTAAAATATCTATACACGACCTAAGCATTTGATTGTATTTCTCGACTTGTTGATTGAAATGGAGTGCAGCATGATATGTGGGTGTGCCATCTAGAATCTAGATCTACTCCACCTAGTAGATGAAGTAGCAAGTACCTAGCTTGATAAGTTTCAACTGTACTTCTTGTTCTTCTACTTGGTTTTTATGGCAAGCTTCGTGCAGCTAAAAGGTTGGCGATGAGCAGCAAGCAGGTATCGAGTGCGAAATCTGGAGAGGATGAGTTCGTACCCTCGTACTTTCTGACGTGTGCAGAGAATAGTGTGAAATGCTCTACCTTTATGGCGTCACCGGTACAACTTCTAACTGTGAAATCCGATAGACTGGCTTGTTGGTTGTATTGCGCAGCCGTCTATCTCCTGTGATACAAGATTCATACATCAGAATTAGAACATCCTTATGGTGGTACCACCGCGATTTACTGTTACGTAATAATGTGCCTATCGGCAATAATCATGTAGTGTGATGCATACATGTAACACTAACAACATTTATCTTGACATCCTGACTAACATTGTTTCTTGCTTCAGCAATACTATGGAATTTGACAAAGACATGGTTCGTCGGTAGCACGTACAGAACCAAGTATATGCTTCTATCTTCAATTAATGACTTGCTGTATAATATGATTTTGAGTGATCTTCAAGGTCAAGCTAATTAGTTCACCAGCATTATGTGGATTTGAAAGCGATATTTGATAGAGGACGGGGTGAGCAACATGAGGCATGCGCCGAAGGGAAATGTGTTGAGCATAGTATCTTCATTGCAGGAGCATGAAAATTATGATTATGTATGAGAGGAAGAAAGGTTATGACAACAGCATCAACAATAATTAGGATAACGATAAAGTAACACGGCATCGCCTGTGATGAACAGAAACTGAGTGACCAAAATCATGATCACACGAAACATGAGCATACAATGAATACTTGTTGAAAGACATTCTCTACGAACACGAAAAACTACACTTTCCTTTATACGTCTTCTATACGAGAAAGAGGATGACTTGATGCTGGATGTCGTTGTCGTGCACATGTCTAGAAATAGAAAGAGATTCACATCATTGTCAAACCAACAGCACTCCACGCCTGACGACTGAGCGCTCAGTACGGGTGATCATGGAGACAACAGTTGGAAGATGACGACAGCCCTTGTACTGCTTTTTGAGACGTCATCGACAGATGGCGGCGACGAGGGACGGTGGGACATGCAGCAGTGCTGAAATTGACACACAGAAACGGCAGGGCGAACTAGTGAGGTGAGATGAAAAATCTAAATCGATACCGCAAAAGATATCAAACCGATTGGTTTTCTAAATCCCAAATATATAGTTTTTACTGACATCGACATGCACCGTCCTCGTGAGTATATCTTCGAAGTTGTTTGTTTTTCTCGACGGTGCTGTAGATTTTTAATAATACAACACTGTAATCAGTATTAGTAGATTTTTATTTCATTGGAAAGACAGAATGTCGTCGGGCTTCCGACCACTCGTCGAGTCTGGTGCTCGCCGTCATGTGCGCGCGGGCGTCAGTCCGAGTAGCAGCAGCACTGATCCCGTCCACTTACGGTCGAACAGTGCGTCATTTGTGATCCCAATACGACACCACACAAGTCTCACAGATCCGTATGAGCGTGGAAGTAAAGCAGACGGATCGCCCCCAGCTTTCAGCAGCACTTTCTTCGATAAGCGCGGAGAGCACGACAACCCCAATTATTTGCGGTATGGTGATCAAGCTGAGTTTCTCAAGATGATTCGGAAGCCGCCCCAGTTTTTTGCGCAAGTGGTGGAAGGACTAAAGACCGAACTGCGACAAATACCAAAGATCGAAAACACTTCAGAAATGCAAGCGCAAATGCGGCGCGACATCCATGGACTGCTCACGAAAGAGGAGCGAGACTTGCATCGTCAAACAGTCTTCACAAACGTTGCATTTTCGAAACCAATCGCTTCAAGCTTTGCCAAGTCTGCTTTAGCACTGCCGACAATGGGCAGCTCGATATACTCCCACATGTTCGCAGGTACTAGTGTAGATACAATGCATCGCAAGTAAGTAGATTATTGTGATGTAGTTCAGGGCCCTACAAGAGTAAGAATACGCATACTGATGTGTTAGAACCGACGATGGACCGTAGCGAACGCAACCGATTTTGAAATAACGCGAGGAAGAGAGAGAAAGACACGGTTATACCAAGACACCGGTCAACTATTTCCCTGCTGTGAGTAGTGTAGAGCGGGGCATGCGCGTGGATGATGGTGGGCGTGCAAATCCTGGCCGCCTGGTACTCTCCTCCGTGGGAGTTTTTCACCGTGGCCGTCCAGGTACCCGCAGCCTGTGGGGCATCGTGAGGCGATGCCTGCGATGTTCTCAAGAGGCATGGTCTGGATCTCAAGGGGAACGATCTCGGAAGTATGATGCTCAAGTTGGTTCGATGATCTTCAGGAGAACGCAAATTTTTGGGATTTGTGTTCATACCTACCAGAGACCTCACTCACAGAACTCGTCGACTTTAGTCAACATGTTCCTACATACTATTTCTCTGATGGAAGCCGCACAAGTATAAGTAAGTATGCCGATGGTGAGCTACTAACAATTTTTACGGAGATTATTTACCCGGGTTTCCACTTTTGCAATAGCAATTGCAACAGGGCTCACGAACTACGTATTGGGAAAACGCAAGGCACTTGGGATGTCCCACGAGTTCGAAGCAAAGCAGGACAATGTGCAGCATCAGGTTCCTACGTTTTATCGCGCGCCGATAAACATCGGGACTTACTACCGAACGCCTATTCTGGTGGAAGAGCTCGTCCGAATGGGCTACGATGAAGAAAAGCGGCATGAAGCCTTGGCAAAAGCTTTTTTCCTGCAGTATTGGTCCGGAGCATACGAAAGTGATCCCTGCATTTTCAACCCGCTTGTCAGGGTCTTCTACCCTCAGGGAAAGCACGTCTTCACAGGAAGCAACGACTTGGGGTACATTCCTAGCCTGTTTCAAACTCCTGATGCAGGTGGTTGAGTCTTAGTGTTGTTCTTGCTGTAACTGCAGCAATGGGTGCATTTGCATTAGACAGAAACCATGCCATCAACTTGATTTCAACCATCGACATCGACGTTTCCACCTCCTGTACATTCAAGGCGGGAGACAGAATTCCAGGCTGCTCGCCTCTACGCTCAGGGTATCGAGGGCGTTCCGGATCCTCCGTTGACCATTGTGAATTACGGAGACACTGGGCCGTTCACAGACGGAAATTTGCATGCGATGCAGCACATTTTAGAAGCGCGGGAGAGAGGCTTGCGCATGCCCCTCATTTTCCTTGTGAATGCGAATAACAGTTCGATTTCGTCGCGACTCGCGTTTGAGGACCAGCATGAGTCAGTCCAGAAAATTGTTGACCGCTTTGAGTCCTTCGGCAGTCTTCTACTGCCTGGACGCGTCACGGAGGCTGAGGACGTCGCGGGCGGCCTGCAGGCTATCCGCGCCTGCGTTGACGACGCGCTAGAGCACGGCAAGCCGACGTGGTGCATTTCGTCGTACCCGTTTCGCCCGCTGGGACACGCCAGCGACGGCCATCCAGGCGCCGACCCGTTTCTGTTGTACCAGTTCGATACCTTTAAACAGACCGTCTACGACCAAGTTGTCACGGCAGCCGATGAAGGCTCGCCCGGGAGTGAGCTGGCAGCAGAGCTGGAGCGCCTGTCGGCGTCAATTGATCGTGCTGTCGAGAACGCAATGCTCGGAAACAAACCACTAGACGATGACCAAATAATCACCCTTTCCGTACCTCGAATCAAAGAACAAAACGCAGCACCTGGAAAAGTCTACGCGCTCCATCCGGCTTATCTGACGGGCAAGGGGTCCGGGAAAAGCAAAGTGTTTTCAGGTATGGGCTCCGAAGTGTACGCGCGTGCCATTGACCGGCTGATGGAAAAGTCTGAGGCAGAAGGTGTCGCTGTGAGATACGTTCACCAAGAAAACCACACACCAAATACGAACGACACCCGCTGTGGCGTCTACGGGGAACTGAACAACGTCTCGGAAAAATTTCTGACGAAGAACTTCCACGCGTTTCTCCCGAACGAAGCGCAGGTTGCACAAGTGGGAGCCGGCTTGCGAGCGACACTGCCAGGGGACAAAAGCGTCGTTTTTGTGAAAGGGCCTCATACAATTTTCAACGAGCATGCGAGGGATCACATCAAGTTCTCGGCATTTCGGTACTGCAAACATCTGGAAAAATATAAGTGACCTGCAGTGCTACATCACAGTAAGAACTTTGATATGCTAAGGTCAGACGTGGCAATATCTGGTCCCGAGCCAGGTAGGGATATTCCGTTCACGACAAATTATACATCATGATTACAACGGTTACTCAAATCGACATTCTTATTCTGCGTGAGCTAGAACTTTATCATCGAGATTAGTCATTAAAAACAGAATGAAAACGCGACAAAATATTGGATTCAGGCACTACGAAACTGGCGAGAGCACGAATTACATCTACATCATGGACGGCGGTTCGCTCGCAGTGCGAGAAAAGGAGGATATCACGATGTCGGACGGCACCAAGGTCCAACGTGACATCATTCTTGCCCGTGTCGGAGAACACCACAACACACCTGAGTATTCCTCCTATTCTGGGGATGCAAACACGATCTGCGCGCTTCCGTTCGACATTAACCTGTTTGAAGCAATGCTTCCTGGCATGGTGGACCTGCAGCACCTAGGTCGTTCCGTGGTCTGCTTTGCGCCGACCGCAGCCTTCGGCGCACTACATTCGCTATTGGAACTTCGACAGGTGTCTGGATCAGACGCGACGAACGACCTCGTAGCGGACGTTGGACAGGGGCAAGGCTTAGGCCCACACGACGTGCTCCGAGTAGATATCGGAGGGAAACGACGACCGAAGGAGCTGATAGTGCTCTCTTGGGGACCTGACTGCAAGTGGATTACATCGACGCTACAGAGGGCCGACCTGGACTGCCACATGTACGTGCTATGTTACAACACAGCGCCGAACTCCTTGGTCCGCTTGCTAGTAGAAAAGCTGAAGGAGACCTCTTCGTCGATTGAGGTGCTACTTGTAGATCCGAATCCAAATGCGGCTCTGATGGCACCTGTGATGGTAGAACTACGTAGAAAAGTCGCGGAAGCTGCAGGACCGGATATGCTCGACCGACTGCATTTTTCCGAATGCTCTCAGCCCCCATCGTTCGTACCGTACGGAAGTGGACGCATGCTGCTCAATGCGGGGCATTTGAGCACGGTCTTGATGCAACGTGGCTTCCTCGGCGAAGGAGTCATAGCTCCAGCTCAAACAAATAGTGGAAGTGATCTTCCGACTCATCAATTTCCTTCACAAGCTGCGTCGTCCTCATCCGCCGGAGCAGCATCCTCAGGTGCTGTGGAAATAGTTTTTGCGCCAATCGAAGCAGAGAACGCACTAGTAAAGTTTCTGAAGCAGCCTGGTGCGGAAGTGTCAATGGACGACGCGATTGCTGAGCTGGAGACTGACAAGGCGACGATCGAGATTGTCGCCCCATGTGACGGAATCTTATGACACGAAAAAGTATACTCTCATACTCAAGAAGAAGAAAAGAGGCTTCTTCCTACTTCGAAAGTGCCTACTTTCTTGCGGATGAGTACACTTTTTCGCTTCATAAATCTTGGAGGAATTTCATGTAGAGGAGTCGACTGAAATCAATGTGACTGAAGAAACAAAAATCGCAACAGTAATAACTAGTACTAGCAGCACTGGAGGTTGTACTAGCGCGGCTCCTGCGCCTGCGGCGACTTCTGTGTTGAACAAAACTTCTGAGACGGATTCCGATTCCACCCCCGCAAAAGTATCCGCTCCTGGTACAGCATTCTCAGGAGGAACCCTTGGTGCCTCAACCGCAGCACGAGAAGTTGGCAAGAAGCAAGGAGCGAAAACAGTCGAGCTGAGTACACTCGAGAAAGCGACTGTGAAGAATATGACGCTGCAGCCAGGTGACACGCTCACTTATGCGGTGTCGGAGAACGTGAAATTCGACAATTTGTTGCGCGCTGCCAAAGCTGATGGAGTGAGTCCTACGTGCGCAATGGTCAAGGTGCTAGGACACGCTGTCCAGCAATGTGGACTCAACCGCAAACTCAACAAAAAGCGCGACGGCTTCTTGGATTACAACGAGGGCGGAGTCAATCTGGGCATGGCGATCACGGTCGACAACCAGTTGCGTGTAGCAGTGCTGATGGACGTCACTAGCAAAACAGAAGGCGAATTGCAGGCAGAGATACAGGCACTCATTATGCTGTTTGATTAAGATAGTGATAGAGGCTGGCCTTGGCCTGTTTCGCCTGCTTTTGTTCTTTTACTTAGAGACTATGCAGTGTAAGTAGTTAATGGAACCCTAGAGTAGGCGGTCTCGGACTCGGTATTTCTCCTTTTGCTTAATGCGGACTCGAAGCACTATGAATTCCCATTCATGTTGACGTTGCCTGTCTAATTTCGAGGCAAAGGGTAAGAAAATGTCACCGGACGACCAGGACTTGAGCACCGCCTGCTTCGTACTGACCACGCTTGGTAAGGATGCGCCGGAGGAGGTGCTGCCAACACTGCCACGCGGAATCACCGCGATCTTGGGTGTCGGTCGCACACAAGAAGAGACTTCAAAGTCGAAATTCTCGATGAATGTTTGTCACGCAACCCTCAACGGCGCCGAGGGTGCGACTCTGATGATGAAGATCAAACACCTCGCAGAAAACTACAGTGCGATGAAGTAGTCATGAAGGAGAGGACGGGTGAGATACTCTGACTCTGATTATCTGAGTCAGATATGGAATTTTTTAGGGTAAGAGAAACTACTTACTTGCGTAGGTCATACTTGACGACATTATCTAGCTTCATGCTATAAGCTCTGTCATGCTGGTGCTATAGATTCAAAATTTTTGAGATTAAAATCAGGCTTGCATAGGTCGGCTTTCCGAACTACCGACGTCGATGGATCGCCACGACCATCATGATCGATCACAGTCGCGCATGAAGCTTGTAAACTTCAATCCACCTCAACTATATACTCGTTTACAAAGTCCACCTCCGTCATCAAACGTCTGTGGACTTTTGAGGTCCTCGTCGAGCATTCATTTTGTGTAAGCGTAAAGATAAAGATTGTTGATGCACAAGGACAAGCTTTCAGAACCTCCATTTCCTTACGGTGTTGCTTTTTTGTTTCAGAAAGATTCTCCATTCCGCATGAAAAAAGTGTATCTTTAGACGGAACATCAACAAGTCACAGCTATTAATTTTTGTTTCGCAACCTTCTTGTTATAGAAGAAGTTTTTACTTCATGTTCCTGCTCACTGTTCAGGAACATACATATTTTTTAATCATCATCATGTGCAGAAATCATAATTTATACGTAATTTATTGCTCCTCTCGCTCTTCCTTGATGTCATTGTATGTGGCCACTTTTCAATTCCTATTTTTTGCTTCGGTTGGAGCGAGTAGATGAAGCTTGACCTCGTCGGGCCGTGATGATTATTACTGCCTGGCAGGCGGGACGCGATGATCACAGCGAAGACGTGACACGGGAACAACAAAAACGAAGCACAAAACCGGCCACACGCAGAGGAGCACGCAGCAACAAACTGCAACACAAGGCAAGCTAGCCCGCCAGCTACAAGCGGAAACGACAAGCAGCCCAACCCCCCCCGCAGAAGCCCCGCGCACAAATTTACTCGGTGGGGGGCTTATCAATCAGGCACCGACCAGTTTGGGCCCTCTTGCCGTCGGTGTCTGCGAGTAGAAAGAAGGAGACGGCCAGACCCACCGACGAGGACCAGCAAAGGAGCCCTCCGGGAATTATTACACGGCGGCGCCAAGATTGAGCAAACGGCCGCAGCAGCGGCATGCTGTTAGAATTCTGACGCCTTGAGCTGAGGAGACCTAGCGACGCCCAAGGACCTACCGCAGACCTTCAAAGCCCGTGACCATCAGGCGGCGCTGTCTCGTTAGTCTTAACAAACTTGGCCACAGCTTTGGCCTCCCTCGGGAGCAGGCGGCTTTTTTGCTGCCTTCTCTTGCCTCAGCCGCGCCCGCGGACTCGGAGGGGGCCAAAGCGTAAGCAGCTGAGAACGAGAAGAGAGACGGCGGAGCCCGTGTCTTTTGGTAAGCCTACCGCCCAGCAGTGGGCAGCTGAACAAGTGGAAACAAAGAGGGGGAACGCCTTCGGGAGAGGGGGAGAACATGAAGGGAAGCCCGCCCACACCTTTTCAGGGTTTATCATAAGGCCCACGGTCTGACAGCGGCACCAGATGCGGCTGTCTGCTGGTGGTCGGGTGTGTTCCTCGGTCGGTTTCTTCTGTGAGATGTAGCCGCGCTGCGGTCGGTGACTTGGGTGCACATCAGTGGTCGCCGGCGTCTGCCCAGGCCTGTCAGGCTGTCCGCTTGCTTGGTTGGCTCTTGCCGTTTTTTGTTCGGATTGCAATTGCTTGCTTTGCAGTCATTCGGACTCCCGCATCGCTTTACAATATATTTTATTTACTGCCGAAATTTGTGCGCTTTTTTTTTGGTATTTTTTCAAGAGCTTGAGCCCACGACCAGTGCCACTGGCGACCCGCAAAAACTGAAAAAATTGAGCAAAAGAAGCAGACTTTTCGGCAGTAGCACTGGAAAGCAACTGACAGAAGCACGGAAAAGGCTGGCCAATAGCCTATAATAGATCCGGCAGGAGTACAAAAATGACCGACAGAAGCATAAAAAAGGCTGACACTGGCACAGAATAGATCTGACAGAGGAACAAATAGAAAGACCGACAGGAGCATAAAAAAGACCGACAGAAGCACAAAAAAGCCGACAGAAAGAATCGCGAAGCTTGTCGACAGCAGCAGAGAGGGAGAACAGGTCGGTCTGATCATCAACGCAACAAGACTTGGCCGCAGGGGCAGACGCTTCGTCAGTAGTGCACAGGGGTGCAGCAGTTGCGTGCTCCTTTCGTCGGCTTCTGCTTGCTCAAAGTCTGACAGCAACGGAAAGGTGCCCGGCGCTCCCTCTCGGGTTTTGCAAGTCTGCCTCGAGTTTCTGCGGGTAGCAATCTACATTTTTTCGGGGTGTGATATTTCTGGAAGTATATTGCTGCTGTTGCTGTAAGTAGTTTGTTCTGTCGTGGTGCCGCCGTGTAGTAATTTCATCCGCAGGCTGCGGCTAAGTTCGTTGGCCTTTGATTCTTAGCCTCGAGGCGGCTCTGTCTATTCGTAGACACCGCCTACAAGAGGGGCCAGGGTGGTCGATGCTTGACTAATAGGCACACTGATAAGATTTATTTGCGAATGCGCTCGGGGCTTCTTGGTTGTCGTTTCTTTCCCTGACAAAATGCACAGGCCAAGGGGCTTCTTCCACCGTTATGCTTGCGGCCACCGTTTCAAGCTTCGCATTGGATATGATTGACGTGGTGAGCCAGATGCTGCGCTAAGTAGCGGGTGCGTTCTTCTCGATCGAGCGCCGCGGAGTTTTGCGAGATTTGTCGGCCACTGATCGAACTTGGAGCACTATCGCTTCGGCTTTGTGTCGTTCGAAGTTGTTGCGTTTGCCCATTTGGGGGCCTGAGGGTCCACCATTCTGCCTTGTAATAATTATTGCGCACTGGCATGGTCGCGCTTCCTTAGATATAATTAAGTAGTCTGGCCCCGACAGAAGCATATCGACAGAACTGAAAAGTGGCCACATTCAGTCATGGGCTGCTCATGTAACAGCTGGCGTGTGAGCTGTTCTGCGTCTTCTAGAAATAGTGTATCAAATTCAAAGGACAACTGCTGCAGTAGTTCTGCAGAAACGGTTCAGCAGGCCCCTAGTGAGTATCACATGTTGACTGCCGTTGCGCGTGATTGCAGCAAGAACACATGTCATAGAAGGTAGTTGGCATTTTCATCACGTGGATGGACTAGACATTTTCGCGTCTTATGAAACAATAAAGAAGACAGAGACACTCCGCAAATAACACATGAAACTCGCCAACTTCAAATAAAGTTAGTACTCCTCGTACTGTTGCAAAGAATAAAGAAGAAAGCAAGGAGAGTACATGAACAAATTATAACGATCACTGGCGGTGCAACTGCAACAGGACCAGATCCCCAACAGCACCGACCTAAATTTACCCTCAGCAAAGGCGGGTCCTGGATTGTGTCCTTTTTGTTTTTCGGTCTTCGATTCTGACCTGCGTTATTCAATTGCAGTCGCGCGGCGTCTGCAGATCTGAAAGAGGGCAACGAGCACGAAACATCAATCATGCTCGACTGCTATCAGAACAAGACTACCAAATTTGTTTTAACTTGATTCAGTGCTGAGAGTGAGAGTGAGAGTACGTCCTATCTTAGCCCTTAAGACCTTGCTCCTCTTCTTGAACAAAAACAGGGACTACGACGGACAATTTCTTCCCTCATATTAACTTGGTTCCATCTTCTTTGTTGGGGTCCAGAGTCGACCAGGTTTTCGATTTCAATATTATCAATAGACTGAGGTTTTGTGCAGCCTTTTTCTCGTTCCTTTCCTTGTTTTAAGAAGCATGTTTTTGTAGTAGATCTTCACACAATACGTATTGCAAAGATTTAAGTATGCGGACCACTTAGAAATACAGACGAGCGTTTTTTCTGCAGAGCAGTTTGTCTTAATGACTTTATTTGCATCCTTCTCAATAATTTTGTTCGCCGCGTGTTTTGTTGGAGAATAGGTTGTGTCGTAAAAGCGAACTACTACAAGATAACGAGATATTTGCAATGAAATTTTTATCGTTATTCAGGAGACTGAAAGGGGAAGAGCCGTCATGACGTCTGGTGGTATCTCTAGCCGTGCGAAGAACAAGGCCGCGACGATGGTCAATAGGAATCCTCAAAAGTCACAAAATGCACCGTCGTCCTCGTCCACCTCCTCGTTTCCACATGCCGGAACTACAAGCGCGATGAACGTAGCGAATACGAGCACTGAGCAGAGCGTGCAAAGGCAAAGACGCCCGAATGCTGACACTGAGTCGGGCGTGGAACTACAACAACTCGACGGAGATGGCGACGGCAGGAGACGCGCCAGTACAGCGCCGCCGCCGGACGGCGCAGCGGTGGACACTACTGAAGTCCAAACAAGCTGTCTCGGGGGAGACGCGTTCCAAGTTACCAAGGAGGAGGAAGCGAATAGAAGAAGAAAGCGACCACTTCATTGGTGCACCCGTTGGACCATGCATTGGTCATTTAAAATAATACCCTGGACGGCGGTTTCATCAACTCCATTGGCTGCTGTGTACTCAATAAAGGGAATCATGACAAAGCTCGGATTCGAAGAGTGGGGAATGGCGTACACAAGCACCGTTGCCACAACATACTGGCTCGCGGCTATGGTACTCTATCAGATTTTGTCAGCATTTTTCACCTGCTGATGCTCGGACGTGTGGGTCTTAGGCTTAGGAGTCAGGATCATTTTCATTACCTAACAAAGAATATGGGTTGTTATCTTCAACAAACCTACGACAGATAATTTTTAATTTCGTGATGGCCTCACTCGTTTCGCCTGGCTTTGTGGATACTCTCTACGTGCCACCCCACGACCGTCGCCGGGGCAAGTATCGACTGAAGCAGCCACCAAAGAAAAAAAAGAAGGGAGGAAATGAGGTCAAGTTAGACCCTGTTCTCGAAGCGAAGCAAATAGCAGAGGGGAAATCAGCAAAGGTAGCACAGGCCGAGGACTCTGATGACGAGGACGAGGTGCCAATTTATTACGCGGCACGATACTGCGAAAAATGCCAAGTGTGGAAACCTCCAAGGACCCATCATGACTCAATAACTGGGCGCTGCGTGCTGAGGATGGATCATTACTGCCCATTCACCGGCAACGTCATCGCGGTAAGCTTTTTCTTTCTTGGGCTTACTAATATGGCCATAACTACATTTAGTTTTGTGTCAATAACGCCGTTTGATTCCTAAATACGTTCGTTGCATAATGACTCGACCAGGGAGCACCCTCTCTTTGTTCTTGTTGCTTTGCAGCAATAAGCGTCACGTACTATCCGTATTCCTCCTATCACTAGGTGATGAATCACGGACACTTCGTTCTGATGTATTTTTACGCGACTATCGGGCTTTTTTGGGCATTAGCCTGGTGCCTTGCCATAATCCAGAGCACGGGAATGAAACTAACGGAAGAAAATGCCTCGATTTTGAAGCAAAAAATGAGTGGCGGAATTTTTGAAGGGTGGGAAGGATACATCAACTTCGCGCCCGTGCATTTTACCTTTTTTTTGATCGAGCTGATCCCTTCAATAGTGAAGCACGCGGGAACCGATGTACTCGTTTTGACAGGTATTGTGCCGCTATAGTGCGTCTTGATGAATTTCCTTGCACATGGATACAGGCGATTAAGTACTCCTAGAGCTTTTTTGCAGAACAGCACCACGACCACCTGGCTTTTTCCCATAGTTGTGTTTTCCCTCAACGTCTTCCTCATATACTTGCTCCCTGCATAGAATTACGTTTTAAACAACTACTTAGAACATCAACGCATCATCTACAATCTATCCACGACTTTCACCTTTCTCTTCTTTATATTCCTACTTCCTACAACTCATCCTTATTTATTTCCTCCTCAGTTTTGGATGTAGTGTTTCTGACAATTGTGCTGTCGTGTGGCGGTCCGGCGTTGATGTTTGCGGGCTCTAACGTGACAGCGTTGGAATACAATCTGCCACAGCTGAATGAATATGTCGAGATTTCGGACCAAGTCTTTTGTCCGATCGGCCCTTTTTTCTATGACACAAAATCGAGAATCGCAAACGTCAAGCAAATACTAGGGTCCAACTGGATCTTGCGCCTCCTTCTTCCCGTGCCAGGAAAGGTCGATTACGTGGCGACAGCCTACAATCCGGTAAATAGACTAATAAATTCATTTTTGCACACAGTTGTCGGACCATGATATTTCTTCTTTTCTTTCGACGGTAATATTGCTTTTTGTTTTTGCATTTTTTCAAGTCCAAAACCAAATTCAAACTTTCTTGCAGCCATGCTCTGCAGATGCGGTAGAGCAGATAAAAATGCGTATTTTGCAGTGGGAAGAGGAAGGATGCAGACTGCAAACAAAAAGCTACGCAGAACTTGGGATTGCTCAACCCCCCGAAGAAGACGAGTTCGATGATAGTCCCAAGGACGCAAAACCGCAAACTCCCCAGACGGGCCAAGTGTAGTCGTTGTGGAAGCTATCCACGTCACACATCACGTACTAGAATCAAAATGACCGCTTCCTTTCACAGCCCCTTCATGGCTCTTTAATACTCATAATTTGTAGCACTTTCATACTTCATTGAAGTTGGTAGGCAGTGACATCTCTCCCTTCGCTTCTATTGCTATAGTTCCCCGCACAGCTACTCGCTACAGCTCCAACACATCGGTAGTTGCTTTTCATATTCGCATTCGCTTTATTCAACCGATGTGGTGGTTCTGGCTTTTTTCGGAAGTCCTTCTCTTCCCGAATCCTTCTCTCCGTTTTTACACACAAATGGGACTGCCTCCTCCTTTCTCTGCGAATTAACATGCAACATTGGCGCGCATCTCTCTCTCTCTCTCTCGACTCGATTCATTTGTACTTACTACCGAAGCATCAAATGCAGTTGTCTCAAATCTGAAAGAATTCCGAGAGTACTAAGACAAATAGTGGCCTGGTGTATAGCTCTCTTCCTCTTGTACACATCAGCGCTATAGAAGAAAGAGCTCGAAGATGTCGCGTTTGCATGTCTAATCGCATTGGTTGTATCGACACGTGTTGAGCTTCTGCATTAGCTCTCTGGACAATCATTAATACTCGGACGTCACTAAAAGCAGAACACGAAACCGATGCGACAGCTCGATGGAGAAGATCGAGACTAGTACCTACAAGGGAGCAAATGTTGATATGTGCTTGTCGAATGAAAGAAACAGGTGATTGCTCGGTGGTTTGATCAGTTGATGACCCTCACTGTCGGAATACTATTTTCCTTAGCAGTTCAATTTAGGATGGTAAAAATGTTGATAGATTCATTCGTGAGGACGAGCATCAGAGGAAATTCACTGACGACAACCATGGAGTTTCGCATTCTGTCGAACAGAATCTGTGGAAAAAGTCAAAATAGGTAATCATGATATCCTCGGCCGCGAGCGGAGATTCACGATCGGTTCGAGAGAAGATCTACTTCATCCTTTCTGAGTCGTTTGTCCGCTACATGATCTCGGTGACTCGATGCATCGAGCCGTGTTAAATTAATGCCTCTTGATTATAAGGTAGAAGTTTGCCCGTTAAGTGCGTGTTTAAGCGAATCGCGTTTCGTAAAAGAAAGACGAAGCACGCAGTACAATTCGCCTTTGATCCATCATCAAGTCAGTAGAAGCACATCATTCGTTTCTCATCCTCTCACTTGTATGTCTACTTTCAGTTCTTTTGCTTTGAATTAGTTCCTTGTCTTCATTTGCCTGGTTAGATGCAGCTACGTGATGATTGAACAAAGATGTCGTACACTGCTCAGTCAGTAAAAACGTTGCCGCAGGCGGAGTTGGAAGATGATCAAACGATCTACAACAATGCGCAGCGCAACGGCCCTAGTCAGATCGCTACGTCGCGAGACTTCCTCTGGGATCGGGAGTACTGGGCCGAGTCGCGTGTGCATCCAGGAGATCGGAACGTTTGGTACGCACTCAACCCACGCTTTTCGGATCTGGCGCGCTACTACGCGCGGCATGCGCAGTGGGCTGAGAAGCTTCTGGGCAAGATGGTTCATCAAGTGGAGGCCGAGGAGCGGCGCGCAGCAGCGGCGTTAGCGAAAATGTACGGGGCCTTGGCGCAGCGAATGTCACGGCGAACCTACGAGATTGAAAACGACATTTTTTATCGAAATCCGTTCATTGCAGAGGCTTCTCCGATGGCAACCATCGAAGATATCCAGCGAACGCTTGAACAGCGGAAACCAGCTTTCAAAGGAAGAGGCGACTCAGCAAAAGGTTCGTCCAACAGGACTGTGTCCCCGGGTGTGAAAACGGGCAGAGGTGGGTCCGCTCTCGGGTTGCTTGCGCGCTGGTTCAACTTCCATTTGCATACGCAGAAAAATGACGACGTCGTTGCGTCCGTCGGGGGCTCGCATCGTCGCGTTGCACCGATCCATCGATTGACGTGGCGCACGCCGTTTCTGACAGAAAACGAGATTACGAACAAAAAGATCATGGAGAAGGTGGGAAAGAAGCTCGCTGGCCAGATGACGCAAGCGGGTCTCACAGGCGCAGTCGTCGGAGGACAAGCCGCGCTCCTTGGCGGCGCAGAGGCAGGGAAAGCTGCGGCAGGAGCGGTCGCAACCCAGGCCTTGAAGGAGAAGGGAAGCAACAACAGTCAGATGAAGCAGCACGGCGTCTGGTTTGCAGAGGACGAAAAATCCAAGACACCTTGCGCCCAACTAGGAGGGTTTGACGAATGCAGTGAAGCATGGAAGGATGAAAACAAGCGTTGTAAATTTTTCTTCCAAACTAGCCTTGGAGACAAGCCGAACGCTGAGGAATACGAAAAATCGGACGAGGTACTCATGATCACTATCTTTCGCATATTTTTTGCGTCCTTGTTGTTGTTCAAGCTGAGAAGTTGTAGACATTATGTTGTGGATAAAAAGTTTCTCGACGAGCAGGATATCTTTATGATCGACATTGCGTGTAGCCACCTTGTTGTTCGTGCACAGTAGATCTAGTAGAAAATAATACTCTTCCCTCTCGAAAACCTCAGCTTTCCACACTGGAAGACAAGGAGAAAGCAGATGCGGTGCAGAAATACCTCGATGGGGGAAAATGTCGACCCGTGATGTGCCGCGACCACTTGAGCGAAGCGGACTGTCATGACGACAGCAACAACGACTGCGTCTGGCAAGAAGTAGACAGTCGCGCAGAGGACTCAACACCTGAGCTTTACCGCGATCTTTTCTTGCAGCGGACACAGCACCCTGAACTGCAACGAAAGCTGGTTCATCCGGACACGACAACGCGTGCGCAATTGACTGTGGCCGAGGACCTGCTTGCGGGGTGGCGTCTGCCTGCAGAGAATCCCGCCACGAAGCAGCCTCCGCGAGTGTGCCACGAGCTGCGGCGGATGGTAGCATTGAAGCGCGACGAGGAGCGACGAAGGCTGGCCCGATGGACTGATGCGGCCGAACGTGGGACCGAACTTCCGGGTCGTGTGCTTAGCGAAGAAGACGCTGCGCGCGGTGACACAGGAGTTGTGACCAAGGATCTAGCGGCGTCGCAGATGCAGGCATCGCGAGCGTTGCTGAGTCGCGCAAACGACGTAGTGCACAAATACTGTACTCCCGCGCACTGCGAGGCGCGCTCCTCAGCTCATCGGATACGCGATGACTCGCGCCAATATCACGAGTTTGTCCACAATCTGCGGGAAGTGCACTTCGGACGTGCAGCAGATAAGGCCAGTCGGATCGAGGAAACGAAGAAGATCTTATTCGACGCGATGAAACAAGGATCTGGCGCTAGCGCTGGTGAAGACCAACCAGACGACGGCGAAGAAGAGCTAACCAGCGCTCTTTTTGATCCCGAGACTGGCCTTGACAAGCGTCGTTACTTCAACAGCGACACGGGGCTTGAGTTTGATTTCCCCTCTGCAACAGACGAAAATATGAACGAGAGCGCTAACGCTGATTCCGAAGGTGCGAACGACAGCGCTAGTGCTGACGGTTCATCAGCTGGAGGTATCCCGGAAATGAGCGTCGAAGGTCCAACTGCAGCAAAGGCAGGATCAACCCCATCGAGTGCCGCTGTCGAGGAGATGAAGCACATTTTAGACGGCGACTCAGATTTCGAGGGTCTGAAAAAGAAGATGACAGCCGTGGAAGAAAGCCTGCGCGATTTACGTGGTGAATCTGCTGAGGCTAAAGCGCAGCTTCTAGAGTCAGAGCGTGCGCGGATCTTCAATGGTGATCCACGATTTCAACCGCACGGAATTTACCACATGCGCCTGTTCGGCGGAACCTCGGTTGCAGCTCTAAAAGATGACCGTGACTCCGACTTCCAAGAAGAGGAGAAGCAGACGAGCAACGAGAGGCAAGTGAATATCGATGAAGCGGAGAAAATGGAGGCTGCTGAGGAAGCCCGCGAAGCTGCCGTCGCCGATGAAAGTGACAATAAAGATGGCGGACCAGATTCCGCAGATAAAGATAATGCGCCCACAGAAAGCGAAAAGTCATCCCTTTCGGAGAACAACAATACTGCGGAAAAAGCAACTGCAGAGGGCAGCGATGCAAAAGACACTAGCAGTAGCACTTTAGATGATAAGGATACTTTGGATAAAGAGCCCGCTTCATCTTCAACCGGTGCACCGCAACCGTCCCAACAAACCGACAAGCCACCTCAACATGCATCAAGTAGTCTTGAGGTGTCTCGAACATCGAATTCGAAATCGGGAAGAAGCACAGCTAGTACCGCTTCCAGACGGCCTGTTCACGAGCCCTATAGCGTAATACCTCTTCCCAACAGGACAGGGAGTTCATTTCGACGCACGAAAAATGCAGGGCAATTGGACGTGACCGAATTTTTGCAAACTCCATGCCTTTATTTATCGGATAACCCATGGCCGCGAAAACCCAGCCCAGGTCGACGAACTTACGTTTTTCATCGTGGACGACGACGAAAGGCAACGGCTTCGGCTTTCTGTTCACCAAACGCAACACCAGCTTCTTCGACTGGTTGTACTAAGAGCGAGCTAGAGCTAGACGGACGACGACGACCTGTTGTTTCCAAGAATGATGGCAGCATTATTTACTCATCTTTATGGGCAAGCAGATCCTCAGGCCCCGGCAAGGCTACATCCTTCATTCTGCACCGCGATTTTCCGCGAGACTATTTGGAGGAGGGCAACGACAAGGAACCGTTCATCAGCGCTATCCGCACGTATGAGATGCATGACGAAAATGTTCATGGCGTCTATAACTGTGCAGGTCGTGCACGTCTTGAAGAGCTTCATCAGCTTTACGACCGGGCCCTTCGTAGCGTGCGGCGCCACGTCTTCGAGCATCTCCCAGCGCGATACTGGATCGACGCGATGCAGAACCTTGGCCACCTAAGCGGATCGAATGGTCAGTCTGCTGGAAGTGGAACCAGTACGGACACCTCGGCTGCAAGTTCAAGAGGTAGTAGCACATCCGTATCCACAAGCGAAGGTGGAGTGGCTGCGAAGGATGATCAAATCCAAGTCCCGCTGCGTATGGCAGAACTAAGCGATCAAGAACACTGGACGCTAGTGAAGGAGTCAGTGCGTGTGTACAATGCGGTAGACCGCTTCGTTAGTGGTGTACAGCGTAGGCTGGGCATCGAGTTGGTGGAACACGAGATACCCAGAGGTCTCTACGCGGAGATGTTGCAGGAGACCAGTTTGCTCAAGGACACGGCTCGCGACCTCTTTGTCGAACGTTACAAATGCAAAGACGCACAGAAAATGGATCCTTTCTCGACCTACGGGGACGAATCAAGAAAGCAAGCAGGGTCTACGGGTTTGGCGAGTTTGTTCTTGGAAGTTAGCGCTGTTGAAGGTGACGACAGAGAGAAAACGACAGATGGGATGCGAGGGGAGTATGGAAAACAACGTGTTGCTCACTTGAATGCCAGGTGTAGTCGCCTGCAGGGAACAAGGAAAACTAAGGCAGGTGATCATCGAAGAATAAGTTCGTCGTGGTTCTTATCGTTTTTCGATGAAGGACATGGCCAGCCCTACAGGGCAAGTGAAAAAGGGACGAGACGGGGATATCGAAGAAAGGTAAATCGTGGCAGTGGGCTTACGTTTTTTTCGACAGCTGAAGATGATCCGGACGCAACTCAAATCTTGTTTTCCGCACCGCTCGCCAGAAACCGTAAGGACATTTCCTCGTTCAATGCTTTGACGTCAAAGGCTCTGATGTACCTGGGCCGTGGACGTGCTGCGAACGCGAGAGACGCCAACGCGCTCGCGCCGGTGGGTGGCTCCGCGATTGCAACTGGTTGTGGCGCCAGAAGCTCGGGAATATGTCTCCAACTCCATCAGTTAGGCTACGACCCTGTAGACGATCGCGAATTAACTGCTCCTCGCATTGTTGTGCCGCTCACCGGTAGCGCTCGCAATCCCAGGCATGGAGTAGCACCACGCGTTCGAATTTTCCAGTCCCAGTTCTACTCGCCTGGCACCTCAACATCTTCAACATCAACTTACACGTCATTTGCAGGCAGAGGTGATCCCGACTATGATCCATTCATGGAGCACCCAACCACGGAACAGGGCGTGAGCTACGCGGACACATGCATGCCCGATTTTAGCAAGCTCACTGCAAGTCTTTGTTCCTATCGTGTGCCATATGGCGGTTAAAGACATACAATCTTGCGTACCCTCCACAGCCTCAACCGGGAGAATCCCTCCAATATCGAATCATGTACATGTGAGGACACATCTTCATTTGAATATGCGGACATGTGCTTTAGCATGATGAGTAAGAGTATCACTGTTTTTCACAGGCAATCGCAAGTGCCTCAATCGGCAAATTGCCATTTTGATTTGTCTGCCTGTGCATGTCGTGAACATTGAATGAATGAGCATGACGGCATGGCCATCATCATCTACATAGAAGAAGACATTTTTTTCGTGAGAGTGAGCTTTTGGTGACGGTTGTGGAAGAGAATCAAGAAGTTAGCAGGTCTTGTTCTTTCTAGATGGGTAGGCTTCCGCGAATGTAGTTTTTCAGAGGAAGGCAGCGTCAGCGAGATTCATGAAGAAGTCTCATAAAACAAGAGGAAGACAAAAGTAAGATAAAAAGAAAAAGAAGTGCGCGTCCAACGCTATCGTTTGACTGAGCCAGATCACTTTCTTTTAATACTTTCAAACTTGCTGGTCGCGGATTCCTTTGATCACATGAAGATGTAGATGACTCTGAAAATTGAAGAACAATCACAAGCAAGAATCGACTCAGAAGCTGTATATCAGCCCGAAAATGAAGGAAGATAGGAGAGCCTACAGGTGAGACCACAGCATACAACTAGGTGCTAGCTGCAATGTCGCTGCAATTCCAAGTACAGCGCGTGGCTGAAAAATCTGCCAGTGTGCTCGTGTGGCAGAGCCTCAATACAGCAGGGCCAGGGGATCGAATGCTGCACCTCCTGACAAAAACGGCGTCGTCTTCGCCTTCAATCTCAATAAAGCTTCGGCCTTTTGCGTCTACGACTGTTGGAGCAATTGAAAAGCCATGCGGAAGTGGGAAAATTTCGATCGATGGAGCTTCCTACTCCATTCCATATACCAGTGCTACAATTGGAGCTGTCTTCGACGCAAACCAACTGCCTACCAAATTTGGTTGCAGGCGCGGCAGCTGTAAGAGTTGTGCCGTTAATATTGTGGACGCAAGAGAGAAGGACGAATTTGAGGCTTTTATATAAGAATAATTGATAGAAGGGATGTAGAATGGACTTGGATGGATCGGATGGACCCCCCTAAGTCTTCCGAGACTATTTGGGACGGTGGGAAGCCCATCCGGTCCATCCGATCCATCCCATCCCGGATCTGCCACCCATATGTATATATAAGCTATTGATTCTATTATGTGCGCCCCTGCTATGGCATTTTCTGTTTGGGGAAAGGCAAACGAGACAAGCACGCAGGAAAAAATTTGTGCCAACCGAGGGTCCGAAGTAGTAACTATAGCTACAACAACAACAACACGGAGACGCAGTTATTATATATATATGATCCGGGGCGCAGGGCGACGGTGCCCCCCCCTCTAGCGTAGGGGGGGCACCGTGCAGCCCCGGACCCCTTTTTAAGGCGTCTTCTGGGGGTGGAAGGCCTCAAAAGGGGGCCAAGTGGCCTCCCCCGCTCCTTTCCAGCTGCTTGGCTGTCCCCTACCGGCCTCCGATGTAGGTGGGAGGCAGGCCTCAAAAGGGGCCCAAGGGACCGCCTGCGCCCCCTTCCAGGTGCCTGCCGGTGCCCTAAGTGCCTCCGATATGCTTCGCCGCCGCAGCAGTGCGCCGGTTGTGGAGGGCCTCTGAAGGCGGCAAAAGGCGAGGGGCTGGACCCCCCTGAGCCGTGCGGCCTGTGCCCTCCGGGCCCTTGGTCATTAGCTTGCTTGCTCTTGCGGCGGCCGTGGCTGCCTTCGGCGGCCTTCTACCCCGGAGGCCTCCCGCCTGCGAGGGTCAGCAGAGGCCAGGAGGCCCCTAAGGAACACGCTGAGAGGCGCAAGGAGAGGCCCGCGCCAAGTTTTGACGCCTTCCACCACTAGAATTCGCGAAAATCAGCGCGGAAAAGCGCGCGCGCGCGCCACCCCAGACCATACCTACCACAGGGGCGGGCGGGGGGCACCGTGCAGCCTTGAGACATATGCTCCAGGGCGCAGGGCGGCGGTGCCCTCCCCCTAGTGGGGGGGGCGCCGTGCAGCCCCAGACCTCTTTTTAAGGCGTCTGCGGGGGGTGGAAGGCCTCGAAAGGGGGCCAGGTGGCCTCCTCCGCTCCCTTCCAGGCAGCTGCCTCCTTGGCTGTTCCTTACAGGCCTCTGAAGTGGGTGGGAGGCTTCAAAGGGGGCCCAAGGGACCGCCTGCGCCCCCTTCCAGGTGCCTGCCTGTGCCTTAGTTGCCTCCGATATGCTTCGCCGCCGCAGCAGGGCGCCGGTGATGGAAGGCCTCTTAAGGTGGGAAAAGGCCGGGGGCTGGACCCCCCTGAGCTGTGCGGCGTGTGCCCTCCGGGCCTTTGGTCATCCGGTTGCTAGCTTGCTCTTGCGACCGTGGCCGCCTTCGGCGGCCTTTTACTCCGGGGGCCACCTGCCTGCGAGGGTCAGCAGAGGCCAGGACGTCCCTGCGGAACACGTTGAGAGGCGCAAGGGGAGGCCCGTGCCAAGTTTTGACGCCTTCTGCCACTAGAATCCGCGAAAATCAGCGCGGAAAAGCGTGCGCGCGCGCGCCACCGCAGACCAGACCACAGGGGGGGCACCGTGCAGCCTTGCAACATATATAGCGACCTTTCTTCAGCCTCTGAGAACAACTAACAACCACAGCGAAGCTTTCGGCGAGTAGAGTGAGGCTATGTCTACTTCTTGTTAAAGTCATCAGCGATGAGTTTGATCATATTTATTGAACAAAATTCCAAGCAGGTTCTTGCATGTCAAGAAGAAGCCGTTGACGGGATGGTGATACGAAAAATGCTATTCACCGGCGACGAAGATCATAGGGCCAGTCCTGGCATAACACATAACAGGAAGATCGACGTCAGTCAGTCTGTCATGGACCATTCGAAAGCCAGGCGCAAAGCACGCCAAAAGTGGAGGACAGCGTCACAGCTGTTGGCGATCCGCAAAAAGCTAGCGTTGTGAGCTCTCGATGGCGACAGGCGATGTGAAAGATCTTCTGAGACCGCTCGCTCAGGTGGAGACCTTCCATGAGGACGTCGAGGAGGAGGGGATCACTGAGCTGAGAGCGCTCCACGGAAATAAAGCCAATTTGCTGCCGGACTTTTTCATGGGTCTTTCTTTTTCTGAGTTCGACAAAGTGCGACAGTGGGCCGAAGTGTGGCAGCTGAAAATCAGGTAGAGCGTTGTCGGGAAAACGGGAAACAGGTAAACTAGGCGAACTAGGCGAACACTGGCAACTCGAAAATTCAAAGCCTTACATGTCCAGATGCGGTTTCGATCTGTTGTGGTACAGCAACCTTACCTCCGGATTTATTAACTGTTGTTTTTTATGATCTCCGTAAAGTGTGATTCATTGCGAAGTAGAAGCACCCCCATCTTGCTCAATGAGATCCTCCCACTAAAAGAAGTTACTACAGTATCGCGAGAAAAAGCGTTATCGTTATCGTTTTTTTGAATTTTTCAGAAAAGCACAACGTGGAGCACTGCGATCCTGGGGCTTTCCACCTTGCGATGGGCAAGCCGGCCCTCCCTCCACGAGGTGCCGCAGCAGACGCTGCGCTCCTCCTCCCATTGGCGCGGCCCTTCACTCATGGCGGGGCATCATGGTACCGCTAAGCCCAAAGGCCGCGGCCTCCGCTTACGCACGCCCATGGGGCAGTGGCGTGGCTTGGCCCTGCAAACTTATCCGCAAAAGTAGCACACCGCGGGAACCAAGCGCGGCGCACTCGGAAAGCAGCCCCGCTGGCAATCGTTGGGGCGATTCTTGGGGGCAAGCAATATGAAACGCCAAGCCGATCGAATGGAAGCCGCGACGCCACTTCGCTCAAGCTCCAAGGAGGCGAGGAGACGACCGAGAGCCGCAGACGCGCGAGCGGCTGAAGGGGTCAGTTGGAGGGGGTGTTTGAGGGGGGTCCTTGTTTTCAGGGGCCCCATTTGATAAGACTTCTGGCGCCCGACAGATAGGCGATAAGGCTTCTGGCGCCCGACAGTCTTCGCCGGAGCCCAGAAACACACTCTAAATTTTCGGAACCTCGAGGGGCAAGCGGGTGACAGGTGGGCGCCTTTTCTGCTTGCTCGTTGTCGCGTTTTTGGCGAGTGTTTGGAGGGGTCGGTGGAGGGGGGCGGCGGACCACCTCCGGCCCGGCTAGAGGACCAGAGCGGCCACAGCAGGAAGGAGGCGCCGAGCCGCTAGAGGTCGGAGGAGGTGGGGCGCCAGAGGTGGCGGAGCGGCCGCAAGCAGCAGGGCTGCAGGCCATCCCCTGACACTCGGGCCCCAGATTCGCGAGGGGACGAGGAAACAAGCTACACGCACGCGCGACTGCCATTGCTGGAAGCGCCTCCCGGAGAGCGCAGCACCACCCAGCAGCCAGAGCAGGACAGCAGCGCGCGCGGCGCCGCTGTTTTGTTGTCCGAGTCATGGGAAGCGCAGCCCACCCACAGACGCGCCAAGAGGAAGCGGCGAACGCTGGCGCCCCTCCATTCTTATGCCCACGCGCGCAGCGTCCCACCAATGCCTGGGATTTGTTGCCCCAATCTGAAAAAATCAAAAAAACGATAATGATAACCCTTTTGCTTGTGATATACAGCAAGTTTTTCTACTTGGTTTATCAAATCGCAACCCCCATCTGCTGTTAATAAAATATGGTTTTGGAAATGTAATCGCGAGAGCTCGGAGAAGGCTTTCACTCGGCAAGAATTTGGCGAAACACAGTCGCTTTTGAAGCTCCAGCGCAACGCAGCCATACGAAGCTTAGCCATCAGTGACAAACGATGAACAAAAATCCTGAAGTAAAGCGCTCTTATCCATGAAAAGACGCAAGACCAAGACATCTAATCAACTTACTTTAAGCGGCGTGCTAGATTGTGACCCATCCAGGCTAGCCCATGCGAAAAAGCTCTGACAGTGCAGCATCGAGGCCGGGCCGAGAAGTATTCTTCTAGCCATTGTGATAGCCCTCAGTTTGTTGCCCTCGCTCCCCAAAATAGGAGAACATGAACCCAAATGAGAACCATTTAGGGGCGCCAACGTTGCGAGAGAAGCCCTTTAGCAGTGGGCGGTGCGCGTGCTGAGGTGTGGGATGAAAAAGGAACGCGACCGGACCCGGACGCGGGGGCGCGTTGTGTGTGCTACGCTCAGGTCCCAAGTCAATGTTCCTAAAATGAGGATGAGTCATTCGCAGAGGCGAATTTTTAGGCAAGACATTGGCCGCTCCTCCGTGCTGCGTGCTTCAAGATAGTGACAAGAATTCCACTTCGCCATCAGTCACGGCGCGGCCACGGCAGCCAAGCAGTGCCTTTCTGATGCTAATTTGTGCGAATATGTGTATGCAGGTGGAGCTCCTCCCTTACATAGAAATGGCATTAGTTGTTCTGGCATAGTCAAACTCTTATGGGCATTAAAAGCTGGCCCCGTCTGTCTGTTGTTTGGTTGCTAGGCACGTGCGCCCTGATGCATAAATCTAGTAGACGTCTGCGAAGAGAGAAAAACGTGAAAGACCAAGGCTGCCTGCCTTTCGTGCATTATTTGGACGGCGTTGCCCGTCCCCCCGCGTTGTCGGGCAGCTGTGTTCTCAACTCTGTCCACTTTGTGGGCGTGTCAGCTCTGTAAATTGGCGAGCGCCTTGGCCGAGTGCGTAGATAGACGAGCAGCGAGACAGGCTTCGCCGTGTGAGTGTGTGGCCGCTTTCTCCATAGCTGAGCCCCTACCGTGATTGCTGGACTCTCACTCTTTGTTAAAAATTGGAGGCGGGCCCGCGCTGGTGGTTGTCTCACTCTCATTCATTGTGTTCTCCTCTTTCTCGTCCCGTCGATGCGCTTCCAACCGTTTTAGCGCTTTTCTGTTTGAGTGTTTTCAGACTTGGGCACACAGTTGACCAATGGCTGTCACGATTCTCGACCACGATGAATGTAAAGGCTGCCTTGACATTTTTGAAGTTTGTCACGCAATAAATTTGGCTTCTTTCTTTATCGTGCTTGGTTTGAAATTGAAGCAACCTGACAGACTTACAGGAACCAAAATCTGAAGGAGCAAGCCAAGAATTTCTGGCACTTGTTTTTTTCTTGAAAGTAAGTGGGCATCTTTCTAGACCTGTAAGCGAGCTGGCCGCGCCAGGTGCTCTGGCCTTGTTGCCTCATTCTCGTGGCCTCATGAGCATCGGGCAACGCTTCGCGGGCTTCTCTATCTATGTCTTCACTCTTTGTTTTCTCTGGTGTGCAGAGTTAGAAGTTGATCAGCGCTGGCGCGTTGTTTTTTATTTTCTGTCTCTATCATCTTCATCTATTCTCACTCAGGTTGCCTTCGAGGCTTTTTGGCCTCTAGCTTCGACTTCGTATGTTTTGACTTGATCAGTCGTATTTTACATTTCGTAGCCGTGCTTGCTTTTTGTCGTATATGATTTTTCATCGTCTACCTATGTTTTTTCCTGGTGTCCTTGTGGACCCGCCTACTAGGTATTTTTCCATTATAATCCATATGTTCCAGGGCTCAGGGCTGGAGGCCCCCCCGTGGGACTTACTGAACGCCGTAGAGCTGTTTCTCGACGCGTGACGCCCACCGCGTCACGCCCAGAGCTTCGGGGGGGATGAAGTGTCTGCCCTCCATTTCAAGCGCCACGCAGCACGCAACAACGGGCAGGAGGTGCCTGATTTTGATGAATCTAGATTCTCGCTAACTTATATGAGGCCCGTGGATCCTTGATAGGTCCGCGGATCCTTGATAGATCCGGGGATCCTTGATAGATCCGGGGGATCCTTGATAGATCCGCGGATCTTCGAGCGCTCCTAGGATCTTTCTTCGATAGATCCGTGGACCCTTGCTAGATCCGTGGACCCTTGCTAGATCCGTGGATCCTTGATAGATCGGCGGATCCTTGATAGATCCGCGGATCTCATCTTCGATCACTCCGCGCGTCTTTCTTTGATAGATCCGCGGATCCTTGATAGATCCGTGGGTCCTTGATAGATCCGTGGATCCTTGATAGATCCGCGGATCCTTGATAGATACGCGGATCCTTGATAGATCCGTGGATCCTTGATAGATCCGCGGATCCTTGAGAGATCCGCGGATCCTTGGTAGATCGTCCGTGGATCCTTGGTAGATCGGTGGATCCTTGATAGATCCGCGGATCTTCGATCGCTCCGCTGATCTTTCTTTGATAGATCCGTGGACCTTCGATCGCTCCACGGATCTGTATTTGATAGATCCGTGGGTCCTTGATAGATCCGGGAGTCCTTGATGGATCTGTGGATCCTTGGTAGCTCCGTGGATCTTCGATCGCTCCGCGGATCTTTCTTTGATAGATCCGGGGATCCTTGGTAGATCCGTGAGTCCTTGATAGATCTGTGACTGAGTCCTTGATAGATCCGTGAGCCCTTGATAGATCCGTGAGGCCTTGATAGATCTGCGAGTCCTTGATAGATCCGTGAGTCCTTGATAGATCCGGCTCCGGGCGTCCTTGATAGATCCGGGAGTCCTTGATAGATCTGCGCGCCCTTGATAGATCCGGGGGCGGCTTCGGGGCGACGCGTGACGCGTCACGCCTCAAGCCTCACGCCTCACGCCTCACGCCTCACGCCTCACGCCTCACGCCTCACGCCTCCCACGTCACGCCTCACATAGGGGGCGTGACGTGGGAGGCGTGACGCGTCACGCGTCACGCATCAAGGAGAGCGACAAGAATCGCCCTTATAATAGGGGGAAGTATGCGGTGAGACTCATTTGGACAGCCCTATGGCGTTCGGCCCACCTTACGGGGGGGGCCTGCCAGCCCCGGCCCCTCTTTTCGAGGGGCTGCCGGGCGGGAAGGCCTCAAAGCGCCCACTTCTGACCCCTTCCCGCCTTGTTGCATGTACCTTACAGACCTGGCAAAGGGGGCAAAGGCAGGGCCCTGCTGGCTTGTTGCATGTACCTGACAGACCTGGCAAAGGTGGCAAAGGCAGGGCCCCGCTGCCTTGTTGCCTGTGCCCTACAGACCTGGCAAAGAAAGGGGGCAAAGGCAGGGCCCCGCTGCCTTGTTGCCTGTGCCCTACAGACCTGGCAAAGATGGCAAGGCTGGCGCCCTCTGGCGTATTGCTTTACCCGACAGAGCTGGCAGAGGAGGCAAGGCGGGACCCCGCTGCCTTGTTGCCTGTACCCTACAGACCTGGCAAAGATGGCAAGGCTGGCGCCCTCTGGCGTGTTGCGGTACCCGACAGAGCTGGCAGAGGAGGCACGGCGGGACCCACCCCCTTTGCGTGCTGCATGTGGCCAACCATACAGACTGCGCAAAGTTGGCCAGGCTGGACCCCTCTGGCGTGGTCTACCACAGACCCATCCACAGGGGGGGGGGGCCTCCCTCCCTGGTGCATATACATATACTGAATAGAGATTACAGTCGTTTGCTGGTAGTATATCGATTTTGTAGGGGGGGGAAAGTCGTTCTATATAACCGATCTAACTTTTTGAAGGGGGGGGCCTCCCCGCCCCAGCCCCTCTTTTCGAGGGGCTGCCGGGGGGGAAGGCCTCAAAGCGCCCACTTCTGACCCCTTCCCGCTTCTTGCATGTACGCGACAGACCTGGCAAAGGTGGCAAAGGCTGGGCCCTCTTTTCGTGTTGCGTGACCTGGCAAAGGTGGCAAGGCAGGCTGGGCCCCTCTGGCGTGTTGCATGTGCCCAACCCTACGCCAAGGGGGTGGGTTCCCGCCTTTGCCCCCTTTGCCAGGTCTGTAGGGTACATGCAACAAGGCAGCGGGGCCCGGCCTTTGCCACCTTTGCCAGGTCTGTAGGGTACACGCAACAAGGCAGCGGGGCCCTGCCTTTGCCCCCTTTGCCAGGTCTGTAGGGTACACGCAACAAGGCAGCGGGGCCCTGCCTTTGCCCCCTTTGCCAGGTCTGTGGATACATGCAACAAGGCAGCGGGGCCCTGCCTTTGCCACCTTTGCCAGGTCTGTCGGGTACATGCAACAAGCCAGCGGGGCCCTGCCTTTGCCACCTTTGCCAGGTCTGTAGGGTACAGGCAAGAAGCGGGAAGGGGTCAGAAGTGGGCGCTTCGAGGCCTTCCCGCCCGGCAGCCCCTCGACAGGCCTGGCCAATAAGGTGGCCAGGCTGGACCCCTCTGGCGTGGTCCACCCCAGATCCATCCACAGGGGGGGGGGGGCCTCCCTCCCTGGTGCATATAAATATATATAGATATATATTAACCCTGATTCACATGTTGGCTGTGGCGGATGCAGTTCTGCGCATCTTAGAATACGCTCCTCCTGAATACACATAGATACATACTGTTTCTGACTGTGCGGCACGTCACTTATGCTTGTAGACCTAGCCAATGCTGGTGAATGTCGTGTCACCTTCGTTGCTCTTGGTCCCTTCGTGTGATGGATCGCGGTCGTCCCTATAGTTTTTTTATGTGTGTTGTTGCTGTCGGTGTCGCCCTTTCTTTGAATGAGCTGGCGAGATTTGGTAATAATTCTGCTGCTGGTTTAGGTAGAATTGCTAGGCTTCCTTTTTTTCAGCAGCGGATGGAGATGTTGCGATCTGTGTGGCTGTGGCATGCGATATTCAATAGCTTAGTTTTTCGCTTCGTTTCAAAGTCACTCACACTCCTTAGCATGATTATGTAGTTAACCATAGCCTCATGTAATTAGCTACTCATACTTCAATTGAGCTGAAGCTTGACGAAGTTTTTCAGATACACATGCGCCATCAACTGCCCTGTACCGATGTGAGAAGCAAGCAAAACCAGGGAGGAAAAGAGCAGAGGAGAAGAACAAACATAACGACGCCGGTGCCTTGTCTATCCAGCTGCGACTGTGGAAGCCGTCCCGCGTCCGTCTTTTCGCCTGCGTGCGCGGCGTAATCATCGACCAACTCTTCTTGAGCACAAACACCGTCCAGCAGGAGAGGAAAGACGGCGCGTCAGCTTCGACACAACTGCATGCCAGAAGAGATATACTAGCATCTGAAGCACCTTGACGGACAGGGCAGCCCAACACCGTGCACGCCCGGACCCCTTTCACGGGCGGGCTTTTTTCCCTTCCTTAGCTTTTCTTCAGCGTGGGGCTTGTGCTTTGAGTCGGTCTGTTTGTGTTCTGTCTTAAGTATCAGTTTCTTCGGCTTCATCGCCCGCAAACAATCTCCCGTAGCACATCAAGGTCGTACGTCAGACGCAATGGAGCTGCCAGCTACTTGGGAGGAGAGCTGTGACCGCGGCCAGCGAGGGAGGCATGATGATAGTGTGGCCACTGGTGGCATTGTCAGCTTGAAGGACATTATCGAAAAAGAATTCGCGGAGGCTGTGGAATCTCTTGGTGCGTCAGTCAGAGGTGCCCGGCAGTTTTTCCGGAGTTCTTGCGACCGCTTGCAAATTCCTCGCCGGAAGGGTGAGACGGCCACTGGCACAGGTATAGTTGGCATCTCATCGCCGGGCGCTTCTGTGTGGTTCATTAGCTTCCGTCGAGATGTGGTAGGGCTACAATCAGTGAAGCTTCTCTCCTCAATTTTTGTCTTGTGAATTATATTTCACTTTCAGTCCCCGGTAGCCCTAATTTTTTTAATTTGATGGGACGGAAGTGCTCGGGCTTGCATATTCCATTTGCCCCACGGTCACAGCAAGCTGATGAAGCAGTGAAAAGGAAAAACAAACCGATCAGGTGTTGGCGGCCAGCGCTGGGAATGGGAAGCGCGTGCGATAGGAGTTGGCGGCCTCGATCAAGTCCGGGCTGCGGTTTTCCAGTACCTCAAAAGCTGCGGTAACGGGAACGGCCAAGCCGCAGGAAAAAAGCGGAGGCGCAGCGACAACGAAAAGCCCCAGAGGCCGGACCAGAATCGAAAAAGGCGAAAGTCTAGCGCCCCGCGAGCATCGGGTGGCGCGGCGTCTTCGGGGGGAGAGTCTTCATCTTATGGCGGCTTGTCGGCGCGGTCGTGCCCAGCTTCAGCCCCCGCGCAGTCAGCAGGCGGAGAGCGTAAACCCCAGCAAGACCAGCCTGCGCTGCGTCCAGAGAACGCCAGGGCGCGCCAGGGTGTGGGGCAGATGCATCTTCGTGCAAGCCGCAAGCTGAAGCCCGAAAAGGGCCCAGCGCACAGCCCCACAGGCGACCAGGTCGATCTGACGCGTGACCATGAGGAGCGGATGAAGCGTGCTCGGCTTCATCGGTATCACTCGTTCTAGCTCTACTGCGTGGCGCAGTTTCTTTTTCTTTTCCGCTGATTTTTGGAGAATACAAAACGACTTTCTTCCTTGTAGTTGTTCTTTCTCTTTTTTATCTTGCTAACCTCCTGGTCTTTCTAGGGCATTCTTTCACTTTCTGCGTTTTTTCCTCTCTTCAAATTTTCAGTGTGAATCCGGACCTGCGGGACAAGTGTCAAAAATTGACGAGCCAGGAACTGAAGAAGGCCGAAGTAGAGGCTCGTGGAATATGGAAGAATCGTGGGCACTACCAGCCGAGACCCTTTGAGGAGATAATCCCGCTGCCGTCGTCTGTTACCCTCATGCCCAGGCGCAACGCGGTCGCGCCCGCGCCGCAGGGGGAAGTACTACGCTTTGAGCGATTTGCTGAGGGATACTGTGACACTATATTTCTTTCTAACAGCCACCACTGAACGCAAAGGCTAAGGCGTTAGGCCGTCTGGACTCTGCTAGCTTAGACATTAGGTAGGTAGTGTTGGATTTATTGTGTTGCTTAGCGATGATCTTTGCTTGTTGCAGTTTTCCTTTTTGTTTTTTCGTGTGTTTTCAGGACAACGGCCAGCTTTGGCGGCGTCTCGTGATTGCCCATGAGCCAGGCCTTTTGAACAACAAGGGAATCGCGACCACCTCTCAAGGCTGCACACGTTTGGGCCAGGGCACATGGGGCACTGTGTTCAAAGCGCTAGCGTGTACTCAAGAGGCGCTTCAGCATCTACCCACCAGCTGGAGCGTAAGCAATTGCCTTAAAAGCAACGCGGCGCAAGGTTAAGACTGAAGCAAGAGCGTTCATCTCTGAGTGCATCATTCTGGTTCTAAAGTATAAGATAACTTGACTTCCCTCAGATTTATTGGAATGATTGTCTTCTCCAGAGTCAGAGTTGAATGATTATGGAGAGGTCTAAAATCTAGGGACCCTGGGGGGAGAAGAGCAGCTCCTCGATAGTAAGGGAGAAAGATGAAGTGGAAACGCGAAATCTCAAAGCCGTTGCTGACAAAATTCACGCTGCTCACACAGAGACGCAAATGAATGGGTATAGACACAATTTCTAAACTTCCTATTAGTGCTCGCACGGTTCGCTTACTCAGCGAGGTTTTCTGGTTGTCATGTTGCTCTTTTTTTCGAGATGAAGACACTTAAATTACTGAGTTGTATGATGGAAAATGTAGAACAAATATAGGCCCATACTCATGTAAGCTTTCACTTCGTCAGCCATAATTTGCACGGATATACGATGAAAACCTTAAGTTTGAATTTTTCGATTACGCTGCAGGGAGTTGAGCACTCTACGAACCGCGCAGAAAAGGCAGGACCACGAGTATTTACATTTTGTTTTGGAGCTTTTCGAATATCGGGGTTATGGTTTCCAAGTATTGCCATTAGCTTCTGGAGATTTAAAGCAGCTACTTTCGCAGTACGCGACGCGGCGGGCGCAATGCCAATCGGTATCAGCCTTAGGCGCTGGAGGTTCCACTTGCAATATTGTTCGTGCGGGAGGCAGTGGAAAAATCGCGCCATCTGTAAGCGGTGTCTGCGCACCGGTGACGGGGCTCCAGACCGGACTTTTTCCACCACACGTTGCTGCTCGGTACATGGAGCAAATTCTCCGCGCGTTGCAGTTTCTGCATCAGTGCAAGATAATGCACACGGACTTGAAGCCTGACAATATTTTTTACGCCCCACCCCCACCGGGGCTGACACCAGCTCCGTCTGCGGCAGTTGTACCGCCTCCACACAGAGCGCCTCCGAGCCTAGGTATCAACCCCGAGAGGCCCTCGGCCTCGTTTGCACAAGGCATTCAGACGAGCACGGGCAGCAGTGGCGTGTCTACTACTACAGCATCAAAATTAACATCAGCTTCAGCGCACAATGGTCATAGACAAGTGCCGCAGATGAGCAGTGCTCGATCCTTTTCGTCGGCAGCAACAGCTACAGCAAATGGCTCTACTAGCCATCCAAGCCGACAGATCGCGAACGCGCTACCCTCAGCAGCTCCTCACGCCGCGGCTGCACTACAGAGAAGATTCTTCGAAGATCGTGTGGACGATCTCCAGATCGCTAGGCAGAACGTAGAAAAGGCCGCACAGAAAGCAATGCAGACGAGAATGGATGCACAGGAGAAGTCGCGCTACACGTCTTCACTCAAAGACAGCCCTGACACATCTTCACGTGGCGCTCCTCTACAACCAGAAAAAGCCACCGCTTCTAGTTCTCACATGACCAACAATGGGGTGCTTTCTTCGGCGTTGGTTGAGGATATGGATAACAGCGATCCAGAATCGGCACGACACGCGGCACGACCCACACTGCCGGGATCGGGCACAGGTGCTGTCACAACCAGTTTTTTTGGCAACTCTAAGGCTTCAGTCGACCAGATTCCCGAGAGCTTGCTTTTGAGTTACATATTGAAGGTCTCGGATTTTGGCGAGTGTGTTGTCGACGCCCCGCTAACGAAGAAGGACGCACGTCCACAGAAACGCTTGGGAGACTTTCAGGCACCCATCTACCGTGCACCGGAATCCTGGATGAAGGAATGGCCTCTGGGTCCTCAAATGGATTGGTGGGGTGCAGGAATCATTTTTCACGACATGTTGTCCGGCAAACCTCTTTTTCCGCTTGCGTCCGACGCGCGCATACTGTACGAGAACGCACTTCGCCGTCGGCATGCTCTCCAAGAGCAACAGGAGCTTTCTGCGATCGACTGTAAGAACGATCATCAGATCTTCCAGAAGCAGAACCGAAACGGAAAGAGCCATGATGATGATCAGGTTGAGCAAGTGCTTAGCTCGGGCGTCAAAGAACAGATTGAACGCGGTGAGCCTGATCTTGATGCCGACCTCTTCGCGGTGCCGCTGCACTCCTCTCGAATTAGCGGAACGGGCAGATTCCGTGAGCGGGGAATTACGATCGCAAATAGACACAAGGCAGAAGCAAGGGAAGAAATTCTAATGGCATTGTATCGTGAGCATTTGATGAGCTTCAGTTCCCAGCAACCTTTACCGACAACGTTCATAGCTCTACGCGAGTCAATAAGACGCACGTATAACGGTGATGCAGTACTCCGCAAGCTAGATGTGAAGATGGAGACAGAGAGAAACGATAATCATAAGCTCAATATGGCGAAAATTTCAATCAAGGATATGGTCGGAACGCTCGGCCCGTTCCCATGCACTTTCATCAAGCGCTGTATATATGCTGCCAACGAGTCACCGGAACTAGAAGAGGTACAGATTTTTTATTTGAAAAATGCGCTAAGATGAACACACTCACATCTATTATGATGCATAGCAGTAGCATGAGGGGCTACATGAAATCCGGCTTCCCTATTCCCCGTTCGATCCCCTATTCCCCGTTCGATCCAAAATCCACACCGCAATCGCATAATCCACACCGCAATCGCATAGGCGTCGAGCAATCCCCACAGACGCAAATCTACGCCTGAAGCATTGCGCCACTTCAAAGTAATCCCAGAAGACACGCACAGTGGTGAAGAAGCGAAAGAGAAAGTTCAGTTGAAAATCTACCGTCCGATCTCGCAAAACTACTATCTCCGCGATGATGAAGCAGCTTGCGACCAAGATGAGCTTTTTCGCAAAAACATGCTCCCCGGCGGACAATCCGCCCTAAGAACGATCTTGGAGAGTCGTGGAGTGAGGATTTCTATGCCGGACGACCAATTTGTGAAAAGGCTACAAGGTCGGGCGGCCTCGGACTTGCGTAAACAGCTGTTCTCGCCATGCGCCGAGAACCACGAAGAGGCTGCTGGATCCACTCTATTAGGAGGGCCGCCAGATGATGAGGGACGCACGCCGTCGGATCAGTCTGGTGATCACCAAACTGCTGCAGCTGGCGCCACAGCGGCATCAAATGCTATGTCAAATGCTACAACTACAGGAATGGGCCAGATAAATATAACCAACGAGGAGAGCAGGGACAACTCCAGTAAGAATAGAGATGAACAACGATCGTCATCAACGACAACTCCTGGCGCTCAGTTACCACAGGGGTTGATTAACAAAAGAGGACGCGAATCCGCATCGTCATCGTCTTCATCCTCATCTTCCGGTGGTTCTTCTTCTTCATCCTCCGATGGTAACTCTGAGTCGGAGAGTGATGACGCCAAGAAAAAACGAGCTAATACCGATGCGAATTCTCAGAAAACCACAACATCAGCCCGAAGAGTAGAGAACAAACAAGGTGACGAAGCTGAAGTGGCCGCGAATGAACACCTCGCGACAGGAGCTGCATGCAAGCAACGCAAGCAGGTGCAGGACGCCGCACATGAAGATTCGCAAAACCAACCACTCGAGAATAAAAAGTCGGGAAATAATGCTGAAGTCCCAAGTGGTGAAACGCTGAACTTGATGAAGAATCCTGCGACGCCTGCGTCCAGTACACCCGGTTTGACCGCAACGACCGACGCCCCCAATTCGACAACCGGTGTAGCGACGACCACGAATGGGTATGCTGTTCTCAACGATTGTGGCTCCGACATCGAAGAAGCAGAACATCAACCAGGCTGTGTAGGAAATACCTCCAAAGTAGTTCTTGCAGAGCAACATGATCATCAGCAGAAAAATTTTGGAAATCCACTACGTTTACAAGCTTCGAGACAAGAAGAGCATGCCGTCGAAAGGAAGAACTCATCTGAAGATGTTTTGTCGAACAAGAAGCGTGAAGTAGATGGTTCCGACATCAATAGCGTGACTCCGTCGCCAGCCGCGCTCGTGACGGATCCGAACCGATCGCCGCCACCTAGCGAGCTCCGAACAATTCTGTCCGAAAAGGTCAGTCGGGAGGTCGATTGCCTGATGCGCCAACTCTTGACTATTGACCCACAGCAGCGTTGCTCGCCATCCGCTGCGTTGAATCACCCCTTTTTCAAGACCATGCGCATCTTGCGCCCCGACGCCTTTCATGATTTATGATCATTTGATTTGCGAGTAGGATCTATGTGCATGCTCAAGCAGGATGTCGTAGACATCAGACATCAATCAACTTCGTACTTTCCTTCTAGCCGCCATGATTTATGACGACTTTTGGAGCTCCTGTTTTGTGTTATGTGAGCACAGTTCTATGTTTTCCTTCCTTTGAAGCAGCTGCTATAGCTCTTGAAGTAACTAATTTGAGATCGTTCTCGAAGTTGAAAAATTCACCTCAACATTTGACATAAGATCAAAACAGCCAGATCATTCTCATTTTTTTTGGGGATTTTCAACACTCTGGAGTCTTCAGGAACAATACGGCAATAACATGATATAGCTTGAGCATTTGAGCTTATCCTTGTTATGCAGAATCATTTGCTCGAACTATGGGAGAATTCAAATCAGAGGCAGTAGATTTTCATGAGTGGCCTCCTCCTCGAGTAAGATGTGCTAAGATAACGGGCAACAAGCAGCACTAGTATCGATAAGGACTCAGGTACAATTCTTATCGAAGTTATATCCATTTTCGTGCAAAGTTTCTGATTTATTTTCTTGAGCATGGTTGTGGATCAAGATCAACATACTCTCATATACATTTTCATCCTGAGCAAGAATCATATACTAGGACAGTTTATAGCACGAATGGCGCATGGGACGAATGGCATGAATGGCACACCCCAACAAACCCCAAATGTGTCACGAATGGCACGAATGGCACAGGTTGACAGGGTTCCGCCAGCTGGCGCCCCTGGTCTCATTCGCTTACCGAGTACGTCGGTCGTATGCAAGTGATTCCGCCCATGAGAGAAGCCATAACGGTTCTCAAAGCCGGCGGCGAGCGAGGAGAGGGAGACGCGAGGCCCGGGCAGGCTCCTCTACTGTTTTCAAAATGGTAAGGGAGCGGGCCAGGGGAACAGCGGAAGCCGCGCCTGAGGAGTGCAGAACTTCGCGCAAGGTGCCGCATGGGCCTCGTTTTTTCCCGGAATTCCGTGGGGGTCATACAAATTCGGACGAATTTGCGTAGCCCCACTGTTTTCCGGGAAAAAAATGCTATGTGACCACCGGAGCGGCATCGGGGTCCAGCTTGAATACAGGCGAAGCCGCGTGCCTTGCGATAGCCGTGACGACGAAGAACGGAAGAGGTGCCGCCGAAGCATGGCGCCCCTCCCGTAGCGGGGGGGCAGCCTTGGCACCTAGTGGAACTGTGTGAGGGATGTGCGTTTGGCTGGGTGCAGGGCTTGGCGCCCGAAGGGCGCCCCGCGCTCGCGGGGTTCTTGGCGGTCGGCGTAGAGCATCGAGCAGGAAGTGGCAACCCAGTTGGGGGAGCAACGCGTCGGAACGCAGGGCGCCCGAAGGGTCTATTTGGTCCACGAATGGGACGAGTGGCGAGGTCGATCGCGGTCACGGATTGCGCCCCCGCCATTCGTGCCATTCGATCCATGCCATTCCAGACCTGGACCCCTTATACACTGCTCTAATATACGCGAGCGATTTCGAAAACAGCGCGCTGAGCGTTGTATTGAAGATCAACTTTTTTACTAGTACTACGAGGATATATCATAGGGCAACCCCCAGCAACGCCATCAAGCTGATATTGCTATTGGAGCCTGTCCTTCGGTTTTACATTTACCATGCGTGCTAGCTGCTTGTAATATTGATATTGATGATTGACCTCTCTTGATCTCCACCAAAACCAAAAGACAATGGGAAAATCTAGCCGGAGATGAAAGATTTGACTATCCCCCTTCTCGAGCATCAATGTTGGCACAAGGCCCACAGAAAGAAACCAAAAAAAATTGTTTTTGGACGTCAGGGCAAGAATGAAAACGAAAGGACATTACTACCGTATAGTCCCCGTCTGAAACTGGATGATATTTATTACAGAGCAGTTTATAGCACGCGTGGTGCATGGTCATGGAGTAGCATGGAGGGCATGGGGCGCAGATCCCTAAGGGACGCAAGAAGCGCCCTCTTTCGCTCCATGTAGCTCCATGCGATCCATGCAGTCCGTGCCATCCGATCTGGCAAACCTTGGAAATTATTCTGTTATTAATACAAGAAAAAAGCGGAGAGAGACATGATATAATTGCGCGGATGAAGCAGGTTTCGCTCAGGCCTGGTTAATGCATTCTCATTCTCTCGTCGTGGGGTAGTTGTCTTTTCTTGACATTGATCGTGATCATGTGACCCGAAAACGCGGCTAGTAGACGTTCAGTTGCAGTTTCTCGTTCCTGGAAGGAACTAAGTACAAACATACACAAGAACAAGAACAAAGGAGAAAAATGAGATTTTTTTTCTAGAAGGCCACTGCGGTATCATAACAGGAGTGTAATTGAAAATATACCCAAGCACATCCAATGTCGTTTCCGGTCGTCGGCCATCGGCAAAACCGTCTGGACTCAGGATCTACTTACTACGATAAGAGGCATTATGCCCTGCGTTGCCAAAGGAAATATCGGTGTACTACACGACACGTGATCGTTTAGAAAGATGCCATCATTGGGAGAGAAGACTTTCAAAAGTGTACGAATTACTTCGCCTCGCGAAGTCGTTATCAATCTTTGACTTTAGTCAATTCATGACCAGACTTACTAGTTTTTTGAATGTTTGTGGAAGTCATTGACGTCGTGCGGGTGCGAACGAACTAGAAGAAGTTGTCAGTCACTGTAACGCCAAATACACTCATCGAGATTCTCATCATCATCATCATCATGATCATCAAAAATGAAGCGACGCTCGCATTTGTGTCACACCTTTTGTCGGAGTCACGCCAACCATCAAGTAGCTTCATTCGAAAACAGGACTGTGACACCTACAACTCAGGGAATGCCGCGAATCCTGAAGCGTTCATCGTTGCGTAAGAATGCGACGGAAGACTGAGTCAATGTCTGAGTCTGCTGAGACTGTCGGCGTTGTTGACGAGGAAGATGGATCTTCACACAGTGAAAACACCGTGGGAAGGTTACGTGCCGATGCGACAGATGCACGAGGAGTTCGTCGTCTACAACGGACGAAGACGCAGGCTGATTACGACGATAAAAGAGTCTTGTATTCGTCGTTGTTCCTGTCGAGACCCTCGACTTCGCCTTCGCGGGCTGCTTCGCTCACACAGAGAGGCCAGGGCGTTTGTACGAGCCGGGGCGCCGCGCTCGCTCGGAGAAACCGCATGGCAGAGTCGTGGGATAGTACCTCCAGACTCAGCACCTCTACCGCACGTCTTATTGAGCTGTCTCGGGCAGAGCAGCAGAAAACAAAAAGTTTGGTACGCGACTACAAGTCCGCGCCATCGCTCGCCAGCACGGGAGTCGCAGGAAGACATCCGTCTGGGGTGACCGTTTCCCTCAGTTCGAAGTCTTCCTCTTTGAATAACGTTGCTGGAGATGTGTCCATTACGATGAATCAAAGAGGGCGTTGGAGTCCCACTCCGAGTGCCCTTCGGGAAGATGTTCACCTTGCTGGTAGAAGTCGTTTTCTGAACTACACGATAGGAGGAAGGGTTTCTTCATCTTGCCCCTCAAAGAGAGTAACAAACCAAGGTCCGGCTGCTGGTAGGACAGCTGTGCCGACGAACCAGCACGCAGCATATTTCACTGCGGCGTTTGATATGAGTGCGCGTGCTCTCGCATACAGCTACGAACCTCTTGATGATTACATCGGCAGCGCGCGTCCGCGTTCCTCGCATGGCACGACACCAAGAGGACCCCAACATCCGCAGGTTGATAAACGACAGCATCCTTCTCGTTATAGTGCATATCCCGGTGAGATACCTGGCGAGGATAGGTGTTCTGTGAATGATGCTGAAGTTGCCAGACTGTCGATCTTAGATCCTCTCATCGCTCAAAGGATTATGGTCGCCAGGCGTGCAGAAGTCAGGGAGAGCCGTAACAGCCGTGTCGCTCAATCAATCTTGTTTGATGAAAACCATGGGGTCAGCAACGAACACCTTGATGATGGAGGTTTGCACCAAAAGAGCGACCCCACTCGGGATACCAGTATCAGTAAGACTTCAACTGTTCACTCGTCCCAGGAGAGGATGTCCACGAGGAGGGAGAGGTCTAATTCGCGCGTGAGCGCACATCGTCGGCATTTTGCGCCTTTCGACGATGAAGGCGCAGGCGATGCTGCGATGGGTATGGAACACGGACGAATTGTGACGCGTAACTCGCAGCTTTTTCGTCAGTCGCTTAACTCGCAGCTCGAGGAGCCCGCAGAGGCTGTCCCGATGCCGTATGGCTTCGGTGTGGACTTGGAAGATCGTCCCGAAAGCCACTTCTTCTTCCAACTTGGGGCTCGCGATGCAGAGGACATCTGTACTCGACGAGATGAAGTGGACCAGGACGCTCACCCCCGAAGATCAAGTGCGCTCAAGAATTCCGCTTTGTCGTCCTATGTCAGTCGCATACGACAGAGCAGCGCTCAGCAGGCCAAAAAGAAAGTGGAGCATGCAAATCGGATTGACTCCATCGCATCGAGAAGAAAACCGTACTCGTCTTCGTCTAAATCTAGGATAAGTGTGTTTGGGGATATCAGCGTGAAGAATGTAGGCGCAGGAAGTCCATGCTTGCAGATCCTAGATTCGGCCTCTTTCCAACCTTTATCGAACACCACTAGAAGCGGCTGGCTGTGGGGTCTAGAGTAGGCAGCTCATTGCTTGGATTCTAGTGCGGCGGCGCCCGGTGGGCACATAATTAGTATGCTACTTGAAGGGGCGCGCCGCTCTGTCGTGGGTCTTAGGCTGACAGCCCAGGTCGTTTCCTCTTGTGTGCTGACTTTGCTGATTGGGCGCGCCCGTCGCTGGCAAATGGGAGCCCGTTTCGCTGTGACTGGCCGGGCCTGTGGGTGAGGTGTGCCCCTTTCTTTTTGCGAATTGCATTGAGCGAAGTGCGTGGGATCAGCTTCTCATGGAAAGCGCCACGAGCGGAGTGCGCCTTCTTTGTGTCCCGCAGAGTTTGCCAGTCGGTCGGGGTTGCCTTTCTTGAGGTGCTTTGTTTCGTGCGCTAGGTGCCGCCCTCCGTTTGGTGTTGCCAGCCTGCGACGTGCAGCGAGCTTCGAGAGCTTCAGCGCGTCTTCTGCTGCCGCGCCACAGTGTGTTGCCGGGGTGCGGATGCTGCTCGCTCGGCGCGATGTTTTCGGCGCTCGGTAACTCACTTTAGCCCCGGCGTTGGTCGCTGGCTAGAGCTAGGGACGAGAAGCAGTGCGCCTCTTTGTAGCAGGACACGCGTCGCCAGCATTAATCGCACAGGGTGGATGCGCCAGCTGGCGGGCCGCGGTGCGTGTTCTTGTTCTACGTAAGCTCTTCTTTCAAGGGTTGTGTGTTGGGCTCGGCTTCGTTCGGTTGCTTTGCACGCCTGCTACGGATTTCGGGGCTTCGTGCCCATGCTTGGAATTGGATCCATGTCTGGACCCATGCGGCATGGTCAGAAAAGGGCCACTTTTCGGAAATCGGTAGTCTTTTTTTTTATGCTCAAAATCGTCCACGGCTGTTGGTAGGGAGGACTCGCTTCCTCGCCTGGTGTGGTCGTTTTTGCCTAACGGTGTTTGGGCGCATGTCTGGGCCCATGTGGATGGCCTGAAAAATGCGAGAGTTCTGATTTTTCAGGAAGCAAAAAAACCAGGCCAGAAGCCGCCACAAACATGGGTGGCGGACGTAAGCGCAACCGCATCAAAGGAAATAAGATAGAAGAGGAGTGGGCCCAAGCTCTTCTTCCTAAGGTGCCTCCTCCTCCGTGCCCGCAAGGGGTAGGCCTAGGCGCTGTCCGTGTCCGTCGGGGCTCTGGGAGGCGGTGCGCCTCTTGTGCGTGAAGGCGTTGGTGAGCGGCAGGCGCGCACCCCTCTCAGGTGTAAAGGCGTCACTTGCAGAGCGAGGGCGCCAGGTCTCAGCGCTCCCTTTGTGGGGTACTTAGGTCCGCCATGCGTCGGCCACGAATCAACACGAATCGCCTGACTCGTGGCAGGCATAGTCTGTCGCAGAGGTTTGCCGGCGTGGCTGCTGATGCTGGCGGTGGCGCCATGCAGCGCACTCTGATGGAGACAGATGGGCTTTCCTCGTTCATGAAGTGGCCCCGAGTCAGTTGATTCGGGCGGGGGCGCTCCTTTCTTTGCTGGAACATGAAGCAAGAGGGAAGTGACGAGTCAAATGATTCGTGGAGCCTTTCAGGGATCACCTGTAAGGCCCTCGCGAATCGTTTGACTCGTGAGGTGCGTCATCTGTTTATGCATGAAGCGGATGGGCAGACTCTCTATTCATTTCTATCGCGCTCCACTCCATTGCGGGCTTCTTTGCTTTGTGCTTTTTCGTGCGTTTTAAAGTCGGACAGTTTACAGACGCTGGACGCGCTGGGTGGCTGGGCGGGCACGCTGGGCGGGCGCTTGGGTGACGCTTAGCGGACTTGAGGCCAGGGCCACGCATTGGGCACGCCGAGGCCGATCCCACGCGGCCGATTTATTTGTGCCTCGGGGGTGCGGTGCTGCGCGTCCCCTGAGCACAAACAAAGGCCCTCAAGGTTCGGGCAGCGCTGGCGCAGTGCTGCGCCAGTTTGCGCAGTGGCGGCTTGCGTTTGCTCTGTGGCTGTGCAGGCCTGCGCTGCGTTGTGCTGCACTGCGCTGCCTGGTGCAATGCTGCGCCGCTCCTGTGCAGAGCGGGCTTGGCGGTTGCGTAATTCGCCAGCGCCGTTGGCTTACGCTAGACTAGCACTGCTGGGGGGATTTTATCTCGGGCGGGCGCCTGTAGGGCGTGCCGCCTTTTGAGGCCCTTGGCGTCACGCTGGGTGGACGCTTCTTTGGCGCAGATGAATTCGGCACAGCTGGCGCAATCGGGTGGCTCAGCGGCCCAGCGTGCCAAGGAAGCCCAGCCATCTTCACATCGGGAATGAGCTGCTCGATATATGCGAGGCGCTCCTCATGTGTCATGAGGTCACACCTTTGCGTTTGCTGTTGCTCGTTTTACACTATAATATATAAGTACTTATATGATACAGCTACAGGGACGCACGGGCACGGCCCCCCAACCTGTGGATGGCTCTGTGCGTGGTGGCGCTGGCGCGCTCTTTTCGTTCCGCCTTGCTTTTCGCGGATTCTCGGGGTCGAAGGCGTCAAAACTCGGAGCGGGCGCCCCCTTGTGCTTCTTTGCAGGTTCCTGACAGACGTCGTGGCTTGTGCTGACCCTCCCACGCAGGGAGGAGGCCGCCGGGGTAGAAGGCCGCCGAACCCGAAGGCGGCCACGGTCTCGAGGCTTGGCTTCGTTCTTTTGCTGGGTTGTCCTCACCAAATGCGCGGCAGGGGCCAGCAGGCTTATGACCAAGGGCCCGGAACGTACAAGCCAAAGCCACACGGCCCAGGGGGTCAAGCTTTGCGCTTTTTGCTTCCTTCGGAGGCCTTCCATGCCCGGCACCGTGCTGCTGCGGCGAGAGGCCAGCACGTCGGAAGCCTGCAGGGTACAGGCACGCAGCTAGAATGGAGTGGAGGAGGCTCCGCGGACTCCTTTGGAAGCCTTCCACGCCTGGCAGACGCCTCCAAGAGGGGCTTGGGGATCCACGGCCACCCCCTTACGCTAGGCGGGGCCGCTACCTTGCACCCTCGGACAGATACAAAAAGGGCGGACTCTAGTCATAACCTTACAAGCATGGATGGCTTCCACCTTCAAAAAAGCAGTGCAGGACAATGAGTGGCAACAAAATTACTCGAACTCGAGCCCGCCTTGCTGTGCCATCTCGAGACGGCAAGAACGCAAAGAGGATTATTGGAGGACAACAAAAACAAAATAGCCACGTCGCAGAAGTCAAGGCTGGCGCGCCTTCGAAACAGCCGCTTGCCCCGGAGCAAAACAAGAGTGCCTCTCTGCCGCCGAGAACGCGAACTTCTGCTGCGAGTATGCACGGCTGCAGCTCTCGGGCTGCTTTGCAAAAGATCGCCACAGGCACAGGCGTGATGAGCATGACGGCAACACCGAACCTAAAGAGAAGTCCAGAAGCGGAAAAAACTGTGGCGAGTTCACCGCCAACAGACCAGGGGTCTTTTCGTCCTGCCCGAATGCTTCGGCCAAGTGGAAAAATTGAGGCAGACACAGCGCCGCAACTGAAAGTGCCGCCGCCTACTCCGTATTCAGTCACCAAGCAGCGAATGAACACCACTGGCGAGCGAGCGGCAAAGATGATTACAACGCCAGTCAAGAACTACGCACATTCAGGCCGCACTGCCATTGGCAAATCGAAAAAATGCGACGAAGCGCGACCTATTTTATCGTCAACGAAGACTATACTGCCAGGTGGGAAGACGTCAACGGAGAAACCGAGCAACGCACAATCACCAAATGAAGAATTTGAGTCTGCGTGCCTTCGAATACCACGACCATCGCCAGTTTTACTCTACTCTCCACCGTCACCGCCGAAATGCAAAGCCCCGAAGCCATCGCCTGCAACGGTTTTGAATCTTCCAGACCGGCAACACAACAAGGACAAAGTCGTGCATCAAGAACTAGACGCAAATCGTCAGGGCCAGGAGGATGACGTCGAGGACTTACTACAACACTCATCATTGTCGCCTACAAATGCCTCTCCTGCTTTGGCTCTTTTCTACAATGACAACGCGGCGACTTCGGTTGCGATCAAAAGCGCAAGTCGTCAGGCACGCCAGACTCGTCCGGCTCCTCCAGGTACACTTTTTGCGGGCTTTCGGGCTCATAGACGCGCCGTGAATGCCCTCGAAGCCCGACCTGCTGAAGAGAAAGAGGCAGAACTGGCAGAAGCAGCTGCACGAATGGAGAATCTTGAGAAAACGTTCTTCGCCCAGGAAAAGGGCACTGTCTGGACACACAGAAACCACCATCATCGAAAGCGCGTTTCAGAAGCCCCCCTCTCACCGCATGATCGTGACATTCGACGACATCGAGAACGCCGTTTGCGCACGCAGACAAAGCTGGATCACCACAGCAACAAGATTCGCCGCGCGCCCACTAACTCGTCCATTTTTGGAATCTCTGCGGCTGCATCTGCGATAACTGGGAGCTCATCGTCTGCGTCGTCATCGTCTTCGACTACGCGACCGGCATCAACGGCCTCGAAGCAAAGAAAACTCGCTGCAGCTTCAACATCGCGAGCGAAAATCGGCCTGGAAAATATCGAAGCCATAAACGTCGAAGGTGTCAACAACGTCGTTTATTCCGAGAACGATGATGAACCATCGTCATCGTACAGTTCCTCTTCGGCTTATCCAGAAGATGGAGATGGAATTAATGCAGCTCAAAAAATTGTGGCAGACCCTGCGATGGAGCTCGACTTCGATCACTATTTAGCCACTCATGGAGGAACAGTGGAAAGTCTCTCGCCCTTCGTGCTGGCGAAAAGGTCATTACCAGCTTCAGAGCGTGCGGTTTTTCGCGAGTCTCCAGCGGGCCGGCGCATCGATCACGATAACCCAGTAGGAAGCTTGCTTAGACGGAATCAGAATGTTGATAACTCACAAAGGTCAGTGGCATTGGCGACAAGGCATGAACACGATTTGCTGTTGGAATCGCCGCAGTCTTATGGATCTTCACGGATGACGCATAGCCGAGGAAAAGGAGCCGCAAAGGCAAATGCTGCTGCAGGTGCCACTATCTCCTTCCCTCACGGTGACGAGGACGATCCTAGAAGTCAGCGTGAAAATGGGGAAGACACTCCACCAGATGAGTTGGAAGACCGACAGCGCAGCTCTCCTGAAAGCGGCGCTTCATCGCTCGATCACGACGAGAGGTTTCCACCGACAGTGAATTTCGTCACCCCCATGCGCGAGGACAAGCAGGTAGAGCTAGATCAGATGAAACTGCTTTCAGAGACGGAGTTCCGACGCTTGTACGCCGCGTACGCACGAGAGAGGCGGTTACGTGTGCGGTGGTACTGGGTCCGCAACAATCAGAATCCTGGTCTCTTGCAACCGATTTCGTGGGGCGCGGGCAACAAATCGACGCAGCGAAAATTGGCGACCACAGAACCAGTCTGGCGTGGCGGAAAGCGAGGACACATCAACTCGACCGAACACAATTACAAGATGAGCGTGTGGATGGTACATCACTATCTATGTATCAGTCTTTGCTTGACCTCCGGGACTCACGATGTATTAGAATTTGATGTAAGCTAACTATCATAAACATTTGATAGTCCTTGATAGAGATAGTCACTGAATGCGGACTTCTCTAAGTACTTAGTTTTATGAAGAGTCGTCCCAGCAGCTTGAATGAAATGTGTTGAGCTTGAATTGAAAATTTCCAACTGCAGCTGTACTTTCACACTTGGGCTGCGGCAGCGCGTCATATTCACCTCGCGACGCAGATTGCTGGTCGCGCTGGTCTGGCACATCGTGCTGAGCGGGATCTGTGCATTTTAGCTTATTGGCGAGATTATGCGGCTCGCAATGCCCGTGAGTTTCGTGAGCAAGAGGTGACGTTTATGCGCCGAAAAACACTCGAGTGGTGGCGCAAGCTCGCACCACGAATGCGCCGATTGCGCAAGGCCCGGATCCAACTGAGCGGATTCCTCAAGTGGAAGAAAACCGTGGAGAATTTCGTTCGTTGGAGAATAGCACTAGTCTACGAGATTCGCGTTCGCGGGTTCTTGGAAAAAGGAGCACGCAGACAAGCAAAATCGCTGATGCGGCACTGGCTTTATGGAGCGCATCGCGCAAGATTCTTTGCAGGCGTTGTCTTAGAGCTGTTTCGCAGAAAGCGCGCACTGGAGCTTCAATGTTGGAACATAGAGGATCCTTTCGCGGTTACAATAGCCGCGACAGCACCTGAAGTCGTACCGCTTAGAAAGCCGCACTTGGAATACTATCTGCAAGACTCGCAGGCACCTTCGAATTCCGCAGCTGCGCGATGCCGTTACAACAGCGAATCTCTCGAGGAAAACGTTGGTGTGGAGGTGAGAAGACCTGCGGAAACGCTTCTTTCGACGGTTGCACGCTTTGCCGATGGCGATGGGGATGGTAATTTGATCATGTCTCCGAAGGGTGCAGCTTCTAGTAGTTCCCGCACATCTGCCAAGAGGGTATCAGGCTTGTTCTCGAACGCACGCCTAGCGGGGCTTAAACTTCTCGATAAGTCATTTAGAGAACATCAAGATGAAGCACGCGCACAACTACTGAGAGCCGGGGACGAGCAAGATAATGACGACGAGCACGTCGACGCCAGAAGGCTTCCGTCCCCTGTAGTCAAAAGGGTACGGTTTGAGTCGCCGACATCAAAGCGTATGTCGACGCCCCTACCTTTGCTCCCAGACTCACCTGACGATGTTCGATGGTACTCGTACTACGACGGTGACTGCTTGGGGCGAGCATTGTTCGACAAACCAGAGGACGAGGACGATGAAGAAGATTATTATGAGGGTCGTCGTCGTCTGCCGATCGGTCCAAGCTGCAACTCAGATTCGTATAGCGAAAGAGATTTTCCTATCAACAGTGAGAAAAGCGGCGGTGGTGCTTCGAGAGGGAAACGACGTCGACCAGAATTTCGAAAACGTTCTGACCGTGATAGCGCGATGCGGCTTGCCTACTGGCCTTGGATGCGTCAAGAGCGACACTTTGATGAAGGAGGTAACGAGGTTTTCACAGAGGTTTGCACGTGTCCATGGCCGGTGCTGGCGGCAGAGATTCGTGCAACACTGTTTTCCGAATGGCGTAGCTGCTCTCTCGACTTTATGTCGGCAACAGAGCGAGACAGCGTCTGGTTGAAGCGGATACGAAATGAGAAAAATCATAATGAAAAAACTGGCGGTAGGGGAAAACAAATCTCTGGAACGACCCAGACTGATGAAGAGGTCCAAGCCTTGCAAGAAATAGTGCCAGGCGCGCTGGATCCAAGGTGCAGTTTGCTGCAGCAGTTCCGATTTCTAGCAAAAGGCAAATTCAGAACTACCTTGCTTAGTAGGAATGCCGAGTCTCTGCATCTGCTGCAGAAGAAAAATAAACGACTTGGGAAAACAGCATCAAACAATAATCCCTTCGCACCTGGTTCACGAGTCGATGAGTCAGCTTCGATTAGGGAGGCTTACCTTTCCCCGTCTAGGGTGACAGTGCTGGCACACGATAATACAGGTGTAGAAGCACACTCAAAGTCATCACTTTCTAGTGCTTCGCAAAAGCAGAATCTCTCCAATCGGCATCATCTTGTTGGAAAGAAATACAGAGTCCTTGTTGCTCCCCAGACCCTCGTATGGCGACGCGTCTTCGAGCGCTGGTTTCGAGCTCGACGACACGCAGCTGCAATTCGACTTCTAGAACGCTGGCACGCACTCCAGGTCTGGCGGCTCTACCTGCTACCGGCAATATTTGCGGTACGTGAGCAGCGAATTCACGCAGGGCGGGTTGTGCGGACAGTAGTAGCGGCACCTCGTTTGCGACGACACGCATATCGACTGAAACGAATAGCCCTGGCCGCATGGTGCGGCGCCAGCATTGCTGATCGAGAGCGCGCGGATCGGTTTTACTTACGAAAACTGCAGCGTCGACGCGTATTCGCTTTGTTGCGCGACTTTTGCATTGATTCTCGTCGCCAAAAGTTAGCGGTTGCTAAATTCTACCGTGAGGTGGTATGTCAACGAGGCTTTATGCGCCCAGCGCTTTTGGTGTGGAAGTACGTCTTCACAGACGTGCAGCGCACTCGACGCTTTGTCCGTGGTTGGCATTGGTGGTGCGTGACCGGAAAATACCGCGTTTGGCGCCGAAACTTCCACACGCGACAAACGTTCTTGAAAGCCTGGTTTTCCATCGCCGAAAGTCGTTGTAAAGTTGAGCGTGGACTAACAAAGTGTTTGTCCCTCCGCAAACGTTTTCTGCATTGGTACTACGCTTATCATGCTTGTCGCAAAATGCGGGAGCATGAGGAGAGGAACGCGATGACGCGAATACAACTACTGCGGGAAGAAAAAGAGCAGTTGGCGCGGATGGAAGCAATGCTGAAAAAAGAAGGGAATACCGCCCTTGTGCATATCGGTTCCACTATGCTGGAAGCGATCAAGCGGAAGAGGCTTGGGGGTATGGGACATTCGACAAAAAGTCAGGAAGAAAAAGCCTACGCAGCACTCGCCAACGACCCAGATGCAAGCAGCAGGTCTGGTTTTACAGCTGATTTTCAAGCGTCTGCTGCTCTTCCGCCTCCGTTATCGGTGGGATGGACGTGGTGAGGACCGCAGTCCACATGAACTATTTTTGAGCACCATATTTTCAACAAGGTACTAGTACGTATATATAAAAATATTAATTTCTTTGGACCTGACATGCTCCTGGCTCTGCTGGAGGTCACGCTCGTCAACTACCGAAAATTTAGTCAAAGTCTACTTTTCTGTCTCCATTGAATACTTCTTTCTTGTCTTCTTGGTTTACGCCAATTGATTTCAAACAGAGCGACTCTCGACCTGTATTGAAGGCGTCACTTATGATTTCCATCTGATTAAGATTTCGTGCTCATTTTTCTCTGCTGATCCTACCTTAGACAACGACAGGCTTTCTTTGTGATAGTTTCAATCCGAAGCAAATGCCTTGCCTTCTGCTTTCTTTGCGGCAAAAGGCAACCACAACACATTCTCCGACCTACATAGCTGGACTGGATCGAGTAGGTCTAGGTAATTACTGAGGGAGACGGAGTTGGTGAATGATGGAGAGAATGCTCATGAAGATTTGAAGGAGGGCGCTGATGTATCACCCGTAAAAGTGTGCCCTTCCTAAGAAAGTAAAAATTTCATGACTTGTGTTCCTAGTATAGCCTCGCGGCGGAAAATCTTCAGTAGGATGCACTGGGTAAACCGTGTCCGTATAGAGAGCAGCACCGCGAAGGGGGCTGGCGTCCTTGGTGGTGGATTCCGCCGCGCCTCTGCTCTTCCACGCTACTCCTGGCGCGGTGGTGTGCCGCGTAGCATGGGAGCGACTCGCGCCTGGTGTGTGCGTGCTTGTAGCGACAGCGGCCCGCCCCGTGCCAGAGGCGCGTCGCTGGCCCTCTCCAGTTTCTTGCGTCTTCCTTGGGCGCTCAGGTACGGTTCCCGCAGCTAGGTCCGTGGAGGGAGAGCGAGCCGTGCCTCGGGGCTCGCTGTGGTTTTGCTTCCTTGGTTGATAAGAGTGGCAATTCTTATCCCATCGCGAGCGCCCTCGCGCTTGTCTTGTTTGTGGGGCAGCAGACTGGCGGGAGCTGCAGCGAGCCGCAGACGTTTTCCAGCCCGAGGACTCAAAAAAGGCTGGCGTCTGCGTCAGACGCCAGGATTCTCGGACGTCTCAGAATTTCTGAGACTTGGCAAAAGTCTGGCGTCTGCGTCAGGCGCCAGGGGTTTCTCCGGTGCGGGTACCGACCCAGTGCCCCTGGCGTCTGACGCAGAACCAGACTTTTGCCAAGTCTCAGAAACCAATGAATGAGGCGTGGCGCGAAAGCCTGAGCGTCTGACGCAGAAGTCAGCCTTTTCAGAGTTCCCTGGGAGCGATAAAACTCCGACTACGCACCCGTCATGGCGCTTTCTGTTGGAGCTTTGTCCACAGGTCGCTGGACGCGTCGGCGGGCCCTGTGCCGGTGCTTTTGGGTCGGGGGTTCACCTGGCAGGCTCGCGTGGCAGCTCTTCGGCCTCTTGCCCATCGGGGTGCCTGGCTGTGCCTTCTCGTTGGATTTGCAGATGGCGGGGGTTACTTGCTGTGGCCGGGGCTCGGCTGATGAGGGGTAGCCGTAGCGCGTCTGACTTTGGAGATTTTTGCGCGCTGGAACGGGAGCCCGTTTAGCTTGATGGGCCGTCGGGCCTCGGGGTCGCGGCGCTCTGCGTCTACAGGTGTAACTAGCCCATTTGCCTGAGCCTCCGTCACTAAATATTTTTCGCTGAAAATGCATGCTTTTCCCAAAGTCATGAAAAATTTTAAATGGGTCACTCAAGTAACGGCTAAATAAGTAGGTAGCGAACTAGCTACTTGTGCTTAGTGAAAAAGAGACTGGCCTGGACAAGGCTCGCGGTTCTGCCTCTACACGGTCCCTCCGACATGGTACACAGAAATAGAGGCAGAAGAATCCATGGGAGAGAGCGCGCGAAACCAAGGATCTAGTAGAAGTTTGCTGATGTCTGGCTTCGTGGATCGGCGGGTCGGCCACGTGCCGCAATTGGGGTCGATCAGGCTCTGACACTTTGCTCAGCACATGCAGGCTCTTGCGCTTGTCCTTGCGCTGCCACGTTCCAGCGTGCCAAGCAATCGCCTCGCCATCCACCTCACCCGGACAATCGAACAGAGCGGACTGCCTGAGATTTCGGGAGGGGTCATCAAAAAGGGGGCCAAAACCAAAAGTGTGCACAGTTGTGCGCGCAGTTTTTGCATCAAAGTCGACTGCTTTGACCTTCTACCCGTACTAGGAGTCGCCAAGTCAAGTCTTTCACTCAAAAGTGCGTCTGCAGTGTAGTGGTGGCTAGGATGCGGCTGGATCTACCGGCCATAATCATAAATATCCTAGAGAGTGTAAAAATTGCCCCATGGCATTTTTCCGCGACTGCGAACGTCGCGAACTTGCGACATTGGACGCAAAGATCTTTGAACAAGATCCAGGCATCCGAGTCAAGCAAAGGAGCTTTCGAGAGCTCTCAGGAAACAGCCATGAAATTATAGCACTTGCTTCGGCTGAGCGCTTCGGCTTCCGCGGTAAGCAATCCGCCTGCCTCTCGAGCGTTCGATGTCGGGAATTCTCACATCGTTCAGAGTGGCTTCGTCCGCCGCCAAGCCTCGCGGATCCACGGAGCCACCGTTGCGCGACTTTTTCTCTCGTCTTTGACTTTACACGAGTTCTCCCATGGATCTTGTCTGCCATTTATCAACCTTCCACGCCAGTTGGACCATGATGCAGTAGGATCGCCAGCCTTGACCGGGCCAGTCTCTTCAAGCCTAGCTATTTAACTCCCTAGCTAACTGCCCAACTCAAGGGTACCTGCAAAATTTTGGTTTTCTGAGGATGGGCACGCTTTTACGTGTGATGCGATGTCTGGAAAGTAGAGCAGCTGAGCCTATTCCCAGACTTTCCGTTGATTCTGTTACGAGGACATACACCGACTCACGAAGGCTCAAAGAAAATTTTCAGTCCCTTCGTGCAGCTCCGTTTCTATGTAGCCCTGATTCTGTAATTCATTTTGTCTATTTCTGGTGGTAGTGGTATTGCGAGTAGAAGCAGCAAGCAGCATGCTGAGGCAAGCAAATACTCGTGGAGGTAAACACTCAAAGAAAAATAATGGGATTTTTTTTCGGAAATTTATTTCATGGGATGACGTGGTCAGTCTCTGCCGCTAGCGGTACTTCGCAGCACGATAATGAAACGCTCGGTGCAGCAGGTTGTGGTTGATTTGAATCCATTTGGAGTCGGGCCAATCCGTTCTCAAAAGGATGGAGGCACTGTCGGCACGTCTTGGTCTACCACTCCCGAACACTACATATGGTCAGCGTGGCAACCGCATTGCGCCTGTCCTTCCGCGACAGGGGCCCGGGGGCATTACGACTTCGCCTCGCGCGGCGGCCGCTCAGGCGAAACAAGCGCGTGATGCAGCACGAGATCGAGCTGCAGCCAAAAAAGCAGGGGCGTCAAGCGCATATTCGGTGGCCACCTCCGACAAGCACATGCGATCTCCAAGGCAGCAAAGGATGGCAGGGCTGGGTACTAGAGGTTCGAACGACGATGATAACGATATTGACAGGAGGCGTTCGCCTCGCATCCGCGTGCTAGATGAGGCAGAACAAGAACACGAACGAAAAATGGCATCCACAATGGCAGGAAGTTACAATGTCGAAGACGAATCCAGCATGATACAGAAGCAGCATCCTTCTGACCGGCCTGTCGAATTCGACAATCCCTGTCCATGCAGTTGCCCTTGCTTTTCCGCTTGCATAGAATGTGTAAACGCATGCTGCGACTTCTACCAGAAGTACATCGCCGGCTGTAAGTGGTGCGACTGCATCAATACGCCTGTTGGACGTGTGCTTTTCGTGTTTTTTTTCGTAGGCCTGGCTTGTTTTTTCGGATACATCATCGTATTGTTCTTATCAATCTTTGAGCGTGGAGACTAGTTCAGCAAGCTTTAGCTTCGATTTATCCTTGTAGACGTAAATGTGTATAGTGTATCGCCATCGCTGGGGTCGTCAACGCAGTTGAGAGACTGTATCTCTAGTACAATAGAAGCTGCCTAGTCAATATCGATTAAATATGGTGGAGATACCTATGTATGTATAATGTTTTTAGCATTTCGAATTCGACGCCAGAAATTTCGATACCTGATGTCGCCGTCGCAACAGAACCTACAGTACCTACATCGGGGAGATGATTGTTGGAGTCTGAATCTTGGAATCGAAAAGAGCACAGCATAGCTGTACTTGTAGCAGTAGTTGTTCGCGTTATTTTCGTGTTCGGACCTCTACCTCTCATCTCGGGCAGTCGTTCCATTTCTAGATCTGAGAAATTTATATTTTTGCCCCCAGCGACAGCGACGGAACTTACAAGTAACAGAGTACCTAATGATCAGGACAACGCATCACAAACACAGTTTGAACTTTTGAGAGATTACTTTACCTTTACTATGCCGAGAATCAGCTCCTTCTCACCATTCTGAAAATCACGAGCAACACAATGCCGAGTCACACTCACATGCAGGCCGTACATACGGCGTTTAATGGCATCCCATCGTTTGCGACTGGTATCAACAGTCAGGGATACTCGCCACCGTTCAAGACAGATGATCTTTACAACACATTGCGGCAGGCTGCGAGCGCGAACGACCGGGTAGGATATTTTTCACACTAGTTCTTCCGAAACAGAATATTTAATACGCGCTGTTGCTAGCTGTATTTACCTCTCATGATTGCGAAAGCTTGATTTTTCAATTTCATTGATTCCATTTTTTTTCAGAGTAGAGGTGATTCGGTGTATGAGGCATAGTTAATGTCTTTGATGAAAAAATGCATTGATTATGAGTTTGATCATCAACGTTTCTTCAGGCCTGGGTCGCAGCGAACACCGCTCAGAATGCGTTATCTGCCGCGACCGCAGCAGTTCAGCAGGCCGTAATGCTGATTATGAACCAGAAAGCGACCGGACCGGCTTTGACGGAGGCGACGCCATTTGGAATGAAGACGCCACATATGCAGCGCGCACTAGATACTCAACAGCTCGCGAGTATTGACGACGTAAATGCACTAGCATTGGGAGATCCAAGAAGCGGCATTTTCGGATGGACTCGGACAATTGCAGAGGAGACCGAAGATGAACAGGAGGACAGCTCTACAAGCAGAAGTAGTGCTTGTTATAGGTGGGGTTCTTGCGGCACATCAACTCCTCCATTAACATCAACTAGTAGTTCGATGTGGAGGTGCAACAGCTCTACTGCAAGGCTGCGCCCTTTGCCCAGACGGAATAAAAAAGAAGAAAGCGGGAGTCTTGCTAGAAGCAGCGATAAGGATAACGAAGTTGAAGAACACGGAAGGAGGGCGAAACGCTGGCGCAATGATGAAGGGGTTGCACATAAAGCCGCAGCGACATTTCTCGACTCCGATCCGCAGGCATAGATATGAGTAAGTAAGTACGAAGGATCCTCGTCTTCCATCGACATTAGTGGTAACACAACTAATATCATAATGTACCGTAGTCCACTTGATCTTGCTCCAACATGTGATGCAGTAATATGCGAACTTCCACCTTCGATCCCCAATTTCAATTTTTGTCGCGCTCTTATAAAATAGAATTTTCAAGAAAAACAAAAAGCATGAATGTGGAGCCCAGCGCGAAGGAATGGAATATGATAGATACATTAGAACTAAGTGGTCATAAAATTTACTACAGTTTTTACGTCACCGTTTGTACCATACTGGACTTGCTATCTTCGTCTTTATTGAAAATGCACAAGCACCAGGAACGACGTTTGAAAATGTTGACACAGAAGATGTATTGCAGAGCTTCCTCACCTTGCTGCAAGTGTGATAACAAAAACGATGCTGAATTTTTACGTGATCTGTGTCTTTTAGGAGTACTGCGGCTCTTGCAGTGATATGCTGCAGAGAAAGCGGCACGCGGAATGCCGAGCTGCTTCTGCGACAGGCGTAATCGCATGATTGTCGGTAAGAATCGGCATCCTTGTTTAGCTATCGGTTCCACGGAAGTGTCTGTAAAAATGCCTTCGCGGATGCTAGATAATAAGATGGCCCTCTCCTTCAGAACCCCAGTCCGTCCCAAGTCTCAGATACCCATAATTTTCCATTGTTTTAATATTCAAAATTGTTGGGTCATCGTTTTCTTGTCGGTATGATATTTATATGATACAGGGACGCACGGCCCCACCCCTGTAGTGGCGCTTGCGCGCCCTGCGCTGCTTTCCGCGGATTCTCCGCGTGGAAGGCGTCAAAACTGGGAGCGGGCGGCCCCTTGCGCCTCTCTGCAGGTCCCCGACGGACGTCCCGGCCCCTGCCGACCCTCGCAGGCTGGAGGCTTTCGGGGTAGAAGGCGGCCACGGTCTCGAGGCCTGGCCCCTTCTGCTGGCTTGCCGGCCCATATCAAACGCGCGGCAAGAGCCGGCAGGCCGATGACCAAGGGCCCGGAGGGTACAGGCCACACGGCTTCGGGGGTCCAGCCTTGCGCCTTTTGCCGCCTTCGGAGGCCTTCCACACCCGGCAAACTGCTGCGGCGGCGAGGGGCCAGCAAATAGGAAGCCAGTCGGGTACATGCAGGTAGCTGGAAGGGATGGGAGGCGGCCCCTTGGGCCCCTTTTGAAGCCTTCCACCCTCCCGAAGGGGTCCGGGGATCCACGCCCCCCCACGCTAGGGGGGGGCGCTACCCTGCACCCTGGAACATATATAACGGGAAGAGCTGCAAGACCAATGGTTACAAAGAGAAAAGATGTAGACTTGCCTCGTTCTAAGTAGACACTGGGTACCACTACCTAGCCTGCTGGCATAGTTGCTCCATAACTCCGTCAAAATGTCATTGATGGAACCGACCTATGCCATGCTGGCAAATGCCAACGGTCTGACCACGTTTGGAGGGACTATGGGCCAAGGTACGCAAGGCTTGGTGAATAGTGCGAATTTCGAAGAAATGCTGACCGCACAGAAACAGGCTGCTGCAGCGCTAGGGCGCGCGATGACCGCAGCCAAAATCGCTGAGCGTAGCGGCAACCTTGCTGTCAACATTGCAAACCGAGCGGTGCAAAGCGCGAGATCACTGGTAAGGAGTTGACGTAGTCCTTCTATCGACACGACGAATGATTAGGAGTAGGAAGTCCACTCAATGTACGATAGTTGAAGCAGGATCATGTGTTTCACATCGCGATTGTGATTGACGAGTAGATAAATCATGAAAACCAACATCACCGTTCTGTGTCACCTCGATCAGGCCACGCTCCCGGAACAGGGTGTAAAGGACGCGTTCGGAGCCAGCGAGCCACCGATTATGGAGGTTGGTCCATCACCATTTCTCAAGCCTGCGTCTCTAGACCTCTCTCTGCTGGCAATAGTGGATTATAGTTTGCGAAGAATGCTTATGCTCGACAGCAAACAACAACACCAGCCCAGCACTTTTCGTCACCGAGCAAGGCAAAAGCATTTGCTAGAGAGATCGAAGCTGTGGAGTGTGGAAGAGGACAACGCATTCTTGTAATTCAAATTTCTGTCGATGGTCGATTTTCATAGACCACCAATTTTTTGGTTCTACTTCTAGGGTTGTACACACGACATCTTGATCATTGATTTGGGCTAAACTGAGTACTTTCTTTCTCCGCAGCTTTTCTACCGTGCTGATTCCTGCTGCTCGAGCTTACTAGATGACCCATGAAACCACTGAAAGATATGTGTTTTAAATGACTTATTCTTTATGTATAAAAAGACCCAGAAGTTTGCGAATTGTTGGCCCCTCTTCAAAAATTTCAAGCTGTATCTATTACTTTATCGAAGTTTGAAGCAACTTTGTGGGTGGTATCGGTGATCCCACGGTGCTTCTCATCAGGCATAGCTTTGGGTTCAAGAGAAGCCATAGACAACTCTGAGGCAAAAGGGGACTTTGTCTGCCATATGATAGCGTCCATCCCTGTCAGAAACGTTGTCGAGCGAGATTGATCTGCCGAGCGTGACGTACTTGGAAGATTGCAGTAAAAAGATGTGGACCATGAGTGACGATTGCCGAAGAAATGTCAGCAACGAAGAAACAAGTAGAAGATACAGAAGAAAATGTAGACGAAAAAACTGAATTTTCTTTTGCAGAAGAGTCAGCGAAGTTTCCCCACTACTGACACGACCAAAGCTAAAAGTGACGAAACTCAAAGAATGGATTCTAAGCCGCAACTGAGCGCAGCGAGCACAGTAACCACGTCCGACTTTAGTACGTTGAAAATTTTCATGGTCTTAAGCCAGTTCTCATTCTCTCTATTCAATTGATGGAAGTCAGAAAGTAAAACAAGTACAAACATCAACATGCATCGTGAGAACAGACGGAATATTTTTTTTACTTTTCTCGGAGCCGAAAACGCGTTCACACGCTACTCAGACGGAAACTTCTGAAACGGCGATAATTCGGGAGGAACGAATAAGAAAGCCCCCTCTAGGAACTTCTGAGGCAGCGCCTGAGACCGAAGTCAAAACCAAGACTCGCCCAAGATGGACGGCGATTACTGGTCAGAAACGCAGCAGCTTATTGGCTCGCTGATCACCAAGCCGAAAATGAGCGAAAAATACCTGAGAAAGCCGCCATTTCGTTTTCTCCACGATATCGTACCTAGGAATTCTTGTAGTAGTTGTAGCTAATTTTGCTCCACTACCACTTTTCTCTGGTGAGGACCGACTTCTACAAGGAAATCAATGGAAGTGCAACCATTGATTGTGGTAGTGATGCAAGGGCGCGAGGGTGAGGAAGAAGCTTCCTGATCTTTGATTGAATTTAAGGTAAGCGTCTGCGTCACGATAAATAAATGTAAATCTTCAACGACGAGGTAATGGAAGTGGTTCGGGTATCTGGTTTTGCAGCCAATCTTTTCACGGACGCTGAGCAAGACGCGGCGTCGATGTCTGACAAGAATTCAAAAATTGATTTCTTATCGAAAATCATTTCCGCAACCTACTACGCGATTGGCATGGTATCTATGTTCTAGAAGATGATTGAACATGAAGAAGATATACCTCGCCTTCATCTTTATCATTAGGGTACCACTTGTTCGAGTCGAGAACAAGTTTTAGACCCGTTCAGCAACGTGAACGAGCAGACATCTGGAGGAGTTGGCTTTTGTCCTCGGCATGGTTGAAGAAGCAGGACACCATACAACTAGACTAAAGAAGACAATTCTTTCAAACACTCGCTTATCTTACCATAGGACGGTTGTGAAGTGCTTCCGAACAAGATCGTAGCAGGTCTCGAATGCGATAAGACTAATGCCTGGCTTTGCGACCTTTATGCAGCAGCGACCAGCCACAAAGGAAACTCGGCCATGGCAGTCCAGAGGGTTTTGAGCATATTTTTTTGGAAAATATCTGAGTATGAAATTAATTGAAACTACTTCTAATTTATGTTTTAGGGCTGCACGGTGCCCCCCCCTGTGGTATGGTCTGTGGTGGCGCTCGCGCGCTCTTTTCCGCGTGGATTTTCGCGGATTCTAGTGGTGGAAGGCATCAAAAGTGGGCGCGGGCGTCCCCTTGCGCCTCTCTGCATGTTCCTCAGGAACCTCCTGCCCTCTACTGACCTACGCAGGCTGGAGGTCTCCGGGGTAGAAAGCCGCCGAAGGCGGCCACGGTCTCAAGAGCAAGCAGTCCGATGACCAAGGGCCCGGAGGGCACAGGCCGCACGGCTCAGGGGGTCCAGCCCCTCGCCTTTTGCCGCCTTGCCTCCACAGCCGACGCACTGCTGTGGCGGCGAAGCATATCGGAGGCATGTAGGGCGCAGGCAGGCAGCTGGAAGGGAGCGGAGGCGGCCCCTTCGGCCCCTTTCGAAGCCTTCCTCCTACATCGTAGGCCTGTAGGGTCCAGCCAGGTAGCTGGAAGGGGGCGGAGAAGGCCCCGCCCTTTTGAGGCCTTCCACCCCCGGCAGGCGCCTTCAAAAGGGGCCCGGGGGCATGGTGCGCCCCCCCCCCTGCGCTAGGGGAGGCACTGTCGCTTTGCGCCCTAGATCATGTATTATACGAACCTAGATACCACCTTTGTGAGTGGGCGAGGTCTCAACAACTTGATGATTTGAATTGATGACACAAGATCTTCGCAGTTTTCTTAAAAGTTCATCCTTCCCTACTTTGTTCGATAAGGTGCTTTCCGGAGAGACGACGATTTCCAAACCAGTGAAAAAATCAGCGCCAGCACCGGCACCACCACCAGCACCAGCCTCGCCGCCAAAGCAAGAAAAGAAGTCACCAGCGGCTAAATCGCCGAGTACGGAGCAAAAGAGACAACAGGAGGCTGAAATGAGGCGACGCGAGGAGCAGGAAGCTGCCCTTCGCAGACAGCAAGAGGAGCAACAGCGCCAGCAACAGCAAATGGTATTGCGATGGGTTTTTGTTTGTTTGTTTTTTCTCGACAACGAGACAGTAGTTTCAATAGCCGTATAGAATCCAAATAGACTATAGCTTCTTTCAAAGCTCTATCACTGCCACACCAACAACAGCAAGCGGAGCAGGAGAGACTACAGCAACTAGAGCAGGCAAAGGTCTTGGACAATTCTGCGAGTGCGAAAAAGGAAGAGCCACCAGCAGCAGAGGTCGTCCAGCCAGCGGCACCGCAGGGTCAGAGAGAACGACCACGCACAGCCGGGAGAAAACCACCAAAGGTAACCGATAGAGCACTGATCTTTTCTTACGGTTTTGCTCTGATGTGTCATTTCCACAACAACTGCAAGCGCAAGGAGAAGAAGAAGCCAGTGCTGTTTTCTTTACAACTCCACTCTCACTACAACCATTTTTATTTTTTCTTACTCACCTGTGCCTGTAGGTAACCGCCAAGAAGGCTGAGGAAATAGCAGCCGCTGCTTTGCCAGCAGCAGTGAATATTATTGCCGATGATGAGCAGGATGAGGAAGAAGAAGCTCCAGCGGCAGCTGCCCCTACTTCGGGTGTTACCGGAAACTACAATATCCGGGACGAAGCAGGGCACGGAATGCTGGTAAGAATTACCTTTCCGTTTGGCTCGCATTTTCAAATAACTTTGATCGAGTCCTGTTTTGCGGTGGTCTTCGCTCCTATTTCCTTGGAATAGAACTACACATCACAACCAAGTGCACGTGAAGGCAACAAATATCGACTACGAACTATAGGTCCGTGACATTCTCGTTGAGAAGAAGGCGCTAGAGGAAAAACAGGCCGTAGAGCAGCAGGAGCAGGTACAGGAGGGCGAGTCACAAGGTATTGTGATGGGGAAACTGCGACGAGGGAAGAAGACGCGCTCAACGACATCTACGGGCGAAGAGTCACGAGAGCGTAGAGGTAGCACCGATATGACATCTGGCGGGGCGGGTGGAGCTGCCTCCAGGGCGCCGCCAGCGTCCGATGTGCAAAAACTACAAGAGACGATACAACTTCTGTGCCAAGCTGCTAACCCATTGACAAAATCGATGGACCTCGTTCATGCCGACATCTCCAGCATGGCAAAAGAACTCGATTACTGGAAACAAGAGTACATATTAAATCTATTTGCTGATGTCGAATCATCAAAACCACTTGAAGATTTGCTGATGATGTCGAAAAAAACTAGTGCAAATTCTAAGATCAAAAATTAGCGTCTCAAAAACAATGACAGGTATAGAAACGCGCTAGAGCAGTGTCGCACCGAGTTGAAGACGACGGAAGAAGTGCTCAGCAAGAGTTATCAATCTGTCGCTGAAGCAGAGGAGCGCATTCAAGAGGAAACATCGAAGATTCATAGTTCTAGGGCTCGAGTTCTCAAAAACGACAAAGTCATCCAACATCTTTTGAACTCAGTCGTGTCCTCTCATGGGTGAGAGGACATAGATGGTTACAAGTCAGTCTCAGTACAATTTGTGTCGGGAGTATGGCATCGACGTACTTGAACAACAAGTACAGGAACTTCATCGTTTCTATGCCATTTCTAAGTAAACCAACGTGATCTTACCGAACTGTTTGTTCCACTTATACAATAACAATAGATCTCTTTCTTATACGAGCTACTTTCTCTTTCAGTCATCATGGGCAGAACACGCAAAGACACCGACGCGTCTGGGTTGCTTATCCATGACTTGGCACTTTGTCGCAGTCGCGACGGCCGGGTAATGAAGCTCCGTACAAGCAGCAATTCAACAGATCTAGGGAAGTCGAAGTACCGGCTGCAGTATCGCTATGTGCGGATGCTGTTTCAAAACAAGCCAAAAAAGAGCAAAGCCAAAGGAACGACGCTCCTTTCAAAATCGCTTCAAATGTGAATATAGGCAAATCAAGTCTGGCCGACGCATCATTCAAACCAACTGCAGTATACATAGGAAAACCCCCATAAAGGTGCTCTTTGGGTACAGGTCAAATTTTTAGGTTGATCTTTTACAGATTCTTGTCCGCATGGCCTCCGCAGCGACTCTGAGCCCGAACGCGGCGGCCGGGGTGCTGCCCGTGCCTGCGCCAGCAGTTTCACCCGGAATAGTTTCGAGTGGAGGCGTGCAGCCTAGCATCGTGTCTACTGCAGCTACTACGGCAGTGACATGGAAAAACTCTATTCATACTGGCTGCCTCGATGCAAAAGACCTGCTCGTAAGCCTTTTCGGCTACATCCTTGTCCCAAAGTTTCTTATAATCGAAAATTTCAGACTGGGAATCCTTTGCCGCTTTCTCCAGTTCTGCGCAGTTTCGCTGGTCGTCACGTACTACATTTTTCTTCTTTCAAGCACTGCCAAAACTACTGTTCTACAATAGTACGACTTTAGTAATAGTCGAAGACCTAGCACATAAAGTAGCGCAAAAACTACATCCGAAAGGCCCTCGTCATACCCACATTCAACGTCGCATCCACAGACAAATTCTCGTCCAGAAGCAGTGGATTTACTATTCGACGCCTAGTGGTGAGTTGTATTATCTCGACGGGGCGTTTGCACATGCAGGCGCGAACAGGCACGACGCAGGCGCTGAGTATTGCGCCAATATCGCGAAGTATGACTTTTCTGATGGAGCGATGGCGGTGAAACCCACAAAATGTCTGGACTTGCCAAACACGCGAAGATCATACCCCGAAGGTCAGACAATATTCGTGCCGACCTACGTAGTCGAAAAGCAGCAAGTACTCAACGGCTGTTTATTTGTTGTCCTTCGTGCGAACGCAGAGAGTAAAAACTTCTAGGTTTCCTCGTTGAGTGCAGTGTGGCTGTGGGCTGCTTGAAGGTGCCGGAATTCGAACTTTGACTTATTCATTGGTTACGTACAAGTACTTACATAGAATTGCAACATTAAAATCCCCATCAGAGCTTCGACACCGCGGGCTGCACCGCACTGGCTTCATCATGCACAAACCCGGGAGACGTTTTCTCGCCAATAGGGACGCATACGGAGGCGTCTTCTGGAGAGTGCGTTTGCGAGAATACGCACGAATACTTCGTCAGCAAACCTGAAGATACTCAAGTCGACTTTCACTTTCGATTTGAAGCGGCACAGGAAGACAGCGGCAAGCGAAAAGAGCGCGGAAGCACTGATACCAGAATCAACAAACCGGTACTGATTTTTGTGATGAGGACAAGAAAAGATTGAGAAATGTTCATTCTTGTGTGTGACACCGTAACAATCTTCGATACAACCAGAGTGATTCTCCTGTTGAATAACAAAACATATATTCACATGCAGTATTCCGTGGATATGACGGAGGAGCCTTACGTAGTCGAGAATCTAGACCACGAAATCATCACAACCTTGCGACGAAAAGGAACGAAGGATGCAACCGTAGGAGGCTTGCGGTTTGTCTTATGAGCGTAGATGTGGATTTAGTCTCACTGTCTTTTCAATCGTTTGCTAGTAGAACTCGTTTCCCTGCACTTCTATGCAGGCTTCAGCGTACTAATCGTTAATAACTCGGTAATTTCCCGCGATCAATCTGTCCCACTTCATGCAACTCAACCGCCGGCCAGCCAGTGAGCATTCCGGTGTCTGCCTTCTTGCAAGCAGCTAACATTGGAGGACTAGAACAAAGTAGCGTGTTCGCAAACCACAAGCACGCCAATGACAATACGCTGCTCGCTGCGGCGCCACTGCGGTCCACCGGTGTGGACATTGCCATCTCTATCAACTGCGCTCGGAAGGACTTGGGTGTAACAGAAGAGCAAGACCTTAACGTCTACTGCGATATCAACGCCGACGCTGAGCCAGCATGGACGACGCGCACTGACGCAGTGAGCGACGACTTCAACTCCCGTACAGGCAGCGGCGTACTCAAGACCAAGAAGCAACACGGTGTCCGCCTTAGCTTCCGAATGACTGGTCGCTTCGGTTACTTTTCAACCAGCATTTTCTTATGGCCAAAGGTAAGTTTCTCTTTTTCAACAGCAAAGGCGGATATGAGTACAACGATCTTTGGTCTTTAATAATTAGTTCATTAATATAAAGAAATGTGAGTCTGCAACTTCAAGTGGAAAGTAGCTGAAGCTGTCTTTTTCGGTCACCTTCTAATCTTCATCGGATCGCTCACAAGCGCAATCGTGCTGCTAGAACTCCCTGGTAAGGCAGTGATGCTCCTGGCCCTCTTCTGCCTCGGGCTGCTTTCTCGAGTCTACTACTCGTGCCAATCGCAGAGACTGAACCTCAGGCACCAAGTTCACGGCTTCGCGGCACGAATGATCAACGCGAAAAAGGTACTTACAATAAATTCTAGGGGTTCTTTATCTTCATCTTGTATACGTAAAGTACAAAATGCTTCAAAGGAACAGGTCTGTCGTGAACATTTCAATTTTATCTTCATCGCTTGCGTCCGCAAACTCCTTCTGTATCCGATGACCTCCTGTTTCCTCGATTTATAACAGAGCTACGAGCAGATTTTAGGCGAGCACAAGTTATCGTCGTCTCTGGATCGCGCGACGCTCGGACGCGAAATGAAGCAGGCCTTTCACCATCTATGCGAGGAATTTGATGAGGAAGGCAATCCCATTCCGGATGACAACAAGCCTTTACAAGCCGCAGAAGTCGAAAAGATGTGCGATTTAGTCTATCACGGCTTAGACGAGGATCAGGAGGGCGGCATCTCACTCGACGAATACGTAGATGCGAGTACGAGTAATGAAGTGCTGCGCGTAGGCCAGATCTGCCAGTTCTTCGACGACGAGCGGCCGAAAACGTGCTTGGAGCGAGTCTTCGACGATTCGAAGTGGCAATTGGACGAGGATAATTAAGGCTAGAGATAAAGATAATTCATCTTTGAGGGCATTCCTGAAGCGTATAACTGAATATTCTCATGGTGATACAGTTCTTCAAGGATGCAGATCAAAAATGAATATCGGACAGCCCTAAAAGAAGCCACGAAAACGGGCGGGCTCGAAAGATCCATCCGCTACACCAAGACAGGCACCGGGCTCGGCGGCGGATATTTTCATGAATCTGTAGTTAGTGCAACCACCTACAGATTCATCTAGATGATGTACTAGAACTTCAACAAACCTTTTTTTAAACAGAAGTTTTCATCTACCGAAATTTCAAACTTTATTCCTCTCCCATGTAAGTAAGTACTTCTACTTTCCAGCAGCATTGCTATCACCCGTAGTCGCACGCAAGTGATTTCGGTGCTAACAACAACATAAATTTACCGCTTAGATTCTCAAACAAACGGACTTCCTTGTAGAAAAATGAGCTGATACATCGCAAAAAGATTGTAACATCATATTCAACAGAAGTATTTTGCAGCACATCTTCATCTACCACAGCACCTTCAATATAAGAAGACGAAGTATAGGCAATCGCGCATCTAACGCGTTCTCAGAAAAGGACAGTAGCTATAATAGTTCATTCCGTATTCTGCTCGAACTTGTCGATTATAGACAAGTTGTTGTAGGAAACATCATTGTCCAACTCTTGATTAATAGAAGACGTGCCTCGTCTGAGCTGCTTGTTGCCAGTTCTAGTACGGGTTTCGTCACGTTGGATAGAAGACGGGTACGATTTTGCACAGATCTTGCACGAGAAATAAGCATTGTGCGAAATTTAGCGACACGACATGCGAGCCTGTGAACAGTCACACACAGTTGCAAAAACAAAAAGACTCGATATTTCTCTAAACAAAAGGAACTCGCAGAGCCTAAAACTTCAACTTGAGAGAGAAAATAACACAGACCAACGGGCGTCCGAAGAGGCACTCACACGAGTGCGAGCAAAAGCTACAAGCTGCATTTATATTTTTTCTTTCTGTTTCCTAAGATCACCATAAGCATAACGGTTGATTTTTCATGCTGTTGAATGCTATGATTCCTATTACAGTTACGCTTCCTATGTCATGACTACCACGATAACCAGCTTTTCGGCTTCGACGACCATGGTGTCATTCTCATATATTGCAGTCAGCAGGAGAACCCGTGTCAGAGAAATTCTTGTTGTCTTTTCTTTTGTTGAAAACTAGTCATAATATGTTGAGAGACATCGCCGAGATGTCCGCGATGTTCTTGTAGGTTTAGAATTTCGCATCTCTCCGAGAAGATAACGAGATCTAAAAAACGTTCCAATGGTTCCTTTATTCCTTTAAACAATCGAAAAAAGACAGATCATCTACAGATCCAAACCTCTATCGGCCAGAAAATCAGATCAGATACGACATCGACGTCGACGAAGACCCTGAAATTGCAGACTTCGAATGACATTAGTTAATGAAAACTTGATCGTGCGAAGGAGTTCTCACAAATAGGAAGTTCTGAAATTTGTACTCGTAAGATCTGTGGGTAAGGAACCTTTTTGAAGTGCGTGTCTTTTGACTTACTTGCATTATCTTGGCTGGTGTAGGTTTGGCGATAATATTAACAAGGAAAGATAAAAATGTAGGTTAAGATGATGCACTACAAGAGAGGAGAAAGAGGTACTTAGCTTCGCGACAGTCATCGAGTTTCGAAGAGCGTTCGAGGGAGCATGTTGTTCTTGCACATGTACTCTTATCTCGCAGCGCTACGAATGATGTAAATCTTCAATGTTGAGATTATATTAGGTAGATCACCCCAACTAGCTAAAAAGCCTAGGTCAGTGGTCGATTACGATGACACAGTCCCATGTCTCACACAAATTCCCTGGTCTCTCCAATCACTCAGTTCAGAAAAAAAAGTGTTGACACCCATTTTCGTTTTCCTAAATAAATTCGAATTACTTCTAGTGCTTGATTGAAATTGAATCTGAATCAAAAGCCACTTTCTTAGGGTTAAAAACTCAAAGATTCTCGCTGTCCCCTTTTTAACCCAGATTCGAATAAAATAAAAAAAGTGATTTTTTTATTTTATCCCTTTTCGTCTCTGTATTTGAAGCAACAACAACGATATTCACGGTGTCTTCTAAGAAGTAACGGATTTCAATAAGAATAAGATAACTGATTACTTCATCGTAATTTCTATTTCATTCAGGAATCACTATCTACCTATCGACCTATTTTTTTTATATTCATTTTATTTTCATTTGTAGTTTTTACCTAACAAGCACCAGTAAGATGACATACTTGCAGCCCCGGGATTACCAAATCGAGGCGGCCAACGCCGCTTTGCAGGAGAACATCATAGTCAATTTGCCCACAGGCGCAGGAAAGACGCTCATTGCTGCGATGGTGCACGAGCAAATGCGGTCGCGTATGACGCTAGTAGTCTGTGCTTCAGTTGCCGTGATCGAACAGCACACACAGTTTTTTCATAGCCGAGGGATCCGCAATATACTTATCGATACTGCGGCCGGGTTAAAGGTAAGCAAAAACTGTTTTCTTCATGTTGTTTCTCAACATCAATGAATTTCTTCATCTGGCTTTATCTGTTTCTTCATGCTGTAATTACTACTCCGACGTTTTCGTGGATCCTTTTCGTTTTTATCACATACAACAACATGAACATCACCATCACGACCTTAACCCCATAATATATGATCAGGCTCGAATTTTCGACTATGGTGGTGTAGGTGACGACTGGGATGAAGCAGGCACAGATGTGAATTCTCGTATGCTTGAGGAGAGACGGAACAGTATCAAGCACAAAGTTCAAGAAGTACAGCTTATCGTCTTTGACGAATGCCACCACGCCATTGGACATCATCCCTACGTGAAACTCGCAGAACTATTTTTTCAGTATTTCAACTACTTCGTTTTTGTTTTGATGTATTCCTTCGTGAATTAGATAATATTTTTCTACGAGTACCTATTCCTCCACTTAGTAATTGCTGTGGTATAATATTAGACAAGACTAAGCCATTTATAAAGTTTTATATTGACCAGAGACTCGTTCTCGTCCCGCTAGAAGTGGATGAGGCAAAATGAAAAGGAGTTTTCTTCAGTCTCGGTCTTCTTGGCTATCTTACTCAATATTACGTTTCTCTCAGATATAAGCCTCCTGGTAATGCCGAAAACACCTTGCGCGTCCTAGGCTTGACAGCGTCGTTTATCCACGGTCAATTCGAGAACATCGCCAAAAAGCGACAGCGTCTGGAGGATAACCTACGGTCTAGACTGTGGGTGCCAAAAAAATTCCAAGTGTCGAAGTCGGACAAACATTTCTACAAAGTCGAGTATAAGGAACCGAAGAACCTCGTGATTTCGAAGCGCGACATCGAAGCCAGGAGCCTCGAACTGATGCGTGGTGCGCTTAGACAATTACCTTACGGCATGGCCAACATCGTGACGAAAGAGGTGAGCAAGTCAGCCTATTTGTGCTACTACATATTGGGTGAGATGGGATGGTCCTTTTTTCTCCGCGACGGTTTGGTTCCCTACTTAGAAGCCAAACTGCGACAAAAAGCGGAATTCGTGGTACGGGACGCGGTGTCCCAACGCGAGGTGGACAAGCAGTACGCCCTAGAGCATGCTGCTGCTCGCGAAAAGGATGAAGAAGAATGGGATGACGACGAGTATGACATGGATGCAAAAGAGGACGTTGGCAAAGCAAAGCTAGATACCATCGTGGAGGCAATGGCAAAGGAGAAGAAATCAGGTTCATCCTCTGGAAGTGACGCTGAAATGAAGAGTGCTATCAGTGGTGACGACGTGGGGAATGCTGATGACGTACAAGATCAAGATGATGCGGCCAACCCTCAAGAAGATGCTGACAAGCAGGTGGACAAGGAGGACGAGGAGTCATCTCCCAAGAAGCCGTACGATGCCTTCAACAAAAAAGTAAAAGAAGCAAATGGTGCAGCGACTTACGCAGCCTTCAATAAGACAGAGAAAGATGCTGCAGCTGCGAGTACTAGGAAGGGTGCGGGATCAACTAGGAACGCCGATCCCTCCTCATGGTGGGAGACAGACAGCAATGCGACGTGGGCAACGTCGCAGACAAGTTTACCAACAACGAGCGAATTGGAAGCTCAGCGAGCGGAGTATCTAGTACCGCTACAGAGGCACTTGCAAGCCTACATACCACTCATTCCTGACATCTCACCGAAAGTGGAGAGTCTCATCGAGATTCTACACTCCTGCACGAGCATGACGCGAGCGCCACAGCCAGATCCCGTCTTTGGCCAGGCACTTGGCCAGGTACTTTTTTTCATGACTTTTTATGTTTCATTTGAATAAAAAACTTACTTGAGCAAATAAAGAACTTCAACTACTGCTCATTTTTTTTTGGACGTGAATTTGTCACCACGTCTTCACATTTTTTATGCTGATTCATGTATTTGAACACTTCATATTACACCAGGGTGGCATCATCGAGGAGATCGACCAAACTTTGGTCTTCGTCGAACGTGCAGTGCTCTGCATTCCTCTAGCGCAGATAATCCAAGCAAAAACCGGAAGACCAACACGGCCAGTGATGGGTGTCCAATCGATGAGCGCCGAAAGCCGTACAGCAACGCTGCAAGCCTTCAAAGCAGGTCGGGTCCGCATCATTGTGGCAACCAGCTCCCTGGAAGAAGGTAACGACAAACAAACTTAAGCACAAATGCTTGATATTTTTGTTTGCAGATGACAGCTGAAATTTGACACAAAATGAATATTTCCTTGCTTGCATCAACTTGAGACTGAACAAGTGGACTTTGTCTTTGTACCTACCTTTTCTACTTCAAGGCATTTTGCAAGCAGATCTATTCCATAAACTTGCGCGACCAGGTATCGACGTGGCGGACTGCAAAGTTGTTGTTCGTTTTGACTACTTTTCGTCAGTCCGATCGCACATTCAAGGAAGTGGGCGGGCCCGTCACCCCGATGCGAAGATTTTCTATTTCGAACAAGAGCCTGAAATCGAGGAGCACAAGGCGACGCTGATGACACTCGCAGCTGCCCACAAGGACATCGAGATGCCGAATGTCCCAGCGCAGATGCGGCAAATAATTCCAGGCATAGACGATGCCAACGACGGCACGCATAGCAAGATGCAAGACCCGCCACACCTGAGGGTCCGAGAATATCCGACGCTGGCTTTGTGCGGTGTGGGGCACAGCTTTGATAAGGTAGTGCTTTTTGTTTGTTCTTTCAGTGTCCAGTTCATGATCATGACCATCGTCTAAGTATTAAGTAATTTATACATGGACCAGAACTGGCAGGGCACCGGTACCAGAAGGTGCGGGAATATAAGGAACCCGACAAAAGAGGTAGGGAACCCGACAAAAAAGGGAGAAACAGGGGCAGGCCAAAAGGTATAAGCCTACAAAAATAAGAGCCAAAAAGGCGGAAGAATTGCCAGAAAAGGCAGAACCTGAAGCCGCGCAGGAGAGGACAGGAAAGCCCAGAAGACAGCCGCAGAAGCGAACACACCAACGAGCAGCCAGCAACCAACGAGAGAAAGAGAGAAGCGCAAAGAACCACGCCAAGCGACCCGAGGGCGCCCTTGGTGGCTGAGCAATGACAATCCCACACGACACACCCAAAACCAACCCCAGCACCTCCAAGCGGGACCAGGCGAGAACTGACGGGGGCGAACGGTGTTGGCGACAGCGCGCGCGCGCGCAGAGCGTTGTCGCGCGCGCGCGCGCAGAGCGTTGGGGTGCCACACACGCGACACAAAAAACCGCCGCACACCACACCCGCGGGGGGATCGAAAAAGGAGGAAGCGCGCCGCTGAGATCCTGCTGCCTCGCAGTTTCTCGCGCGCCTACCTCTGGCGGGTGCGGGGTGCTGCGGCAAGAGCGGGAGAACAGAGAGAAACGAAAACGCGCCAAGCTGGGGGGACCGGCCGCAGCTTGGTGGCAATCTTGCCAGGACACTGCGCGGCCAAGCGCGCGCGGCTCCCCACCGGGTCCGGGCGCGCATAACACAGGCCACCGGGGCGCTGCACTGGCAGTGGAGTCGGGGGAGCAGCTTACAAGAAGGGCCAAGGCCAAGCCCCCCTACTTTCCGGATCTTTTCTGATACCGCAGCCCCAATCTTTCCCGGGACCATGTTGGCCCCAGTATTTCCAGGGATCACCCAACCAGAATAAGAAGGGACCCTCTCCGCTGAAAAACAAAGTAGGCTTGGGATTTTTGCGGCCCCGGTCCGCTTAAAGGGGGAAGAACATCGGGACCCTTATAATACAGGGGGCCCAGTTTTTCCGGTCCATACATAAATACTATCAAAACCAGCAAGCCTCAACCTTCTTCGTGCTGTCTCATCAAGAAGAACGACCCCTAGTCGTTGACTGTGATTTTCTTCTACACTCATCTCTCTTTTCAGGAAACAACGCAATGGGACCATGTTGCGAACAAATCACAAAGAGTCATGACGTGCTCGAAGTGCAAGCGTGCGACAGTGGTGATCAAAAGCCGCATCTTTGGACAGGGACGGAAGAAAAAAGAGAGATACTACTGCTTCGGTGGCCGAGACAACGACTGGGTTTGCAATTTCGCTACTAAAGAAGACAAGGAAAAAGCGAAAAACATGTCAGTTGCGGAGATCATCGCAGCGGGCGTGGAGTCTGGTCAGATGGCTGCAATGGCGGAAGCCGCAAAGAAACAGCAGAAGCCTGCAGACCCAGCTGACGAAGCGGCAGCACCTGGCGACGCAGCAACTTGCGCTGGTGAATCAGCTTCATCTTCCTGCGGCCCAGGTGCTATTGCCGAAAACGATGCAGTAAGGGCACCGGAAGCCGCTGGATCATCAGCAGCTGCGCCCAGTAGCAGCACGTGGGCGAGTGCGAAACAAGACGGACCGGAGGGCCAGGCCGGTGTTTCTCCATCAAAAAAGAAGGATCAGGCGAAATCTGAATCAAGTGGAGCGACCGCAAAGGATGAACTACAAGATTCTGCGCCCTTACCAATGAAAGCGCATGTATCTTCAGCAAAAGACGCGGCAGACCGACGGGTGTACAACTATCTTGAGGGTCCGCCAGAAGTGCCTATCGTGTCCCTGAAAAAGGAGAAAGAGGATGCAGCTGAGCAGGAACAGAAACTAATCGTATCTTCAAGTATCAGTGCGTCGCGCAGCTCAGGAGGATCCACCAGCGCGGGCGTAGCTGCAGCGCGCGCAGTGTACGGATCTGGAGCGGGCGCCGGTCCGGGATCAGCACTCTTTCCAACTTCCTCTTTGCCAGCGCACTACAGCGAGTACGCTCCGGGGTTGCCAGACCATTTCGAGCAGCCGCCACCGCTGCCCGCGACTCTCGCGCCAGGGCTGCCACATTCGGCCTTGAGGCGTGCGCAGTCGGCCACGGTCTCAGTAGGCGCTTCGTCGAGGTTCGACCCGCGCAGTAGGGCAATCAGCGAAGACATCACACCCGCGTCTTCAAGCGCAGTTCGCTTGCCTCCAGGTTTAGAAGACGCCGACGCAGCAGACGAGCTCAACGCGTCCATGGTCTCCTCCAACCCCAACAATACCAGCGTGACTGGCGAACCAGGTGGTGATGAAACGACGCCAGCATCGGGCGCAAGTCCACGCAAAAAGCCGCTCCCCGTCATTGAGAAACCTAACCCGAGCTTGCCACCAGTTCTTCCTCCAAATCCTGTTGCGGTCCCACTCCACCGCCAACCCCCAAGGCCAAAAGTTGCGCCGCCACGACAGCCGGACGCAGCGGACCGGGACGACGATAAAGATCTCGCTGACCTTGAGGAGTTCGCGCTCGAAGCACAAGCAGAACGGGAGGTCGTGCAGTAAGAGGAACAGAGTATTCCCATTCTGATCAACAAAATATCTTCTTCTGCTGTTCAAGGGGTTAGTGCTTCGGTTGATTGATATTCTGATAAACGGTTTGCAACTTATTTGGTTGTGATGTGCGTGCGGCAACAGAACTGAACATCGAGATTGATGGGGAGAGGACAATCAAGATCATGCTCTTACGCTTGTTGTGTAAAAAAGGATGGTCGTTCCAGCTGCTTGATCCAGTATTTGATAGCCGTGAATCTGCAGTATCTGCTTCTCGGCGCTTGTTGACGTTGAGGACGGCGTGTGCGTCTATCCTCTTGTTTACTGGTTGGCAAAGAAAAGGATTGAAATTGTGGTTTATACTGAGGGTCGGCAGGCAGGCGAGTGCAGTAGAAAGAATATGCACAGCTAATAACCACTGCCAATAGCAGAACTTGCTTTGCTCTCGAAGAAATTTGTTGTTTTTCCTTCATCCGAAATAACCGAGCTGATTGTACTTATTACAATGTACCCCTGGAGCCACTTCGTTCATACGACGTCCATTCGGTTTACTAGGTTTATAGTGTAGTGAAAAGACTGTAGGAGAAGATCGAAAAACGGGTGAAATCTGCCTCACAAGATGGTGGAAGGTAGATGATTGTACAACGCTATTGACTCGCTTTTAGATGAAAAGCTAGCATTGTTGGCCACTACTAAAGAAGCACAGGTGGAGGTGTTCTTCAAAAACAGTTGTGATCTGAGTGGATACATGTGATTGTGAATAAAGAAGACGAGATGAACGAAAGTGATGCATAACGAGTTGTCATGACCTGATATTCTGCATGTTAAGGAGTTGGTATCACAGTGACCGAAGATCTCCGTCTGTGTACTTTTTCTTTCTGTAGTGTTGTGAGGGCGCCTGGTGCGTTTTTGAGAGTATAGGTATACTTGATGAAAAGGTGACAATGTCAAATACTTGTAGTTTGCCTCGACTACAATATCAATATGTCATCCAAAGACGACGAGTTGAATGTCTTTCAATCTTTTGTTCCATATCTTATCATATCTTGACGATACCAGGTACACCACGCACATATTTTTTGTGATATGTATGTATCTTGTGTTGTGTCCTCCTTTCTTGTGTCCCGTACCTTTCTGCTTGTAACACAGCGATCATTTGCAACGTAAGTACTTAGTTGGAAAGCACCATTCGAGATCGAGACGCAGACGTGATCATGAGGCTTTTCGTGCATTTAATTCGTTTGATAGGAACCTAAACCTGAACCTACTGCTCTCACCTGCTCGCGAACAGTGTAATTCAAATCACTTGATGTATAGTGAATATTAGATATTTATTCCCCTAGTTTTTGCACATCTTGCTGTTCAGTTTTATGATCTCTAACTTCTAGCTCTACTGGAGGTACTACATGCTACATCATATTGACCGCCGTTGAACATTGTTATTTACTAGCCCAGCGAAAATGAATCTCACGATTTTCATTTGATGGTCGTGTTGCTACTCATATATAAAGAACATATGCTTTTCATCACTAGCAGGTGCAGGAAGCTGGATAAAAAATGACAATGTCGACTCCCGGTGCGGACAATGCTCGCGAAGACGGAACATCAGACGACACGAGGCAGGTCTTTCTGTCAGCTGACGCAGTGCTGAGCGTTGAGAAGTTCGCAATCGCCACAGAGATCTCTCCTTCGTCAACACGCGCTGAGGATTCAGATGGCAGTTCTTCTACGGTAGAAAGCACACCAGCAGCAGCAACTTTTTCCAACCACGACCTTCCCCCAATGACACAGACACTCGTCATGGAAGGTAGTGAGGAGGAGAACCAAGTGGAGAAACCTGTCGTACTAACTGCGAACAAACCGTTCTTTTTCAACGTCGACATGCCTTCAAGTCCAGAGTTACCTGACCGATCCGAGGTGGTGGAAGCGGCAGCGAGCGCCGACAGGAACAAAAACGGTTCGCCTTCACCGAGTGACACTGCAACAGCGGCTACGGCTCCTGCTGGACCAATTGTATCTCGTCCACGTGACACTGTGGATACAAAAAAAGCGTCAGGAGCTGCACAAGTCGCACCGACAGCACCCTCACGATTCTTACACTCAGTGCGGGAGTCAGGGGGTGCGATGGTGAATCGAGCTAGGATATTTCTGAAGGGGGACGCGGACGCTGGAGATCCAGGAGGAGGTGTTGGACGAGAAGCGGCCGCAAGTTCGCGGAGCCCTCCTCAGCCAACAGGTCTGCCACCATCGAGGTCTCCAGATGGAGCTGCGTCGATCAGGTCGGGGCACCTATCCTCGACGACGGCTCGATTATCGGCATGGGTGTCAAAGTTCATTCCTGAAGAACCACCATCGCCGATCGAAGATGTTGCTGAGAGTCCCACAGGGATTTTCGGTAAAATGAGAACAATGTCTTCTCGTCTAAACACCAGCAGTATGTCCATAAGCCCATCACGAATCCAAGGATACTCACCCCACTTACGCCCCGAAAGCCTCACCTCATCGTCTTTGTCGGCCCGACCACCCTTCGCTTCCTCAAATTTTCCCGGCACCTCGCCTCCTCTGAATTCTATAGCGACTTTCCCCGAATCCTCTACGTCGTCATCATCTTCAAGCAGCGCTTCGTCTCTTCCCTCATCGTCTAGCAGGCTTGGCGCGCAGTTACTGGAACAGGATCTGCTGAAGGATGGCCTATATCCCGCAGAAGCGTCAAACGGATCTTTCTTAGATCGCGTCCGAGGGACGTACCAAAACGTAGCCGAGTTATCCAGCGGTCTGCTGGGGTTGTCACCACTCACATCTAGTAGGAAAAAGAACAACAATGTCGAAAGCGATGCTTATTATGGTACTTCTTCGTCGTCCTCTGCTGCTTCTGCACGCTACGTTAACAACCGAGGAAGAAAAACGATCGCACACCGTACCAAATCGGAGTGGCTTACTGAGTTGCGAAGTCAGATCCCCAGGCCGCTAAACAAACAATTTGGCTACGTACCAGACTATGTCGCCTTCTGGTTTGTCGAGTTGGCATTCGAGCGCGGAAAGATAAGAATAGGGTAATTCTAATTCTAACTCTATTAATTTACTTGTTACTTGCTTATCTTATCGTGAACTGTATCTATTATATGAAGTACTACAAGTACGATTGATGATTGAAAACAAATATATAACCATTCGTTTCAGCGCATTCATCACGACATTCACTCTTCCAACAAAATCTGCAATCTTGTTCACAAAATTCATGTCAGGATTACATTGGTCATGTGTTCTTTTTGGTCAAATATTTTCCTGAATGCGAGTGCGATCACACTTATGTGCATCATGCTTGCCTACATCGGATTGGTGACATTATGGTGCGGCGTCGTGGCGTACGTAAACCTGCCAAAAGTGCGGGTAGCCTTGCAAAAGGCCTTCCATGAAGAACAGCTCTCGATTCTCGACCTGCTGGTGCGGCGTTTGCGCCGAGGCGATTTGCAGTTCCACGTCAAAAGACTGCTGATCCTGGTCAATCTGTCTCTCGACAGCGAGGAAGCCCACCAAGTGCTGGAGGGATGTCATCCAACCTTCATCCGGATTATGTCCATGACGCCAGCAAGATTCTTTAAGCACTTTTTCCGTCGTTTGCTTCGAGCAGCCGCGCCACCGGTTCGGATCAGTTCGATCGAGGAAAGAGAAGACGCAACAGGGGGTGGAGAAAGAGATTCATCTCCTTTCAGCATTCTCGACGAGGACGATGCAGACAGAATGTCGATAAACTCCAACGACGTGACTCGGGACCCGAAAATAGACGAGGAAGCAGATCATGAAGTACATATGACCGGGGTGCGGGTGCGGGTAGATGAAGAAACCATAATATGGAACTACGTCGACAAGTCTTCCCCAGCTGGTGGGCTGGGGCTAGTTGACGACGAGAAACGAGTTTCAGGCAGTGATTTGCGTCGCCGGAAACCGGAAGGAGAACGCAGTGGAGGAGGTAAAGATGATGAGTTAGCTTCGCCGGCAGAACCATTGGTCACTGGAGTACAGGAGGAAGGAAGATCTTCATCTTCTTCGCAGCATGATCGAGCGACCGCGAGTGGGACGAGCGGAGGCTGCATAGCGTCGCCGTATGAGGGAAGTGAGGATGGCACTTTTGGCTCGCTGTTGTGTCGAGTGGTCGACCGCTTGAATGTCTCTCCTCACCCTTCCTCGCCTGGTGACCGTGAGAGTGAACTAGGTTCGCCGCTCCCCTTCGTGGTCGAGCAGAGCAACAGCTCTGACGACGACACCACCACCAGCGTCGTCTTCACTAGCGCGACACTAAAAAAAAGCAGTTCCGCCACAGTCGCACGTCGGGTTCTTGACTCCACGACATCTGAAAATGAACTAGAAGTAGTTCAAGCCTGCGAGCGAAACGATAATGAACAAGGTGCAGCGTCGCAACTTCGCCCAACGCAAGCTCCACGACCATCAGCTCGGTCTCTGGACCGCTATGGGAGGCCGCGAATCGCGCCAATCCTCCAGAACCTGGTACGACGGCGCGTTCTCCACTTTGTGTTCCGGTGTTTTGCGTGGGTGCGAGAGCAGTGTAGACGCGAAATCGGCGTACGAACGACACGTGAAGTGCGCGATTCTCTTTTGCGAAATTGGAAATTTTATGCCTTCTGGATAGCAGTTTTCATTGTGCGCAATGCGTGTGCGTCTCGGTCTAAGGCAGTCGCGCGTCGTTCGCGCGCGGTAGCGGGTCAGGTACTCACACCTTTCGTGCCAGGCGCTTTCGCGAGCCTACTTCCGTTACTATGCAGACACAGTGGTGACGCCCTCTCAGCGCTTCCAATGGCTGCCTCCCTCGTTTACCTATCCAAGTGGGCAGCTGGCGAGGCGAATAAATGACGACTAAGAAGTTCCAGGTCTACTTTGCTTTCCATCTTCTTCTACAGGACATATCAATGAGAATCGATGGATGATTAAATCGCAGCATAAGCAAAAACACGGGTATAATAGCATCTACAGTACTCAACATCTTTTCCACACGCGTCTTGTCATCTACTGTAGGAGAGTCTCCTTTTCAGTCACGTTAATAAGCGTATTCATCGTTGACCCCGACCCTGAGGCTGAAGCTAGTGCCGACGATGCTGTCGGACGAGGAGAGGCTATGAGACTGTCAGTCTTCACTTGGACTTGGAGATAGAGGCGGAGCGTCTCGCAGTATGGATCTTCATGATTTTCCCTTTTCCACCAATTGTAGATGAATCGTATATCATCCAATTATAGATGAATCTACTTACACTTAGGTCTATATTAGTAACAGAAACATTAACTACTACCTCTTTCCATCACAAACACACCGACCACACCATCTCGCACAATTTTCTACAACTGACTTAGTCACTTTGACTTTTTCTTTAGCAACTTTCCGGGACTTCTCGATGTGATGGTGAAAAGTCGAATATGTGACTTGTCTTACCCTTTTTGTGTTTTTGACTTAAGCTCCTGAGATCAGTTCAGGTTGTGATGATTATTTCAATACAGGCGAAATAAAAATGTCATTCGGTTGAAGATGAACCGAACGCTGAAGATTCTCTCTCATATCTTCGTGTTCCCTCTGACTATTCCTACCGGTAATGTACATGTAGTGTGCGGCTGCAGCTGCAGCATCACCAGCAGGCCAGGAGTACCTTGGATAGATCTTGGTGGTAGTGATGTCAAAACGCTGACAAGACTTAGCGTTTTCATGTAGGTACTTCAGCCTGAGAGATTGGATCATGCAATTGGGAAGTAAAACTATCTAGCAGCAAGCAGGGCACTTGTGCGTGTGCCGGTCAAAAGAACAGGATTGTGTGAGCGAAGAAGGAATAGGAAAGTAGACCATTTGTTTCGTTTGCTTTTTGTAGAATCTCCACGCGGCGGGTCTTACAACCCTTTATCCTGTTGACAACGACAACATTTTTGCATCTACTGTGTTTTTTTTGTGTATCTGGTAGAAGTAGAAGATTACTCATTGTTCATTGACGGTACTCATAATTTCGACACTGCGTGGAGAGCAGACAGTTGCAACCACTTACTCCTCCCCAAGATTAATCTTCCTCCCTCACCTTGAACAATGGCTTGGACGACCAATCACAAAATGGCATATTAGTTTTAGTTGTTGAGAGACATCCAACTCCACATCACGCCGCGATGGTAAGGAAAATATACGCATGTGCTTTGATATTCTAGAACTTGCGAGAGTACTTTTTAGTGTTACCAAATGGCAAAATAGACTAGTCATTCTTCTCAACTCAAACATTTTACATCTACCCAATACCAATCCTGCTGAAATAAAAATGGAAGTGGAACATCATGATCTTCATATTGAAGAGCGACACAATCGCGAACAAGCGTTTTCAGAAATCGCCGGTGAAAACTTGACTAACCTCGCTGCGCGAACCAGAAGGAGAAGACAAAGTTTCTCGCGAAGATGAGACGCGCGACAAATAACTTAAGTGCGACGAATGGCTCCTTATCTGGAGGTGGCGGCGAAGCGGCGTGGAAAAATGGAGTAAGCAACAAAGGACATAAAAAAGGAGGTAATGCGGGGAGCGGATTTGCACAGCGACCTCATGGACCGGGGTCCTCCGTGGCACCTAACTCAGTCATGCAACGCGGTGGTTCCCAGTCTTCAATACAACACACCACACGTACTTTTGTCTCGTCTTTCGTTTCAGACTTGACTGTAACTTTTAGGTTTACTTTCTCTAATACCAAGCGAATGAACACAAGCACCAAAAGGAAAAGCAAATAGACAAGACGGAGTTGCTCTTGGTGAGTACTCGAGTTCTGGTTCTCCTGATAATGATAAATTATAATATGAGAGTTTGACCGAAAGTCGAACAGTAAGAATCATAGGGGCACTGTTATCTTCTACTATCGACAGGTAGCCACACATCCAACAAGGGTGTTGGTGGGTCCGGTGGTATGGTCGCGACATCACAAATCAACGCTACGGGTCCGGGTCCGCCGGGGCCTGCAGTCGGAGGAACAGCACATTATTACAACAGCTACAATCACAGTACTTCTACTACGTCGTCTTCCTCATCGGGGAATGCTAGCACCCAAAATATCGCCTACAGACATAGCCAGGGGACGTCATTACCCAACAACAACACTCAGTCCTCGAGTAGTAGCAGTTCTGGTCTGGCCAGTAAAGGCCATGGAGGGAATTGTCAATCCTTATCTCAGAAGAACGTCGCACGAGGTAGCAGTGGCACAGGCATAGCACCGCAGCAGCGAATGTACAGCTCTGCAAGTTCGAGTAGTCCTACATCCCAAGCGGCACCCTTAGGAAAAAAGGGAAGCCTGGGCCCAGCCTCTACCGTAGGGTCCGCAAAACAGCTCAATCACGTTACTGATCAAGAAGCAAGTGGCACAACAGCTACTCAGTTTTTGAGGAAAGGAGTGCCTATCGCTAGTGCCGACGCTCATGGGATAAAGGGTACACCAACACTCACTGCAGCGCAAATGCTCCACCAACACTCGAGCAGTACAGGACCCTCCGGGCCACGGACGTCCACAGCACCTCCTGCAGATACTAGTGGTTCGAACTCGATTTCCGGGAATATGGATGGAAAAAGTCCCAATATGCCTGGTGGAGACGTGCCTCAATATCATCAACAGCGGCAAGGCGGTATACCAAATGGGAGTAGTTCGACTGGGCTAATGGGTCCTACCGTCCTCAGTCGTCAGACGTCGGTCCCAGGCGTTTCTGGAGGACTACCTCTAACCCGAGATGAGCAGCTATTGTTGCAACAGCAGCAGCGCTTCCTCGCTGCAAACCCGAAGGTCAGCCAAAACGGAGACGCCGGTGCGTTTCTTTGCACTAGTTCTAGTCGAGCCCCACCAGGAATGGGACCTCCGGTTGGGCCGACAGGGGTGAGCGGCGGCACCCCTGCACATATCCTCGGTACCCGGAGTGCTGCTGGGGGATCGCGTTTTGTTGGACCCGGAGCCGCAGATACCGCTGCTGCCTACAATAGGTTTGCTGCAGTGCTAGCGGCTGGGCTGGTAAATGGGAAGGGAGGGGCAGCCGCTGGCGCGACTGGGCCAGCAGGTGTTGTTAATCTGTCGAGTACGCGGACCACTAGCACCACTAGTGCTCACAGCAAAAGTGTGGGGCCGTTATCTCGGAGCACTAGTGGAGGAGCCGCGCGTCCGGCTTTCCTATCGAAGAAGTTAGGCGGAGCGCGTCCGGAGCTGCAGCCTTCGCTCTACGAAAAAGCGCTCGCCCGGATGTACGCTATCATGCTCTCTCGACAGCACCTCATCACTGGGATGCTCCGCTTTTGCATCTATATCGCAGGCTTGCTCGCGGTCGCGCTAACTCACTTCGTCAAGATAGCATTTTTTCCGCAGTGTTTGATGAGAGGCATGGAACAAGCCGTGTCTTCCCTTCTAGCGCCATCGTGGTCGGTTTTCGCACCAGATCAGATGGCAGACTATCTTCTGGCTACTGCGTTAATCACAGCTTTGTACTTCTTCGTTACCCGCTGCGTCTCGAGAGGTTCCCACAGGGGAATCTGGATCTGCGCACGTCTGGACGATGTGCATAAAGATCTGCGCTGGACAACTAAAAACGTCGCACAACTACTGACGAATATGCTCTTGCGGAAGACGTTCAACCCGACCATCCAGCTCATTCTACAAAAGCGAAAAGAAGAGGAAGCAATGGTGCTGGCACAAAACAAGGATAATAAAACGCGAACATCGCACGCGCATCAGACACCAGGAAAAAGCTCGAGTGAGTCTTGGGCTTCAAATGTGTCACCGCCAGCCTGGTACGCACACCTCGATATGGATTTTGTGCATTTTCTGTACAGCGAAATCTTGTGGTGGCTCGGTCCGGACTGGATGAGTCATCTTCCAGCAGCCTATCGCGACTTCTTACTAGGGAACTTGCCGCTGGGTTCTCCTAGTGTCATGATGACCTTTCAATTTGTGCGTCCAGCAAACCGGATCGTGATATCTGAGCAACGGGCAGTGCAGGCCCGTGCCCGCGCGCACGACCGAGCAGAGCAAAGACGGAGATTGAAAGTACCAAGGCCAGCCTCTACTACAGGAACAGCACAGGAAAGCAGCGGAGTACAAGCGGACCAACAGATGCCGCAAGCGATTGTCGTAGGAGCCTTGCCGTGGTGGAAGGCAGTGTGTAGACCGCCGGCAAGTGTACGAGAGAGCGGGCGGTGGATGTGGGAACGCATTCGAATTTTTTGGCCCAGTGAGTTTCTTAGCGACGTTGCTAGTGGAAAAGCAGCGCGAAAAACTTCGATCCCTGAGACTACGGCAGGCCGCCCAGCAAGTCTGCAGGTTTTCCTTGAAAAATACAACCATATAGTTCCGTTTTTTCAAGGATATCGTGGATACTCCATCCCGCAGCAAGCAGGCCGCGAGTTGTTCTTGGAAACAACAACGCCAACCTCTTCCGCCGAAGACCATCGCCCCGCATTCCCTTTACCTGCTGTTGTGGCAGGTGGTATTGCCTCACCGTGTAGAGGCTTACAACTACAACAACACTTACACCAAGGACCAACGGCGGCTGTGACCCCTCAACTGCTCCATGGCGTCGGGGGTTCCGCAACAGGTACTCCGAACGCAGTATCCTCGAATATTGTCAGTTACAATCAGATGCGCGTGCTTTCTAATGGCCTGGAGAAAGCGAGTTTGCCTTCAAGTGAGTCCGGCCGACCTCAAAAAGGCACGCCTTGTGCGGACGACGGCCATGGCGACGCGGTAGACGTAGCTGCTACTTCTAGGGAGGAAGAGTATGCTTTTGGATCGACCTCGCCAGATCAGGCAGGTGCAACCGATAACATCGAAATTCATCAAGAACTAGCTTGTGCCAGCGAGTTTGCACCAACGAAAGGCGACAGCTTCGACGTCGATGAATCCACAGGTGGTCGTACGGATGATCCTGCGGCTGCCGAGGCAGGTGACGCAGCGGTAAACGAGGAGGGGAGCGTTCGTGTCGGGAATTGTCCCTCGTCTTCATCACTTGCTCTTCTTGGCGCTAGCAAACGCGACACTGCCAGCGATACCGCAAAAGAAGGCAAGAACAGTGAGGGAAGCACTCGCGGAGACGCTTCCGATGCGGGGGCAACGGGAGATGTCGTTGCCGCATCCTCTTCAGGTTCAGCCAAGCCCGACCTAAGAATTTCTGACAAGAATATGTTCAACCTAACTCCTCCTGGTGGAACCGCGGACGCCCTCTTAAAAGCCGATAGGGCAAAACACGGGAAGATACGACAAAGACTGCTTCGCAAGCTTCACATCCGAGAAATCACAAACAAGAACTTCGAGGGCGAATTCGAGGTAATTATCTTCATGTCGCATTATGTTGGACATGGTTTTGTCGTTTTACTAACAAGAAAACCAAACTTCTGTATTCTTGTTTTTAACTACAGCTGCAATTATCAAAAAAGAATTTCCATCTCCATTTTCAACATAAAATCTTCATGTTGCTACAACTTCAGCTGATGGCGTATACAGCAAAGAAGGCGAAGTATTGTTTCATCTCCGGATTGAGCGCTGGGTTCCAAAATAGTCAGGGTTGGCTTCCTTTGTCGGAAATGAGCGGTGACATACAAAACTATCGGCAGTTGCGGGACAACCTGAACAACACCGGCTGCAAGATGCTCCAACTCTCCGTGTGTTTTACAGATCGGTGGTTGCAGTTTCCTGATACAAAGGCTACGTTGGATACAACACCGACTTCTAAGAGGACTCAACAGGCAAAGCACGGGGATGCAACCACGAATGAGGTTGTTGCTGACGATCAAAATCAGAAGTCTTTCTCAACTTCAACGTCAACTTCTTCATCCTCCGGCGCAACTAATTCCTCTAGCACAGGAGCCAGCAAAAACCAATCGGCAAGTGGAAGTGCCAACTCGACATCCAATCTGAAGTCTTCATCTGGTGGTCTAGAACAAGGTGCGTCAGGTAATAGTTTAGAACAAAGTATCTCGACAGCCGCAGGATCCGCGTCTCCAGAAAAGCAGCCGCCAGCTGCATCGATCCTAGAAGCAGAAAAGGAGAAGGACGATGTCGATGAATCTGCCTACCCCCTTGTTTGGCAGATGTTGTTCCATTTCGATTGGAACTCAGATCTTCGGGACAAAACAGAGGTGAACGATCTATTCCACGTGGCTCAGGATATCATTAAGGGTAGGCTTTTGGCGTTTCTGTTACCGTTTGTTTTGCCTCCCCTATTGGGGACGTACGAGCATAACAAATGGGGAACAGAAACCCCAAGGGCTTCGCGCTAATATCAAAACAACACATGAAGTAAACGCTGGCATCAAATCCACGCTAGTCTACAACAAGAAGAGCCAGAGTCATCAAGAATCTCCAGATGCTGCAGATGCTGTGGTTGATGAAGAAAGTGGACACAAGCACAAGATCACAGCCGCACCTGTTGTAGGCGCTGCTTTGCGTCCGCGTGGGGGACAGCTGCTCTGGAACCATCAGATGGGACTCAATTGGTGGCGGTATCGACACGAAGGCATTGCCCAGTGGGATTTCGGAGAGCGATTCGCAAGCCTGACAAAAAATATCACCTGGGTTTCGTTTGACGGGTTTCGAGATTTCGCTTTTCTGACGCGAATGATGACACGGAAGCCGCTACCAACGTCCGCAAGTGAATACCTTCGAACGCTCAACCAAGTTCTGCCACATCGAGTCGACATCAAGCAAAGCTTACTCGACACAAGCATGCGGCGCTGCGGAATATTAGACAGGTACTATAAACTGTCACTATCTGCATGCACATCATGATGTTGTAGGTGTAGTAGGTGCCAGGAACAGTTGATTTTTTACTCGTATGAATTTCTTAAATTTTATTACCGCTCCTAGTAAGGCTTGTATGAGCCTTTTATTGCAACAAATGCTCTACTTCAGGCGTCGGCCCCTTGCTGTTCTGGATCTGCTTCCAGCTAGTTGGTGTGCTGATCGGTCCGGAGATGGTGGTTCTGGCTCCGCCGTCGCCGTCCGTCACGGCATCGACCGGGAATTCTCATCGTTGAACATCTGGGAACTAGGGGAGAGACTGCACATCGAGAACGAGTTCGTGACGCCGTACGAGCGAGGCCTCATGTTTCAGACAGGTTCCGAGGCGCTTTTATTGCGATCCATTTGCAAAAAGTACCCGAAACTACTACCCATCAACATTGTCGAACGCGCAGTCGTCAAGGCAGAATCTCCAGAGCTTCCCGTGATGACTGCGAACAGAGAAATGATCAGTCAGCAAGCATCAAAGCCAGAAAGTGAAGTAGCGTTGCCTAGTAGCGGGGGCAAAGATTCATCATCATCTCCAACAAGAATAAAAGACGCGGCGGTAGAAAATGCTGCAGGCGCTGATCTGGTAAAACAAGAAGACGGTGAGAATACAATAAAGAATGCTGTTCCAGTTGAAGCCTCTGCCGAGGCCGCGAGTAGTTCTGGAAGTACCTCTGCTACGCCAAGCCACGGAATTCTAGTCAATCCCCGTGCAGAGACACTTTTCGTTCAATTGCTCTCGTCCACTTATTTTCAAGCGAGGAGAAGCAACGACCGCACTTCATCGCAACTAGAGACCTCTGGTGAAGGAGGTGTCTTTTTGTCGTTACCCAAAATTATGCATTGCTTCCAATGCTTGAGTTCCGCAAAGCAAGCCGCCGTCTTGCGTATGGCCTTCAGCGTGTGCGGATTGCGTCCGATGACGATCGATCTGCTAGAAATAGGTGGAGGCACGGCATTAACTAAAACTACAACCGGATCAGGCCATCAAATGATAGGGGACCAGCAATGTACCAGAGTAGAAGAGATTGCACAACACGAGAACCCGATTTCGCTTGCACTCGTCCAACATAGTAGAGAGAGTGAGAGACGACGAGATGCCTCTTGCGGTAGCGATGTTCTTAGTCGACTATCATCTTGCGCCACGTCCTCGACGTGCTCTTCGTCCTCTCTTCCAGAATCTTGGTCACACAGGACTCGGCTCGTGGTGCAACTGCAGCAAATCGCATGGCGAAGTGTTGGAGCCTTATTGTGTCGTCGTAATAATCCATTGCTAGAAGTCCATGTCCAACGACGAGGAGCGCAACATAGCAGCAGCTTCATACAAACGGTTCCCCAGCGACGCGAGCGCCCTCTTCTGCCGGTGCGCACCTCGGTGGCGCCACTGACTTCGGAAGTTCGCTTTGAGCCTAGCTTCGCTCGTGTGTACGATCCTGGTCCCCGGCAAAAAGGGTTGCGACAGAGGGCCCACCTCTCGGCGAACGAAGTCGTAGACCTGCTGCGCCACTTTGGAAACTTCTCGGGCCGTAGGAAGTTCAAAGGAGAACGGGACAAGCAGAAGATGGCAGGCAGAGAAGCCCAAAAACAAATGCGAAGCTCCAATGCAAACTCCGCGGCGTCAAGGCACAACAGCGCGGCTTCCCAGTTCGACTTTGCCACCCACGCGAACGCACTACTGCAGATCTTCACAACCGGGCAGTGTCCTCCAAAAATTAAGGCATGTCTTCATCCTCTTGTTCCTCAACTAAAACTAACGTACGATGAATGTAGAGATCGAGCAGACTTTATTTAGCATTGTTAAAGTCGGAGTCAGTGAACAAGAGTTGTTAGACTGAGCACTCCTGGCTCATCAACAAGAGCAGGATGACGGTCGACACAAACAAGTAATGGTAGGTATCTTCAAAAAAGCCTTAGTTCTTTCATGACAAGTAGGCTGCCGTTCAGCGCCGTCGTACCTGGAGTGCCGGACTACGTTTTGGGCTGCTCCGCCAGTTCGCAGAAAATGTATACCGCGGCCGCGACAAACATAGTGATTTCGAATAGCGAGGCGGGTAGCTTCGCGTCATCTTCGTCATCCAAAGCAGGCAGCATGGCCCAGCTTCTCACAACCGGTATGGCAGCAGCTTTACGAACACATTCCAATTCCAACAGTTCGCAAGTTGGACTAGGGCAGAGAGCAGGAGCAGCTGGAGGTGGAATGGCTTCCCAAAGCGTCGGAGATAATGCGCCGGGTGTTGGCGGGAGTCTACTCAATCAGAATCGAACCTCTATCAGGGGAGGTCAAAATGCTCCAGTTAGGATAGGATCGGCCGGCCCAAACGATGCCGGGCGTTGGATAGGTGCGCCCCCGAGTCTTCAAACCGCAGCAGCCCTTCAAGCTGGAGCGGTGCACTCCGCTCTGCAGCACCTTGGAGGTGCCGCGACTCATCCAGGCATCATGATGATCGATCACCCCTCGCTCCTTCATCTCGCTGGTGCTGTTCCGGGAAGTGCGTCGCAGGCTGGCCCCTTTGGCAGCCACGGGATACTTGGGCTCTCCGATGATCCTTTACGCGCAATGGCTCGCAACCCGTTGGGAATGATGAAGGGCGTGCCCTCTGGCGAGGCATCCCTCGGAACCGAGATGGGGGTGAATGCGCAACAAGGTGGCATTTTGCAGCCGTCAGCTGTAGGAAACCCATCTGCCTCGGGAGTCGGTGGCCCCAATAGCGCTGCGCACCAGATGGGTATTCAACTGCAGGCGGGCCTTGGAGGAAGCACTGCGCCGGGCGGCGCTAACAGCGGCGTGTATGGTACATCAATTAGTGGAGCTGCTGCAACATTCATCAACGCGACCAACAACATGCATTCGCTTCTTGTTGGACCCGGTTCTGGGGGTGCTTTCCATCATCCCGCAGGCCCGCCGTACGCTGGCGCAACAGACACTGGTTTGAACAAGATGCGCATAGATTATACAAGCGCTGGTGAGCGGGTTCCGGGGAAACTGGTGCAGCAAACAAGCAATGGCCTCGCTCGTACTACCGGCACTGGCTGTAGTACTATGATGGAGCAGCAACAGCCGCACACCCAGCACGTTTCACTCCAACATTTCGGCCCGGCCGCTGAGAGCCTCCTGAACAATGCTGGTGGGATTTTTGGACAGCATTTCAATGTCCAGGGAGCTGCCGGTAAGGGCGCGCTTCATCCCGCAGCATGGCTGCAAGCAACCCAGCAGCAGCACAATTATCACGTTGCTGAGGGTGGTGGAGTCACAGGCACGTCAAGCTTCTATGACACAACCATGACAGGAAGTGCAAGTGGCACTCGCACTGGGCAACAAGTGGTGGACGCTACTTCTATGTCGGGACATCTCGACGCTGCGACTACAACAAGTAGTACAATGACTCCATCAACAACAGCCACGGCGCCCTCATCAGGTTCGTCCTCCAGCATGACAAGTAGTGCCAACCAGCAAGCGCGTCGGAATCTTATCAAAGGCTCTTCCGCTTACAAAAACTTCTCTAGCACAGGCGCAGGCTCAAGCAAGTATTCTGGCGGTAGCACTTCCAGCGGAGGCAAAAAATATGAGGGCGGGGGTAAAGGGAGTTTTAGTGGCTACAAAGGCAGTGCCGCGCAGTCTTCGGTATTTGAATAGATATTGAAATCAGATTCATAATCAGCGCGAGCAGCTAGAACTACTTACTCAGCTACCTGCAAACACAGTTACTAGAGTACGAATGCTCTTGAGATAGAAGAAGTTAGGTGGATGCTACAACGATATTGCACTTCTGTAAGTAGATATGAATGAATTGAAGTCTCTGCATGAAAAATACAACAGTGGCACGACGGACACGGTTCGTGGGATTCCTGGGATAAGCCTTGGGCAGAAGACCAGTCGCATCACTCCACTGGGTAATACTATCAGCGTTTTTGCATTGAAGATGTTGAAACTCCTGTGCAAATTTAGAAACCTAAGGAGGAACTCAAGCAATCGCATCTCTTCGAGTGAAGTTCGGAGTTGTTCGTCCAAGTTGTATATATTTATATAAATATGTATACTAGACTTGAGCGCTCGGTAGTACTCCTCCCACTAGGATCATCCACCCCCGGCATGCACTTCCTCAACCCCGGCGCGAGTCCGCTTCCCCGGCGCCTCCCCCGCCCGGCAACCGTCTGAGGGCGTTGACTGTTGGGGCAAGAGTTGGGCGGGGGACGGCGTGCGGCCATTGATTAAAGCGGCACGGATCGCAGTCGCTGGCCTGTCGGTGTGCTCTTCTTTTGGTAGGTTTGGCCTTCTTTGCGTGCAGGTTGCAGCGCTTGAGCTTGCAGCTTGTCGAGATTCAGGAAAAAATCTTGGATGGGAATTCTTTAAGTTACAGCTTTGTTGGATTTATTCAAAAGCAAAACCTTCGGGCCCCCAGTCTCAAGCCTGAAACTTTGAGGCATTGCGGCGCCGCCTTTAATCTTAAGCGCTCAGCTTTGGGCTTTTAGCTTGGGGCTTTCAGTTTTCAACTTTGGGCCCTCAGCTTTGAGCCTTGGGCTTTCAACTTTGAACTTTCAACGTTGGGCTTTCAACTTTGAGACTTCTGCTTTGAACTTTCGACTTTGGGTCTCCAACTTTGAGCTTTCAGGTGTGGGCTTTCAGCTCTACTTCTTCGACTAGTCGCAAAATTGCTATGACTAGTCGCAGAATTACTGCGGTTCTGCGACTGGTCGCAGAATTGCTGTGACTAGTCGCAGCATTGCTGTGACTACACTAGTCGCAAAATTACTACGACGAGCCTCACTCCTACTGTGACGAGTCTCAGTCTAATTGTGACCAGTTTCAAACTTACTGCGACGGGCTTCGCGCTTACTGTGGCTACTGCTAGCTGCAGACTTGTTGTGGCGGAGGCGGACTAGTCTCAGGCCCATTGTCTTGTGACTAGTCTCAAACTCACCGGGACTAGTCTCAAACTTACGGAGACGAGCCTCAGACTTGACTTGCTGCGACTAGTCTCGCGCCCGCTGTGACCACTCTCGGGCTTGTTATGCCTCGCTTCTGACTGAGTTCTTCGGGCTGTTCGAATCTTAGCCACACCATCAGAAGCTGGCGCGCGTGTATTCTGATGGCGTTAAGATTCGAACAGCCGGACAAACTCAGCCGGAGACTAGGCGCAGCAAATTCGAGACTAGTCACAGTGGGCGCGAGACTAGTCACAGCAATTTCGAGACTGGTCCCAGCGGGTTTGAGACTAGTCACAGCGAGCGTGAGACTAGTCGCAGGAAACTTGAGACTGCTCACAGTGGGCCTCAGGCTCGTCGCAGTAAGTTTGAGACTAGTCACAGCAGGCTTGAGGCTAGTCGTGGTAAGTCTGAGACCAGACTCGTCGCAGTAATTCCGCGACTAGTCACAGCAGTTGCGCGACTAGTCAAAGCAATTCGGCGACAAGTCGCAGTAGTTCTACGGCTCGCCACAGTAAGACCGAGGCTGGTCGCAGTAAGTCTGAGGCTAGTCTTAGTCACAGTAGCTGCCACAACGAACTCCCACAACCCGGACGCAACTCGTCACAACTTCCACGCCTTAGAACAGAGCAGCTTATAGCACGCATGGCGCATGGGGTGCATGGAGTGGCATGGAGTGCATGGAGCACTTGCGCCACTCCCGCGCATGGGGTGCATGGGGTGGCCACGTGTCACGCATGGAGTGCATGGAGCACGAGGTGGCGCGCTAGCCTCTGCCATCAGCCGCTCCCCTCTTGTCGATCGATGGAGCAGCGGCGCAACGCAAAAGCGGCCCAGGACTGAGAGGCCCTCCCCCCTCGCCTGTCCGCTTTCTATGGTTGCGGACCCAGTAGGGGACGTCACTGTGAGCCTCGGGCCGTTCCCGCTTGAGAGCCCGGCCTTCGACGAGCCCCCCCGGCCTCCGGTTCTGCGGGGTACATGCAGGAAAGGCGCCCCTTCAGCCCGGCAGACCCCGCCGAAAGGGGTCCCGCCGGGGCTGAGAGGTTCCCCCCTCGCCTTCCTAGGTCGGGGATGGGTATTGCGCCCTGGTTGAGCCCTGGGACACACATACACAGCCCCCCTCTTCAACTTTTTGCATGGGTCAGCCCCGTGTGCTGGTTGCCTAGAGCGGTGCAGCAGTAGCAAGGCTTGCTCCGGAAGAGGAGTGAACCCCCCGGGGATGCGACTTGCTGGGCCCTTTGCCGAAATTTCTGGGCACCGAAGTACCTGGCAACGACCACCAGGGGCAGCAATGTGCGTCAGGGCGCCTAGACCTATGTAGCAGCAAGCCCGGACTGCCGGCCAGTGTGTGTGGGAGTGGTGCTTCGTCCTCGAGTCGGCCGCTCCATCGTCTCATCGTTGCAGTACAGGGCTGCAGCGGACGAGTCTCGGGCAAAGGGGTGCCCGAAGGGCACGACCCCGCAAAATTTTCACGCATGGGGTGCATGGAGTAGAAGTCAGTGGGGGCTGGCAAGATTCTTGCCACTCCATGCTACTCCATGTGACCCATGCACTCCATGCCATGCACGCCACAAAAGCTTATATATTATTCTGTTAGAAATAATAGCGTACAGCTTTTTCGTAGGTGTTTGGCCTTTCATTCTAAACGCTTACGCCTTCGGGCTTGAGGTTGGGGAAGAGGCTCCAGCTGATGAAGTCAAAAACTTGGGCTTTTTGGGCAAAGTTTTTGAATTTTGCGCGTGGTCCGAATTAAATGAGAACGTACGCGGCGCGTTTTATTTTGCTAAATAAATGCTCGACGTCGTGCCGGGGTTGTGTTAGTGTTTGTTGGTTGATCAGAAAAGGAGCGGAAAAGATTGCGACTGGGGTCGCATGTTTTTGGTTCAAGTGTTTTCGGCTCTGGTGTTTTTGGTTCGGTGTGTGTTGGGTTCGGATGTTAGGGGGGTCGCTGTTGATTTTTTATCTATCTCGGACTCGGACTCGGTTAGATTATTCCTTCTGTCGGAATGCCGTAAAATTTCTAAACTTCTGCGCACCGTTGTGAATTTTTGAAAGCTTGAAACTTTTTGAGTTCAGTTTGTCAAAGTTTTGACTTTATCGCGCAGATTTTGAATCTAATGCCCATCCGCGTGGAGTCAGAGCTAACCAATTCCCAGGTTTCGCAAGGTCGTAAGTTCTTAAGTGCATAAGTTCAGAAGTTCATAAGTTCGCCCTGAAGTTCATAAGTTGTTCTTGATCTTGAGTGATGACATGCGTCAGAAGTGGAAGAGTGAGAGTCGGGGGCTCGGAAGTGGAAGAGTGAGAGTTTGGGGGGTTCGCTGTTGTTTTTTAATTTAGCTTTTTAATATTGAACAATGTAAATAATAAATTGCTCCTCGACCCTTCCACTTCCATCTTCGTCATAGAATTCAAATTGTCACAGCTACAGCTCGTCGGGGAACCAGCACAGTCAGAACTATGGGTATCACAGTGGCAGTGCCGGAGCTTATTACAGCGGTGGCGGTCATTACAAGGGAAAAGCGTCTGGTGCGAAAGTGGGAGGAAAATATGGTAAGACTATGAATAGTTGTTGTACTTTCGCGCAGCACAGTAGCAAGAAGTCCACAAAGAGCAGCGGAAAGCATTGAGGTTGGAAGCAGGAAGCTCTTTATCATATTTATTATAACAATGAGGAACAGGAAGTTGCCACGTAAAGCTTCAGCACACGTGATCTTCTGAGGAAGATTCAAACAAGTGCCGCAGGCTCTGCAAGATCACTGCGGCACCGTAGCTACTTAAAACAAAGCACCAAATAGAAGGGAGAGTTTGTCTTCAGCAACACTTTGCTCATGCTCACCTATCAGAACCAAAAAAAAATCGTCTAGTTAGAGCACGATATTACAGGTTGAGTAGAACGAGCACAACCTCAACAAAGGTAGAACAACGCCAACCCTACAGGAGGACCTGCACCTGCACCTGTGGAGCTTGATAGGTATTCCCTTGACTTACAAATATCAATATTTTTTGATTTCTAGGAAAAGAGCAAGAGACTGTAGCATTCTATAATTTTTCCACGGTGTTTCGGATCTTGATGACCAGGAACAGATGTCCTTTGTAATGAAAATCGACGAGTAGCTTGATTTGCGCCTATCATAGAAGGGTTACGAACCACTGTCTCATAGTGTATCTGTAAGAGGTCGAGCTTGAAATTGAAATCTACAAAAACACAAGTTGTACTTATGTTGACTACAGCTGCACCTGCACCGCGAGACGCATGTAGTGCGGCTTGGCTAATGATCACAATCAAGAATAATCAGACGTTATGCTCGACACGAATATTCGCTGCAGGAGTCAATAACAATATCAACCAGTCACAAATATTGGAAGTTGCATAGCACTGCCTTGACAGTAACCTGGACAATCTTTTCTGGGAATAGCTCGTCTATACGTTGCGATGATAGCCCGCTGAAAGCAAAAGGAATAGGGTGAAACTAGAAGTCTGAGCATTTCTATCATGTCACTTTTCTTCCTCCTTCTGGAGGGAAATTGGCTGCTGTCGTGGGTTTCAATATTGTGTAGCCTAGCGTCGGGCAAATGCAAATAATGATTATTAAGTAACGTTTTTGATGACTTGTCTATGTCTTGATGATTGTGCATCATCATCCTGATGCTTGTACTTCTGGTCTTCGATGTCTGCAGTATAGAATATTTTCTTAAACGCAACTCCTACTACACTCATAAAAACCCCCTACTAGCATTACTAACTACTCAATAACAATATATTTATATGATAATATGACTAGGCTCCGTGTGTTTTCTATCCGTTGTAAAAAGAATTTCATTTCCTTTGGTCTTCCTCGGTCTATCTCATTATATGATAATATGAAAATATGCGCGTGTGAAACGTGAAGGCACAACTAAGTGTTAACTGACGTGTGGTTTGTGGTCTCTCCCTCTGCTACGATGACGCCACAGGGTGCCCCCCCTGCGTGGTGGTAGTCGGAAGTAGGTGGATCGACGTACGTCTCATTTTCTAGAACTGTTGTCTGCGAATAATATGCGGAAAACGGACGACTGCGTAAGCTTTTCGCTCAAGCATGTGTGGGATCACCTGGTAATTTTTCTTGATCATACCGCCTCCTGCCATCGTCGATAGGAGGTGATTGTAGTTTTAGATAATAGTTTCTACCGCTGCATCTTTATGACGTGACTATCGTTCTTCATTTTATTGTGGATGTGGGGAGATCGGCATTTTGATATTCAGCATGAGATTTTATTGAAACACGCGAAGAATACAGTCAGCTTATCAACAGAGTTCAGATGAATGTAAGAAGTCAACTGCATAGGGTGATGCGATCCCCGCAATTGCAACTCCAGCACAAATAGCGCGCACGCAACGAGCTAGAAGCCCCCGTTGAACAAACACGTCATCACTCGCAGTCGCATTGATACTTCATTCTAAGAATTAATATTTCTAGCATCATTCTCATACCGCATGCTGAGGGGCCGCGATGACGATGAGACTCTGAGGTTATAGAATATTTTTTCGCCAGGAGCAATCGCATACACATTCTAATCAATGTGTCTGCTATCTTTTGGATGCTGATGCATGATCAAGATACATCAATTGAAAGCGCTCGCGCTGGCGCTCACGGGTAATATTATGCAATTCCGCCTTGTCGAGTAAGGAAAGTAACGGGCTTCGAGTTGCCCAGAGTTGCTCGAGTTGCCGAAGCGAAGAGCTCCAATTCTGGGACGAGTTGCCGGGAGAAACCTGGCCCATCGAAATGGGGCAAAGCAGGGCGGTGCGGGTGTCGAAGTGCCTGCTCGACATGCGGGGCGCCGTCTTTGAGACGTCCTCCGCAACAGGATGCCTCCTCTCGTTTGGGATCGATAGCGGCGCGCCGCTCTCGACTCGGTGGCGGGGGGCAAGTGCCTCGCCCCCCCTGTGGTTTAGTTAGGGAGCGCCAGGCTAGGAATAGGCTTTCGTCTTGCTGCGTTGCGGTGTGAGCGAGGGGCTTCCGCCGGGGTGGGTTCGTAGCCGGCTTGCGGCTGGAGGGTGCCGCTGTGAGTAGCACTGGGAAAAACGCGGCGGGGGTTGATGTATTGGCGGGTGGCGGTGGGTGCGATCTGACGTTGATGGGCAGCTGGATTAGCCGGCGCGGTACATGCCACAACCCCCAGGGCCCCTGCGTTGGTCCCTTTGCGGTAATCTGACTGCCCCCCCTTGGCTGTCTTCCCCTGGCGGATGTCTCTCTTGCCGGCTTGCACTTGCAGTTCCTGCTTGAAAGCAAGCGCCCCAAGGGCGCACCAAGAAGAAAATCAAGGAGCAGAGAGAGAGACACAGGTCGCATTGCCCTACGCTCCTGCTAAGGTCTCTCGGTGTCTCATGAAGCTGCGCCTGAAGGGTGCCGCGCAGAAAATTAGGGTGGGCAACTCGAGCAACCCGAGCAAGTCGGCCCGATACGGGTCAAGAAAGTCCTTGCTCTAGTATAAGCCCGCTTTCCTTTTTCGTCCCAAGAACGTAAACCTTTCTGGAGCTCGCGGCACGTTGGTTGTAGCCTTGAAGATTGTCAACATTATCTGATGTTTAGTAGATCTTTTTGGGGGGTGCCGACAAGTGACAACTGAGTAGAGTTCGACAGTACTTTCGAAATATCATGATGAGATGAACCTGACTTCCACATAACAAGGTGACGCACTATTTTTTTCAAATTATAACAAACGTGAAAGATACAAATTCAAATACTTTATCCATGACGTATTCGAGAAAACTTGATATCCCACGACAACCAACATAAAGGTCGATGAACATGGATCATACGAGTTATGTAGATATGTCGACATCGATACAATTACAGGGAATTCTACTCTATGTTCTTTGGTAGATGAATTAGGGTCACCTTCTGGTCTACCTTGATTTTCACCATAGTCGGTCCTCGTGTCGCATATCGAAAGTCATAGAGTTTTCTTGCCAGCAATAGTTCAAAGTCGTGCGTATATGACGGTAAAAAAAGATGCCTCGCTCAAGGCTCGCAGAGCCTGCTGGGCGTCTCGATTTTGCATATTCGCTGAATAGTCTTAATTTCTATTCATGTGTTGTAATCCTTCCTGTGTACGTGTACTCCATTATGACAGAGGTCACCTGGCCGCACATAATTCTTTTATCTTTTTATAACCCACGCTATTATGAGGCAGCTCCAGCCTTGCCTTCGACATCGACTGGGAGCGAGATATAAAGTTTCATGCGATTGGGACCACCGAACAACAGAAGAAACTTCCGTACTAGGAAATACCAAAAGCAAAAGATGCCGCAGCACAAAAGAAAACTAGTGCGACTTACTTCTACACATCTGCATGTGCTTGTCGATTCATTGAACATAATGCGTTTCAGAAAAAGAACACTGGTGTTGTTGCACGAAGTTCATTCTATCAAAAGCAGGGCATAAGTGTGTAAATCTGACGGACCGAAACCGATGCAGAACCGACTCTGTGATGATTAAAAAAGGTATTCTGTCCGAGTTTCACCCTTCCCGGGGTGCAAGTGTGATAGCACAAGTGCTGGAGGACTCGAGATCTAGGTCATTTGATACGCTTGCTTCCTGGTAAGTGATGGGGCTTGAAATCTTCCCTCGGTGCTGCTCCGGCAGCTACTTTTAAACTTACTTAGCATGATCAATATCTGTATCCACAAGTTGCGCGTATTTATCGGTTGTGCTTTTTCGGTTATGCTGAAAGGTCTACTTGTACCAGCGTCCTCCTAACGACCCTCTCATCTGTGCCTCTTCCGTCCTCGTAGCTCCTTCTTCGACGAATTCCCTATCCCTCACCAAACCCCTCCATATTGCTCCCTTTTGGGGCCTCTAGCGGAACGAGTCGTATTCTCCTGTGTCGACTGCCATGATTGCCTGCTGATAGATTGTTGAAATTGCTTGTAGTTGATATGCTCACTTTCTACTACTAGGTTGTTGTAGTAAGTTCAACATTGTGAAATAACCATAAATCAATTCGATTTCGGATGTTTTCTTGACAAAAGTAGAGCACTACCATTTTTTCAAAAATCGACAAGAATAGGAATTGTGAATAGGCACCTGTTGTAAGAGAACCTATGTATGATTTTACATTTGATTCTGCAGTTACCTTTCGAATTTCTCGGTCATGTCCAGATCCAGTACTAAGACTACGTACCCATTTTTTCAAGATCATTATATATCATATCTGTGATTACGGACCGGTAGGTGCGCTGCGAGCGTGACGCGTGTGCGTCAATAGGGTCGCGCGCGAACAACAACAACATGATAATGATAATAGTGATTACTTGTAACTTGTTTGCACTTTTATCGGACCAACAAGATGATAGTTGAACCGGAAAAACTGACCCCTGAAAGACCGCTGAGGCGGCGTGCCTCAGTGACTTCCAGCGGTGAGGCACACCATGTGCCAGTTGCATTTACAAATCTCAGCTACGAGGTCGATGTGAAGAAAAGAGAAGCGAATCCAGCTGGGAAAATGAAGATCCTGCAGAACATGACTGGTTGTTTCCGGGCTGGCCGCTTGACATTAAGGCCTCGTTCGACCTAATCTTCGAATTCTCGGCAACACCAAGTGCAATGTTCGGATTAATGTAACGTACTATTACTAGGGAAACGCAGCCTATAATATCGCTGCACTTGGTTAGAGAGAATGAATTATGATGTGCACCACATACACGAGGACGAGCTCTAATCATCGTGTTGATGGGGCCATCGGGAAGTGGGAAGACAACGCTGATGTTTAAGGCCCTACAGTAATTCCAATCGATCACGAACGGTTTTTCATGACAGTTCATGTTGAACTTGGACGTCGACCTCCTCAATAGGTACTCATGCAAGGTCCTTTGATTTTTAACATGATACTTACATACAACATGGACTTCGTATGTTCAAATTTGTGACCTTCTCGCTATGCGGAAAACGATTGATAAAGGAAAGAGCCGCATTACCAGTGAAAAAATTGTCTATGGTGGCCAGACGATGACCAAAGAGTCACCGCACATGGTAACCGGTTACGCAGAACATCAAATTGACACTTTTATGCTCCAGTTGGATCTTGACTTTGGTGTGTGTGTGACAATAAAGCACCGTGGTCCCTCACTATGATCCTACTCCACTTGATTTTGATACTCTGCTATTTGTATTGAGTTACTGTAGGAGTTTGTAAAAAAATTAGTTCTCCCTGAACCTGAGAGGAAAGGCGTTGTATTTACCGCGTCTATCCTAGAAGTGTGCAGTCTGATAGCGAGAAGATCCCTGGTCTTCACCGTTATATTGTCACTCTTTCATTCTTCTGGCTTAGCGAGCTCACAGTGGAACAGATGTTGCTCTACACGGCCGAACGGAAACTGCCCAAGTCTTGGACTGATTCTGACGAGAAGATCCGCGAACTAGTTGCCAGCGTTATCAAGAAGCTTTCTCTGCAATCCTGCAAGGATACGAAGATCGGAAGTGTGTTGCAACTTAAGACTTCCGGAAATCCATCTTCAGGAGCATCTTGGACCTCCCGCGTAAGGGGGAAACTGGTCCAAGATGACTTTCAAGATGGATCCATTCCCGGAAGGTCTAAGCAATGCGGAATTTCTGGTGGGCAAGCGAAGCGTCGCAGGTGAGCTAGACCTGGCGAAGAGCTACTTCGGTTCTTACAAGCGGCAATCCAGTTTGTGAAACAAGCCCACATCAAGACCAGAAAAGAAATATCGCGCAGAAGATACGCACACATCGACTACGCCAGGAGAAGTACCTGTGGTTGAGCCTCCGCTGCACGATGACATTCTCATGTCAAGAACGATCTCGAAAGGCTCCTCGGTCTTTAACACGAAAGCTCTTGAAGAGGGTCTTTTCTCATTGCCTGAATTTCTGGTCGATATTACATCGGGAAAACCCTCTCAGATGCAGATCGTGCTAGCTAGGAATATGATCGCCCTGGACCACCTGTTTGCCGATGAGCGTTCTGCCTCCGAAGACGGGGACTGTAGCGACGGGAGTAACTCGGCGCACGGCGACGGGCAGACTAGAGAATATTATGCATGGAAACTTATGAGTTGAAGAAGCGCCTGGTGAAGAAGATCTGATGGAACAAGAATGATCTTCAACGATTCGAAGTTAAGATAACTAAATGACGCCGTCGTTGTGTCTGCCTCTGCTCCCTTCAGTTTTTTCTTTTCGTTGCATTTTAGAAGTCACAGCAGTACCAGAAATGGCTAGCGAGGGTGCAAATATGTGAGAACGCAGAGCTTTCTGGCAATGGAATCTTCGAGATCGCAAGGCACTACAATCCGCGATCGGGCTTTTCCAGGTTGCGCACAATCCTAAAGTACCGTGCTTCACAACGCTATCGCGATTGGAAGTATCTTGTGAGAAGAATGGAAATGCTTAGCAGCTAGTTGTATATTTTTTTTCCGCCAGCGTGATTGAAGATCATGACTTTTACCTATGTATTTGTAAAATTATTACCATCCCAGTGTTGTACTTCTTCAATCATGGCTGCGTCTCTCTTGAGATGATTTAGGTTAAGGTGTCCGTAGAGAAGTTATCTCGTTACCTCTCAAGTAGAGCATGCTGTTATTACGTGACTAGAAGAGCAAGAGGAAGAACTTTAGAACATCTTGCATTCGAGCTTCAAGATCATCTTCATCCTGCTCATACTTCTCGTTTATCCACCGTCCACTTCTTCTGTCGTATTTTTTCGATCCTCATCGCCTACTAGGTCCCCGAATAGGCGATAAACCTTTCATGGCCTTCATCATAGTTACCTTTTACTGGAATCTTGGTGACAAAAAAGATGGACCCAGCATCATTTCAACCTCTTCATCAATGTTGTTTTTCATTGCCGGTATCTACGTTTACGGCGCTGCAGCTTATGTGCCATCGCTTAGTTTGAACAGCTCTCTTTTTTATCGAGAGGTTGCAGATGGCTCCTGCTTCGGTAACGAACAAATCGCGCATAGATACTTACTTCACGAGATGCAGTCGCTCACGTTCGAGTTTCTTTCTCCATATTGATAAGCTGTAGTTGTGGATTAAGTAATTTCATATGTAGAGCGAAGCGGAATATCAAACATCACCGTCATCTAGATCCTTGTTCTGGCAACCTCATATGCCAGGTCCCTTCTCTTAGTACTCTTCCAAATCGTTCATCGAAGACTCAGCGCTGTGCATTTTTACGTCGACCTTCTTCATGGGCACCATCGCAGGGGCCTGAATCTCACGGGAAATATGTTTGTTTTGATTCTCCTTTACTACGTCATCGCGATGCTGGGCATCGTCGTCGCGTATCTTGTGGCCGCGGTTTCCCCCAACATGGATGTCGCAAATACGATGCTGCCAGTGTACGTCACAACCTGCATGTACTTCGGAGGATTCTTCATCGTCTTCTCCAAGATCGGACCAGGAAGGATGGTACCCAGGATACAACAGTTAACTCTTCATCTAACTTATAGCTTCATCTAACTATAAATAGTCATGAAGGGAAGTCTAAGGTTTACTGGTGATGGTGATACTGATATCCAGGTACGTGGTGGTATGTATAGACCCACCAATCCTGACGTTAGGTTGTTAAAGTGAATCAAACAATAGCAAACTTTGACAGAAAACTGTTCCTTGTGGATGATAAAATGGAAAAATTGTGCTTATCGTAACATAATTACTTCTACAAAATGGTACTGGTTTTCATGGATCAGCTTTTTGCGCTATCCGCATGGTGCCAAGCAAGAACTGTCCACATTGTCGTTGTTAAAGATGACCTGTTTCTAATTGATTCCATTAGATTCGAGTAGAATATGAGGAGCCTGACTAATTGTGATAGGTAGAAGAACTAGTTGTAATTTAGAAGTATGTTCGAAAAACATCCTGCTGATTACACAAAGAGTTTTTGAACTTAGTAGGGTTTGCATCTTTCGCTTGTTGGCGTGGCGCTCCTGCTTCTGCCGATATGTTGTCTCTGCGTTAGCATCTTAATTGCGCACGCTGCCCGCAGCTCCCTGTCGCTGTCCCTCCTAGGTGGTGGCCTTGCCATCGTTCTTGATGTTTCTTGGTTTTGTTACAGTAGTTTTCCGATCTACCACGTGGATGTGGCCCGCACCCTCTCGTTTTCTAAACTTTCGCTTCCGTTTTTCACTTTACAACAAGCCTATTTCCCTACCTCATTTGCGTCTCCAGAGCATTTTTCTCCGAGAAAGTTACCTTCACAGGGAAGATTGTGCGCTCATCTTAATGGTCTAAAAATGAACCAGGCCTGACATCAAGATTCATTCTCTGGTTGGTTGAACACGGAAACTAGCATCAAAGCAGTCATCTTCGTCCCCTTTCTCAAGTGATTCGTCACAATATATCGAGTTGTGATTCATGACGAGCAGATCGAGGTACCTAATTTCTCTCGAATCCACCACGGTAAGGGACAGCTGTATGCATGTTGAGTGTTCACTTCATTCCTAAATCGTCCACTACTTGGGTGGTTTTTTACGAGTTTGTGTCTTGACAGAGGGTATCGACGGGTCCTCGCGACATGAAAAAGACCCTGGCAACCGGGCGTTACAGGCTCGCGATGTAATCGACATGGATTCTTATGGATTAAATTCGAAGATAATAGTCTGATGTTCATTGTTTCTAGTCACTTTCACCTAGAGGTAAAGAAAAACAAAACCATAAAAATGAGGAGGTGTGCTATGCGGATGTTGTAGAAAAGAAGCAGAAAATGAGAGAACAATATCAGACCCTAAAAACTATGCGTAACACGAAATAAAGGACGCAAACGAGAACCTAGACCTAGAGGGACATGCTTGCATGTTTTAAGTATCAGTTAATTATTTCTTCAACGTGTCTTTCAATCCAGTCTTCGGAAATCTTCAACTTGTTAATTATTTGGAACAAAGTACCCGCTTCTTCCCGTTATTTCCCCCTATTTCTTGTCGGTTGCCCCTTGTTGTTATTTCTCATCTCCCCTTATCATTTGGTGATGGACCCTAAAGAACTCAGAGGAGATGCATGGAGATTCCTGTTATAGATCTCCCAAAAGAAAGTGATATTTTGGTCTCAGCTGCACTGGCCGGATATCTTGTAGTCGGCCACCAAATGCCGCGTGATTGAGTACTTAAGTATCTATATGAACATACTTCAAATTTTCTCGGCATTTTCTGCCTGGGGTTGGTGACGTATTAAGTTTCCTTTTATCTACAACTTGTGACGACACGAATCTACTCGGCAATCTGCCTAAGATTTAGTTGGCGAATTCTACCCGCTAGTCTGTCTAGCTTGTCGCTGGATTGTCAGCATTTTCCCGACTGTTCTTGTTGATCTACAGCTTGTGCTTGTTTTTTGTGCGACGGACTGGGTAGCTTCTATTTCGAAATTTGCGAGTTGATAACAGAAGTACCATGCTGCATTCATAGGCAAGATGAGCCGGTTACAATTTATGATCCATGATCGTTGGGAAAATGTCCTTTTTGTACACTACAAGGTGGCCACGTCTAGCCTTGAATACCGCATATTGCAAGAGTTGAGCCCGTTTATGCTAGATGTCGTAGAGGCATCAGATGCAGATGGAGAGGCATCCAGAAATACAGGAAGCTCCTGCAGCTCGTTCGTATGGTTAGGTCTTGTTTTCCTAACAGAGCGCAACGTCGGACCAGGTTTTGCCCGCGATGCGTGTGGGTGGCTGCGCGATTCTCTCGGATTGCCCACGCTGATCACGCATCATGGCATCAATGTTCGGACTTACGTCGAGGGGGATGGTATTTTCTTCTACTCCCTTGAATGTGATTCTCGCCTGGCAACGTCTGGCGCCAACGTCTTCGGCATACCCTACCGCTTTGCAAAGATAGCAAGGGAATTCGCCTTCCATGCCTCGTCGGCTAAGGGAAATGGTACAAATAAACCCGTCGACGCGGATCCGGATGAAGAAGGGCAGGATCAACAGGAGGCGCCAAAGCAGGGTGATGCTGATGATATGAAAATCATGAAGACGATCGAGCCAGTGCCTAAACTGTGCTCAATGTCAAGTTGGCGGGGTGTTTCGCTGTTGTCGCGTGATGTTACACATTTGACCTCGCACGCTCCTTCGTCACAAGGGATTTCGGAAACGGTACGCATGGTTAAAGATCGCAGCGAGACTTCGAGGACTAGTGCACCTCCTGCTTTTGGTTTTGATTGCGTTTGGCAAGTACTTGATAACGCTGAGAAAAGCTTGGAAAAAACTCAATTTCATGCCGTTGTAAATGAACATGCTTCGTCGAAGATAAAGCCTCCCGAGAGAAGTGTGAAAGGTTCAGAACTAGTTGCAGATGGAGCCGATGAAAGTGGACAACAAAGTTGCTGGGAATCGAATGCGACTTTTTTGACTGAACGATATAAAGTCTATTCTGTTGGAGCTCCTGTCGTCGGTCCACAACTCGTTGGCTCTGTTCACCACGACCCATGGCCAAAAAAGCGCGCAAAGGTTGAACACATCAGACTTTGGAGGTCAACATCAACACATTAAGAATAGGATTAGATTTTCTGATATTTACACAGCAAGACCAGAAAGCTCTTTAGTCACCGTGGATTATTCCTAACTATAGCCTGCTGTTTCTGTATATTTATTGCTGCCCGGAAAAGTCGGCTGGCGTGAATATTTCTTTTTGTCCTTCATCTGCATTACTATCTTATGTACAGGTTTAAATGCTCTTAGAACCATTAGGAACCACAAGTTGAGAAAGCTAGCAAAAAATGCGGCTCATCTAAGTACCCAGCTAAGAAAGTGAGCAAAAGTAATCCTAACAGCAACACATGGTAACAACGCTGGATATGAAAAATACACGTATACCATAGTTTAGGTCCCATTATAATCCTACTACCGCTAAGAAAACGATCCTTGCGTCCGCGAGAATGCGGGAGACGAGAAGCCACAACAGAGTGTGCAAGGAAGTGTTACGCCTCCACGAAGCGGTCCACCTGCCTTCGGTGAAACTAACATGAAGACAGTCGAAGACGTTCTGGATTCCTTGGTGAATAAGAGACGGCCGGATCATGTATGTTTTTCCTCTGGAGTTGGTCCCGTTTGCTTCGATCCTTTACAACCTTGGACCAGGCGTTGAATAGCGTCGTTAAGATACGTTTACGTAGTTATGCGGTGGAGCATATTAAGTAACTTTAACACAGGAGCTGAACATGGCAGTAAGAGAAATGGTGGCACTTCGACTTGTAAAAATTGTCTTATCGAATTCTCTACGACTTTTTTGGTGAAGGAGTCTGAACTTCCGCATCGACAATCAGCGTCCCCAGTAAGAATGATTTTGCTCATCGTTCGTCTTTTATTTTTAACACTTACTCATCCACTTCTACGTGCACTTCCTTCTTGTTTCGCCATGTTGAAATAATCACGCGAACAATCAAAATGCGAGTCTAAGATTCTGAAACGTGGAAAGGAATGCGATTGTAGCTCATACATAGAGAAGTAGGATCTACAACATGCATCGAGCGCATAACCGGAGATTGCTATTCTTGAAGAAATGAATATGCAAGGCCTGGTCTATCATGATAAGGGGTTGCACAAAAAACAACAAGTTGTGATAGGCATAGTTGATGGAGATGCTCTTTCACTTGTGCAGCTGCGAATAAGGGACACACTCACATCTACATGGAAGAAACAACAGTCGATTCTTTTCGAAATGTTGTGGGTGTGCACAACAGGTCCAAACACTTACTTTTTTTGCAGATGTGAAATTATCTTGCCTCTCTCAAAGGATAGGTAGTTCGATCATCGGGATTGAACTACCTATCATCTCAATCTCTATTACGCAAGAAGAGAGTGTCGTGTGTTCTCTGCCTCTCCCTCTGACCTTGTCCTTATAAGGATGAGCTTTAGATATAGAAATACAGATGGCACCTGCAACGTCGCGGCTTCGGACATTATGATGATCACTGCTATGCGTACTGGTGGCAGTTTCTTTGCATTGAGATGTCATGTAGAAGAGGTGCCGGTAAGAGATTACAGTCAGTGATGAGCGACGAAGCCTAACGTGGGCATCTCGTCTGCGATGCCTAAGTATTTCTACTGTAGTACCACACTTGTCCTAGTCGATGTAGAAATTAGGCATAGCATTGGACGAGGAGATATGAAAAAGTAGAGAGGGGGGTTGTAAAAAAAAGATGAGGAGTGAATGTCGTAATGTAGAGGGGGTGAGAGCTGTGAGCGCAGTAGGCGAACAACTACTAGATGAAGTATTGCTTAATCGAAAACTCAAAGTAAGCGAGTTACTGAATGAAATGAGAGAGTCTTGACTACATTCCTCTTCTTTCACAGTATCTCCCTTATTTTCCCTAGTTACTCGCATATTTCAGTTTATCGAATAGTTTAGTAAGGCTAAGAGCGAGAAGGCCCAAGTGGATTATAGAAACCAAAAAAGAAAAATACGGAATAGGGCTGATTTGAGGCCCAATAAGTAGTGGTCCGTTCTTTACAAACAGCTTGCGAGTGTGCATGGTATTCACTCTCATTGATTTCCTTAATGATACAACAGGAGGTCGAGATTAGGAAAGCTTAAGCTTTTTCAAGAAGTAAAAGAACTAGTGTGGTTATAGTTGTATGCTACTTGCAGTAAAAAAATACCCATAATATTTATAGTGGATTAATTGAATTTTTGACTGAGTGAACATGAAGATGGGACATCTCTTAAATCTATCAGCGGTGAGTTGAAGCGCTTGTGGATTTCTCTCAGTTTCCCAACTTGCTCTTTCTGTTTCGGAAGATGTTGAAGCATACGTACGACTATTCGGATTACCGGGTGCTCCTCTTGTCCTGCGGTGGCGAGGTGCTGTCCCCTCCGGAGTATGTCATCACGGGCCTGGAGGACTTGCTCGCCGAGCGGTTGGCTGAGGGCGATGAGAGCTTCGTGGTCGGGGAACATTTGATGCACGCGCATACTGTTCCCAGCATGCAGGAGAAGTACAAGGTGCCGCCCGTTTCGTTAGGTGGGCCGTCGCTCTTCTCTGAGCGGGACGCGGCGAACGTATCCCTCGCCGTGGAGGAGGAAATGCGCCGAACGGGATCCTCCGTCGAGGAACAAGTGCAACGAAAGATACGCCAGGACGACGTGTTGCGCAGTGTGGGCAATGATTCTTCGACCAGCCGAATGACTGATCCGGATCCAAGCCGCGTTCTTCATAAGTCTCAGCGATTCAACAATCACCCAGACCAGGTCTTGCTTTTTCCGATCAGGAATAGATACTACTACAGAACTTGTTCATCGAAGAAATAATGAACAGAAGAGAGATAAGCCGCGTCTGGATTTTGCCTACCTTTACAACTACAACAGTTTGCGGTGCCGCAGAACGAGGAGCGACGGAATGAATATCTACGACGCAAGCAGGAATTGATTACAGAGCGATGGAATTTGGATCCAGTGGATTTGAATGCTATGGATGCACACCAAGACGAAAAGGAGCGCGTACAACGCGTCCTCGCGGATTTGAAGGCCGAGGAAGAACGACAGGCTTCTATGGTAGTACGCCGAGGAGGAGCTGGCGGAAAAGCTAAGAAGAACGCTGCTTCCTTCGGCCAGGTTGACCAGAAAACCTTCTTGGGCGGGGTCACAGCAGCGGGTGCAAATATCTCGGCCACTACTTTCGGCGCCGTGGACGTCGTACATGACAAAAAACCAATTTTTCCTGATGACGAATGGCCACCGCTGAAGAGGTATGCACAGGTTGTGGGCCGTCCGAACAGTCCGGGTGCTCTCACGGCTGCGCAAATGCTGGGTCTAGAAGAAACTTATGACCGAGGCACGAAAGCGACCGCTGCTTCTGCTGCCTCGCCTCCTGAAAGTCCGACGGGTGGCGCATCTCCTCGTGAAGCTTCTTCGACATCACCACGTAAGGAAGAGAGCGGCAACGGAGGAGCCTCCCCAAGAGATGGGACCAAAGTGGCAGGAGCAGTGGGTAGCTCCCCGAAACAGACGCGGCGCCCAACTACGATGGAGCAAAACCCGGTCCCAGGAGCGGGCACAACAACGGCTGGAGGCTCTTCGCCCAGCAACTCACCGAGGCCACGGGCCGCACGTCCAAGTGCAGCAAGTAACGGAAGTAATGGTAATACGGGAACAAATGGTAACCACGACGCGACCGCGACTACATCAGCTAAAACCGGCGCAGAATCAGCTGCGATAGATAAGAATCAACACGAAGAGAAAATAGCACAGCAGCATGATCATATAGACTTCCCGGAAGACAGCAAAATGCTATCTTCTGTGCCGGAGCAGAGCGAGGTTTTAGATGAGGCAGATTCGGTATGGAGCGACGACATGGGTCCTTACTCTCACGAATACTACCACAGCGAGGATTTTCTAAATCGTCCAACGAAGTGGCTCCGGTACAAGCGCGAAACCTACCTAGATCAGGTGCATCGAGGGATAGAGATCATGGAGCAATTCTTCATCTATCGAACAGTGCCAGCAGACCGAATCTACAAATACGACTTTTCGCAAGTGAGCGACGAACATCCACAGGACATACTCGATGCCTTTCTGCAGATGCCGGGAAGGAAACTCATTTACTATGTAGGGCACACAAGTTTAGACGGAGGCTGGTTCTTCACTTGGAGAAACTCTGTCGGCATGCCGGATAACTGGATCCTACGACCTGCTGACTTCGAGTACTTACTTAGCATCCTCGTCCTCCTCATGGGACGTCTACGTTGTAGTTGCGTTTCTCGTGACTGTAACGTCGCTGCAATCAGAGATGGTACCCCTATAATCTCAAGACTATCATTGCCGCAGCCATCGCGCAAAAAAAAGCGAGTGCCGGTACCGGTCCTAGTTCTAGTATAAAAGCAAAACGATATACTTGTTTGGTCGTTAATGTTGTAACCACTCTTCAGATTTGGCCCTCCGGATCGAGGTGGGACGCCGTTTTTGATCGTAGACGGTTCATACACGAAATGTTGGATGGAGCCGAGTTGTAAGTTCATTACCCTCGCCTGCATTGACGGCCCAGCGGACGGCGGGGGCCGTCGCGGCCCCTTGCTTACACGATCGCTTACAGGCATTGACGTCCAAGAGCAGTTGCGGCCGACAGCGGAACTTCCTCCACAGGAGAAAAAAACTGACATTTTCGCACTTGACTTCTCGACAGAGACGGACGGCTCTTTGGAAATGACTCCAGATCCAGGTCACGGTCGCTATGCAATGGCCTTTTGGCAAAAATACAATACAAAATACGGCGGCGCTTTCAAGGAGTCAGACACGTACTTTGACTTCTATCCCTCCCCTGCATTTGTCAGAAGATTCTGATTGAATTTCTCTTGCCTAAAACTATCTTCATTCCTCATCTTTTCCCAAGCATGATTGAATTCATGGGAAGGTCGTTCTTGTGGTTGAGTCTTGCATTTGCACTAACATTACACTTAGTCTGATAGGCAGTCTAAAAGTGTCAAGGTCGTTCTCCTCCTGCGTTCAGGTATTTGCCTGCTCCGGCTGGCAGTAAGATTCGTATGGACGACAACTACGAGGACAGCGTTGTGGTTAGGTTGCCTCTGTATATTGTTTTGTACAACAAGCCGACCATGGACGCGGTATGGTCATTGCGTGCGGTCCTTGAGGTCGCGACGTTCACCGAATTACAGAAGGTGCGTGTGTTCGGAATTCTTCCTTTGATTCTCCTGATAATAGCAGGTCAGGGTGAGCAGGTGTCGCGGACGGATGTGAACGCCTTTGGCGGAATAGGCACGGTCAAGGCAGGCGTTGGGGTGACACTTTCCAGTTCCGCGAACGCGGAGGCACAAGACACGGCGCAATGCATGATCGATGCATTAGAGGGCGCGGGCATGACGGAAGACGCGATGATGGCGCTCGAGAAGTCGAAGGCTGTCGTGGCTAGCGGTCAAGCTTCGAAACTCGGAAAAAAGCGCATGCAGCTGGAAAAAGAAGAATCAGAGCGTCAATCTTTCGCAGCAGGTGACAAAACATGGATGTTCAAAACAGAGCAGGATAACAATTACAAAAAACAAAAAGAAACAGAAAAGCTCGCAAAAATTGCTGAAGAAGAGGAAGAAGAAGAGCGCAGACAGCAGGAGTACTATCTGATCGAGATGTAGGACTAACAATCACGTGTACTATGGGTCGACTCACCCGTAATTACCAACACATCTTCATACAGTTTCACAATGTTGTCAATACCTAGACCTAGAGAACTTTCATTCGACCAGAAACTCTAGAAGTACTGGCTGAAGAACTTTTAATTCGCCTCCTGCAAATACAGGGCCATCGCTGGTGCGATCGAGGATCAAGCGAAAGCAATGTCGCGAGGTGGCATCACGCCAATGCGCAAAAATATGGCTTCCAAGTAGCAAGACACCTCCCTACTCTCCTCACTCCTCCTTTTATCGCTAGTGTCGTCTTGCTAGTTGTCAAGACGAGAAGTGGGGAAAGATGTAGCTAGATTAACCAAGTCGGTTAAGCAAGTAGAAATTGTCACAGAAACCGTTGTCATGATCTTGAACAGAGTTGAAGATAGAGATACAGAAGATGTTGTGATTGTTATGATGATTCTCTCTAGTCCAATCTCGTCCGTTCATATGAAAGACCGGTGGCAAGGGTGTGCGTGGGGCGGCGTTGAGCGAATCAGCCGAAAACGCCATGATGCGGAAGGAGGCTGTGCTAGTGTTGGGCCTGATCGCAAAGGTTTAAGGCTCAAAGTAAGTTAGTAATTCATCTTTATTCACAGAGTTTTATTGGTCTCAGTTGTCGCTATTACAATCTTTGCGTCGTGAGATCCATCGTGTAGACCATCTATGACGCCCTTAAGGCAGTCTGCGCTGAACTTTGTGCGAGATTAGTCGCATTGTGTTGTATTGTTATTTTCTTCTTGGATTCTGAGTAAACGACGAGAGAACCCCCTGCTGGGTATATCAAGATGAACATGAAGGTACTCAGTAAAAGATGAATTGAGATAAATATAAATATATTTCGAGCGCTAAAAGATGTTGCGGTTAGATGAGATCGAGAGAATGGCTTTGCCGGTGCTGACGGCGTACACTAGCGAAAGCAATAATTTCAGTGGGTGGATCACCCTGGCCAAACTTGGGGAAGCCTACGTTACACAAACCAAAGGACAGCAAGCGATGAGAATACGCACAAAGATTTCGGCAAAAACATGGCAAGACAAGCTGGACGAGTACTACGAGGCGAAGACGGAAGCACTGGCCAAATGTGGACCCGCGCTGGTGGCTGTTCCTGCGCAACAGCTGATCCGGGACTGTGACAAAAGCTTGCGCGCGTTAGTGCGATTAAGTGCACCTTTGCCGAGGTGGTGCCGCATGGAGTCGCTAGAGGAGGCGCAACAAGGATGCCGCCTGCTTGCCGAAGGCAGTCTCGTCAATCCCAAACTGTGTTTCAGAACCTGCATCTATGGCTTGCCTGCTTCTATCTTGTTGTTGTAAGTAAGTATGTATTTTTCCAGAGGTAAACATACGAAGACGGAGGATTGAGAATCTTTGAAGACCATTTCTCATTTCAGAGATATACAGAGTACAAAAAAATATAACCAAAAAAAAATACTCACCCTCAGCTAGCTCAAAACTTTTCGCGTTGTTAAGTTGCGCACTTTCTATGGCTAGCTAGTTGCGTAGTGTAGTCCATGGAGGATCTCTGCGGCCGGAGGCAAGGGGGTCAGGACTCAGAGACGCAAGCGCAGGTCGTTGGCCATCCATACAGGACAAACGCGCGAGAATGTGACACGGCTGCGGGTAGATGTGAAAAGGAATGCGTGGCGCATTGGTCTCATGGGCCCACGCTCTGAACTTTGGGACTTCGAGGTCGCGAAATGTGTCACAAAAAAGGGGTCCACGGTGTCGCTTACTGTGTCACCAAACTGGGGCTTACGATGTCGCCAACTTTGCCCACCGAGGTAGTTTTTTCCTCCCCGGTATGATTTGGAGAGGCGACCTCAGTGACTTAGCCGCATGCTATGACGTAGGCAAAGCGAAGGCGCGAATTTCAAGCCAGCAAAGTGGTGGGATCCTAGTAGGCCCACAGTCACAACAAGAGGCCGAAAGTGGCGACTTCCCACGTCGCGAACTTGAAGAAACTGCGCAGCAAACTCGACCCCTTTCTGGACCCCCTACGCGCGCCCCTCTTGACAGCGAACCCTTTGGCCTCTATCGTTCGGATGGGGGACCCACTCGGCCAGCAGATCGCTACTCGCTACTTCCCCGACACTTCAACACCCGCTGTTCCCTTGTGGGCTTCGCTTGTGTATCTGGCCAGCTTCGCCCGTCTGCGTCTCCGAGGCACAGTCTTGCCGCTGCCGGGCTGCAGAGATTCTCTGTCTGTTATCTAATTTGCCAGCTAGTAGGCCCAAGCGTTTTAAGGTGATGGAAAGTTTTGAAGTAGCTGCGGGTGAGTAGTTTTTTTTGGTTATAAAAAACTCGAATTTCTTCGACTTTTCTTCTTGCAAAAACTTTCCTGATCTCTTCCTACTTATCTAATAAATGCGCTTCCCGTTCGATCCAGAGGTGCTGCGGTGGGGCCTGCGGGCGCTTGCCCGCGGTGGGTTTGAGTTGCTAGACAAAGAACATGCGTATATTCCAGTTTTGAACGGGTTCACGCTCAAGGGAAATGGATTGGATGAGACTTTTGCGTCAGCGTCACTCTGCTTTGAGAAATTTCTGGCCAATGACTTGTGGAATTTCAATATATGGGACACAATTGCGATGTTTCTCACTCTCATATGCGAACGAGGTTGCGCAACGCAGGTGTGCAAGGGACTGCTGGCAGTAAAGAGTTTCTTATTTTACACATAGTACTTAACACACGACAGATGTTCTATCTTCAACATTCTCGTCATCCACGTTTGCCGTTCTTGGGTCTGCATTTTTGTCCAGCATATCAACTTGGAGATGAAGTTATTTACTTCTATGAATAACCAGCCTTCTTCAGGCGTGCATTTCTTTGCATCGGCGTTTCCTGCGGGACGGCGAAGCCCCGGTTCATTTTACTTGGCGACCGCTTACTTGCGCGGTCCTCGCGGGCGGGAGTAAAGCGATGATAAAAGATCAGAAGGCACTTGATACGATCATCACCGCGATGGCAACTATCGTCGAATACGAGCGCAAGAGAGGTCACCACACCAATGGAAACTCGTTGGCGATTGACTTGGTAAATCACTGGGATCAGTTCCTGGCGCGTGCGGAAGTGCAAGAACTCATTCCGGCATATCGGTATTTGGTGCGCATGCTCAAACAAACGTTCAATCAGCCGGAGGAGCTTAGGGAGATAGCACGAAAGAAGAAAGAGGCGCAGCAACTCTTCCTCGACGATGAAAGCAACAAAAAAGGCAAAAAAGGTAACAAGCAGAAGAAGAAAAAGAATCAGGCAGGGTCTCCGGATGGCGCTGACGACGATTAGAGAGCGAGAGGACCCTTCGCATTCTGCAAACGCTACATCATGATTCCCGTTCGCCATATTCTAGCGACTCGCAAACTTCTTTTAGGCTGTAAGAAAATGATACTTCCGCACTATGAATCGCAATATTTTTACTTAGTTTATTACACACTATCTTTGCATAAATAAAAATGACTTCATGGTACCAACACGCGTTTTGTGATCCACCACGTCAATATTTCCCTATCTCAATTTGATGAATTCATGCTAGATGTTCTGACTCCGACGCCGCAGTTCAAGGTCTATCCTTGTTGGTTCACTTATTTCGCTATTTTGACTTGTCTATGTTTGTGTTGTATCGGGCTGGCTCTACAGGTTGAGGAACTGGCAGACATAACGAGTTGGTCCGTCACCTTCGCCTGCTACGAAGGAGAAAAGCAACATGTGGAGTTCTGAGTTGTGATTGATCATAAGAATTAAAATTCCCATGCCCAATGTCGTCCTTGTTCTTGTATCGCCACGAAGCATGGTTTCAAGTTCAACTAACTCATTGAGCCAAAGAAACAGTAGGGAGGCTGCAACCTCTGCTTCCACCCGTCATGATTAAACTGTTACTCGTCTGATTCCTATCATTTACATTTTCTCGTTTCTGAAATACATCTGATGATATTGCAAATAGTACGCGCTTGCTTATCGATGTCGTTTCCAAAGCGTTAAGTGCTTGATTGATTTCGTTTGTGCATTGAATGATCCCATTCCCATACAGTTTTCTCAACACCGTGTATGAATATACGCGTTCACATGAATGAGCTGCCTGTTGTTATAATGGTGTAGTTTCTCAAATGATAATGAACAATCTTTTTGTGCTAAAGAGTTACGAAAATCAATATAATTGCTATTTTTACTCGGAGGACGAAGATGAGTCGGAGTGTCATTTTGAAGCAGGAAGACTTATCTACTAGTTTGCTCTGCTCGATTTTCTTGTTCATAGCGCGAGCTCTCCGAAGTAGCAAGCGGTGCTCTGGTATACTCGATGTCAAGACCATCCCAACAATTCCAAACTAATGGGTCTAATTCTTTTCCACCGTCCCCTTACTCGTTGGTCTCGCTTCCGCCCAGGTGTGTCGTTCTCGTGGGATTTTCGACAAGACGCAAGCAACGCGCGCCACGGGTTTTCTCTCACAATATAGCTAGTTGTTAGATATCGCGAAAACCTTGGGTCTTCTTTGCCATGCTCTAGCCCCTCGTGTTTGCCTTGGCTGTTGCCTGTTTTGTTCCACCTCGCACTCGCTGCTCCCACGGCTTTGTATGCCTTCGCCTTCCTTACCTCCGCTTCCTTGCCTCCGCCTTCTTGCTCCCACCTTCCTGCCCCCACCTCCCTACCCCCGCGTCCATGCCCCCACCTCCCTACCCCCGCGTCCATGCCCCCGCGTCCCTGCTCCCGCGTCCCTGTCCCCCTCTCTTTGACTCCATATCCTTGCCCACATATCCTTGCCGACACGTCCTGGCCTACACATCCTTGACTCCCCACCTTCGCCCTTGCGTTTTCCCCTCCCCTATTTCTTTGACGTCTTCTAGTTAAGATTGGACACGTACTAGGTAAGACAGGGCGCATTCTCGTTAAAATTAGACACATTCTAGATGAAGCTAGAAACTTTCTAGCTAAAGCTCGGCGCTTACTAGTTACTTAAAAGAATTCAACATATTCCAGCTAAAACCAGGCGCGTCCTAGTTAAAGTCTGACACTTATTAGCCAAAACCCACTGCGCACACTCTAACTGAAGGCTGGCACTTACTTGCTCAAATTCTTCCGCCCCTGGTGGGAAGGGAGGCCAAAGCCTCTGCGAGGCGCTGGCGCGTGTAAACACGGCGCCAGATATTCAGACACGTGAATGCACTAGACAACAAAATGACGAGCATGAGCCCAGCGAGTGCCCCGCATACCTCTGACTGAGAAACAGCGAGGCCGCGCTCTGTGCGATGTCGACGAGAGCAAAAACGAACCGCGACCGAAAAAGTACAGTCTGGATTTCGTTCGCCATTTTCGTACGCGTTCGCTGGAGCTCGATCCAAAGACAAAGTCTGACACGTACACACGAGACCAACAAGGGAGGCCCGCTGCTGAACGACGAGCACGAGGGAAGCAAACAGGGACACGCGACAAAGGCCTGGAGCTCGGTCAGTTCTCCCGACCTATTTGCCTCGGTCTCGCCTTGCTTCCATTCTCTGGAAACATACCCTGACTACGCATCTCGTGATATTTAATCGGCTGCGTCACAGCTTGCACCTCTCTACTTCCCTCCCTCGTTGCTTCTTGTATATCCCTCGCTCTCCCTCTGTGGTTGTGTGCTCGTTTTGGTCGTTTTTCTATCGCAGGGGTAGCGCTAGCGAATCTCCATGCCAGTCGCCTTCTATTTCTTATATTATTTATATTGTTGCATTATTGTGGCTGCTGTCTTAGTACAAGCACACACACAGCGCGTGCGCGCGGCTTTCGTGCTGTGCTCTGTGAAGTTTACTGCTGATCGCCTTGCTGCTGTCGTGGCTTTCGCGTGTTCTCACTCTCTCAGCGGCAGGCTTACTGCAGTGCCCTCCCACAAATACAAAGAAAACTGCCGAGCGTCTTGGGACCAGTTACCCCATTCGCCGACAGCTACGCGACTGATCTAAGCACGACCAAAAGCCAGAAAGTGCGCAGCCGCTTCGGAGCTGGCTACTCCATACAAAGAAAACCGCCGAGCGTCTCTCCTGGGACAAGTTACCCCATTCGCCGACGACGACGCTGCTGATCTAAGCACGACCAAAGGCCAGAAAATGCGCAGCCATTTCGGAGCTGGCTACCCCATGCTAGGGCATGGCCTAGGCCTTGGCCTTGGTGGCTCTCATTGCTGGGCTACTCCTCTCGGATGGGAGAAAATTGGCTCGCCCCTACGCTTGTGCTTGTGATGTTGAAGCACCCAAGTGGCCCCATGCGCGTGGCTTGGCCGGGATATGGCGTGGCGAGCCAGCTTGTTATACTCATACTTATATTGCCGCCTGGTGCTCTTGCTCTTGCGCATATTCTGACGACGGTCCCAGGATCGGCTTGCCACCACTGGCGCAAGCACCTACGAAAACACGCAGAAGGGAGGGCGCGCGCTTGACCTCCTCGCCACCCCGGAAGGTGCCGAAAACCGTGCCAGAAAATGCAGGGGATAGGGCCCCAAGCTCACCAGCACAGCACACCTCCCAGCCAGCACCCTGGGCGGAAGTTGAGGGACATCAGGAGCCGCACCGCGTGCAACTGGGTCGCAAAATTGTTCGCGCAGCTGTCCCTGCTGAGCTGGCGAAAGGCCTGGATATGTATCCGTGCCAAGCCCCTGGCAGACATCTGGCCCAGCCAGAGCGGCGGGTGAAGCAAGGAAATGCGAAAGGCCTTGGCAATGCTTCTGGGGCTTTATATCGGGTCTCTTCGCTGGCAGGCAGCTAGGAGCACGCTACCCGGAGCACCGGCGGAGCCGCTGCGAGTGCACATAATTAACGACTCTCAGTCTGGCGCCACTGACTAGGCACACAGGGACAGGCCGGCTCGAAGGAACAGGAACAGGAAGGCGACACGCCAAAGCAAGGGCAGCGCAGCAGGCAAAGGGAAAGGAAACTGTGGCAAAGGAAAAGGGGGGACTGGAAGAGCGGGCCGCAAGGGGACCAAGGGAAAGGCTGAGAAGAAGAACCATCCGGGCCATGGCAAGAACAGCCACTGCCACACGCTGGAGCAAGCTGCCCAGCTGCAGGCGTCGGAGCTGGTGCCCGCGACGGACTGCGGAAGCAGCACCAGAGAACCCCCGCGCTTTGCCTGTAGGAGCCGCAAAGGCTGAGGCAGGGTGAGGGGCGACCGCGGCGCTGGAAACTTGCTGCAAAAAGCGGCTTGAACACGGGGAGCCGCCCTGACAGCGCAAGCTTTCGGGGAACGCGTCGCAGGTCGTCTCGCTGATGCTGATGCGAAGGCCGTTGCGCTCTCGCTCTGGGGCAGGTTTCGGGCTCGCGGCCCCACGGGGAGGGAGGCCGTGGGGGTGGCTTTGGCTGACTACCTGGCGAGGGCGCGCCTCGACAGCGCCAAGCGCAGACGAGGGAGGCTGAGAGGGACGGCCCGCGCGCCGCTGTCTTGCTTGGAATGGGTAAGGACGGTGGACGGAGGGGGCCGCGCGGGTCTGCGACGCGCCGCCGAAGATGATCCGCGTTGTCTGTGTCAAACGCTTGCAGACGGTCCACCCCTACCCCGAGGCTGAGCTGCAAGCTCAACGCGCTGAAGGTCCCGCGCTTGGCTTGCTGCGGGCGTGCCCAGGTGGTGCCGCTTCGTCTTGCTCGGGCAGGCGTGTTTGTAACTTTTGAAGAGCCGCCGGGCGCTTTGCTATCTTATGCTTAGGCTTACATCGCAGGGCAGCCAATGGAGGGAGCCAGTCCCTTCCACCTGGTGAGAGCGCTAAAACGTCTGAGAAGCCCGCGGCGGAAGAACTTACCAGTACCATCACCAGAGCCAGACTGGGACGACCTCGAGACAGCAACTGCCACGACGTCAAGCAAGGAAGCGCATCCTTACTGTGCTCTTGGTTCTGCTGACTCGTGAGGGCACTCGCAAAGCATTGAACCAACCTGGCCCCCAGTCGCTGTCGCAACCGCAAGGGGAGCCAGCTGCAGCGGCTATCGCCACTATGTCGCCAATGCGGAAGATGTTAGCAGTGCACCTGCAGCGCCTGGGCCCGTCTCTGAGTTTTCTAATTATCTGCCAGCTAGGCTCACTGGGCAAGTGTTTGCACTCAGCTCGGGCGGGTCTGTCTCTGGTTCGAATCTTGGAGGGGACTCGACTGGCGTGGAGGCTGCTCCCAGACTGGTCACCGCCCACACCCAGGGGAGAAAAGTGCGGGCGTTATCGTGGATCTGTGATCTGATCGAACTCCAAAGAATATGAAAGCGGGGAGTCTGGTGGCGTGGAAGAGTGTGGGGGCTCTAGTGGTGTCAACGAGTAGAAAGGCCACGCACTGAGATCCCCGGCAGTGTTGTGAGCTTTGTCATGTTCTTCATGTTCTTGAGATCGTAAGCATGTCGAGACAGAAAGGCCAGGAGAGTCGGAACAAGGTGGCGAACGTCGTGCCCATTCTCATGCCCATGAAGTCCTCCCGCCTGCCTCATTTTGTAAGTAGGCGCTGAGTCGGCTGGCCTGGGGCTGGTGCATGCACAGGCTGCGCGCTTCCCACTTTTTCTGTGTCTCCTGTTCTTCTTTGTGTAACAAACCGATGAGCCAGCCAAGTAGTAACAAGTGGCCGCTGCGCTTGTTCAGGCAGTCAGCCCATACCCATAACCATAGAGCAACAGCAAGCGCAGCGGGCTACTTGGTTTTCGCCTCTGTCCCCAATTCGTGGGGGCCCACGAGCTGCGACCGCGGACTCGGGCTCCTCTGCGCGTGTCGTTTTGAGGGGCGCGGCGTCTGCAATTCGTGGGGGCCCACGAGTTGCGGGCTCGGGGACCTTGCGCGCGTCGGCGTCGCTTCTTTTGAGCCGGACGGCGTCGGCTTCGGCAATTCGCGGGGGCAATGAGACTGGACCCCCCGCGCGTCGTTTTGAGAGTGACGGTGCCCACCCAACGCCCGCGAATTGCGGCTGGACAAGTGGAGCTCTGTGGCCGTCTTGGCGCAGGTGATGCCCATGGGGTGCGGGGTATCTGCTGGCGGCGTCGTCTCTGGCGGGGGGAGTGGCTTGGTCTGGCGTCTGTTTTTCGTGGCAACCCGTGAAGAGCGGGGCGCGCTGGGCGTCATCTCTGCGCGATCGCCATGGATTTGGATGCGCTTCTTGGAAAATAGAGGCGCTGCGACTACATTACTGCGCTAGCTTTTTCGGGGAGGTGGTTCGGCTGGTGTGCGTCTTTCGAGAAGATCGCACAGACACGCCGCCACCCAAGCTGTGGAGGGTAAATATGAAAATGACGGAGGGGCTTTCATTTGATTTTTGAAGTGGCGCGCTTTGCCTTCGCCCATGAGTCAATACGAACTGTCGCTGTCGGTCGTCTCGTTTGTCGTCGTCGCCGGTCGTCGGTCTTGTCGCCTGTCGTCGATCGTCGTCTGTCGCTTGTCGTCGGTCGTCGTCTATCGTCGTCGATGGAGAAGAGGTAGAGGAGGGCAGTCGCGGCCTTGGCTACTTTTCTCGGACATGAATAGAAGAAGAGGAGGACAGCCGCAGCCCTGTCCATCTGTCTCGCTCTCGGCTCTTCTCGGGCGTTGTCACTAATAGGAGAAGAGGAGGGCAGCCGCTGCCCCGTCCATCGGTCTCGGCTTCTCTCGGACATTAATAGAAGAAGAAGGGGGCAGCCGCTGCGCCGTCCATCGGTCTCGGCTTTTCTCGGACATTAATAGGAGAAGAAGAAGGCAGCCGCAGCCTTGTCCACCGGTGTCGGCTCCTCTTGGACATTAATAGAAGAAGAGGGGGGCAGTCGCTGCCTTGCCCATGTGTCGCGGCTCTTCTCGGAGGACATTAATAGAAGAAGAGCAGGGCAGCCGCAGCCTTGTCCACTGGTCTCGGCTTTTCTCGGACATCAATAGAAGAAAAAGGAGGCAGCCGCTGCGCCGTCCATCGGTTTCGCCTTTTCTTTGACATTGATAGAAGAAGAGGAGGGCAGCCGCGGCTGTCCTTGTCTTGTTCGTTGGTCGGTGTGCTTCAATGTTTCTCGGACATTCACCAAGAGAAGGGGAGAGGGAGCAACGACAGCCCTTGGCCGCCTTTTCTGTCAAGGCATAACGCCGAAACCCCGGCCACAACCACAGACGAACCCACAAAAGACGGAGCCGCGGAGGCCTAGGTCTCAGCGATGGCGGAGGGTAAGCTTAGAGGTAGAGCGGCCCGGGCCTTCCCCCTCGTGTGAAGTGGTCCCCACCCACGAGCAACACGCAAGAAACCGACCGCCAGCGCCAACCTGAGCAACCGCCTGGGCCCTGCCCCCGGGCACAACGAGTACCCCAGCACCCCAAAAGGCCACCGTCAGCCCACTCCTCGCCCCAATATTGCACACACGCCAGAGGCGCGCGCCGGCATGCTTGGGCGTGCGTTTTTGTTTTTCGCGGCGTGGCAGCGTTCGGGCCCTTGTCGGTGGGTGCGCGTGTGGCGTCGTGTCGTGTCTTTTTCTGGTGGGGGGGATTCTAGTGAGGTAAAGTGCTACGCGTCTCTCTAGTCTAGTGCCTCATGTAAACACAAAACGGGCTGCTCTGTGTCCTCTTGTGTTTGGGTGTAGCGCTTTGCCATGGGTCTGACCAAATGACTCACGTAAACGCAAAAGCTGCCCTTTGCCTCCGGCTCTTTGCTTCTGGGGTTGTGCGGAAGTGTACTAAAAAGACGTGTCATGTCATATACTAGCTGTTAGTTAACGCAAGTGCTTGATAGAAACGGAGAATATTCCACTCCGATTTTCACGGTCAACCAAGTCCAAGGCCAAAACCTTAATCGCATACAGAAACCAGTAGGGACCCTTTTCATGAACTTTCAGGGTACAAACATCCGTGAAAATTGAGCGTGGTCTGGAAGCAGTAACCCAGGCGCCTTCTTGTCTGTTCTGAACTGCCGGATAAAATGCAGAGGCTGAGAACAGGAAAAACAGCGGAGCTTCAACATAAAAAGTGAACGAGTCAAGCATCTCGGTTCCGACACGTAGTTTCTATAGAAGTAGCGCGGTGATCATTTACAGCGGATAACCTTGTATGTAGTCGAAAAGCCGCCATCTTGTACAACAATTCCAAGGATGCTTTCCAGATCCAGTGCATGAGAATTGACTTTCTGCATGATCGATCCGTACTCAGGAGCACTCTGATTGCTTCACCGATCGTGAATAGCAATAGCGTCAACATTCATCATGAATAGTCGTTTTTTGTTTCAAGAACGCGTCTGATCAACTTCAACGCCGTCTTTTCTACATTCGATTTCTAAGGAAGGCGGAGGAGACTCGCGGACGATCAGTCCCACGGTTGAGATTGAGCTTCCTCTACAAAGTACAAATCCATAGCATGAGTAAGTGATTAATGTTCTTATGAGGCTTGCTGACTGTTGAAGTGTACAAAACTTTAGAATCGAAAAAGTAGTCTCTGTGTAGGTAGTAGCCATCATGCGATTATTTTAAAAAATTTGTAGTTGTACATCAAACCCGTCAACGCCATTATCCCGTCTTCATTCTTGAGTAATATAAAATTCTTCTTGGTATTTCTTAACGTCGTCGATGTCATTTCTGTCCACCATTTACTCCTCGTGTTGATCGCTGATTGATATAAAAATATCATAGAACAAGAATCCAGAACTACAAGAAAGTCGGACGGCCCGCAAAGACTGACACGAATCAGCTATTCACTTTTTCTCGCCGAGGAAAGGACCCACGGAGTTGCCCGTTCGCGCAGTGATGAAAACCCAGCCAGCCTCGTTTGAAGGTCTCGTCGGTCGAGAATTCGCTCGAGTTTTGCCGTAGATGCGCGACAGACCCGAGGGTAAAGGACGCGGCTGACGGACGCACACTTAGGACGCTGCAAGTGTAACGTGAGAAACTTCTTAAGTACAACAAGCATCAAACTGCATCAGCATCTTCGAACTTCTCATAATTGTCCTTGTTGGATGCCAGCCCAAGCCATTGGTTGGACGCAAATCTTCAGGAAGCAACACAGATGTTCTTGTACCAGTACCACTTCGACGACGGAATAGTCTTCAAGAACTAAAACAAACAGAAGCAGAACTAGAGCAAGCAGTTACAGCATTGACTACTACCAAGCAGAGGAAACGAAAGATCGTGAGTACTGGACTACACCTCTTCTTCATCCAGCAGATCCCGTGAAAGCGTAGTACCATCAGTGAGTTAGTAATGCAGTACTACCACGGCTTCTACTAAAAGCGAGAACTACGATTTACGAGTAATTTCTTGGACCTCCACGTTGACGTTCTTCGAAAGTCCAGCAGGGTATCGGATCTACGATAAATCAAGAGGAAATACGATTACGACTCCCTGCTCTTCTAAAGCCTTCTACTTACTCTTACAACTACACTTGTATTTATATATTATAATCTACTTCGCCGCGACTACTAGTACCTCTGGATCCGAAAAACGTCGATTCACAACCACGAAGAGCATCGATTGGAGACATTTTGCGATACCTCCAGAGGTTAAGCGCTTTTCCAACCATTGATTGGAGGCCATTTGTCGGGAACGCGCTTGCGAAACGACAATTCTAGTTCTCATTTTCAGTGGACATCACATTCACAAGTTCGTGTCCTCCTCTTTGGAGGACTACCGCTTAGAACACCTCCCATACGTGTTACGACGACTGCTTTTGCTAGTACGTCAACAACCCCTGCTTTTTATGACCTACAACTAGAAGCACGAAGAGGAAGACGAATGCCATAGAGCGGCCTTCTTACAACGTACTTCTAGAAGCACGTACGACGTGCGTCGCAGTAACCATCTCGGACTAATTCGTGTGGTTATACGTATACCGGACGATATATGTCAAGATGCCAATCGCTACGCCACAGACGGAGCTGACGCGGGAGGAGGTAGCCCAAACCCTCGAAGCCAAATACGCTCACATTCGGAATGTATTGGGCGGACAGCTCGAGCCGTGCACATCCCATGTTAGGGCTACACGTTCTTAAGCTTCCTTGTTTTCGTATCAACGTGCTGACTGCCCGTTCTTATCCTTGTCTTCATGATATCAGCATACAAAAGCTTGTTGTATATTTTTCTTTTTATTTGTTGTCGAACGATCATGTTTATGTCATCCTAACGCGTACTAGACTTAAGCGCCTGGCAGCACTCACCCCACTAGAATCCTCCGCCCTCTACACGCACCGCCCCCGCCATTGCGTGGCCCCGCTTGCCTGGCCCCTTCCCTAAGCGACAACTGTTCGGCGGGGTTGTTCGCTAGAACAGCACAGGCGCCGGGCTCTAGGTGGCCTGCGGCTATTGGAAAGGCATGCCCGGAAATGGTAGGCCCGGGAGCTTGCTGGTCTTCTGTTAGGTTTGGCATCTTTGAAGCTGCAAGGCAGTGACTGCCTTCCTTCTGGTTTATTTAAAGTTTAGGCGCCGTCGATAAAGTCAGAAACTTTGCCACTTTCGTGCGTTCAGATTTAGCGCACCGCCTTAAAATTCTTCAACGTTCTAAAGCTTTGGGCTTTATCGTCAAAAGAATAAACTTAAGCGCCAGGGCGGCGCGTTGCAGCCTCGAGGCTGAAGACTTGAAGCCCCAGGCAAGGCGGCGAAAGACTTTGCGCGCAATTTTTTTAGAGTCTTTCCTTCTTCGATAAAGTCAAAAACTTCGCACTTTTCGTGCTCTCAAATTTGAGACCTCAGCCCAAAACGCTCCAAAATCTCAAAGCTTTTAACTTTATCGCCAACAGAATAAACGTAGGCGCCAGGCGGGTGCGGGTGGCGCTTTGTAGGCTGAAGGTTTGAAGCTTCAGGGCCATCGGCTGTGTAGTTCAGAAGATCGCGGGCTCTTCAGTTCAGGAGTTTGGAAGTGGAAGGGTGAGGGCCTGCGGCTCGGAAGTGGAAGCGTGAGGGGCTGAAGCTAGGAAGTGGAAGGGTGAGATTTTGGGGCTCGGAAGTGGAAGAGTGAGAGTCTGCTGGGGTCGTTGTTGTTTTTTAATTTAGCTCTTTAATATTAGGGAGGCTGTAGCCGTTGGCCATCCTCTCGCTTACTAGCAGAGAGAATGGCAATCCTTCAGAGGACCCGTGATGAGTCGGAGCGATATTAATTGTAAATAACTTTTTTTGCTCTTCTTTTTCTAAGCCAGACGATGAAAAAGTCACTGGTTGGCACCGCGATGGATACTGCGGATCGCATGCAGAGGATCGTGGTAAGAAAATCTATTTCCCTTGTTACTTTTCATCATCATTCTGCTCCTGCTGCTGCTACTTTCCTGCTTAATGAATATAAAGCTAAGGCAGATAAGTCCTGTTCTTATTCCTGCTGATCAAAAAGAAACTAAGTACTAAAACGACAAATTACTACTATGTATTAATACATTCATAGAAGAAGAAGTGTATTGCATGCACATGCTGTGCCAGTAATATTTGCATTGTAGCCCGTTATTCTATGAATTGCAAAAGTCCTTTCTCATCGTCATTTTCAGGTTTGCACATAATTTGCGCTATCATGACGAAAGATTTTTTGGACTTCAGTGACTCAAGAGGATACAACCTCCGCCAGCCACGGCCACCATATTTCTGGGGCTTGCGAGAAGGAGATCACTGGTGCATCTGCGCCACAAGATGGTTAGAAGCCTACCAGAACGGCAAGGCCCCAAAAGTATTTTTTCCCAAAACTCTTGGCAACATTCTGACATGATCGTTATTTCTTCTTCTCCTTCAATTGTACTAAGCTCTCCGACTCTGTGTTCTTTTTTCAGTACGCCTCTAATATCTTTCGTACAAACTTCAACTCATTTTTCAGGTGAATCTGAAGTGCACAGCGGAAGGTGCCTTGAATATTGTTCCCCTTGAGTTTTTGAAGGAATATGCGGTTGACCTGGAAGCAGAGACCCCTGTTCCCCTCGACGGAGAGGGCTATCCCTGTCCGGAGTCGCTCGAGAGGGAGCGCACGGGCGAATCGGAACCATTGGAGGGAAATGTACTGCCTCCCATGCCCGAACTGTAAAAGTTAAAGCTCTGAATCGACTCGTTCTTCTTGAAGTTCCGCAATATCCAACTTGTAGTTGTACTTTCCCTCCTCTAAGAACAAGTAAGAAAATCCATCAGGTTGTACTTTTCATTTCCACCTTACTCCTAAGTAATATGGTGTTTGAGTAGATTCTCCAGCAGACGACGAGTCTTCGTGAAAACCTAGAGGGTCACGCGTCATTATAATATAAGCGATCGTTGTATCAGGAAAGAGGACATATTATTCGCGACATGAGGATTAGAGGGAGCTACCGCTACCCTCTGCGTGTCTCCTGGTGTGCCAATTTTTTCCAGCGTAACGCTGTTTTACGGTCACCATGCTGCGCAAGCTCTGAGGATGAATATGTGTCAATGCCATCGATATTGCTCAGCACGAATACCTACAGCTAGGTATCAAAACAAGTACGATGAACTTGATCTTGAACATCACAGGCAGCAATAATATACGGTGTCCTCCTCGTGGTCTGTTTCTGTATAACATCGAAATACTAGAAATTGAAAGCTAAGTCATATTCCTATTCGTCTTTATCAAAATCATGATGTTAAAGTAGATACCGTAGTCCCAGACGAAAGAATGAGCAGCTACGATGTGGCGAGGTGCGATGCACTATCAGCATGTCGTGAAACGTCACCTCCGATGTCTCGCATTCATAGCACCCAATTGTGACTCTGTGTGTGAAAGAGTGGTGTCCGGCAGACAAAGGAAAGTAGAAGACATGGGATATATAAACGCCTTATTATTTCGACTCACTGAGTGTACGAGTGCATCCTTTTTTTGAGGGCTATTCTCGCTGGTTATTTCCATGCTGCCTGTCCACACATCCTTTCGTATCAGTCTTTCGTTTCTACGGTCCACTCGTCTTTTGTTTACCTCCTGAATTCTTAGACGCACGCGCAAGTCCAGGTTGTGACGCATATACGATTCAGGGCCGGACGGCCCCCCCTCTCACTCGGCGCGGGCGCGGGTCGTGACCCGCGAGCGAAGCGAGCCGCGAGCCCTTAACCGCGAGCCGCGAGCCGCGAGCACCCAAGCGAACCTGGGGAGAAGCTGCAGGCCTTTTGGTGTCCGTCTGGCGGTCTATGTCTTTCCGCGAGCAGCCGCCAATGGGCCTGTGTGTCGCCGTAGTGGGTGTTCTTCTCGTGGGAAGCCCTTCCCCGAGCTAGAGCCCCTGGCCGTTGTCGTTGCCACGGGCCAGCGCCTACCCGTGCAAGCGTCCTGCGGTACGCGAGCCGCCTTCCCTTTGTCGTGCGCCCGAACACGAGGGCCACGGGCCTCTGCTTGCCGCAGAGTGGGCACGGGGATTTGTGGCGGACCCGTCGCCCGGGTTTTAGGAAGCTAAGCTCCGGGGGCGGGGCCAGGTTCGTCGGCTACATATCCACGCCGCGCACATTGCAGCACCGAGCGACCCGGCAACCCGCCGCGGCCCTTTGTCGGGTCTCTGCTGTTTTTCTGGTTCTTCAGTCGTTTGGCCGTATGTTCTTCGCCTCTCTCAATCAAACAAAGCAGACAGGATTTTTTTTTTGGCGGTGGCTAAAAACGTGAAAAATTTGAAGAAGAGAGAAAGCCCCCCCCGGGTTCTGGTTCATTTGTTGCGTAATTTTTTTGCAGTTCAACCAGAAGAAAAAAAAAACTGAGCGCGAAAAATGTCGAAACCCGGCCAACGAGAAGCCCACGAAGGGCCGACCCTTGGAGAGGTGGAGAGCCTACGGGCAAACCTGGCCCCCCGCGGCAGCTTCTCTTCAATGGTCAGGCGGTAACTTGTCCCCTGTGTCTCAAAGCAACGAAGAGCAGGAAGAGCCACAATGAGTGGCGCAAAATGGGAAAAGTTTGCGCCGCGCCAATCTCCGCCGAGGAGGTTCGCGCCGCTGTAGACCGAGCAGGTGACGCAGGTGCGAAGGCTTCAATGCCCCAGGTGTTTGACAAGGGGAGCAAGGCGGGGGAAGTGGCGCAAGTTGAGTCGCTCCTGGGGCTTTCGTTGGCGAACCCTCGGGAGGTTGTTCCAGGCCACAGCAGCCTGATCTGTGAGCGCGTCAACGCGCAGGCGGATCAGCGTGATCAGCGCCGCGGGCATCGTCGGAAGAGTAAGCCAGGTAAGTTTGTCCGGCCTCAAACAAGAGCAAGATCTTCATCCTTGCCGCAGAGTGGGCGCGGGGATTTGTGGCGGACCCGTCGCCCGGGTTTTAGGAAGCTAAGCTCCGGGGGCGGGGCCAGGTTCGTCGGCTACATATCCACGCCGCGCACATTGCAGCACCGAGCGACCCGGCAACCCGCCGCGGCCCTTTGTCGGGTCTCTGCTGTTTTTCTGGTTCTTCAGTCGTTTGGCCGTATGTTCTTCGCCTCTCTCAATCAAACAAAGCAGACAGGATTTTTTTTTTGGCGGTGGCTAAAAACGTGAAAAATTTGAAGAAGAGAGAAAGCCCCCCCCGGGTTCTGGTTCATTTGTTGCGTAATTTTTTTGCAGTTCAACCAGAAGAAAAAAAAAACTGAGCGCGAAAAATGTCGAAACCCGGCCAACGAGAAGCCCACGAAGGGCCGACCCTTGGAGAGGTGGAGAGCCTACGGGCAAACCTGGCCCCCCGCGGCAGCTTCTCTTCAATGGTCAGGCGGTAACTTGTCCCCTGTGTCTCAAAGCAACGAAGAGCAGGAAGAGCCACAATGAGTGGCGCAAAATGGGAAAAGTTTGCGCCGCGCCAATCTCCGCCGAGGAGGTTCGCGCCGCTGTAGACCGAGCAGGTGACGCAGGTGCGAAGGCTTCAATGCCCCAGGTGTTTGACAAGGGGAGCAAGGCGGGGGAAGTGGCGCAAGTTGAGTCGCTCCTGGGGCTTTCGTTGGCGAACCCTCGGGAGGTTGTTCCAGGCCACAGCAGCCTGATCTGTGAGCGCGTCAACGCGCAGGCGGATCAGCGTGATCAGCGCCGCGGGCATCGTCGGAAGAGTAAGCCAGGTAAGTTTGTCTGGCCTCAAACAAGAGCAAGATCTTCGTCTGTTTCTGTTGTCCGGCCTCAAACAAGAGCAAGATCTTCATCTGTTGTCTGGCCTCAAACAAGAGCAAGATCTTCGTCTGTTGTCCGGCCTCAAACAAGAGCAAGATCTTCACCTGTTGTCCGGCCTCAAACAAGAGCAGGGTCTTCATCTGTTGCGAACAAGAGATCCAGCGTGCGTCGCCTGTTGCCCGGCCTCAAACAAGGCACACAAGATCCATCCCGCGCCCCGTCCCCGAATAAGAGTTGCCTGGCGTAGGTTCATAGTAGTAACGGAAAGGATCGGAGTAGATATAAGAAGAAGAAGAATTATATAAGAATTATAGCATAGACCTAGAGGGAGTTTCACTCTTTAGGCGCGTAGGTGGTTAGCCTGCCCCTTAGGGCACTCGCGGCTCAGTGAGCCGCGATCGCGGGTCATCAAGCCACCCCCCACGTCACTCTGTGGTCTGGTCTGTGGTGGCGCGCGCGCGCGCTTTTCCGCGCGGATTTTTCGCGGGTTCTAGTGGTGGAAGGCGTCGAAACTTTGCGCGGGCCTCCCCTTGGGCCTCTCAGCGTGTTCCTAAGGGGCCTCCTGGCCTCTGCTGACCCTCGCAGGCGGGAGGCCTCCGGGGTAAAAGGCCGCCGAAGGCGGCCACGGTCGCAAAGGCAGGCAATCCGATGACCAAGGGCCCGGAGGGTACAGGCGGCACGGCTCAGGGGGTCCAGCCCCTCGCCTTTTGCCGCCTTCGGAGGCTTTCCGCAGCCGCCGCACTGCTGCGGCGGCGAAGCCGAACGGATGCACTTAGGGCACAGGCAGGCACCTGGACGGGGGCGCCGGCGGTCCCTTGGGCCCCTTTTGAAGCCTCCCACCATCATCGGAGGCCCCTAGGGAACAGCCAGGCAGCTGGAAGGGAGCGGCCGGGGGGTCACTGGGCCCCCTTTTGAGGCCTTCCACCCCCGGCACACGCCTTAAAAAGGGGGCCAGGGCGCACGGCCCCCCCCCGCTAGGGGGGGAGGGGGCGTCGCCCCGCGCCTTGGAACATATTTATATAGTATATCCTTGTCGAGAGATAGATACCTAGATTTTCTTAACAGTCTTTCTAGTAAATCTCACAAGAGGAAGTATTTCGTTCCTTCTTCTCATTGATAAAGAAGCTAGAGAATTTCTCTTCATCGATCTTCTATTTTGCGCCGCATCTTCCATTCTTATTCACTAGTTGATGAACAAGTAAAAGTAATAGTCCAAGCACCTCTTCGACTAACGATGCTGTCAAACCGGGTGCTTGCTATCCACTTGTGTCCTAACTACACTCACAAAAATCAAGACCAAAAAGAATCAAGTCGACAAGCGCAAGAACAAGATTCTTATAACTCCACCCAGAAAGAGAAATCTCGATCCATCTACTTCATCCCAAGCATGGCATATCTAAAAAAAGCAGCACACTAGAAATCAGTGTGATACTCATATATATCTAAGTTCTTCTTGTGAGAGTTCTTCTTTGTATGAGAGTCTCGTCATGATTCTACGGGGGAGTTGTACTATTTGAGAAGTGAAAAAGATGTCTTTGACGCAACAACAGCAACAACAATGATTAGATAGTAATGTTTACACCATAGCCTCTGTGTAAGTTTTGATGCTTCAAAAATCGCCAGTAAGGGTCGAACCTGAAGTACATGACCATGGCCCGAAAATTCTGGGTATATCATCTCCATCGCCATCATCATCAGCATCATCGTCATAGATGTGATGAGAATGGCCAGTCTTTTTGATAAGTGTGCCTGTGCGACACTCCACTCACCCCTCGCCCTCACAGCCTGCGAGTTGTATTTCATCGTGGTTCAATCTTTAACTTTTGAACCCAATAAACATTGCTCGTTGATGACGACCACGAATCGTCAATATTATGCCTCCACCAGCTAAATTTATCGAACATGAGTAAAACCAAAAGCTTGAAATAGGAGTTTTTTGATCTAGCAGACATCGCAATCGGCCGTTTCTTAACGTTGCGAACTGAGTAAGCACTTGACTATCCGGATAACCGCAGTGCTCTTCTTCTTCATCTTCTTCTTTTCTCGGCACCTGCGTCTTGTACTTTCGTGGCGATTTTTTAGGGAACGTCGACATCTTAACTAATTGGCTACAGGTTAGACCAAACCATCTTAAGGCGTTTCAGTGGAGTGTCGCAATTTTTCTCGTGCTGTTTTTGGCTGTTTGTGCACACACCAAACGCATGTGTTGGCGGGTGGATTTTGGGGCGGGTACTTGTACAAGCCAAACTATGTCGTGGAGAATTAAGTGACTTGCGGCCTTCATGTGGTGGATGCGTAGCCTCTTTCTTAAGCACTTTAGTTATCTCGTTGTATGAGCGTATGGGTATGGGCCCTTAGCTACTTTGCTGCTCCAATACGTGCCGGTGTAAAAACAAACTGGAGAGCAATGCAGACGTTTCCGGTTCGAGATCAGTTATTAGACTAGCCCGGTAGTTGTTTTACCTGTGTCATCGGTTTCGATGTTGTGACGCCGCAAATTTTCATCATACTGCTTTTCATGGTCGTAAAAGTTACTTTGAATGTTTGACAGTGTGCAGCACGTAAATTGACAGTCTTGGTGCACGCCTCCACTTACTTTCTGGCGTTGCCATTGGTGTTAGGGTAAATTCTTGAAAATCAAAAGCTGAAGGATAAACTGTTTCGCATCACGACCGAGCCAGTTGTATTCAGGTAACGGATTCTGTTACGTAACCACCCTCCCGCGTCTTCGTAGAAAAGTTAGCAGCTCTTGTATTTTTCTGAAAAATTTTTGGATAGCTGATCATCTTCTGGCAATCTTTATCTTAAATCAATAGATTACTTTATCTGGATTGCGTTTCTTTCAGCTAATTTCAAAATGGCGACTACTCCGCGATCTGCTGGCAGCAACAAGAAGTTGCAAGTGTTTACAGCTGAGGAGGTGGCAAAGCACAACAAATTGGGGGACCTTTGGCTCATCATCGAAGATAAGGTCTACGATGTCTCGAAGTTTGCAAATGTCCATCCTGGTGGAAAGTTAAGGCCGATGTAACTTCACTGAGTCACTAGTAGTGTTAGAACTATTCGAGGATGCTACAACAAACCTCTTAGATGATAATCCGCGCGGGGTGTAGGTGTTGTAGATGTAGACCAGGCACCATCCTTGATGCAGCGGGTGTCTCTTTCATGTAGTGTTGTAGCGGCTGTTTTTACCAAGTAACCATGTTACCAATCACATACCTCTAACAAAAACCATCCTTCTCGACATCGTTGGGAATGAAGCTACGCAACACTTCTATGCGTTCCACCGAACAGAGGTTCATATGATAAGCTTGAATATTAGCTTTATGTTTCTAGGTAAGGAGGATAGAGCTGCTATGTCTGGCGGCATCGTGCGTACGGTGGCCATGGTCACCATCTATTGCCTATCTGTGGGAGCACAGCCATGACACTATGAAAAAATGAATCGAACAAAAGGTATTGGAAAAGTACCATTCGAAGTTGTGCATAGGGAGGGTGGCGGGCGCGAAGCCAGCCAAGGCGTTCCAGCCCGATGTCAAGAAAGTTAACGTGTTGTCTGCTCCCGTCGAAGAGTTGAGGAAGCATCCTCTGATTTCGAAGACTCCTTTCGGCGAGTCGGCGAGTATGAAAAAGCACTATGCCTCACCGTACATAAACGATTCTCACTTGCGCTTTCGGCTGGCAGTTCGAGAATTCTTGAAATCATGGCAGCCAGAGACCGAGGCAATGGAGGAAGCCGGAGAGTATCCCTCAGTGGAACTCTGGGAAGCAGCGGGAAAAAGCGGTATACTGGCTTGCAGCATTGGGATCATGGGGATGCCTTACGCGAAAAAGTTCGGAATAGAACTACCTGGTGGCATCAAACCGGAGGACTTCGATTTCTTCCACGAACAAATACTGCACGAAGAGAGTGTCAGAGGAATGGCGCACAGGTACTTATCATCTGTAGACATAAGCCTGTTGGCTGTTGCTGATGGTGAACTTCATACGAGGTTTCTTCTTGGTGGAGGCCTGATAAGATACTAGCATTGCGAATCTACTTACAGATTGCTTATGTCTACTATCTCTCTATCTACATATATAATTTACTTAATTACTTTCCGATTTTTAATATGTACTTTTTTTAGCATTGGCGACGGTTTAACAGCTGGCTTCAACATCGGTTTACCGCCAATCATTAATTTCTACCACGGCGACGACAAAGATGAGATGGTCCGCAGTATCATGCTCGGTGAGAAGAAGGTCGTACTTGCCATTACTGGACCCGAAGCAGGATCCGATGTAGCAAATCACACGACAGTCGCGAAGAGAAGTGAGTGTGGACAGTATTTTGTCGTCCGCGGAATGAAGAAATGGATTACAGGAGGATGCCAGGCAGATTATTTCGTTACAGCAGTGCGCACAGGGGGCCCTGGGATCAAAGGTATTTTTGAAATTTATCGCCCATGTGGTTAAAAAAGGAATTTGTAGCAGAGTAGTATGATGTGGGAGTTGCAACTTGCGATTGATTTCTGCCGATTTTTACTGTAATTAAGCTACAAAGCTAATGCACATTTCGTAGGCATTTCTATGCTTCTGGTGAAACGCGAAGAAGGCGTGACGACGAAGCAGATCTCAACATCATATCAAAAGAGCGCTGCGACTGCGCTTGTGGAATTTCAAGATGCTAAAGTTCCGGCGGAGGGTAGGCTGCTCGGTGTGAAAAAAGGGGATGAGCTAAACAAGGGGTTCCAGTGCATTATGCTCAATTTCAACCACGAACGATGGATGATCGCATGCAAGTGCGTTGGTATTATACATGGTTCCATTCTTGTTCTTACTGAAGTTGTAAAGGTAAACTGATTGTGATACGACATGATGATGAGGATTGTGACGCTTTTTCACGTTCAAAAATTGAAGCTTTGGTAGAAAGTGAACCTTTATTACCTCCGATGAGGAAGTTTTCAAACCCGTGTAACACTCTGATCCTCGTTAATAATTCTTCTTTATTATACTCTTGCTCCTGCCACGAAAAAACAGGATACCAGCGTCTCGTGATAGCGGAATGTCTTCAGTGGTTAATGCAGCGCAAGGCCTTTGGACGGCCGCTGATGGATCAGGCGGTGTTGCGATTTAAGTACGGACAAATGGCCGCAGCCGTGGAGACCATCCAGGCGCACTTGGACTTCGTGACGTACCAGATGAAGGTGTACTACGAGCGCGTCCGAGAGGACAAAAGTTGGAAAGCAAAGGACTACTTGGCAGGAGAGATCGGTCTGCTGAAGTACCAAGCCACTCGTGTCTCCACTTTGGTCGCGGACAACGGTTGTCAGATATTTGGCGGGCGCGCGGTGACGAAAACGGGCATGGGCAAGCATATGGAGCGCTTTCAGCGTGCCTACAAAATCGCAAGCATTTATGGTGGCTCCGAAGAAATTATGGCGGATTTGGGGATTCGCCAGGCCTTAAGGGACTGGAATCCGGAGGACAAAGCCGCGTCAAGACTGTAAACTAATCCATGTTGTAAATCTGGTTACTGGAACGAGGAGGTATTTTTGAACACAGTGCGACTCGGTTGCTCTACTCCTTTTCTTGAGCAGCACGCTAATACTGCCAATGTCTATTTTCCGCCTGCACAGCTTGTTGTAAAGTTTCCAAAGGATTATCATAAATCTATCTCGGGCTGATGTTGGGTTATCACGCTCCCTCCTGTACAGATACTACGCTTATTGGCATCTTACTAGCAGATGCATACGTCACTTAGAACTTACTAGTTGTACATTAGAACAAAACGAATTCAGCAGGAAAGTTCACTCTTTTACAACCTCAGTTAGGAATTGTTGTTCGAAAACTCTCTAAGCAGGTCTATTTCTTGGTCAGGCACAATTATCAAACAAGTACGTATTTTTCTACTTATTTAACTTTAACTTCATTCAATATTATTTTGACCTGATCGAGGCAGAAATCGAGCTGCGTGGGAGCCAAATTCTTGTTCTTCACCAGTACAAGATCGATAAATCACAAAGTTCGTGACGAAGATAGACTCATCATCAAGATGAGGCAGGTACTAGAACGAGATGAGCTATGCCTTGAATAAAGATTTCTGCTAGTGCTATCGGAGAGGGGAACTACAACTAGATTTTGATGGAAAGAAAAATGCCAGTTTTTAGAAGAGCACCTCCGCAGTAGGTGCAACTTTCCCCTGGTCCTAGTGGCACCTACGACGAGTCAAAAGCGCCTTCCGTTCCTCAAAAACAAAACAGCACTGATAGCCTTGTCTGCTTCGATGACCTGGTCTTCTACGTATGTGTAACTCAGATGAATGTCTCACATGTTGTCAACGCAAATTCGTAAGACTCACAGTATATGATCAACGATGCCAAGGTCGTTGAACTCGCAACGACGGCCCTTAAAACATCCTCACATTGATGTTGTTGTTGTTGAGGTTGAGCCCAGAGCTCGCGGAGATGTTGCCACTAACTATGGATTTTTGCGGGGACCAAAGGATGACTAGAAAAGATCTCGCAACCGACATCTTGAGCACGTGTCCATCCTGCGTGTCTGAGAATGAGCGGAATGGTGAGCCGGATTTGCTCTACCTAGCAACCAATACAATAAACGAAAGATTTTCATCTGAGTGATTGAAAACATTAAACATGATTGAAGGGTAGAAACCCAACAAGTTCAAATATGAGAAGTACAGAACTACAATGAGCAATTGGATCATTAGGATTCGCCACAACGACATGGTTGCGGAAGAAACTTAGTGGTTTTCATATTTTCTGCACAAATGGATGAACCGCCAACAAAATGACGACGTCCAAAAGTGGTGAGATCAAGAGTCCGACACCCACGTCCCGTGGTATCGCCTCTTCGCGCATTTTTTCTGTGGAGGAGCAGGAGGAAAAGGAGCTTGCATCCATGGTCACTTCTTACCTTGGAACAGCGGAAGAAACGAAGAAAAAGGAATTGATAAATCAACTCGCTTACCGGTCTCAGACGCTGTCAAGTATCGTGAACAACCCAAATCGCGTCAGCTCCAACCCACTCACAAGAACAGAGATCCAAATCAAAGATGTTGTCAAGGGAGTTAGCAGCAAGAAGGGGTAGGCAGTTTTTGCTTCATACATTGCTTCTTCTTCTTCTTCTTCTCCTTCTTCTTCTTCTTCTTCTTGTTCTTCTTCCTTAAAAATATCTCTGGAATGAAGGCGCCGCTCCAACTATATGCATTTTCATTTTCTGACACTGACACTGACTTAGAAACCCAGTCGCCTCGCTTCGGGTTGAAATGGGAACATCTTAACAACCACGACTAGTACTAACTGAGTTGTACTTGTACTATGTATGATGTACTAGAATTTGTTGATATACTAAAAGTTGACATTTAAGTCCTGACAACTATGTACACGTTGTTATCTGGTGGTAGATGTTTCGCTTTCATCAGGGTTTTCCGTCTCATTGCTCTTGCTGAAATCATTCGTAATGATGCATGTTGTGTATTTTATCAGGTTCGAGCGCCTGATGGAGATGGGCCAAAGTGGTTTTGAGTTACCGAATTTTTATGGAGGCGAGCAAGTCGCGGCTACTGGTAGTACTGGTACTGCCGAGAGAACATCCGCCGGAGACGTAGAACGCGGTGCCGAAATCACGCTCGATGATTTCACCACGTATTTTGCGCAATTTGGCCCTGCTGCGGAGCTTTCCCTGTTTTGTCGCAATGCAAAACACGCATCAATCACCGCCAGAGCCACAGCATCGACAACTACAGCTGGCAATCGCGGGGAAGTGAAACTAGTAACATCAAGTGGAGGAATGCAGGTACAGGTAGAAGGACACCACATGGCTTCTCTCAGTACACCCACAAACCACGATGCACTAAGCCAGATGATGGAACCACAAAGCCCATCATGCACAAAAGTATACGAAATTGTGCCCGAAGTATACTTCAACCGCGACTTCAAGCTTGAGAATCATGACGTCTTTAGTTATGCTGAATGATACAGAAGCAAGTAGAGGTTTGGGTTTCTGTTTTTCCAGCCAGAAAACGTCTGCGCCATCGTGCTCAAGCCACTCAAAAAACTACTTACAAAATTGGAAGTTGTGCAATGATGCATACTGATACTTACAGTAATCATTTTTATGAAAGAGTTTTTACAGAGTACAGTAGAGAGAGTGGTACTAGTAAGTACATAAAGATGAGGCTCTATTTAGATTTTCACTTGCAGTCTCTTTTGTGAAAGTGAATCTTGGATTGGCTCTGCTAAGAACCGCAGTCGATAGCCAAGAGCTTTGCGTCACAAGAGGAAACGAGCGCACGAATGCAGGACTATCTCGCAGAGGTCGAGGAGGCTCTCTTTAAGGCTTCCCCTAATCCATCTTAAGAGGCATCTCGAAGCTGTCTTCTAAGGGGAAAAACAGATCCGAGATGAATCCCAAGATGGATTGGGGTGAGCTCTAATCTCTTCGAGCAGGTGAGGGAAGCCCACCGCCTGAAGCTATTCGAGACGATGATTTTCTCACTCGCGGCTCTCATGAAGCAGACAGAGAAAATGGAAGCCAGGGTGAAGGCGCTGTATGACATACCTTCTCGTATGCTGGAACAACAATGCCATTCGTAGATCGTATGCTGGAACAACAAGCGATTATACTAGATGTAGATTTACTTTTACGTACATATTCGGGCAGCTCCAGTAGTCTTTATTTTTGTCTAAAAGCAAAGCTAGCTTGTTCTAAGTCAGTGATCACACTGAGAGTGACAAAGTAATCCACCTCCGCGCTGGTGCAGTCAATGGTAGTGGTCTACCTCATCTTTCTATTTGTGCATGGTGCAGTAATATCTCAGCGGCGTGTAGCTTAATAAATAATAATGTATATGCCTGTAATTGTTCATCTCGATACTTTTTGTTTATACTTGTTGAATACGGGTACTTACTGGAAGCAACAAGTACTTAATACTAGTACGAATTGATCGTGGAGGTAGTACGATTGATGTTCTATTCTACTTCATTTGTCTCGGGACCGGTGGAGCGCGTACAAAGGTTCGTATCACGTAGCACGACGTGTGGGCCAACTCGGGTGCGCAAAGCAGCGACTCCAGGACCTACGGCGCCGCATCGATTTGATTTTCACGGTGAGGGAAAGTGTTCCCACGATGCAGATGCTGATTGCGGGCGAGGACTACGTTACCGCACTAGAACTTCTAGAATCCACGCAAAGCGCACTTTCCGCCCAAGACATGCTGCGAGGCGTCACTTGTGTACGGCCTGTCCGCGACGAGGTTGAAAGCCTGGCACGGAATATGGACTCGACTTTTGCTGACAAGTTTGTCGCGCAGGCGGCTGAACTGCTCGCTGAAGCAGAGGAGTCGTGCTTATGGGCGTGGCACCTGAGAGAACACGAAACCGTCACAGATTTGTCGACAGACGTTTTGACAGCGTGGACGAGCAACGTCGCTATGTGGACGAAACGCGCTACGTTCGTCGTTGATGCTGCAGAAGTAGTCGACCCCACAACAGTTGCGGCTCCAATTGGTCCCGGAGAAAAAGTAGTGGGGAAAAGGCCTGAAGCAAATGTTGTACAAGCAGCAAATAACAACACGGTCGTCCGCACCCCGGATAGCAAAGGAGCGAAGATAGCGGCAGAGGAGGGAACGGATCAAGTAGTCGCAATGCATGGCGCAACCATCCTAGAAGGCGACTCACCGGTCCCGCTCCGAAGAAGCCCCACGCCCTCTTCTTTGCCATCTGGCATAGGATCAAAGAGTCCGAGTGTCGGCGGCTCGTTGGCCAACGTCGACATTGCAGAAGCTGCTCCTAGGTTATCGCCAGGAGGTGGTAACGCTGTGCTGGCGCATCAAACTCTGTTCCAAGTGGCGCGTCAGTCCTCGTCAGCATCGAATATCAGACTACCGAATACGATTCCAGACGTTTTTGCTGCCTACGCCTCAGCGTCGAGATCGGCGTCGTCCTCCTCGTCGTCATCATCACGTGTTGGGACTGCGAGCGGTCGGCTTCCGCGACCCTGGCTCATCTATGAGGAGCTCCTTGTTGCGCTGATAAAGCGCAGGACGCTGAAAGGCTGCCTCAGCGGCGGCTTCCGCGATGCTGTACTCGGTCAGCTGAAGACGACGCTTCGGAATGTCGCTTCCAAACTGCTTACAGAGGCTGAGGCCCTCGGCAGTTCCCCGCAAAACCGCGGTGCTAGTAGTAGGACTCCCGCCGCTGCCGCGACTGAACAAGGGAATGCCGCGGCGGACGAGGGTGGAGGTAGGCGCTCCTTTCAGCAACGACTGCAAGGCCTGCAGCATGAACAGTTTCTCTTTTTCTGGAGAGCAATTCTCAGATGGATCGTGTTTGACGTGGGCACTAGGCTCAAATACGTTTTGCTTCTGCTGCTTTTGCATCTGCATGGTAAAAATGGCCCTCATAGTAGTGTAGCCGCAGCTGACACGAATTACACAGCGAAAGATACAGATTCATCTGCGGCGGAGCAGGCGCAAGATTTGCGAGGCCTGCACACCGAGGTCCTCCGATGTTACGAGGTAGCACTGTCAACGCTAGTGCAAAAAGTTGGCACACTATTGAGTTACCGAAGTGCTGAGCATCAGCTGCTGTACTATAGCGATTGGCGCGGCATTCTCGACCTGACCTCCGGCGAAATGTCGAATCTGAATCGCGTCACCCTGCAACCTCTTTTTGATTTTGCATCGACTGCACTGGCTGTGAAAACTTGGGAGGCGTCGGGTATTGTAAAGACAACAGTATCAACCACTGTCTCGCACCAGCCAAACCGCTTGAATCCTGCCCTTGACCCACCGCAACAGGCATCAGACAATCTGACCCTGGCGCGACCGGCTGTTGACGTCGTCGCGAGCCTGCGAGCGATACTGTATACGCAGTCCAAGAGCATAGTCGAGGAATTCCACCATCGAAAAGTTGCCCACGTCCAGATGGTGTTGGCAGAGGAGAAGTGGGAGCGCTGTGACGCAACAAAGGAGCACCGAGCTTACGTTAGGTATCTCACAGGTGAGACTGAGGATATCACCTTTTCGCCTCGCGGTAGTCAAGAGCGAGCGACTCCAATACCTAGTGGAACTGTGGGAACTGTTGCTCCTGCGAAACATGCCCTGAAATTGATTAGTTCCTCTTCCGCGTCTGGCAATACGGCAGCGCCAGTGGACAGTGGACAACAAGCAGCAGGAGCGACACAGGCTCAGGGGAGAAATGAGCAGGCTGGGGGATCTTCTTCGAGCAGGGCTCCAAATGCCCTCACTGTTGACGCATCGGAAGTACAAGAAGTGCTAAATGCGCTAAGACCTGATGGGAGTACTGACCAGGCCGGTGGGGGTGAGTCGACGTGGCAGAATGACTACTCAGAAAAGTTTTTGAAGGTTGAGCGCATTAACTTCCTCGTCGTTCCTAGTTCTCTGATGTTGCTGAAAATAGCACACGAGTATCTTTGTTTATGTCGTGCACTTCAGTCCGTAGCAGTCGAAGCAGTACAACGCCTGACGCATCTCTTCAAGCTCTTCAACCGGCAAATGCTGCAGCTTGTCCTACAGGGTGAAGCCAAAACAAATCGGGTGCTCTTCTCTTTTTAGTCTTCCGATGTAGTCTGAGCGTTGTATGAATTACTTACACAACCGCTCAAAATCATGCTTGACGCTGCTCTTGTGCTTTTCTTGAAGTCCGGCCGTGTATAAAGAGGTATCCCTTGTGTCTCATACTCATTTCAGGTGTTGAAGAAAGTTACTGCTACCAACATTGCGTTGTGCAGTCAAACTTGCGGGATGTTTTCCGCCTTGGCGCCAAGGCTTCAAGAACAGCTGCAGATTTGCCTACACATTAACGAAGATGATAGCAAAAGCAAGGCGGACTCGATTATAAACCGGACACGGACGGCGCTTCTCAACGACTTTGGCTCCATCGTGCACGATTTTCAGGATCACCATGGGTTCGTTGATTTACTAATTCTTGCCATTTTTGTCATTACTTGACAATACTTTTATTTCGAATTCGATTCACATAATTTGCGATTCCGCGATGAATTAGAATCTACTTACTTCAAGTTTGAATCTTTGTCACAACAGGCAACTCCTGAAAAAATTGTCGGAGATTTTGGAAGGGAGGTATGACGTGCATGCGAAAAAGCTTTTCTCACAGGCGCACCCTTTGCCGCCTAGACTTGCGATTTTCGATAAAACAGCGGACACAACCTCAAGTAAAACTCCCCCGGCCGTTACTACAAGTACGGCTACCTCTAGTAGCGAAAGGACACCCCTACACGGTCCTGGGCACGAACCAAAATCACCACCTCCACCGCCTGAAGCGCCTTCGCCTTCCCTAGTAGCAAGTAGCTCATCGGCATCTGATCTGTCCTCGACAGCCATTGCACCTAGCGACGACGCTGTGAAACTACAAAAAACTGATGAAGCCACCTCCTCCAAACCCAAAGTAGACGACGTGATGAATAAAGAAGAGCAAAGTCATTTGCTAGTACAAGCACAACGCCCAACAGAAGAAGCTCAAGCGGCTCCTGAAGCTATTACACCTGCCGCAGATGCTGTAGACGCGGCTGCGCCAGAATTTACGCAAGGTCTTCTTGCAATCGGGGTCAAGAAACAAGACGAAGACGAAAAAGACGCTGAAGATGTTGAGGTAGCACCCCACGAGGCATGCGCGGGTTTGATTAAGGATGTGAGCAGCATGTATCGCGTACTATTGAAGGTGCTATCAGGTGAGAATGTGAAAAAAATCTTCGCGCGCGCATTCGAGAACATGAGTGAAAAATTCGACAAGACGCTCACTGAACTTGCTAAAGACGCAGAGTTTGCTAGCCGCCTGAACCAGCTGGCAGCGGAGATGCAAGAGGAAGGGGGTGAAGACGGAGACAGGGAGCAACCAATACTAAACGCAAATAGTAGTACCTCATCAAAGCTAGTGAAGAAGATGGCTGGCGAGGAGGGCGCACCATCAGGAACAGACGCAGAAGCCTCTGCCTCCGGGGTTGTGATGTCATCAGCAGCCAGAACACAAAAAAACGGAGTGTATACTTCGGAGTATCCTTGGGGTGATAGGCTACTCTACGACGTAGAGCATATTGCGGCTGAGCTAACCTCACTCACAGTAATTGCAGCGCCTGTTCGAGAATGGATTAACCAGATGATTCTCTACGTGGAATTACGGTTGCACCCTGATGCCGCATTTGACCCTGAAAATGTGCAGGCTCCGCAGCACTCAACAATCTCGAGAATAAACAGGAGTAGAACAGCGAATAGCTCGTCAACGAAGTGATAGTGATTTCTACCGTTACAGGTGAGTCCGACGAGTGACGAAAAAGTCGATGCTGCCGGTCGTTTACTTGTTCTAGAAATAGCACATAAATCAGAGGTAGCGCGTCGTAAGCTTGGCAGCAGACATATGTTTACAACAAAAGTCAAAGTTTTATTTTCTGTAACATCCTAGCGTCCAGTACCTACCGATGAGTATCTTTTTCAGCATGATCGATTATAACACCTTGGCCTGTAGTAACGGTGAGTGTGAAATAAATGAGTTGTGAGCCGCAGCTCAAAACGAAACTACTTAATCAATTTTCTCTACGATATCTTCCAAGTCTGTGACTGAATGTGCTCTTCCATCTGCGCTCAGTGTTCGAGAGTTGCCAGCATAATTTCGTGACTTCTGTCTGTTGCTTAGTCTGTTCGTTCGGCGAAAGTACGTTTTAATGTGTTTCAAGAACACATGAACGCCGTTGGTTTTGGCGAGAAGTTGCAATTGTGGTCAATATTTTCAACTTCATGCAATTCCTTCTTTCACCACTTTTCATTATCGTCTGTCTTTGGAAGTTTCGACTCGGTCAATCTCAATTTTGGATTTCGGCGAGCGATGGCGCATCAACACGAGTGTCTTTTTTTCATGATTGGTGATAACAGCAAGCACGAACGAGGACGAAATCTAGATAACCCGGTTCTTCTGACTCGTCCTTCAGGCCACTCATAATCTAGTCTGTCCCCCACATGTAATTTATATGTAGTCTCTGCATTAGATATGGGCTAGAAAAGTTGATCTACTCAGTAATGTGTTTTTGTGTATTACAAGGAATTAACGCTTTTCCATCAGATTAATTCGGAATTGTTCCACCTCTTCGAGACGCTCAATCAACCAAGTTGAAGTTGTGAAAAAGCTTGTGGTCTTGTACTAGGTACTTGTGTGTCTACTACATGGCAAAGAAATTCTCTTCACATGTAGGGAACGGAAACAAATACGTCCCGATTTCGACGCTACCTGGTCAGACTAAGAGGTGTAAATCTACCAGCATAACGCGTAAAATGTAAGCGTATTGATTTGCTTGTATGTCTCCATTCATCATTATTTGCTTGTGTGTCTTGGTCACACATTCGCATGTGCGGTTTGATGACGTATTATTACAAGTCAATACAAATGCATCCTTGAAGAGACTGTTATTTCTTCATGATCTTTGTATTTTGGTAAGCCTATGTTGACGTAATTGATGATTGTTATTATTTGAGTAGGTTTTGTGTTTGACGGCTCTAGTTTTACTGTGTGGAGTGCTGATGCATGAAAATTCAACGTGTGGATGTTGCGTTAAGCCAAATTCAAACAGTTGATTTTCTGTCTACCCTCAACACGCTAGTACGCCAGCACAGTGAAATATTTATAAATATACTCAAACCATCTATGTTTTTTGCCGCTACTGTTAATCTACACTGACTTGCTTAAATAAGAACAGAGCAATTATTTTTTTGTCTTTATAATTGTAACATATACACATCAGAGGCGACAAGATGGCGCAAGCGTCCAGCAAACTTGTGAAGGCGATGTCGGGTCCCTTGGGGCCCGCATCGTTCTTGTTTCGACTGCTAGTCGTTGTATCGTTGGTATTTTCAACGTTCCTGCTTCTCGGTGTGGAGTCCAGTGAGGTGAACCCGCAGTCGTCCAACAACATCGCTTCATCTGATGAACAAAATGAAGCTGCTCGTCCTGCTGCGCTTTGGAAAATATACAACTTGGGCAATAAGGAAGCCAGTTCGTCTGGAACGTTTTTCTCGAACATGTTGTCGAACATCGTATCCAAAGTTTATACCTTGGTTGATGGTGGAAACGATGCTCCCGTTCGAAGACTCCCAGGAACGAAAGGAGGTTATTCTGCCCCAATGCCTGCTCCAGCTCCGCAACCAGTATACACGCCCGCGCCAGCACCCGTATATACTCCCGCGCCAGCACCGGTTCCGGTAGAAACAATTTCTGCTCAATTCGAACTATAATCAGATCAAGATGTATCTGTAACTGTAACCAAACATCATTATATTATAAGCGACGAATACGAATTGCAGAGCAATTATGAAACAAGTCACTCATATTCAAATTCATTTACTTTGATTATGTTGACTTTTTCCAACTCCTTCTCATTCCGGCAACCACAACCTCGACTCTTAATACAACAGGCGCCAACGCCAGTGCCTGTGCCAGCTCCTGTTCCAGTACCAACGCCAGCGCCTGTTCTTGTTCCTGTACCGGCACCAGATCCGGTGCCAGCGCCTGTTCTGGTGCCAGCGCCTATTCCCGTACCTTCTCCTGCCCCGGTTCCAGCACCTGCTCCGGCGCCAGTGTACACGGTAGCACCAACACCAACTCCGGCGCCTACTCCTCGCGTCGTAGCGACGCCTGCACCAACGCCCGTGCCGGTGCCGGTGCCAGTACCCGTTCCGGTGCCTGCGCCAGCGCCTACAACGCAGCAAGCCAGTGCAGCCGCCATTTTAGCTGCGAATGCTGCCGCGCAGAACGGTGCTGCAACACCAGCTCCGTACCAACCTACTTATGTGGCGGCGGCTACCGTGACTACAACAACGCCGGCTCCGAACACTGACGCTCCGCCTGGCTCGGCGTTCACAGCAGCCGACCAGGTGGTGGCTGTGCCGGCTGCGATGACATTGGACGTTCCGGATGGAAAGACGGTGACTGATCTGCAAGGCGACGACGCGTTCAAAACGGCTTTGTGTGACGCATTGAAGCAAGCAATGTCGGCACCTAGCACCCAGGTGTGTCGCGTGCTCACCATTCGCAAAAACACGCGAAGGCGAAGCTTGCGCGGCGCAAGCCACCCTAGCAAGGCCTCTCAAGAGCTCGCTAACAACGCGATCGCCGAAGCGGCGCGTGCAGAAAACTCGATGGCAATTATTGCAGCTGCTTCCCAAGGCTCTAGAAGTAGCAGAGGCCCAAAGAGAGTATATTCCACGTCAAAGGCCGCAGTATTCGCTGCCCCGCTGAAGCTGATTGCTCCGCCAGCGCAACTTGACCAGAGCCAGATCCAGATGAAGTCCTCGATGTCGACTGCAGTAGTTAGAGTCGGTGGATCAAGTAGGAGATTGGCACAGGAAAATCTAGCAGTCGAATTCGAGTTGAAGGTTGCGTCTGCAAGCGACGGTGACGCCTTGGTCCAAAGCGCTTCCGCGAGCGACATGCAGACAAAGCTAAAGACGGAAATGAACACGGCGCTTGCCGCGCAGCCGTCTTTATCTTCGATGTCCGTGACCAGCGTGGTGCCGGACACGACTGCCTTGAAGTACGCCCAAGTGCATGAGGTGGACTGGAGTGTGATGAGCGGAAGCGAGTATCGCATGGTCGTCTGTGATAAGGGCAACAAGGTGCGCTTTAAGTGGACCGGTTTGAGCTGGGCGCACGATCTGTGGCGGTTGCCGCTCGAGAGCGACTACGTGGGCTGCAACTTCCAAAGCGGCGCGATGCAGATGGCACCGCAGGGAAACAGCGGCGAGTACACGCTGAGCTGCGACACGATGGGCATGCACTTCTTCTCCTGCTCTGTCACGGGACACTGCACGGACGCCAAGCAGAAGATTCGTGTACAGGTGACCGACAAGGGCCAAACCGCGGTGCTGCGCGCGAGAATGAACAATGACCCTGCTTATATGACCCCGCACTGGTCGTACGCGATGGCCATGGAGTCCTACTTCGTTGACGCTGACTACAACAACGGTTTCCAGACCGATGCAGCGGCAGACACAGCGCAGTGGCGCCTCTGGTGCGTGCTTCCACACTGCGATCACGGCGACGCTACCGCAGATTGGTTCCCGGCGAGTGCCAACTCAAAGGAACTGTGCGAAGCTTTCGTCGAAGCAGATATCGGCTACGCGTACCGTAAGCGGCCCACGCCGAACTACGCCAAAGCAGAGGAGTACTACGATAAGGCACTCGCAATCATGCCCAACCTGTGCGCACCTCTGTCCTACAAAACCGGGATGTACATTCAGATGGGCGACGCCGCGAGCGCGCATGGTCTCTTTCCTGCAGCCTGTGCCGCTTGTGGTGACCTCAGCATGGACATGGAGCTTGTCAAAGAGGGCTACGACGGCCGCAGTTGGGCATACCCATGTGGGACCGACTGCTCCGGATCGAGCTGCCGGGCATACTCCGTGGTACAGGCAATACTACTTCCTTGATGTCACATTATTCAACAGTTGTCCATCTTGTTACTTGGATTGGCTAGCACTTTCTCTTTCTCTCTCAGAATACTTGACGTTGACTGGTTGACCGATATTCGAAAGCCACTGGCATTTTGGTTCATAAAGGAGCAAAGTAAGTAAATAATAGGGACTCTGCCTCCTCGCCCTGTTCCTGTTGATGTTGTATTATCTTTCCGTAGAAGATATCGCGAAGTAGTAGATCTAGACGTGGCGCTGGCCGGGCCCGGGCCCGGGGTTGATGTGCAATTGTGACGATGATCCATAGTGCCATTCTACTACTACTACTACTACTACTACTACTACTACTACTACTACTACTGTACTTGCTTTTGATGTCCCACTCCAACATCACAGGTGAACGCGCCTACGGTTGGCGGTGGCGGAGCATCTGGAGACGGGAGTGGTGGCATTGAGACTGAACAGGGTGGCATTGCGGGTGGACTGGTCATCGTCCTTGCGGCCGCTGGTGGTCTCCTCATTTTTGGGGGTGCGGCTATCGGCTACTATACTTACGCCCGCGGCCAGCCAAACGCTGGCATCCAGCAAGGAACTGTCGTGAAAATGAGGCCGGGTTCGATTTCGAAAGGCGCTAACGACAGTCCCAACGGTGCCGACAACCCTTGCTCTGCGTACGCTACGAAAATGGCAGACGCACAGGATGCTGGTTTTGTTAAGGGTTCTGCGCCTGAAAGCATGCCACCGCAGATGAACAAGCACAGGTCTAGTAGAGCCAAGGTGTTCGTCGATGAGTCGTCCGCGGACCCAGCGACCGATCCGGACACAGGCAAGAAAAGGAGGAAGAAGCGAAGCAGTACCAGGGCCGATATTTTGGAGACTGGCAGTGTCGACCAATCTTCCATAACGACTGGGTCAACGCGTGCCAGCAAAAGCTCTGGCGGGAGCGGCCAAGCACCGGGTATTCAGAAGCCCCAGCGTCGTTCTAGCTCGGACAAAGTGGCCGCTCCAGGAGGATCATTAGCATTACAAGACGCTTCGTCCAGGCGCAAGCCACAAAAATAAGCAGGAACATCGCTGCTCATAGTATCAGTGAAGTACTCTCTAGTAAGTTGTATAGAATGTGTAGATGAAGTAGAGAGAGATCGATCTGATAGTCGTCAGAACTGTTATCAAGATTGAGGCGCGAAAAGATTCCATTAGTCATAAAATAGTAAGGGAAAATCTAGTAGTCGGAATTCATGAATTTCTTATCATAAAATATTCAGCAATATATTTATAAGGTGGTAGAACAAATTGTGCAATAATAGCAAATCATCACTCATCAGCAATTTGTAATTAGTCGCTAACAAACAAAATGTAAAAGAACAAAAACTTCAATTGTGGCGTATATGCTATTTCAACAAGAAGAGCCACGCACTGTGTCTAGACTGTGATCGAACAATAAAATATGTGTGATATTACGAACATTCCGAACAAGAGGAAATCGCTGAACAAGGCCTTCAGCTACATAATGCATTTCTAGACGGATCAGACAGAAAACGTCCTTAAGTCAAGGTATATCAGTAGTGCTAGAAGTACTAGTTGAAGTCGTGTCGAATTCAAAAGTACTCAGTAAGCTTGATAAATTGATGAGTTATATTCAAGTACACGTTTTCCACTTATTGATCATTGATTCATCTTGCTTTCATCTTTTGCGAAGAGGTTTTCGAAATCTCCCACCAAAAAGTCTTTCATTAGTTTCAGGATGTCTTCTTTTTTCGAATAATCTTCTATAGTCATGAGGCTGCAAGTAAATTTTTCGACGTTGCTAGTCTACATTGTCTTATCTGTCGCTGTCCTGCTCCTGAAGATTCCTTCTTGTACTAGAACCCTTTTGTAGAAGAACCCTCAAACCACGTGGAAACTCATCTAGGAGGCAGGCATTGGTATCTTGTCAGCGAGCGCTTCTGAGATTGTGGCCGCTGTTGACACAAAGGCACAACAACTTCCAAGAAGCGGTCTTTAGAATCCATTCTGTCGTCATAGACATGGAGAAGCGAGAACTATAAAATCTACGCAGGCGGGCTGAAGAGGGAATTGAAATCGGAGACGCAGCACAGTGAGACAGTTTCGCGGTGCGAGGGCATCGAAAATGCCAATGTGCAGATCCTCACCGCAGCATGGATGGAAACACAGTTGTAGGGTCCTAACCTTAAGTATCAAATCTCTGTTATCTCTTCTTGCTCATTAAATCTTTAGTTTCTTGTTAGGCTTGCACATGATGACATATATCAGGGTCGTTATCGTCCTTGTCCAAACATGAATGTTCGGGCTTTCGAAGTAGTCGCTCATCGAACTAAAGCGTTTACATTCATTGCATTTGTGAAGAGGTTATGCAGGTAAAAAAGAATATGTCATCCATTATTTCTTACTCAGAAGAACAGTTCGATGCCTTTCTCCGAAGTTCAGATACTTCGATGTGTGTGTGTGTGTGTGATTGGGAAGTCATCAAGAAAGTCCCAATACTAAGATTCGCGCATGATGCATTTTATTCCGTGTGCGGGCATTGTTGCTTGAATGTAATACACAAGCAGAAACTTGAAATTGGAGACAAAATTCCACGGAATCAGAAACAAATGTTTGTAGAATTGTCGTGTGTGATCCAAGCTTTCCCAGGAGCGAACTAGGTAGTAGTTTGCTTGAGGAATTTACTCGAGAAGGCCAAGGATGAAGATAAAGTTAAAAAAGTTCATCACATGAAGCCAACAAACCATAACTGGCAAGACAACTTATGCGAGTTCGTCGTTTTACCACGTCACGTACACGTTGATCATCAAGCTTGCAGCAACTCAAGGTAAAACCGGAGACGAAGTGATGAACTTACAACTGGGAATATTTGTGTCATCAAAGGTAAAATCGACAATAAGATAATTGAAATTGTTCCTCTGCACTGACGAGGACTACAACGTCCAACCGGGAAGCACAAAAATGACGTTTCATGTTGTTGTGTTCAAACAAAATGAAATTGTTGAAATTCGCTTCCCACTTCGCAAGATGATGAAAAGGATGATGATGATGATGATGATCATGGTTATGATAACGCTAAGCGTGCGCATTCGCAGCCAAACACCAAGTAAGTACGCTTTTCAACGAAGAAAATTATGTCGCTTTTTGCGCGATCCTCAATGTAGTTCTCAGCTTGCTTCCTCTCAGTCAAAAAAAAGAACAGTCGGTATGAATCAATGTGCTTCGTGTCGTATCACGTTGTACTAGAATTCATTTGAATTGATGGCGCGACGATACTTGTGTATCAATCAATCAGCCAATCAATCAATCAATCAATCGCTCAGTCACTCAAGCACTCAATCAATCACTCAATCAATCCGTCAAAAAAGTTGCGCACGAACACCAGAAAGTGTTGCCATTTAACATTGATCAATCAAGTAAATCATCAACAAGAAGCTTTTTCCTTTCACTATTATAATATACAACTACATCACAGCAGTTTGTTATATGAGCAGGTGGGACGGATGTTGTATGTAAACGCTCGACTCGGACGTTGACGAGGCACTGCAATTCTGTCGTTCTCTTTAGTCCGTGCTAACCTGTTGTGAGTGGAACGTGTTTTAGTTTGTAAGATGTATGAATACTAACAACCCAACCGAGGAACACACTCTTGTCACATACTTGTATCTTTCCAGTAGATTGTTGACTTTTTTTTTCGGTTCACGAATGATCACGACAGCTTGTGAGTAGGAGTAGGTGGACAAGAGCAATCAATAAAAGTTATTTTAAGTAAGTAGTTTCGTAATGATTAGTTATTTGCCTTTGAAGATGTTGGATGAGTAGTGATGTGGTTACTTAGGTCCTTTGCATCGTAACAGTCTGTTAGGAAAAAAGATGAGGACGGAGATGGACGTGCCTGCTGCCCGTGCGGTTGTGCCCCTCCTTGTACGAGCTGTTGATGTGAAACAATCAAATGGGCATTGAAGGTTCTTCGAACATTTTGTTCAGAAGCCGACGATGACTACCACCATGCTACCAAGATGACTACAAAGGCGATAGGGCAGTAGCGCTTAGCCGGTTTCCATCCGCTTGGACGGCGGCCGTGCTCGTGCTCCTCCTGCTATTTACTTTGTGACTACATGATGAAGATGTTTATGTTGTCTACTGATGGGCATCTTTAGCTGCTTTTTTCATCCACGACGAACATGTTCAAGTAAGTACTTAACTTATTCACGACTGAGTTTGATATCACGAGACTTCTAGAAGTTTTTTTACCTCCATCATCTTGACTGAATTAGAAATGTCACTCTCGTCAATTGCGTTGGATAAGTCTTCTGTAAAATTGTTCCACCGCCCCGAACGAAGTCCGTAGTCACACCCAAAGTCACGTACCTATCGGTTGAATGCTCGTACACCTATACGTACTAGTTGTAGATTGCTGCACTAACTTTTTCTGTATGTCACAGATTGATCTAGTATCTTGCTTTCAGAAGGAGCTTTTCGAATTAGTGGAGAAGATGATGATGCGCACTCGTACAGTTGCCGTCTCATCTTTTCCACGACAATCAACAAGCGATTTACACCGATTGGTGCTACTTTAAATCCCAGGAACACCATAATATCGTTAATATCCTTTATATTTATCCCAGTTCCACACAAAGAACTGCTCTTATATATAAATACTACCTCTACTAGTTTGCAGCTAGTAGGAATCCCATAGTTGCATCTGTACGACTGACCGCTGATTGCAAACAAAGGATTCCTTGTATTCAGTTGTCTACAGCAGTCGGATTCTTAGAAAAGTCTGGTGGTCCTGTCTGCTTCTTTTGGAGACACCGACTCGAGAAGGATCTAGTGCTGTCGTCGACAGTTGTCCTCGGACGTCGTTGGGTTGAAGAACTCGCCGCTGCTAGACAAAGCTTCATCCCTCTACGTGCTGCTCAGTTCGCATTTCACTTTTTTTTTACAGTCTACGCAAAAACCGTCAAGATGAACGTCGGTGGGTACAAGTCCGCCTCCGTAAGCAGCGAGGTAATGCCTAATTGGCAAAACCATGAGCACGATCATCGCTTTCGGAGCCCCCACTGCCTCAACTTATGAATGGGCTATAATTATCAGCAATTAAACTGATCGTCATCTCACAACTACATCCTGGTTCTGTTTTGCAATCGGAGAAATTATCTATCAACTCATTTTCCTGTAACTACGAGCATCTTCCATGACCTTTACTTCCTCAAGCACTTCTTTCTTCCACTCAAGAAAATTCAAATTGTCTTTTTTTACGAACATTCTGTTTTATGATCATGCGAATACGTACCTTACTCGCTTTACCACTTAGCGCTAATCTTTCCATGTTACGACACTGTGGTGTTAACGGTGGACGAGAATACGGAGAAGCTGACGTCTATAGAGAGGATTCTGAGTGCAGAGCCGTTTTTGGGCATGACGCTGAAGTGGAACCTTGAAAGCCCGGATGCAGGCAGAAAGAAGATCAACTTTATAGCGTTAGTCGCAATAGCAGTACCCACGAAGGTCTACATCTTCCGCACGCACAAAGATACGCGGCTCCCGGCCTTCTTAGTGTGGGCCCTCAGGGAGAAGAAAATCGCAAAATGTGTCCTTGGCAAGGACATGGTCTTGCAAAAAGTAAATCAGCGTATGCAGAAAACCTTCGAGAATACACCAAAAGAACTCCAGGAATGCCGAAAATGGGCAAGGGAAAACCTCAAAGAACGAGGTGGCGAAAAAGTAGAGCCTGAGGACAGCAACGACCCAGACGACGATGAGTTTCTCTGGTACTGATAATACAACTGATTGTGATTTGTGAATAGATATATTTATAATGTTCATGATGTGAAAATTTCTTCAGATTCAGATTTCTCTCCTTCGTAATAAATACAGGAAAAAAAATTGTTGTCCAACGTACTGATCCAAGGTACTGTGCGGAATACGCGTTGCCGCACAACCGAGCTACGGAAATGGGCAGGCAAGTTGCGGAGTCGGTATTATAAACTAACCAGACACGACGGATTCGTATCATCTGTCAGACTCAGATCATATATATAAGAATTCAGTTGCGTGCATGTGCTACGAAAACGAAGTAGCAAGTTAGCAGGCTTAAGTAGACAATATTGATATTCAAACTTTCAGGTCGAGCAATCCGATTGGGAAACAGAGAAGCTTACGGAAGCGCAGCAGAGAAAAGCAGCGGACGACGCCTACTACGCTTTGATGGTAACATACATGATCTTGATCTTCATTTTCTAAATCGTCGCTGCTCTGCTAGAAGAGGCAAGTAACATGACACAACAGCATTTGGATTTACATGTCGGTACCTGCAGTTTGTTACAACAGAAATGTCTTTAACTTTATCTTTATGACGCTCACCGGAGGCGTTGCACAGTGCTCCGGCCTGCCCTCGAAGGTGAGACCTATGGGGCTGACACGACGACGATAGCGCCGTCGCTTAATTGGTTTTAGCAGATAGCAGGACGCGACGCTTGGCGATAATTACCCTTTTCGCTTTTCTCTCTTCCTCTGGTCTTTCCTTTTTCTAGTCAGGTCGGCTCCACCACAATTTATTGCCGATCACTCTGCACATTTCATCTGCAGGTTTTCATGTCTATGCGAATGCGAAAAGAGAGGAGGAACCCACGTAGGAACCGAGAAATGGACGACGAAATTGATAAGCGACAGCGGAATAAAGGAAAGGGAATATGCGTGAAAGCCGAAACCGATTCGACTCTCAAAGGCAAGGGAATATGCCCTCCTGGCATGCAGCCGTCTCCAATGGGTATGGGAATGCCACCGGGTGGTACCTTTTCGGGTTACCTAAGTAGCGTCGTAGGTCCACCTCCACTGATGCTAATACTATTTATTATTATCTTTTCTTGACGTTGAACAAGATTATTTTTCACAATTTCTCTGCAGCTGCATTATTCATCCAATTTTTCTATCAGGTATGATGGGTGGTGGAGGGGGCAAGTTTGGCGCGCCCTCTCCTTTTCCAGGCAGCAAACCACTAGCACTCGAAAATGAACCACGTGGACTTTACCCAACGACTAGTACAGGAAGTACATGAATATGAATTTCGTCAATTTGTCTAACAGGACCAAGTTGTAGTTCTTGAACAAAATGACGTGACAAACATGAAAAATTTGGTGACTACTGTAGTGACTGTATGATCCAGAGAATCCCATTTGAAAAAAACAAGGTCCAGGATCCTTGGGTCCCCCAGGAGGTCCGCATATGGGTATGCCACCTCCAGGGAAGGGTGCTCCTTCTCCATTTGGCCCGATGCCGGGAATGAACGACGATCTCATGCCAGCCTTTAGTCTTGGTGGACCGCAGTCCCTCTATGGCAGCAGCGCCAGTGGCATGCAGGGCATGCCTCCTCCTGAAAGTGGAATGAATAGCAAGGGCGGCGCGCCCGGTCCTCCGTTTCACCAAGACCCACACGCCGGGCACATGGTTCCGCCGTTTGAATACCAACCTGGAGGCCCGCCAAACGGCTTTCTCGATCATCACACTGGCTACAATCGGCTCCCGGGCGGACCGCCATGCGGAGGCCCGCCGCCACCGGGTAAACCTCCGGGAAGCTTCAATCAAGTGGGCCCTGACGGAGTGGGCAGTGGCGGCATGCTTCCTCCGGGCGCTTACGGTGGACCACCGCCTTCAGGTCCGAATAGTGGTGGGATGAACGCACCCCAAGGCGGAGGCCTATCTTCTTCTGCAGGCGGAAACGCGCCGCCGCCATCCTCAAAAGGTGGCGATGCGCCGCCTCCGGGAAGCAGCAGCGGTGGAGTACCGCATCCGGGAGGACCACCATACGGCATGATGTCGCAAGGTGCGCCACCCCCGCCAGATTCCGGACCCGAAAATGGGCCGCCTTGTTTCGGAGGTTCGATCCCGTTTGGAAGCAAAGGCTCATCACCAAATGCAGTCGGCGGTCCGCATCCTTTTTACAATATGCCTGGAGCAACTGGGCCTTCCGGCGCACCACCACACCCTTATGGAAGGAATTACAGACGTCAATCAACTACTTGATGTTGTAGGCTTAAGTTTTACATCTCTAGTGCGTCCAATAACTTAAGTAAACTTCTGAATGGAATATATAACAGAGTAGTTTATAGCACGCATGGTGCATGGAGTAGCATGGAGTGCATGGAGCGCAGAGCTTTAAGGGGCGCAAGAAGCTCCCCCTTTAGCTCCATGCTACTCCATGTGATCCATGCACTCCATGCCATGCGAGCTGCGAAACCTTATAAACTGCTCTAATATAAAAAGAATGTGTCTTTCTCTTTGGTGTCCTCGTGATTCAGTTTTCGCAAACGCAACAACAAGCACAACATCATAAATTCTTTCATATCTGTGGAAGCAGCAGCAACGGCCTTGGTCTCATGCTAGGACCTCCCGGAAAAGGGTCTCAGCCGATGGGACTTTACCCCGACGGAAAGGGTATGTATCCTCACTTCGACGGCAAGGGCGGGCCTGATGGCAAAGGTATGCTTCCTGGAGGACCGATGATGCCGCCGGGAGGACCGATGTCAATGAGCAACGTGTCGATGGGACCACCACCGGGAAGTGGAAAGCCTGGCGGTTTGGGTGCTGGCGGTCCCCTCTTGAACGGAGCGACCGATCCAAATGGACTGCAGCACACGGACAGCGTGCCTCCGCCGGGTTCCTGCTCCTTTCCGGCATGGCACCACTCTGACCACAGCACAAAGGACTCCACCGGATCATCGGAGTCTGCACTCAATAAGCAAAACGACGAGGAGGACGCAGTCTACTCCTTATCATGCGTCGGAGGCAAAATCAAACAGTTGGTAAAAATTCTACAGTCTGATTGGAGGTGAGTCCTAGTAATATGACGGGCTGGTCTTCTTGTGTATCTCTGTCGTGTAATATCATACTCAACATTAGGCATCCCAGCCACATGATGTGATGTTGCTATTTCATCATCCTCGTCCTCGTAATTCTTGGTCTACAACTACAAGACACGTCTACTTTGTTTTTACCAGATCGCGTCGATCCTGAAGGACCCGAGCCTGAAGAAGGTTACGGCGCTTGCGCTTAGCAACGATGACGACCTTGGAGGTCGAGGCGTCGATGAAAAAGTGACCGAGCTAAACTTCGTTGTTAATCATCCTGCAGCTGAAGGCGGCGCAAAATTTGATGTCCACTTCCACATTGTTCGGCAACTTTCGGATGCGGAAGCCAAAATGGACAACGACTCGAATATTATTGCGCTCTTTACCTGCGCCAGCATACTGGATATAAATGCGGTAATGAAGTAGATGCTCTTGGCTCTCTCTCCTTTACTCTGATGCAGGAATTCGAATTTGATCTTTTATTTACTTATAACAGATGAAGATATCAACCAGTTTATTGTAATGATCAATAGCATTTGCATTTGAGATTTTTGTTTTTCAAGGAAAATGTAAAGATCTAGAAGATCATTGGCATGATGTTGAATGATGGTGAATCGATGAAGCCCTTACGGAATACAAAAACCGGTCGACCACATCAGAAGTTCCACCATAATATCGGGGATGCCAAGAACCACTTGCAGAGATTGGTCGATCTTGTGAGGAAACCACGTGTAGTCCTTTTCGTGCTGCAAGACAAGGATTATGACTATCGCAGAGTCTCGAAGGGTCCCATGATGTATGGAAACTTCATGAAGCACCAAGGCGAGGTACCTTGCGACTTCATTCAATACTTTTGGATTTAAATAATAGTTGATTTCCTCGATTTTCGACGAAACTGAAGATACTTCTCATGTCATGCAGATCAGATTTTTCATGTTGCTTGGTGACCATGTCAACTTTTGTATTTGTATTTGTTGCTACAACAAAATAAATCTAGGTTCACCGACATGAATGCTGGCCAGTGCAGCACTCTGACGACAACATCATTACGGCAGTCGAAGTCTATCGCTACGGCCCACCACCGCAACGCAAGAAGAAAAAGCCGGGTCGTGGACAGAAGCGGGGTACCGGCGCGCAAGGAGCCAATGGCGACCGCTCTCAAGAGATTTTGGGCGGACCTGAGCGTAGTATGTCAGCGATAGCTTCCAATTCATCCATGCTTTCATGCGGAGCAATGGGCGGCCCGGACGCGCTGGATCCCAACTACCCGTCGTCGAGTGGTCCTATGATTATGGGCAGTCCCCAGTTTGGCAGTATGCCAGGCGGACCAGGCAGCGGACCGCATCCTTACGGTATGCAACCTCCCAATACGGTAGGCATGATGATGCAGCCACCACCGGGAGTTATGGGCGGAGGCCCGCTGGGGCCGATTGGCGGTGGGCCTATGGGAAGCGGACCACCACTCGGGAGTCCCACACAGGGTCCTGGAGGCTCGAAGGGCGTTCCGCATTGGCCAATGCACCTGATGCCAGGCGGCCCACATTTTGGTGGGCCAGGGCCACCGGGCGGACCACCGGGACCCGGACATCTATCTCAACCGCGCGGAGGACCGCTGATGGATCTGAATTTGGGACCCAGTGGCCCATCCGGGCCCGGCATGCCTCCAGGCGGAGGTCCGGGCGCACCCTATCATCTACCTCCTGGCGGTGGTGGGAATCTGTTGCCAAACTTCGGCGCGTTCAATCCGGGCGGGTGTCCGCCGGGCGGCGGTCCGATGATGGGCGGAGGTCCAGGAGGCGGCTACAATCCACCGCATTTGCAGCATGTCTCGCCTCCGGGTCCTGGAACCTTGACACCAGGTGGTCCAGGGACAACGAGCAGCGGCAGCGGCAAGCTCGGACAGTCAGTGGGAATGCAAGGAGGACCTCCGATGATGGTTAAACATGCAGGCTTTGATGGTGGAAAGTGTGGTACGGACGGACCGGGTGGTCCCCAAGGACCAATGATGGTGCAGACAAAATCAGGCGCACACCCAGCCAACGGAACAACGTCTTCATCGGGGCTGCCGGCAGGTCCATCATCTTCTTCCAGCAGCGCGGGGCCTGCGAACGGATCTGGCCCTGCATGTAGTGCTCCTCCGCCCGGACCGCAAATGAGCATTCCAGGCTCTTGGGCAGCGGCCGCAGCAGCCGGTGGCAAAAGCAGCGGTTTGAACCGTACAGCCTCCGGTGGTGGTACCAACGGGCCTGCAACATCGTCGGGGCCAGGAGGAGACCTCTCAGGTAGTGGACCCGAGACGGGCTCTTCGTGTAGCGGTCCCGGAGGATGTTACAGTATCAATCCGAACATGTACAACAGCGGATCTTCTTCTGCGACAACAGCGAATGGAAGCAGCTGCACCACCAGCAGTCGGTCCTGTGGTGATTCGCGCGTATCCCCAGCGCATCCGCACGCAGGAAACGCCGGCGGCGGCTCCAGCAAAAGTCCAGCCCTAAGCAGCACGCACGAATCGCACAAAGGAGGAGCCGGTGGGGCGGGAACCTCAGCTATCACACCAACTAGTGGTGCTTCGTCTCGCGATCCTAATGCCGCAGCGCGGGGTGGAATTCCGCTCTCGAATGCCCCGGGTGGTGCCAAAGGACCCCTTCCTGGTGGCAGTTCAGTACCGAGTGGAGCAGGCGGACCGCAGTCCTCGACATGGGGTCCGGGAATTGGAGCTTTAGCGGGAACGAACTCATCAAAAATGTCAACCACGTCAAATGATCAATTGGTCGGGGGCGCGTTTCACCACCCGAGCAGCTCGATGATGTCGCGACCACCGCTTTCATCGTGTGGAGGCGCAGGAGCGCCGCTGGATCTAAGTGTTAGCATCCCTCCCGCCAACTCCGGAGGTGCAACGTCTCTCTCATCAGGTAGAACCCCGAGTGCTTCTACGCCGCAACCGTCACCGCCGCCACCGGGTCTTGGTCCGCAGTCCGCCTCTAGCTTGAATCATTCAGGTCTCGTGGGATCCTCTACTCTGCCAATCGTGAACGACCCACGATTTCTTGCTGCTTCGGCACACCAAGCTTCTCATCCGAATGGGCCACCAGGACCAACGGCAGCCAACGGCATGATGCCCACGACGCCATCAATGCCTCTCTCGGGCTCAAGCATGATGCGCGGCCCAAGCAAAGGAACAAGTCGATTTGGCCCAACAGAACCAACTGGTAATCTATCACTTGAGTAATGCCAATTCTTTCTCTTCATCGAAGTCGAAGAAAAGATACTATCGGTATCGTGTTGTCAGTCTGTCAAGATCCATATTAAGAGAAGAATCGAAAAAGTCGAAAAGAAGAACACAATAACAGATACAGTACTAGCGCAGTCTGTCTTTGTTCAGAACCTCAACCTCCTCCGTTACCATTGATCCCAATGAAATAAATGTTAGGTTCCCGCATGAAGATGCACAAGTTTTCAGCAACATCAGGTTCACCTTCTGATGGAAGCAGCGCTGCACTTCGAGGGTATGGAGCCGACGTTTCGCCCGCGATATATCAGGGAGACAACGCGGCAGGCTTCCCGGTACTTCCCAAGCTGCCGCCGCCTGCGATCAGCGCTGCTGGGCCCTCTAGTGGACCAGGAGGCGCAAGTGCAGTGAGCAGCATGCTCGAAACTACACCACCACCCTTTCCACCGCCGGGTCTCGATGACGCACGACGAAGCGGAGGCTCTGGTCCAGCGCCGAGCGGCTACAACAAGTATCCGGTATTAAAATTATTTCACAAAATCACACTATCACTACCGCTTTTTTGAATTTGAAATTCTTCATGATGTTGATTTCACTTGTTGCAACATCAGCCTATGATCAATCTTTGGATGTTGAGAAACAGATAGTATAACAACTACAGCAAAGTAAGATTAAGATGAAAGATGAAAATTGAAGTAATTACTACGTCGTACATCAACATCAACATCAACATCAACTACAGCCGCCACCCGGACTGGAGCCGATAAGTGCAGGAAAAGGCCCGATTGGAAAAAGGCTGTGAAAAATATCTCAGGTTAGGAGAGCTCCTGTTACTTTGCTCTGGTGCAGTCGTGAATATCATAAGGATGTTGGAGAAGAGGAAATGGAATGGGAAATACTTGATGCAACTACAAATAAGTAATTGTCTGCCTACTAAATTGAAGGTACTTCTTGTAGTGATCATTTTGTACATAGCCCTCACCAAATCTGTCATAATTTTCTCTTGCTCGATGGAAAATGGTCGAACGGAAGAGCACGCAAGCACGAGAACGCAAGAACAAGATATTGACATCATTTTTTTCTTCGCATTGGTATGGCTAGAAGAAAATATGGGTTTGATGGCATTGCTGCGAAGCAGTGTAACTGATGATCAGAACATAATCTGTTGCAAAAAGTAGAAGACGTTGTGGTATCTGATATTAAAGCTTGAATATTTCCCATCCGTTGTCGTTGAAGTTGATGAACTTCTTTAGTGGCATTGAGTTAATTTCTTGTCGTCGTTTTTCCTCTCACTCCCATCATCAAGGGGACGAGAGGAACTTTCACAACATTCCTCTTGTCGTGTTAATTGACAAGATGGAGAGTTAGAATATGTATCTATGAGTATTCTTTCTGCAACACCCTCTCATGAGTGGTGTCAAAAAATCTAAATACTTTCAGTTTCATGCATGATGAAGTAAGCGAACGTAAGAACTCGTGACGAAATTAGAAGTCAATAAATCCTTGTGAGAACGATGCGGTTACTTAATGTCATCGACAACAAGGAGCAGAGGTGGTTTCTTTCGGTTTTGCAATCACAAGAAAAGTGACCAGAGATGGGTGAAGCTGAAGTAGCAGGTAAGTAACTAATTCGTTCAAAAATAACAGGTTTAGTGTTTGTTTCAGCAGGTTTAGATGAAGGTAGTATTGGAGAAATTGTTATTATTGCTGACATTCATTGTATATCCTCCATCAAACGAATTGGTGGAGTGGTCTTGTTCGTTCTATTTCTTTCCGTCATATTCATGTGAATGTGTGTCTTGTTTGTTGCTTGATGAATGGTTTTTTCTGCTTGAGAAACGGAGCGTTGCTCTGCTTGTTCCTGCACACAGGAAAAATATGCAGGTCTAGACCCAACAATTCTTAGATTGTGATGTACAAGATGGATACGAAGTAGAAATTTTCGATACTATCTTTTTTGGTATTACATATACCGAATGAAAGATGACGCAATAGGTGTTGGAGCATTTATGTGTATCGTTGGTAAAGTCAATGTAAATGAAGAAAAGCAGAATGGTTTGTTGTGTAAGTATTATCAGAAAGTTATCATGGCCACCTTCTTCTTGCAAGAAATGCAAGAACCAGGTTTGTCGACTACAACAAGGTCATCTTCAGAAAATCAAAGAACGACGACGAGCCCTTCCCCAATATAAAACTCAGTATCATCAAGTCGCTCTACCATCAACATCAATACCAGGCGTATAAAGTTAGATTCAAGGAGTGTGCCTCTCCGGCTACGCGTATATCGAATACCAGGAAATAGTGTTGTCTGCTAGAATCTTGCAGCCTGTTTCGCAGGGGATTCATCTTGCTGAAGGCTATTGAAACTCAGGAGCTAAAAACAGGTCAAGTTGTATTGTAATATGCTACGTACTTACAACATTTATTATTTTGATATCTTCACAACCACTTACTTGCGCTGAAGATCATCATGCCTAACATGGTCACAAGACCGGATCGTTCACTTCTCGTGTCTGTTCTTCTGCATTCACAACCGAAGGATCGGTCTTTTATCGAATACGACGACCCGTATCAAAACACCGAGTCAGAGTGAAAATGAATGAATGAAGAGTGGAGGTGACAAAATCATTTTGAGTTTTTTTTGCAACTACTGCGACGAACTCAAACCATGAAAAAACAAGGAGATGAAACCAAGCTTTTCCACGACGACCCAGTAAGACCAGAAGCACATCAAGCATCGTGGAGGGGGCATATCAGTCTTGCTGGTGTCATGCGGACACGGGGCATTCGAAGTAGTCGCGATAAACGTCACGACTTCACTTGTTCGTCTGCCGATCACGTACAGAGGCTCCTCCAGGTCAATTTTTCACAATCATGCAGTTGTGGCGTGCAGACGCAAATGAAAAAAAACACGCCAACATCTCTACAAAGGTCAAAAAATCACGAAATCTTCAGCAAAATCTCACGAGATCTCAAAGATCCTTACAAATGAACTGTGGCGACTTTGTTTGGTGATTTTACTTAGAAAAAGTAGAAGGTCACATCTCGATGAACTAGATGCACATACTAACTAAAGCATGGAGCTACGCACAACAACTTCTATTCACAAAAAAAACTAGGGCAGGACGCAAAACATGACATTGATTCTCATGTAACTTGGTGGATATTTGAATACGGTTGTACTTGTGGTTGACTACGTAATTATTTGACTTCAGGTGGATCGAATATTGAGATAGTCAACATCTGCTCTATTACAAGTGAAACTGCACAACATTATCTTATCATGTGAACTTTTGAGTAGTTAGGCAAGATTCTGGAGAGCAGCTTACAAACAAACAATACTTGCTTTCTTTTTTGAAGAAAGGATCTAGGTACACTTCGTAGGAGAGGTATTTGAATCATGACGCTTTGACGGGATGATTGCTTCATGTCTAAACGTGCTTTTCGACACGCACACACAGAGACTGGCATGATGACTCTGATGAGTACCAGCTAAGTACAACTTGTTCATGTTTTGCCAAGTTCATTCAATTGTGATTGTCTACTTTGTCCTTCGCAGTCGAAAAAGACTTTCTATCATTTATATTTGAAAGATGAGTGCTGGTGGTACGAGTTCAGGGATTTTGCAGGGCCGCAGCCCCTATGACATTTTGCACGTGAGTCAAGACGCAGATGACCACGCATGCCGATCCGCTTACAGGCGCCTGGCTTTGAAGCATCACCCCGATAAGGGTGGCGACGTCGAAATCTTCAAACGGGTGAATGCTGCCTACCAAATCGTGGGTGATCCGGCGGCCCGCACCCGATACGACCGCGAATACTTGAACAAAGTAAGAAGGAACAAGAAAAGAAATCGCGAAGACGATGGGAAAGTTTTCTTTTCTTCAGACGAAGAAGAGTCGACAGATGGCGAGAACGATGATGAAGATGCGGACTATGACGAAGATTTTGATTTATGAAAGTGGAATATTATTAATGTCCCATGAACGTGTTGATGGAGCATCGTCTATTACTATTTTTATGATCTCGATAATCAATCCCAATGCAAGAAAGGGAATCACAATCAGTACTCGGATAAGTACTGACCTGAGTATTCAAAACTAAGGAGAAGTATCTGGTTCTGGTTTAATTCTTCTTTTTATACAGAGTTAGTAGTTGCTAGAAACTCTCCTCGTGCTGGATTTCTAATTCTCCTCGACGAAGATTTCGTGGATGAAGTTATGACTGCCTACCTCCGTGAGCTCTTTGCAGCAGCTTTTCATGGCGGAAAATTGCCGAAGTCGAGGTGGGGAAGCTGGTTTTTCGATGTGGAGGCAAACGATGAATCCCACTTCGCAAACCTAAGGCGAGAAAGGGAAAGACAGCAGGAAGAAAGAAAACAGCAGCAGGCAGAGCTAAAAGCGAAACGGCGCGAAGAAAGGGTAGCAGAAAGAGAAGCGAAGCCAATGAAGATTATGATGTCACGATATGCGCATGCGCAACAAAATATAGATATGTAGCTAACGCGTCTTTTATCAGTTTCGATGCTTCCTCTCTATTTCTTGGTATCAATGCATGAGTGCAAAATAGATATAATTATAGAATAATTTATAGGAGTGCCAGGTCCGGGATGGGATGGAACGGATGGACTTGCCACCATTTCAAGTATTATCGGAGGACTTAGGCGGGCCCGTCCGATCCATCCAAGTCCATCTTACATCCGTCCCAGATATTGTCCTAAGATTGTTGGACCACAAGAACGCAGGCCGGTAGGTCGCGCGTAGTCTCTCGGTGAGAAGCGCCGAGCCTGGTGCGGATTGAGCTCACAGCTTGAGGCTGGTGAGCTCTGGCTGGTTTGATCCTTGTGGATATTCGTAGGGGTTGCGTTGGGAAGTCTCGGCTTCTTCTTTGGGGTATCATAAGGGGGAAAGCTTCACGCGCTCACATCGGGGCCCTTCTGCTATCATCGTTGGCGCTGTATGATCATCCTACGCCGATACTCGTCAGGCTCAGGGCCTGGCTTGGTCTCAATCTTAAATGGATGGAAATGCATCAGATCACGCGAGACCTATTACGCGAATGCCTAACCTCACGACAATCATCATGCTGGTCAGAACTGACAAGACAAGACGGCGCGGACCTGGTTACAGCTATGAACATTCGACGCGCCTGCTATCTGAAAACGTTGGGGGCCCTTTGTCTGTTGATCGTTGACTTTGGAATCAGACGCGTTTAGGTCTAGAGGTTTCCTGGAGATCTTCCCGGTGGTGCTTTGTCTTTGACTCACTGCACTGAGAGACTTGAAACAACGAACGAGAGAGAGGAGCAGCCAGAGACACGGACACCCGCGCGACGGTAAACCCGTCGGGCGTTTGGATGGTGCTCCGGTAACCTTTTCGCCTGGCAGTCTTGGCCATTTTGGTGATCTTCGTCCTCTGGATCTTTGTGGCATTTCAAGGATCCCGATCGTGACCAACAAAGGGAAACGCATGGCGCAAATGCATGCACTTAGCTGCTTTGATGATCATGCTACTCTACTTGTAAATGTAATATTTCTTGGTGGGGTACTATGGTAGTTTATACTCGGGTTAAAACAATTATGGAGTAACACTATGCCAAAAGCGAACGTAGAAAAGTGGTTTTTTGGCCAAAGAACGCACATAAAGCCCAGGGATCAGCTGGGCAGTTTTCGTCTCAAAATGGAAGATTTTCATTCTGAGGCGAATAATGTACAAAAAACGCAAAAAAAACGCTTTTTTGTACCTTATTCGTCTCAGAATGAAAATTTTCCATTTGAGGCGAATGCTGCCCAACTGATCCCGGGGCTGTGTGTGCGCTGCGTTCTTTGGCTAAAAAACCCCTTTTCTATGTTCGCCTTTGGCATAGTGTTAATCCATAAAAACAATATAATGCGGCAAACTGATCGTCTTCGAACGGATTCGGCATCTGTGTCATTACATCAGCATCAGGATGACGGTTTTCATTTTCTTGCGCTTCTAACAATGACCACGAGAAAACTTTGAAGAAGAACCTCCGAAAGGTCGCGCAGGGCAGGTGCATGTCCCACGACGAGGTGGAAGACCAGCAGATGTGCTGGCAGAGCTATCAAGTATTACGTGAAAGAAAAGGATTGCACCCGGACAAGGGGGACCCGCCAAAACCACCCAGTCCGAACAGTGATGACGAGCGCTCTACCACACCAAAAACTTCGCAGTCTGGCACTCTAGTAGACGACGAGCAAGAATACAGCGTACGAATTACAACCACGCAAAAAATCTCAGACAGCCTACAAGTAACCCGGTGGATCGATAACTTGTCCCTTGAGAGGTGCGGGATCGCTCTGACCGCCTTGGAGACGGCCTGCGCCGAGGCTGCCAAGGCTCAGCAGAAGAAAAATAAGGGGAAACTGGTGTACTACAAGAACCCGGTTGAGGTCCTGGCGCAGCAAATGCAAATCGAAAACGAATCTAAGAAAAAAATACCAGTGAATACCTCATACCGCGTCGAAATCCAAGGTCTCATCTTGAGAACCAAACAAGCCAAGGCAAAAACATCTTCTCGAAGTGGAACAACAGTTGTAGATGCTGAAGTAGGTGACGAGGGAGCTGTAGAACAAGTGCCACCTGCTCCGAGAAATGGCGAGTGGAGTGGGAGTCCCCAGAATAAAAAAGGAAAGTCCGCTGCTGGAAGCGAGGCAATGGCAATCCCAGCCGCCTCGCCTGCCGCCACATCTTCATCATCGAACGCCAGCCCTCGTATCCATCTACAACGACCCCAAGCGACAAGCGCAAAATCAACAACAAGCGACAAGAACAACAACAATACAAAAAAGTCTAGTAAAACCGCGAACAAAAACTTTGGCAGTTCTGCGGAGGTTTATCCGCCAAAGCACTCGCCGAGGCTTTCTCCTCCTCGCCCTCTGTTTGATGATGTACCAGCCACAGGTCCGACCTTGCTCGACACGTTGGTAAATGCAGAAGCTGCGTTGGTAAATGTAGAAAGCAGCTTGCCCACCAGCGTCGCAGAATACTACGACAAGACAATGGTGGGAGGCGACACCCCTGGCGACTATTCATCATCTTCACAATCGTGTTCTTCCAGTTGCACCGAGCAGGAGCGGGGCATGTTGCAGAGTAACACGAGCGTGGCCGACTCGGACGCGTATTATTGGGATCACCTCTCCATGGAGTGTCAGGCGAAAAAGGTGCTAAGCGAAATGGGCATGTATGACGAGAACATGATGGACCTCATCAAGCGCAAGTCACCACCGAAGTGGCTTAAATCAGCGGATGCGATGGTGAGCTGGATTCTCGAGGAGTACGAACAGGACTCTGGAAACCGTGAGAGAAGGTCGAAAGAAGCTGGAAAAGAACCGAGCAAGACGAGCATGAATAAGAAAACAGGCGACTACTACGCAGACAGTGCTCCCGCGGCGCGTAACAAGGCGCCTACCTCGCCAACGGGGGTCACCTCGCCCGGGGCAGCAGGGAGTGTTCAACCAAGCAACACGTCTCTCTCTCAACATATGCACAAGCCTGGCCAAAGCACTAGCGGTATTGCAGCTTCCACATTTCATAGCCACCCCTTTCATGCAGGGCTCTCTCCAGAGCAAGAGCGACGTACAAAAGTATTGCTGGCGGATGGAGATCTTTCGACCATTTCCACCCGTGAGCCGAACGATGAATTTCAACAGTCCTCGACAACATCGAGCACCCGCGCTCTTTTTAGTGACCGTGGGAAAGCTGAAGCTTCGACTCGACGCAAAATCAACTGGGGCGATTCTCCCGAGCACGTACTTGGAGGCACAAGCACAAATCCGCCTCCGATCGTCCCCGCGATCGAGTCAACATCTATGGCAGCAACTCCTCAGCAGCGTGGTCAAGATTCCGCAGCAGAGACCGCAAACACGCCTTCAGCGGGTGAAAAAGCCGAGTGCGGGCGAACACGCCAGCGGCACAGAAACAAGGTTCCTGCAAAACCCGAAGCCGATGGCCTTCACAGTGTGGCGAGCATGGTGGCTCAACGCGAGAAAGAGGCGGCTGCCAAACAAGACGCAGAACGCGTGGCACGACTACAGGCTCAACAGAGAACTGCGGCGCCGACTCAACTCCCTCCGGCCTGGTCGAGCCCTACGACTGTGAGAAATGCTACGCAAGAAAATGATGAACAGCGAGATACACCTGCGGCCGAGGCCGCGGATGAAGAAGGAGGTGGGTGGGCCAGCGTAGTCAAGCGACAACCAAAACCCAAGGCCAAGCCACAAAACAATTCCGCCCCTGCAAACCAAACACAGCAAACCCGACCAGCCCCAGCGGTGAACACTGTGGAAAGAGTAGGATAATAAAATAATTATGAATATATATGTACAACACTTTGAACATGGAGATGGAGTTAATTGCTATTATAATATTTTATAAATATGTAAATCTAGATTCAATTTGGTGTCCAAACATTTTGGTTTTATCTAGCTCCTCCTTGTTTTTTCATTAACAGGTGCTCTCTGACGAGATGGACGAGGACGCGTCGTCAACTTGCCCAGAGATGCCTCTGAGTCCAAGAGCTATCACACTCCAGTGGGCGCGTCCCGATGACAGCAGTTACGAATTCACCTTGTATGGACGGGAGGCCGGGCTGAGCCGGTACAATCTACGGCCCACGTTGTCATGCCTCGCGACGCGGCAGCGGCTAGTGTCCGTGGAGGATCCCAGGGAGTGGGAGGTGAGGTACGTGTGTAAGGATCTGGACTTTGCAGCAAACAAAGGGTTGGATGACAAGTGCCTCGAAATCTTGATTGAATGGCTGGTAAAGCACGGAATTGTGGTGGACAAGCTGCAGCTGTGGCGATGCGACATCGGCGACCAGGGTGCACTTGCAGTATTGAACTACGTACGACGAGTGGAACTAGCGAACAGATCGAGAGCGGAATCAGAACGCTGCCTCGTGCAGTTAAGGCTCGCATCGACAAGTGATTCGTGTCTTTAGTTTCCTCTCATCCACGGACACAAATGTTGATTTAAAATGTATATCATATGTTCTCTCACGACCTCCAGGATGCAGCTTCTCTTCTCAAGTTGCAGGAAAACGAGTACTCATTTTAACATAAGAAGAAAAGTCCTTAAGATTCTAAGGCCTACAAGAATATCATACGCTCTCTTTCTCATCAACAAAGTGGTGCAGTTATTCCTATTAATCGCACGAGTACTACTACTTGTAACCACAACTTGAACGAGATTCATCTTGGTGTATGGGCTGAGAATTGACTAGTCTTCTAGTTTCCCATCGAGGAGCTGCTTCGGCTTCATCTCAGTAAAGAAGATATATTGCACAGGGCTTCAAGTTTGACATAAACATAATCTCAATCTAACGGAAATAATTCATCTCTAATCTTGGAGATCCATCTGTCGGACAACCGCATCACCAAAACCGGAACGATTCCGATACTAGAGTACCTGGAGCGCGAAAGTCAAGTATATCCCTGGGTGAAGAAGACGCGGAGGGGATTCGAGCTGTACCCTCTGTGGCTGCGCATGAACAACAACAAGATCGCAATACCACGGGATTGGATCCCCAAAATGCCCGAGTTCGCTGCGAAGGACAAACCTTTCCGTGCTTTCCCACAAATGGGTGTACCGAACCACCGCAATTACTTAGTGAAGTTACGACAGCACTTCTTTTGACATAGGTAGCGCTTTGAAAATTCCAGAAGTAAGTACATTATTTGATAATATATGAAGTATACTATAAGTAGATAGTCGCAAGGACGATGAAATCTTCTCCGAACGAGATCTAGAAGATGACTATGATCCATCAATTTGAATTTTATCGTACTCATTCCTCTGGCAACATTTTGGGCGATGACTATGATCCATCAATTTGAATTTTATCGTACTCATTTCTCTCGCAACATTTTGGGCCGATTATCTCTAATGAAACAAACATCCGCGCAACTTGATGCAACCCAATCGCAAAACCAGTACAACAAGCTGCGAAAGGAAAAACCGATTGCGCACCTCCCGATGTTTCTTAAGCAATGCAGAATGTGAAAGCGGGAAAGTATGGCAGGACCCCGTTCTAGTCCTTCCTGGGGAACGCAACAACTGGTCTGCTTGTAAGTACATTCATGATCAATGTGGGCACTGTTAAAACTTATCATCTTTTTCGCGAAACTGCAACTTCCACTTCATCTTCACGAACAAGTAACAAACCCTAATCATCGTGGATTTTCAGAGGACTAGTCGTACTTTTAAAAAAGATCCCACATTCCGGCATTAACTCCAAGCCAGTCGCCCAAATTCTCACCTACCCTGAGGAACCTTGTTTCTCGAAATGCGTCGAAGAAGATGATGGCAAATATTATTTGTTTCTAGGAAGGCGAAAGGTCGGCCTCCATGCCTGCCTTGTCGTGTCTAGAAGGTGCTGTCCTCAAGACGTTGTGCGAAGATTATCCCAGAAGTGAAGTTGAAATTATCTTATCATAATCAAGCAACAGGTTTGTGCATTTATTTGTGTTGCGATTGTTGTTGGATCTACCAAGGTCTTCGAAGGTAACCGCCCAAGGTAGCCAGTAGTTGTTCTTCTTGCCCAATGTGTAACGCCTGCAGGTACAGGCAAACGCTTCGACACCCAAACTGGAGGAAGGATAGCAAGTGCAAGGTAAGCGAACCACAGCGAAGAGGAAGAAGGCCGGAGATAGCACACCACTAGAATCCAACGCAATCGAGCACAGCCCCCGCACCCTGGTGCTCTCTCACGAGTAGTGACGCGAGCGCAGTTGGTGAGAGAGCACAAGGGTGCGGGGGCTGTGCTCGATTCCGTCGGTCCCCATCTCGAGCTCTGTGGCTCGTCTTTGAATTGACCGAGTGCGCCCGCGCCGACTGATTCACATCAAGCCGCCAAGTCGGGAAGTGGGACACCTTCAAGGTCAAGGCCATACAGCTTGGCCGCTTCGCGCTGTCTCCGCCAGTTATAATATACTAATCCCCACCAGACCACTTGGAGCCATTTGTAATTAATTCAACAGCAGCCTGCTCGTTGATCTCGCAACTTTTTTCGACATATTAATTCTGACTAAACACTTCAGGAGCACCTTATTTGCACTGGTGACAACGTCGCCCATCTACATTTTTACAGAACGACGGGTATGGGTAGAGCAGTTCTTTCATGATCTACGACTTACTTGTACAGCAACTTTCTTATATCAACAAGTACGCAGCACCCAACATGTCCAGCAGCCGCCACGGTAGTATTGTTCGAAAGAGGACCCTTATATCAACGAGTACGCAACACCCAACATGTCGAGCAACCGCCACGGTAGTATTGTTCGAAAGAGGACCATGATAAACGATCATCGACATGCAGACTAACATCCTTTGATGGAGGAGTTGGTTTTGGTTGCTAAAAAAGAAAACAAACAAACAAACAAACAAACAGAGGGCAGTACGCTTCGAGAGCGCGAGCAGGATGGTTCTGTCGTCACCTCAAGAAGCACGAAGAAGAATGATAATTCTATCTGGAATAACCTTGAGAACAATATGAGCCAGCGTGTCGAGTATCAGTGTATTCTTCATCGCGGAGAAGAGATAAAAGATCGTGTGATCGCGAGATGTACAGAAGGTCGGGCGAGAAGTGCATCATGAGAGAATTTAGTAAGGTAAACTTCTGAGCTCTACGAATCATTCGGGTTGCAGTCTGTGAAAAAATTTCCCACGTATCTGTAGCAGGCATGCAAGCAAAACAGAAACCCATCTCGCAATAACATCTCTTACAGTTTCGTGCTGACGACAACTGGTTGTTCTTTAGTTGAATGATGCGACATGTAAGTATGCTTCTTGTTCTCTATCGATTTCCACTTGCAGTTCTACCCTTTCCATGACACTTAATGTTGGGTATCACATACACATCTCATATTCTGAAAAGCGTTGTGGCCTGGCTGGCACTCTTGGGCACAGAGTACTACAGCTTGATCACGTTCAGTACAGCTGCTTATGGTGTGATGCCCGATGCTCCTCGAATCGGTACAACCTCCACATCTTCGTCAATCGATTCGCGCAGGCATTTGGGCGCTTCATTCAGTTCAGGAGGCCACCGCCGCGACGAGCTGCGAGGCAGTACAAGCGGGCAACAGCTAATAGCACAACATCACGGCGAGCAAGGAGGGGAAAGTATTGGAGGCAGGCGCTCACCTGGGCAACGCAGTCGACGCTTCTCACCTAGAGGCATTATCATGTCCTTGCAGTTGCCGCTTCATGAACTCAACGGGACATCGAGTGCGTTGTCTCAAGCTTCATCGGGACTGCTACTTGAGGTCGAAGGTATCGGGGAAGCAGACCACGGTGGATTATGTAATCGTGAAACTCACGGGATACTACAGGAACAGCTACAGGAGCAGCCTCCGCCGGACCCATCTTCAAGTTTCTCATGGAACACTTGCTCTGGCGGAGCCGAGGTAGGAGAAGATCTTGGGGCAGTCAATAGTAAAGGACCAGCTTCTGGTATGGGTGGTCGCAGGCCCAGCATTAAGAATTGTCCTGTTCAACATCGTCGCCGACGACGGCACCACCATCGACTTCGTATGCAACTGTCACGACCGCAGACATGCTGCGATATAGGAAACACAGTGACTACAACACTGGAACTCCAGGCGGAAGTGGCAGGGCTGCAGGAAATAGCAGAAATCTCTTTTCAGCGTCTTCGGCCCCGTCAATGCCGGGGTCGGCTAGAAGTGGCGGTGCATTCAAGACTGCTTCAGGTGGAAAGCCCAAACGACACACCTCAGCAACACCTCCAGCAAGGTTTGACTCAGTCCTCTCAGCAGGTCGTGAGTGATGGCACTATAGTATAGCAAGCTCGATTACAGGCAGAGGAGCGAAAAGTAGGGATCGATTCGGCCTCGGCGTTGCCAGTGATGGTGAAGATGTGGGATTTCGGTATCCTTGTCCATCGCTTGGAAGAAGCCTGAATGGTGAAGCTCCTGGAGGATCTGCACAAGCACAATCAACAATGGCTGTATCTAGGAGTAGTGGCGACTTCTTACACGCCCAGCATCAACAGTCCCCTCTCTTCAAGAGCTGATCAACTCTGATATCGCGGCACTACGATGCAACTTTGAGAAGCTAGTGGTCGATACGCTGAAGCCACCAAGAAAAAATGGGCCACGGGAAAGTCCACCTCGTGGAGCTGGAGGTGGGCTCACCGACACCGAGCCATGTGATCGTTTTACTATTTCGACGCCACCTGCAGGAGAAGGCAGGGCGGATGGGTATTCAAAATCGGAAGCTGCGAGAGCACTATATGGGGAAAGAAAACTTTCTCAACGCGCCAGTTTTGGAGGAGCCACTTCTTCTAGGCAAGAGCGAGGCGAAGCGAGGAATTGTATTGGAGTACCTAGTAATATAGAGCAAGTTCCGACCCCTCAAAGTGGTAAGTCGAGCATGCGTTCGAGCTTGGCACGAATGTATAACGGAAAGTGGCCTACAGAGCCGCAAATAGATGGAAAGCAAAATCTCCTAGGTGAAGATCATAAAGAATTGCATACTAGACCAAGACGAGGACAAGATGATGTTCGAGGCAGTAATAGATCTGCTGGATACAGCAATAGTGGAACTTTTGGTATTGGTGCGACGAATACAGGTGCAACAACTGCTGTCAACAGTGCCGGGAAGACTAACCTTGTTGAAGATGCGAGGGAGGCAACTTTAAGTGATAGCAATGACGAAATGTTTTACAGGCGTTTTCTGTCAGACAATGCGGCGAGAGCACAGGCAACATCAGATGCATAGACGACGTCGAGAGGCATTGAGAAGAAGCAGATAATAGGTAGCAGTGAAGAGGGAACATCACCCGCCACCTTCACTTCTTTTCGGGCACGCATTGAAAAGCTTCGTCTCTTCTATCGTCGTCTGGTGGAACGACTACCCACAAAGGAGGCGCCAGCACATCGAAGCTTAAAATTAACCACAGCGGTGACTCAAGTAAACCCAAAAAAGCCAGAGCAGCTGCACTAAGCGGTGGAGCTACAACTAGTAGTATCCCAGAATCCTCTTCATCGTTGCCGCAGGATCTTCAGAGTAGCATCTCATCGGCAGGACGTGCGCCTCCGCTTGTATACGCGAACAGCCGTGATGCGGCACCTTGGCCAGGTGGAAGCTCGAGTGAGGCGTCTAACCCTCCGGAAAACCAGCAGACCACCTCCCTGCGACAAAAGGAGTCACCGCACGTTGAAGACGAGCATGGTCAGGAGGAATCACCAGAACAACGCACCCTGATTCGAAGCGCAGGCTGCACAAAACTGCCTCCTGGGAGCCTCCTGGCCCTCGCATCAAAACAGTTAGAGGACTCCAGAGTGAAAGACGGGACGAAATCAAGTAGTCCATCTTCTTGGTTGGCTCCCGCAACGGATGACCTTGAAGATGATACGAAACTTGAACACAACAGACATCAGGAAAAGAAGCACACGTCTATTTTCCCGAGCTCCACCAGAATTGCAACGTCTTCATGGGCAGCGCAGCGAAAGCAACATGCGCCAGGTAGTTCTAGTCACCAGTCTCGACAGGTCAGAGGAGGGACCTCTGCAGCAGCGGGCTCGGTAATTGACGCTACCTTCGCTATTGATTTTCCCGCTGAGTTAGATTCTGGCTTGCCCAGGCCAGACGCTGATACTGCGGTAATGTGGCTGTCGCGAGCGCGAACTGCTCAGGCTATACTCGGACCTGAAATCGAAAAGCGTACCCGGCTTCTGCTATGCGAAGAACAAAAAAACGAAACAGGAACTGTCTTGTCTTCCTGTACAAATTTCACCTCTTCTCCGCAGGATTCCGAGGACCAGCAGAGGAATTCTGCTGCAGCATCACAGGCGATTTCACAAGCCCAGGCCGGTGCCGCGTTTTGTAGCGCTTTCGCATCGGGACTGAGTGCGACCCAGTTCGACGCGACAAGTCGTGGCAGTGGCGACGCACAGAACAGGCAGATGAAGTCGGCCTCATCTTCCTCGTCCAGCTTTGACTTGTACAAGGCGAAACTTCTGCAGACTTGCGAGCCAAGCGTGGCGTTATTGATACGGACATTGCGAGGACGGTCTTGCTAAAACTGCAAGAGCATCAAGAGCAGGCACAAGCGCAACAAGAGACAGCGACGAAGGCCAAAGTACTGCCTGCTGACCCCTTCGCCAACACTCCGTACATAAGCGGCGGAAAAACAATCGGCAGGCCTAGTAGAGTAGGCAGAAGTCATGACTCGAGCCTTCCACTGGGGCCGGGAGAATCGTCACCCGGTGCTGGCTCTCCGTCTCCAGGTGCAGAAGCAGAACGAGTTTCCAATCCGAGCTTAGCGGCGTCATCTGCGACGCCGACCCGGATCAAAAAACACGGGTTACTGCGTGACAACATCAACAGAGAACATTCTCCTGCAATGTCTGGTTACTCAACGCCCATTTCCGCTCAAACGGAAAATCGCCAAAATCAGCGTTTGCACGCCGCCGAAGCACAAACCCCCTCAAGTGGTCAACATTCATCGTCAAGAACAGGACTGTCGCCGAAACACGACCCCTTTCTCCTGCAGGAGTCCTCTCCTGCCTGCCGAGGGAATCCGTTGCCTACGTCGTCGGGCATTGGGCTGAAAACAGCAGACATCCGTATGGAGACGGACTTTTCGTCCCCGCACGCGCGCCAAAGACTCCGTGCTGCGGTTGACAGAATTATGGCCGTAGCGGCTGGACGCGGTCGCGCAGAAAAACCCGTGGAGAGTGATGAACAACAGAAGGAGGCCGATGATATGCTTCGGAAGACCTACAATTTGAGCGAGCTACAGGCTCAGGTATGGATGCTACGGCGCATTTTACTGGACTACATGGCGATTCCTGACAACACCCTGCAGTACACGCAAGGCATGACCCATTTTGTGTATGCGCTCATGCTGTCGGTAAAGTTTGCCAATGAGGAGGCTTACTTTTGGCTTCTGTTGTTCTTCCTGGAAGAACAACCGATAATGCCGAATACAGCAGGCACCTCTTCAGATGGTGGCTCTCGACTATATGCCGCCGAAAAACTTGCATCTTCGCGCTTTCGCGAACAGCCGCTACCGAGATCGAATCTCGCGAGATTCACGCTAGCTACAGTGTCAAACCCTCTCCTGCTTGATGATGTAGACGAGAGCGAGACGCCGCGCCCACGAGATTATTATGCCGGAGGAGGTGATGAAGGTGCAACTGATGCGAGCGCAACTACCCGAGCAGCTGGGACTTCTCTCTTCCTGTGGAAGGCCCAGATATCCGGTCAAATCGATCAGAACAGCGTGTCGGTGTGGGCGCATCTCCCACGCCAACCAGTGACGAACCGCTAGTTGTATTTGGTCTACGCATGCGCAGACTTTTCACTCCGAGTCTTGTCAAAACGTACGCGCCCGTCTTGTTTTACGCCGTGGCACTCGCCATGTTTCCTAGCTCTACTGCCAGGAGGTACGGAGCAGAAAATCTTCAGCGAGCTGCACTATCGCCGAACCCTTTACCCGGCAATTACGATGACGCGGGCCTGGCCGTCCAGGGCGAAAAAATCAAGGGCACCCTCGTGTTCCGTGATACGAGCAGAGCGCGTGGCTATGAACTATCGCGAGGCCGTGAAGACGCTGGTCTTGCCTATTCCAGCGATCGCCTAATCAATGAGTTCGCATAGCAGTTCGCTCGCTTCGTCGATGAGAAGGCGCATGGGCTGCGGCATGTCCAGCGCAAGCCTCGTTGAACCAGACACGCTACCCTCATCTTTACGCCTCCCGGAAAATTCGGTGCGCGGTGAAGATGATGGCCTGATCAGTGACGCCCTTGCTTCATCCACGACATCACGTCCAACTCCCAAGGGATTTGAATGCAAGAACAACGCGCCACCTTCGCATCTCTCGGGGGAAGCCGGCCGAAGAACGGCTGCAACAGCCGCATATTCGAGTCTATTTGAGCTAGAGGGCGAGGAAACTGAGATCGCGATGCCGGAATCCTTGCTGGCCTGTCCCGTACGAGATCTGCAGGAAGGCAGTTGTGGAAGCTTTTTCTTCGACTACACCTCCGTGATCCCAAGCTCGACCGTTGATGCCGGACCTCCTGCATCTTCTTCGTGCCATGTCTGTTGTCCTACAACGCCCCAGGGAGATAAGCCTCCGCAGAAAAATAGCGAACCATTTGCATCGTCGAGCGAACGCGGGACGTCAAAATCGAGATCGCTGCCATCTCCCGACCATGTGCTTAATGATAAGGTAGAGCTTTTACTGACCCAGTACTTGAAGAGCGTGTATCAAAAAAAATTAACAATTTACATAAAAAACGTAAACCTATCGTTCTACTCATCTCGATTACAACGAGAATTATAGAGAGTGTGAGTGTAGCTGCATGGACTTGATAACTTCCCTTTTTTTAGAAAACGTCATGCTTCTCTACTGGGGTCTGTGAAACAGAAATAATCCTAGGCATTGAACCTGAGACCGTTCCACCATGATTCTGAGGACCTGCCAGTCTGACAAACTGCATCATCTTCAGAGTGAACGCGTTTTGTGAGCCTAGCGTGTTAAAGTGGATTCCTGCAAAACGAAATCTGAATCTGCTCATAGTTGAGAAGAAGCTATGGTAATGATTTTAACAATGCTCGTCAGTGCACCCCCGCACTCGCGATATGTGTTCAGAATGATCACATTGCCAAAGCGAATGAGAACCGAAACCGAATAATTATAATAATACAACATCCGATCCTAAGTCCGACGAGTAAATCATGACATGCAGCATGACAGACTCCACTCCTTACAACGTCTCTATCTCTGCGCGAGGTGTGCCTCCTCGCCCCTGTACAAGTACAAGATAGATTACTCTGCCACAGAAAATCACGAAGATCGAAATCGAGCGTGTTCGTATTGATCCTCCTCGCAGCCATTGCCATGGGTATGGCAACGGTTTTCGTGCCATGCCACGCCGTTCCCTCATATCGTCTACGGGCGTAGAGGTGCGGCAGTCGCAGCTGCGGGTAGGTTGGTTAAGGAGGTTAATGCATTCCACCCGCCGCCGGCAGGTACACCGGACAGCACTGGGCTCACCCTTTCGGTGTTCTCAGACTACAAAAAAAAAGTGCCCTGTAGCGGCACCCTGATTGATTGATCCATGACTGGAATGCTCAGCGAACTCAGTTTTAGTCTTGGCAACACTCACAGACTTTATGCTGCAGTGACCTTTTCTCGTCTCGTTTCTCGCCTCCCGATCGGACCACGCGCAATTCTTGACGTTCTTAAATTCCACTGAGTGACTGTGATCATCAAAATGCAAAGGAGTGCATAAGGTCCTGTTACTCTCTCTGCATGCCAGCACATCCACATACTCCGACTGGATTATGCACCCCAAAACTCATAACTTGCTCGTTTCCATCTATCTGCACCGACTTCACTGTCTGAAACTTCAAAACCTGCTATTGCATCTTCTCCTCGTCGCCTTCTGTCGCTGTGCTTGAGCCATTGCTGGCATCCTTCTCTCCTAGAAACAAGACGGGCACGAGACCAAGCAAGCACCCGATGGTCAGACCGGTAATCGTTCCTGCTAGCCCTGTTATTCGCGCCAGATGAGTGCGCTTCTGCGCGCGGCTCATCTTCGGTCGTGGCAGCCCTATTTTCTCCGCAAAGTATTCAATCCACTCTGCAAGCCCCATCCCTATGATGTTGCTAAACAAATTTCCCAGCCCAGCAGCAGCCAGCGTAGATACGTACATTCCGAAGCTGTTTTCGATACTCGCACCCAAAATTATCCCAAAATGAAGGGAGAAAGTGCCTTCTTGCTTCATTCAAAATTTTCAATCACGCGCTGAACGACAAATAAAATAAATATATATAAGTAAGCCCACATTCCCGGAGGATGTTTCTCTTGTTGCTCCATACTTTTTTTTAATCGCATACTACAATAACAATGCAGGTTCAACATTGCAAATCCTCGACGCATAAAGAAGGAAGTTGTCTGTAAATCCGAAGCCCACCATTGGGCCTGCGTTTAGAAAAAAAAGCTTCCGCAATTCGCTGATTGGAATCGATGGAACGACTGCTGTCGCAATGTCGTCTGCGTCACCCATGGTTTCCCTCTGTTCCTCTCCGTTCCAAAGTCCGCCGAAGTCTCCAGCACTGATCGGGCCAGGTGGCCCCGCCGATGTGATGCTGCGCTGCATCAAGAATTCCCGTTCCTTTTCCCTTCGCCATGCCATTAGCGCCTTGAACTTGGCCTCACCAGGCAAGGCGGCAAAAAAAGCCGTCTTTCCGCGATCCCCTTGGAGAATATCCTCATCTACTTTGATGCTCAGACTTTCACGACAAAGTTGTAGAATCCGCGTTTTATCGCGCTGGCTCAAGAAGGCAAAGAAGTTCGTCTTCCCACCACCAAAGCTGCGCGCAAATGTAGCCTGCTCGACCTGCGTCTTAGCTGCCAGCGCACTGCGTGCACTCCAGACCTTGTTTTGAGACGAGTCCTCTCCTCCTACTGGGGAGACTGCAGGCCCTAAGCCAGCACTGCTGCTGCTGCTGCTTTTCGCATTGCTCGCCGTGTCTTCCTGGTGAGAGAACACCTCCCTTCCCTCATTTCCAGACGTTTTCTGTGCACTACCAACGACCGTGCGACCGCCTAAGCCTCCCGGTGCCGACCTGGACGAAGGCAGACGGCTCAAAGTCTTTTCCAGTTCAGCTACGAGAGCTCGCGCCAGGAACGGCTCGCGGTCCAGCAGCGACGATGTCAGACTCAGCAACGCCTCTCGATCTGCTGGCGAGCATGGCACTTGCGTTATTCCCTTTCCCTCCTCAGACGTGCCTTCCACAGGTCCAATACGTCGCGTAACGCCGGCTCTTCTTACACTCAATCCACCGGTGCACCACAGCCCTCCCGGTCCCCATCTTCGGCTCTGCGCGACACCAGGGCCGCCCAGTTCGCGTTTCCGATGCGAAAACGCCTGTATAGATGAACTCGAAGAACTCCCACCATGACCATAGACCGCTCGTAACCCCATTCCCATACGGGACATCGTCGAAGTCGCACCTCCTCCCCTCAGATACCGCATCGTTTTCTTCAGAAAGACGCTGGATTCACTAATGTCTTACAGTAGGCATGATCTTCGGGATCCCACGGCTGCAGAATTGGATCAAGGCGGGTCTTCTATTTCCCCTTCTCAATTACCACGATGGCGCCAGTTAGAAGTGGCTTCTCGCATGCAACATGGAAGGCACTCATTATCACTTTGCCAGCATTGTGTTACTCTTCTTGCTGCCTATGCTCTCTGCAAAGTGTGCGGTCGTCAGGGCGTAGCCATCTCATCTGATCTATTAATGGAAAAATGAGAGGAAAAAGCGATGTACAAGACAGAGTACAACTCTCCCAGGAAATCGCTCGCTCGCTACTTCCACCAAATCTCGATAGAAATCACAAACACAGAGTGCAACCCCAACCGCCACCTGCTCTGACTATAGCGCTAGTAGTCGGATAGGAAGTGGGCGATAGTGATACAGACATTTGCTTTTCGTCGAAATGCCAAACACTGAGACCCGAGTCTTTTGGGCACTCTCACATGAGGTTAGATACACGACTGAAGAACGAAGAATCAATCTCGATGCTGAGCGTGGTCTACTTGCTCGTCGCACAGCGTCCCCAAATCTCGTTGCAAAGTACCAGCCAATTCAGGGCCGGAGCGAGGCGAACACACTGCGTAGACAAGGTGCATGCGCAGCCCCCTAGACACCAGTTGCTACTGTTGCATCTTCGTGAAATAACTGGAAGTCCTTGGTAACCGTATTCAAGTCGCCGAAAAAAGTGCGGGACGCTGTGCTACCAACTAGATGCCGGTCTTTCTAATTCTCGGCGAAACTGCCGCGCGTCGAGTTTTCTCCTTGTTTTGTATCTTCTTGACGGCGCACACGGTTGCACAATCGAACTTCATTCACAACCTTAGATCACGCCTGCTACCTGCCTGCGCACGATCCGGATCTTCAAGCTGCGCCGGTACTATTGTGACCTGCATCTTTTGGGACCTGTCACTTCAAGAACCAGACTGACTTTTGGGTCGTGATCTCGACTCATGCTCATCAGGCGAAAGATGGTGATAGGGTTTCTCTGCTTTCCCCGTGGGGTCAGAAAGAGAGTCAAATTTGCAGTCATCACTTGGAGCGATATCTAGTAAGTCAAGATCGTTCGATGCAGGGTGGAGCAGTGATCCTTCCAGCTCGTAAGCGAAACCTTTCAAGAAGCATGCATGTCAGAGGTCCAGACAACGAAAGTTAACCGCCATTGGCCCGAAGACCTAGCGAAACGAGGAATTCCTGTATCACTTCGCTTTCTCATCACATGCGCATGCTCCAGGCCAAGATCTGATTATCCTCTGTATTCATATATCAGAATTTCGTCTCATCAAATCTCGAAAACCCGATCCTGCTGCATGGGTACTTTGAAAGAATCTTCGTCAAAACTCGACGCTTAGAAATTAGAAAATGTTACAGCGGGTGAAAAAATAATGCAGGAGGCTATGAGGAGACAGGACACCGATTTGACTAGAATCCTCAGACAGAAAATAGCATCAAACAATATACACGCTCTAAGCGCTGACGAGAAATCTTTCTCTCGAACATCGAGGCATGATGCATGGTGACTCTCATCAACAGAACGCAACGCGATCGTTCGATACGACCGACCTCCGATCAAAATACTGCTTCACGACAGACAAAGGCTTGTGAAAAGCCGAGTGAACACATCCCGCATCTGCTCCTGCATGCCCGAGCACCTTCTTTTTGAAGGCCATGTCGAAAGACAATAATGGCAACGACTCGATTCTGTATTAATCCGCAAGAGTTGACAGACTGAGCGATACGGCTGTATCTCCCAACCACAGCAAGGCATGGTTGGTAAATCTAGTCCCATGTCCAAGGTCGAAGATATTCGTCGCTGCTCGATCAGAAAAGCATCCAGAATAGTCTCCAAATACGCAATTGACTCGTCGAGGCCTGATTTGCTGGTCGCCAATCGTGCAGATTCTGTTCAATATTCCATGGTTGGAGATTTGACTGTTTACTCTTCCCAATCCGCGAGGCAAACGAGTCCTCTTCCTGCTCTGATGAAGCGTTCCTGCATCCAGCGCTTAACCGAAGATGCGGTGGCTTGGTCCCATAGTGGACTTGATGTGAAGGGTATTCACGTTGTTCCAGTTTTTCTTCAGCAAGGAGACCATAAAGTTGATACTCATCAAGCAGTTCTGGCGGAGCTCGTCCGCGGTCATACCAACGTGACCGACAGCGACGCCCAAGCACAAAACCTTCTTCAGCTGGAACTTGACGGTGGCGCGGATGTCCGTAGCCTTGTCTTCCAACACATCAGTGTGCTGGATCATGGTCGGGAACTTACCAGCCTTGTTCAAACCCGGACCCAGCAAACGTGGGATCTGCGGAATCAAAGCCTGGGAAGCCATGAAGGCATCGTAGCTCCGAGCCAACCTGTAGTGTCAGTACAAAAACATTGTAATTGGTCACACGTTTTTTCAAGTAGGAAGTCGACGACCGTAAGGAGCAAAACACTTGATACAACAAATTTCGCGAGAGGATATGGAGGTTTTATCTACGCGTTCAGATTAGTCCTCGATGAAGTGGTTTCTCTTCGTTGGCCAACTCAGCCTGCAGGTAACGAAGCATTGGATTGAGTGAATCATCATTTTAGTAGGGGAACTTCCAAAGTAAGTAGCACTAGGCAGGTACACGGGATAACGAAAAAACCACAGTAGCATTGTATCTGACACTTTTCACGTCCGTAGCACGAACAGCGGGATGTGGGCGAACCTGGGCGAGACTCTCGCACAAGGTGCCTCGACAAACCGCAGGTCAGGAACGGACGCAAACTTAAATCAGAAAAAGTTGATCTTTCATCCTTGTTTTGGACGCGACGACACAAGGAGTGACCACATGCCGGAAGCTGTTCCATTCTGTGAGCCAGTCTGCCTCGTCAGGTAAAGAATGACAATACAGAATTCTTGCGCCAGGTGCAACAGACGCCTAAAACAATAGAAGTGGCACAAAGATAAAAAGGTATGTAAAGTGCAGTACTTCTTGACCATCTTCTTGTTCTTGTTGAGCTTCTTCAAATCCTCAACGCTCTTGAACGGCATATCCAACTTCTGCGCGCCATCGCAGTGCACAGCGTCACCGAGGACGCAGATCTTCATACGCGGACGCGGCACATGCTGCAGACGCACGATTCCGGAGAAACGCTTATCCCTGTTATAGTAATTATTTGTTCACATGTTGCAAGACAATCTGAATCGTCATCAGAAATACTTTCAAAAAACGAAAGAGGAGGCTAGACTCAAAATGGATCAGTAGAAAAATGTACCTCTGAGTATCGTAATCCTTGAGACCAATCTGAAGCTCGACAGTCTCGACGAATTTACGCTTCTTCTCCTCGGACTTTTGGAGGACGCTGGCGATAGCTTCCTTGAGTCCTTCGATATTCAGCTTGCTCATTCTGTCGGTTTTTGCGGATAGATCGAGTTTATAGTACCTTGGATACTTTCAACGGTTCCCTGTTTGCGTGACAAGAAAATGAAATGTGTGGAGGCGGACACAAGTCGAGAAAAATATCAAGGTCGATGGACTTATTCCGGTGAAAACTAAACCAGTCGCTCTTGATCTTTGACGCGTTCCCAAATCCATACAGAGATCTTATTGCTCGCAATCAGTTGACAGGATCTTTCGTCATCATGGATCCAAGAATTTCAGGATCGAGCTTAATCGGATTCGCGGATGTTTTTGGCACATTTGTGGATCTCTCGACGAGACAACCTGGTGTCCAAAATTACGGAGCATAATTTGTTGATCTTAGAACTGAGAACGCTTCCCTCTTTTTCAATTCGAGCTAATGGAAATGTTTGGCAGATCGCGGTTTGAAATTTAGATCTTTCCTTTGAAAACTGGTCTGAAATTTAGAAACAATAGTGCGGCGCAAGTCTAGGATGTAGCATCGAACCTTGATCTTCGGTGTAAGAGCTCCTGATTCGAGGGCAACGTAGATCTCTGCTATTGCATTTCGTGTCTCCATAACAACAGTCTCGGTCCTTTCAAGCACCTACGAAGTGCGCTCAAAACAGCCTTGCTCTAGAATGATTTTGATGTTGCGCAGCCAGTTGAGCAAGAAAGCGATAAAACCACGAACGGTTACATTCGCCTGCGCACTCGTGCAAAATGTATGACTTCAAAGATTTTCTCGGCCTCATGACCAGATCCATACAAGCGTGCACGTTGTGATGTTAGATTATACGCTCGCGTTCTTTTTACAAACAAATCCATTTTCAAATGGCCTCATCCGCATGTGCCTCCGAAAAATTTAGAAAAATCGATGCTCGCATATTGCTTCACCTATCCAGTGATGTAGCCCACTTTAAATTCTTGTCACTGGACTTTTTCACCGTATCATAGGTCCCCTTGCACTTTCACTTGGTGCTGCATCCGCGAAAGTTTGAATTCGCGAGTGAGGAATCCATGGCGACGAAAAGTGCCTATTTCAGCGGGCTGTTGTCTTGATCATGCTCCACGAGATTCGTCCATAGTCGCGGCCCGTCGGCATTTGCATCTACATCGAGGTGAACGCTGGCCCGCACAACTCCTCCATCGCGAAAGCAGATGTCCACAGAGCGGAAAAGCGTACTGCCAGATGTCACGTCTCTTGCTGCCAAGCAAGTCATGTCTACTTCCAGCAAACCGGGTGCGACTGCTTTCCTTGGTGAGCTCCTTCTTGAAGGCGAACGCACCTCTGCCCTTGTTGCCAAAATTGCCGCCGTCTCTGCAGCACCTGCCGTTGAACATGCGTTCGGTGATCCATCTTTTAGCAGAGACGCTGGCTGTTGAACCTTGACAAATCGATCAAGACGTTCTGCAGATGTTTGCTGGCCAAGAATCACTGATGGCACGATTCCGATAACTGGATCGTATTCTTGGTGATGATCCTTTCGCGGTGCACTTCGGCTCAAGGTCTCACACTCAAGTTCCCGTCTTTTTACGCTTTCATCACTTCCGTCAACTTCCAACGGGTCACTCCCTTCGTTCATCTCCGCCACGGCTGGTCTTTGTCCTGATTCCTCCCCATCGCTTTCAGCGTTTCTTTTACGGCAGTGCGACTTGTCGACGATCAGAGGTTGAGGGCTACGTGTCCCTACGAGGTTTCTCCGAAGCCACTCAGCCACGTCTTCGGCGCTAGGACATTCCAAAGACTTCGGCGCGATTTTCACTGTCCTAGGTGAGAAGGATTCCAAAAGGTGTGCGAAAACGTCTATCATTCGGAGATGGTTCACACAAACAGTTGGAGCAAAGGTCCACTGCCGCCATGATCGCTCTCCCATTGAAGGAGCCTTAGAACTCACAGGTGATTGCATGCTGGCACAATCAAAACTAGGTTGTTCTAAAGGGATCCGCCAGTAAAAACATACATGCATGGGGGCGGAGCGGGGGGATCCAGAAGGAGGCAGCGCGGTCTGGCGCGTGCGAGGTACTGCGGCAACGAACAGCGGGAGAACATAAAGAAACGGAACACGCAGTAGGATGCGCCAAGCCTGAGGGACCGGCCGCAGCTTGGTGGCAATCCTGTCAGCACACAGCACGGCCAAGCGCGCGCGGCGCCCTACCGGGTCCGGGCGCGCATAGCACAGGCCACCGGGGCGCTGCGCTGGCAGTGAAGCGGACGGAGCAGCCTACAAGAGAGGCCAAGGCCACGCCCCCTATTTTCCGGGCCCCTTCTGATACCGCAGCCCGAGTTTTTCCCGGGGCCAAGTTGTCCCCAGTATTTCCAGGGACAACATAACCAGAATAATACTGAGGGACTCCGCGGGAGAACAAGGGCCCGGGATATCTGCGGCCCCGATCCGCTGAAGAAAGGGGAAAAAAAACCGGGACTCTAATAATACAGGGGGCCCAGTTTTTCCGGTCCATACATAGATTCCGTCGCTACTTCCATCCCCTCGTATGCCCATCGCGTAACTTTTGACAGCCAAGATCTAAGGCTGAAAACTTTTTAACATAACTGCATGCGGCCGCGATCTCTCCCAGTGAGCTGAATTTACTACAGCACTTTCATGTCGGGCTGAGCAAGACGGCGATCCAGGAATTGCAACGAATCCTCCGCCCTCTTGCACTGGTTCCCTCTCCACAAAAAGTGACGGATAATCCCCCTTACGCAGATCAACGTCACCATCTGAAGCTCGAAGGAAAAGAAATGAAGAAGCGAGTTCGTAGAGAGTTGTAATAACGTTTCCGTGTTGCGACACTAGGTTACTTTGCTTTCTTCTAATTTTTTCTCCGGTTCTATTGCTATAGCTATTCACGACTCTCCTACTATTCTTCCATTTCTCACCTGTGGTCGACCCCCATGACACCGTTACACACTATTCATCTACTGCAAATATCGAGAACAGCGATCCGCTGCCGCACTAAAAATTTGATAATAGACACATATAAACTAATGATATTTAGCCATACACTCGTGAGTGCCATTGTAATTCCCTCATACGGAGCCTCCTCTCCTTCATCGTCAACCGCACTCCACGGAATCGGGAGGATCACCGCACTGCCCGCAACGAAAAAGCATGAGTGCAACGACCAGCTCCACCTCGCAAGAACTCGTCTGCTCAACATGTTTCTTGATCTACTTTTCTTCACACCAATATCAAAATCAACTTGTTCTTGACGTTCTTCTTCAGATCATCTCTTTCTTTACATATTCTCATCTACTCCATTCATTTCATTTCCGCAGACTCGTTGTTTTGTTTTACGTATCCTACAAAGTCATTTAGGGTCTGTTCTAGTAAACTAGTCATTTTCTTTTTAGCCCTGTTTCTCCTGCACACTCGGCGTACTCGAAAAACTGAAATAAGCGAGTAGCCAAATCCATAAAGAAGCGGACCCGCGCCGCGCAGCCGATCTCCAGCTTCCCAGGATGTTGGAAGCCGCGCAGTCGGATTCTACCTTCCTGGAAACCACAAGCCACGAATAAAAACTTCCGCGCCCGCTGCGCGCGCCCAGAAACCGACTAGAGGGAAGGCTGGGCTTCCTTCAGCTCTGGGTCGTATGAGATGGCTCTCTTAGTACCAGATTGGCCCTTTCCTTTCAAAACGATCCCGGGATCTCAAAGTGCCGCGACGGCCCCCCCTGGAACCCTGCTGCGCGCAGCAGGAACCCAACTGATGAAACGAAGAGGAAGCAAAGGCTTAAAAATGGCGACTCGCTTGTTGGGTTCCTTCTGCGCGGCGGCGCGCAGCCGGGTTCCAGGGGGGGGGTCGCCGCTGCACTTTGGGTTCCGGAAATCCTTCTGAACGGAAAGGGTCGAGCTGGGAGCCCCATTCGAGAGCCACAAAGCACTGCTCGTGTGCTCTGTCGCGCCCAGAAGGTGCTACTCCTTGCTCGGAGGATCTGACAGATACAAAAACTTTCGCGCGCGCAGCGCGCAACTGCCATTACGATCGACGGATCTCCCTGGGCATAAATTTCATACAGGTCCCTTTCTCTATTTTTTTATCACCTCGCTTATTTCAAGTTTACGAGTAATTTCAACGGACACAGACTTGCTCATTTATAGCCCTTTGAGATTGAGAAAAGCGCCCCAATTGGGCTTGTGACTATTAAAATCTGGCTGCTGTGGTCTTGATGATATAGAGATGCAGACTGGGAAAATGTAATGGCACTTTCTTGCGGCAGGGTGCAGAGCCAAAATCACCAAAAGCATGCACAGATCCAGCTGTATAGATATGCCGCTGTAATGCCGTCGGAGCAGAGATTGACATAGTAGTGAGGTCGACCTACGTTTTCATGTTTATATATTTTTCAATTTCTAGCACTAGCCCGTTAACACACCAAGCTACGCGCGCAGCGACAACGTAGATCAAGACCATGAATGGCGTATAGTTTAAGCTGAAATGAAGCCCCACAAGCAGGCGCTACAGCCCCAGCGGCAATAATAACAACGTGTCCGTGTGCCAAAATTTGAGTCACACTCTTTGTGCGATGCGGTTGCAGATATGAAATTACGATGTAGAGGTAGTCTTTCGGTCTAGTCATCGTGCTCTTTCATCAACTAACCCTTGATACAACGGCAGTTGGCTCCTGCATGACTGCACCTACATTCATTCCAGTATCAATAGGTCTTTCGTGACACTACCAGTTGGCGGAGTTAAAGATACCATTCGGGGTTGTCTTTTCATAGATATCGTCTATTTAAACTATAACAGGCCCTTCAGTTAAAGCATGTGCTTGCAAATACAAGAGTGGAGGAAAATAGAATGTAGATCTCTCACAGTCGCTATCGCTTTTTCTTTTCGTCACTGTCACTGAGCACTTGTTTCATTCTATTAATTTCACTTTTTTTCGACGCAGCTTTCCTTTTAGCACCAGCCGCCTTCGACGGTCTACTCGTGCCTGCTTCTTTCGTCGCCTCTGCGGTCGGGGTCGCCTTCCTTTTCGCTTTTGCCTTTTTCTTCCTGCTTAGATCTTGCTGATGCTGAAACCCTCAATCCCTTGTTGCTCTCACTGAAGATACTAAATCGCCACCTTCCCTGAATGAAGTAGCCAAACTAAAAATCAGCTGCCCATTCGACCCGACAAAAAATCCAACACCAACACAAGAAAGCAGACAGAAAGTTGTGAACTATTTAGATAGCAGAAAAATTTCTAAGGTTCGTTTGCCAGCTCGCATGGCATGGGGCCGAGCGCGTGGATCGCATGAAGCTAAAGTAAAGGGGGCACTTCTTGCGTCCCTTAGAGGTCTGCGCTCCATGCACTCCATGCTACTCCATGCGCCACGCGTGCTATGAGCTGCCCTGGTATATGTACCAGGGAGGGAAGCCCCTCCCCTGTGGTATGGTCTGCGGTGCAGCACAGTGGCGGAAGAGCGGCGAGAGCAGAACGAGCGAGGAGAGAAGAACGAGGGACGAGCACGAGAGCAGAACGAAGGACGAGAGAAGAACGAAGAACGAGAGCAGAACGAGGAACGGGAGAAGAACGAAGAACGAGAGAAGAACGACGAACGAGAGCAGAACGAGCGACGAGAAGCGCCCACCCGTGGCGCGGTGGCCTCTGGCGTATCACAGTGGGGGAAGGCGAGCGGAGTGCTTCACCCACTATGCTGAGAACCGAACACAACAAGCCCGAGGCCCCCCTCACGACGCTGAAGCGCCGGAGACGCAACACACTACCAAGAGCCGGGGGCTCACGCCCTAAACCCGGGCCAGGGGGCGCACAAGATGGGCCCCCCTTCCTTTTTTTCGCCAACGAACAAGAAGAGAGGAGGAGAGGGGAAGGGGAGCCAATCGACCAGCCTGATCCTGAAAAGAATGAAAACGAGAAGACAACAGCAAAAAGAGCCGAAAGAGGGGAGGCGCCCCGAGGTCTCTCTGGCGGGTACATGCAACACACCCAGGGGATCCAGCCTTGCCACCTTCGCCGGGTCTGTAAGTAGGGCACAAGCGACACCCCAAAGGGGCCCAGCCTTGCCGCCTTCGCCAGGTCTGTAGGGCACACGCAACACACCAAGGGGGCCCAGCCTTGCGACCTTCGCCAGGTCTGTAGGGTACACGTAGCACGCCAAGCAAGGGGGCCCAGCCTTGCGACCTTCGCCAGGTCTGTAGGGTACACGCAACACGCCAAAGGGGGCCCAGCCCTGCCGCCTTCGCCGGGTCTGTAGGATACACGCGACACCACGCCAAGAACGTCCAGCCTTGAGAGTACACACAACACGCCAAAGGGGTCCAGCCTTGGGGGTACAGGCAACGCGCCAAGTGGGCCAGCCTTGCCACATTCGGAAGCCTTCCAAGTCCGCCCGTCAGTGCTTCAACGGCCTCCAGCATGGTGGCGCTGCAGGGTGGGTCCAGGCAAGAAGCGGGAAGGCGTCAGGGGTGGGCGCTCCGAGGCCTTCCCGCCCGGCAGCCCCTCGAAAAAAGGGCCCGGGGCTGGAGGCCCCCCCCTCCAAAAGTTAGATCGGGGGGGCCTTCAGCCCTGAGCCCTGGGACATATATAAAAATCGACTCAGATAGCAATATCTCGATCATAAACCTGCATCGTCCGCTACGGCAGCCTGCTTCCCCTCTTTCTCGCCCATTTTCTTCACCTTCGCGGCCGGCCACCCGGAAGTAGTCCTCCTTGCTTGCGACGGTCTCGGCAGGGCATTACCACTAGGGGCCATTTGCCATCATCTACCGCTGTGCCATTTTCAGAGGCTAGCGCATGAGAATTCACCCGGGGCAGCCCCCCTGGGATGATGAAAAACCAGGCGTAAGTGGAACACTCGCATCGACATCTTCGTCGGCGTCTTCATCCATCTCCATTCCATTTCCAACGCCACTAAATACGCGAAAAACTGGAATAAGCGAGTTGGCAAAGAAAATAGCGCTATGCCTGCCTGTACCACTCTTCTGGCATTGAAACAGACGCCAACCAACTCGAGCGCAGTCCGCGCACAACGGGCAAGAAGAGGCCCCAGGCAACGCCCCACCACCGCGGGGGAAGTCAATGGGTGCGGCAAATCCGCCACGGCCAGCCGGCTATACCCAAAGAAAGCGCAACACAGTCTGCTACTGCCACGCAAATGGCACCCGACGGCGCAGCGGGGGCCCAACCCGAGGCCTGTCATCCGGTGCCCTTGCTTCATAGCAGCAAACCACTTCCACCCCCATACACCATGCCCGGCGGCTGACGCGAGTGAGGCCCAAAAGCGAAGCCCCCCCAAGAGCATCGAGTACGCGCAGCGAAAGAGCCCCCCAAAGAAGCTAAAAGCAATCCCGTACCCCAGTAAGAACCTAAGGCGACAAACGCGCCAGAAGGAGACGAGCCACTACTTACAGCACCTCCCCCCCGCCAGCCTACCACCCCCGAGCGCAAGCACCTAAGTACCACAAAGCAGCCACACGCGTCTCGCCTGCCCCACCCATCCTGCGCCGCCTCATGCCTCTGCGACGCCCAGCCACGAACATGCCATCGACAACGCGAGACGAACCAGCAGACAACAGACAGAGAAAGACCAAACCCCAGAACGAGCACCACAGACACACCGGCCCGAGGCCGAGCGATTGCAAGAAAGGCACAACAACACAAACCCACCACACCACAGGGGGGGCCGACGGACACCCTTCACACAATGCGACGAAAGAGAGCGAGCCCAGGGGCCCCCCTGTGTGTGAGCAGAAACTTTGGAGACAAGAGCAAAAGGGCCGGGGCATTATGCATGAAGCATGAACGTGGAACACATTTAAAATGGGACAAAGGCAACGCGCAGAAGGGTGGGTGCACTCTTCTGGAGTTCGGACGGAAGAGTTCCATCGACCCCTGCGGAGGGCGTTGTGAAACCCCAGAAAGAAGCACCCTTTTGCCTGTTGCTCCATCTTGTTCCTTTGGAGCCCATCTTTCATGCGCTTCACATCCCTGCAGCGAAGCTGGCGTCACCTTTTTCGCCCCTGCCTCCAAGCAAACAACACAGGCCCAACACTGAATCACACAAGAAGCGTCCACGCCTTTCTGGTCAAAGAGTGGGCCACGCCAATACATTTACATGCTGGCAACAACCCAAGAACAGCACCGAGGCAAAGAAACGAAAACAACACAGGTTACGAAAAGCCGACGACCCACGCGCCGGAGCTGCCTAGGGCGGGGATCCACCCCACGACGCGACCTGGCCCAAGCAACACCCCACGCACAGACACTGGAAACACAGAGACAACCCAGAACAAGGCAACATGGAGAACACCAAACAGACGACAAACCCAGCAGCGCCGCACACTCACACGGCCCTCCCACGAAATGCAGGGCGACAAGAGTGAGACACAAAACAAACAAGCAGCGGCGCTACCTCGGTGAACCAACCGAGCCAGAAAAGAAATAAACGAGCTAAGGCACTATACGCCTGCCTTGGCCTCAGCGAAACGGAAACAGGGGCGAGGAGCCATCTGAAGACGCCCCTGGCGTGGCCAAAGGGGGAGGGCGGGGGCGAAGCCAGCAGAGGCGGAAAGACAGCCGCCACCCAGGGAGCCCCGCGACAACTGAGTCGCGCGCGGCCTCAAAGGGCTACGGCATCTGGAAACACCTACCCGGCGCACACAGACGCAGGCCACACCGAACCCCCACGAAGGGGCCAGGAGCGCTGACCTCGGGCTTCGGTTGTAGATTGCTGCTGACGCTTCGCGGCCGGTTGGTCATCTGTAGGCCCCTCCGAGATATCTCCGCCCGAGCGTCACCAGCCGCCAGAGGCCCCCTGAGGCGTTGCCCGGCAATTGTTCTAGTCTTATTTTCGAGATTACTCGCTTACATTAAGTTTACGAGTAGTTCCGGAGTCGACATTTGGGATGGTCGCGGAACAGCAAAATGAAGAACGAGGCCGCGCCAACAAGAACAACATTGACATCATGATTATGATCTTTGAAATATTGGACGAAAATAATTGCACCATCTGTATATCTGGTCGGCTCGACCCGTACCCACCCACAAGTCCTGCTACTGAACTGTACGCTACTGTACCCGTCCAGACTGGCAGTACTACGACTGCACGTCTACGTGCACCTAAAAATACAAATCTCGGCGCAGCAAAGACAACAAGCCCATTCTAATTGGCACTAAAAAAAAATTTCTCTGTTTGTGTGGGTTGGGTCTCTTGGCTGTTATCGATCAGAACGAACAACGCACCATCAAATAGCCATAAACGGAGTCAGTCCCGGCATCGCCAATACTAGAACGCCCTGCCTTTGCGGCAGCATCGCCCGCGATGACTTCTTGCCCTACTATCATGCGCAAACAATCAAGACCAGATCCTTGCTTCTAGAACATCTTATCTGATCATCGTGCTCGTTGTCCTCATGGTCAACAAGGAGCAACACCTTCCAAGGCGAACTACTGAAGAGATGAAAAAGGCCGAAGACCTACGAAAAAGCTGCGCGCTATTTCTTTTAGCTGTGGAAGCTGTGACGAGTTGCGCCCACTCCGGCCTGTGGAAGTTGTGCCGGATCTTGTGACGAGGCCCAAACCTACCTCGACGAGACTCCAAGCCCAGCCCACTGCGACGGGCCTCGAACCTACTGCAACGAGCCGCAAAGTTACTGCGACGAGACTCAGATCTACCGCGAGGGGAGTCGGTCCCTCATGACGAAGGTCAAACTTCTTGCGACGAAGCTCAGAGGAGCGCTTGCGACGAAGGTCCGACTTCTTTTGACGAGGATCAAACTTCTCGCGACGAGTCTGGAAATAAATTGCTGCGGCGAGTCAGAGTCCTACGGTGACGAGCCGGGGACTTACTGTGACTACTCGGCATAGCAATTCCCAGACCCGTCACAAGACGCTGGTTGGACTTTCGTCGCAAGAAGCTTAATCACCGTCGCAAGATGTCTGATTTTTGTCAAAAGGAGTTTGATTCTAGTCACAAGAAGGCCGATTCTCGTCACCGTAGGGCTGAGTGTCGTCGCAGTCTCAAAATCCGGCACAACTTCCACAAATTCCCCACTTCGGGGGCAACCGCGTGACAAATGTCGCGACGATTTCATAGGCGTTCGGCCTTCGCAAAGATATTGCACGCTAGTACATTGGTGGACTATTCGCAGTACCGAAATAAGGGGAGGATTAGCTCAGTTCTTTTCCATCTATTTCATATTTAGTTTGCTGCCTGCTACTTAGTCAGTTCGAGTTTGCATGACTCTGGTACGCACACATTAGCAGGGACATATAGGATTCGAAATTGCAGCAATATTCTGGACATATTATGAACCTCAGAGAAAGTCCGGGGCTCGCACAGGTGCGACAGTGTTGTACGACAGTGTTGTCGTCGACAGCAAGGGCAGGAGAAGGCGGGAGATTGTCTGTCGAAAACCGAAAGCTACAAACTGAAGAGAAAGGCACAATGCACGGGCACTGCTCCGCATCAACAAGCACATCATCGGAAAGGTTGAGATATTTCATATTTACAGGCTTTGTTTTCTCCCTTAAGATTGCTCTATAAAAACTAAATGCTTCAACTTTGAATACAACGAAGATTAGAAATGAAGGATAACCGATGAATCCGCAGGGGCGACTGCCTCTCAGATTTTGCCTACCGACTTCTATACGTCTGTCGCTTCAGCAAAATGGAAAAAGATTCAGCATAGGTCGCTTCAGCAAAAGGGAAATAGATTCAGCATGAATGCTTCCACTCATCGAGAACGTCGAACTCGAAAAGGGAACGTCGTTCCCCCTTGGCCTTCTTACTTAGGGACGACGTTTCCATATCTTCGCTCTCACTCAATGAGTGGCGCCATACATCAGCTCGCCGTCCGCAGGGGAAACCTGCACCATACTCCAAGCAAATGCACGAGACAGTCTAAAAGTGATGTTGATGATATTATGACATGAATGAATGTTAATTCTGGGGCCGGAAGCCCTCGAGTCGATAATGAATACACGTCGTTATCGCATTGCTTTCTACTCATCCTCATAGCAATCATGTTGGTGTCATTTGCAAGGTGTAAATCGATGGTGCTTCGAATCAACTAAGTAGTTTCTTACTATAATGGGACGAGAGGAGCAGAGTCACAAAACAAATCGCAATGCATGGACTGGGCCCCCCGTATTATAAGGGCCCCAATGTTTTTCCTCTTTTAAGCGGACCAAAGTCGCAAAGGTCCCAAGCTCTTATTTTCCGGCGGGGTCCCTTGTTTTTCTGGTTTGGTTCCTGGAAATCCTGACGCCAACGTGGTCCCAAGAAAAACTAAAGCCGCAACATCAGAAGGGGCCCAAGAAGCAGGGGGCTTGGCCTTGGCCCTTCTTGTAGGTTGCTCCCTCCACGCGACTGCCAGCGCCCCGGTGGCCTGTGTTGTACACGTTCAGACCCGGTGGGGGCGGGCCGCGCGCGCTTTGCCGCGCAGTGTCTTGGTAAGATTTCCGCCGAGCTGCTGGCGCTGCAGGTCAAGCTAAGCGCATTCTGCTGCGCGTTTCGTTTCTCTCCCAGTTAGCGCGCCGCAAAGTTCTCCCGCCCCGGCCGCAAGACCTAACGCCCGCCAGAGGTGAACGCCCCGGCAACTATCAGGCAACAGCTCCGCGGCGCGCTTCTTTCCCAGCTTGAGATCCATAACCCCGCGGCGCTCCTGAGTACCCGGCTTGAGCTTCATAACCCCCCGACACGTTTCAGAAGCCGCCTTAGGTTCTGTCGCCAAAGCTACTCAGCCAAGACAGGCGCGCGGCTGTTGTCTGCGTGTTTCTGCCTAGTTGTTTTTCGCTTCCTCTCACGCCTTCACTTCTGCGGCTTCTCATGTCGTCGCCCCTCTGTCTCTGCTCGCTTCTGGCACACTTCGTTTTCTTGTGTGCCTGCTGCTTGCGTTGCCGGCCGCGTCATAGTGGAGCTGCACTTCCTCACCCTTTTGCTGCGTGCTCTTGCCGAGCCTCATTTGTGTCCCTTTTGTGCCTCTTTCCCCTTTCTTCGGTTCTCTTTGGCTTCTGTCTTTGTAAGCTTCTACCTTTTGCCCCGACAAAGAAGGCATAAACAGGGGAAAGCCAAAAGGTATCTATAAGCCTGCAAAAATGAGAGCCAAAAAAGCCGGAGAATTGCAAGAAAAGGGAAAGCCTGAGGTCACGCAAAGGCAAGAGAGTGAGAGGACGGGAAAGCCCAGAGGCCAGCCGCAGAAGCGGACGCACCAACGCCGAACAACCAACAACCAGCGAGAGAAAGAGAGAAGCACAAAGAACCACACCGAGCGACTCGAGGGCGCCCCCGGTGACTGATACACGACAATCCCACAAGACACACCCGAAACCAATTCCAGCACCCCCAAGCGGGACCAGACAAGGACCGACGGGGGCGAACAACGCTGGCGGCAGCGCGCACAGCTCCGAGGTGCCACACGCGAGACACTAAGTCACCGCACACGATCCCGGATCCCGAAGACCAAGCACCAACTGCGCGACACCCAGGGGCTTTCGAAGCCCGCCGCGAAGAAAAGGCTAACGCACTTCAAGTTCAAAATGAAAGTGGCCCGCGGAGCGAAGAGGAACGAAGCGCAACACTGGGGGGCGGTGGGATCGCAAAAGAAAGAAGCGCGCCGCGGAGCTCCTGCTGCCTGGCAGTTGCCCGCGCGCCGCCTACCTCTGGCGGGTGCGAGGGACTGCAGCAAGAGCGGGAGAACATAGAGAAACAAAAAGCGCACCAGGACGCGCCCAGGCTGAGGGACCGGCCGCAGCTTGGTGGCGGTCCTGCCAAGACACTGCGCGGCCAAGCGCGCGCGGCTCCCCACCGGGTCCGGGCGCGCAAAACACAGGCCACCGGCGCGGCGCTGCGCTGGCAGTGGAGTGGAGTGGAGGGAGCAGCTTAAAAGAAGGGCCAAGGCCAAGCCCCCTAATTTCCGGGCCCCTTCTGATACCGCAGCCCCAGTTTTCCCCAGGACCGTGTTGGCCGGCCCCAGTATTTCCAGGGACCCCGACAGAATGATAAGAAACCCCGCCGGAAAATAAGGGGCCGACATTTTTGCAGCCCCGGTCCGCTTCAAGGGGGGAAAAACATCGGGTCCCTTTTAATACGGGGGACCCGGTTTTTTCGGTCCATGCACACAAGAGACGATAGTTTCAATTTCAAGGGATAGACTTGATCAAAATTTTAAATACTCTGTCTTTTCAGTGGGCCAGCAACATCTTCAACGAAGGAAATACTCCTCCAACAATGATTTCTTAATGATGAATGAGGCCGTAAAGCTGAAGATAGAAGACTGACATAAAGATAAATACAATTACTTAATTATCCATTTCCATCTCACTCTACAACCAAATCTCAACTACAAAATAAGCTTCTTTCTGTGCTGCTCTCATCATCGCACATGAGTAAGTTTGTTGTACAAGTACCATGGCCGGCATCTACTTCTAAACTGAGCTACCTAGTGATGAAAATTATCCATGTGTGTTGCACTGGTATCAAGGCATCATGCCAGTACGGTGATGAGATTTGCTGCTGGTCAATCTTCACTGAGGGTGCATCAGAAAGTTGAGAAGTGGGAAGACATTGAAATCTTGGATTGGTAGATAGTGTTTCACAGGGGTGGAGCGTGATATTATGGAAAATGGGCGATGTCGCATTCGAAAAAACGAGAACGACGTAATAGCTAAGTAATAAATTATAGCCTGTATGACCATAAATGGTTTAACAAACTCGCTTTGAGTCATATTCGAAAGACCATCTAATCACGATCACCATCTCTCCCTCTTACTTTGTTGTCCTCGTCCTTTTTGTCATCCACCCGCACAACGCTCTTCCGCTCTTTCTTGTCTCCTTGCGGCTGCGCGCTCTGTGGCCTCTTCTTTCCCTTCTTGTCCTCCTTTCCTCCGTCCTTCTTTTCCTTCTTGTCCTCCTTTCCTCCGTCCTTCTTTTCCTTCCTGTCCTGCTTTTCTGCCTCGTCCTTTTTTGCCTTTTTCTCCCCACTGATTTAGAAAGTGCCGCCTCTTGGTGGTTTTGTTCACGACCACCATGCGATAAGACCATAGAAGACCAAGCAACTTCTGAACTTCTGGATTGCATTGCATGGGTGGCATGCATGGGCATGGTATGGATGGACCACCCCAACAGCAATAAATTTTCCGCGGCGCCCTTCAGGCGCCATACTTCCTCCGCAATGGGTACCGGGCTGCTCCGCCGAAGAATTACTTTACGACACACGAACACAGCCCACCGCCCCCCTTTGACCCCGCCCCAGACACAAGCAAGGAGCAGCGCAAGCGCCGTTGCCTGTGTGCGCCAGAGAACAGTGAGCAAGACGGCCGAGACCCCAGGCAAGCTAGCCTGGTCGAGCTACTTACAATAGCTAGCACCCGCCAGGAGTACTATTCAAGTACCCCCACAACGAGCGCGGACAGGCGCCAGGCGCTCTGCATGCTCCAGCCGCGCTGCCAAGGGGGTGGCTGAAGATGAGGAAGGCGGGCTGCGCAAAGACAAACGCAAGAAGCAAAACAGACAGCAACGCGGTGGCCCCCCTATGTCGCGCCCTGAGTCTTCGCCCCCGTGCCGCTCCCTGAAGGAGGCCGCACTCTGACCCCCTCGGCTCATGCACTGCATGCCATGCCATCCAGCATCCTTCTTACGAAGTGTTCTAATATAAGGCAAACAGGATCGAATATGCGGCCACATTCTTATTCTACGATGGTCCTATTGTTTTAGGCTTATCTTTATACAACGCGAGTCACTGTCTAGAGCTACGCAGCAGCAAAAACACGACAGTCGCCCAACATTATTTTAGGCTAGGTACAAAAGGAATACCAAGAAGCCATCCTTAATCCTTGCGATTCTTCGTTTTTCTGCTTTGCTCGTTGCCATCATCTGCCCCCTTCTTCTCTTTTTTATATTTTTTGCCTTGCTCGTCATCGCGAGTGGAAATGGGGCTCTTCTTTTCCTTTTTGGCTTCCGAATTCGGCGCGGTGGAGGTCCTCTTCTTCTCCTTCTTGGCTTCCGACGTTGGGCCACTGGTGCTCCCCTTCTTCTCCTTTTTGGCTTCCGACTTTGGACCACTAAAGCTCCCTTTCCCCTCTTTCTCGTCTACCGAGGTTCGCCCGCTAGTCGCGCCGCTCCCGATGCTCTTTTTTCGCTTGGACCCCTCGGCGCCGAATGAGAGAGAGAGGGAACTTCTACGGGGCCACTCCTTGATTTATATTTCTCATAAGTTCACTTACTTCGCCGGCTCTTCAAACTGCATAATCCCGTAACCGATTATATTCGTAATACTAGAGTTCAAGAACTTTAATATCTTTAGATCTACATAAATACTCAGGGTCAAGGCCTATCATAACTCCAAATCTGTATCCGGAACGTGTATGTCCGGAACCTCACTCATGTCGCTTGGACAGTCCTGCTGCGCCTTCGATTCTACTACTTCTCGACCCGGTCGCCGCGGTACTTGCTTAGGAATATTAGAGTGGAGAAATTGGTAAGCAAACTATGACTAACAGATGACGTTGCTAGTCGCGGAGGGGGTCCTGCGTAGTTCGATGATGAATTCCAGTTATGTCTCTGTACGAACTTGTAGTTACTTTCTTCACTTTTATCCGGGAAGCCCTGCCAATTTTACTTCCTGCTGACTTCTATCCACTTTTTCGATATATTTCTAACGAGGATCGCACCAAACAACCACGTATACCTACAACATCAGATTTTGTTTCTCAACTCATACCCCTTGAGCATGCGCTTGCAACTTCAAGTCTCATGAATTTTTTACAGCTCTATTTCTGGTGGAAGTAGGACTCACGAACCGTAAAAGCCACGTTTGCCTTTGAATCTGCTTCAACGTCGGCGGCCTCCTCTACGTTTGCTTCACTACCGTTGGCCCGCTTGTTGTGTCCCAAAACATGTCTTAGCTTGTTTGCGCTCTTTTTGAGTTTCGCGACCGCGGCTCCCGCCTCCGAGCTTCTACCACGTTCCGGCGCTGCTTCAACGTCGGCGGCCCCGGCCTCCTCTACGTTTGCTTCACTACCTTTGGCCCGCCTGTTGTGTCCCAAAACATGTCCTAGCCTGTTTGCGCTCTTTCTGAGTTTCGCGATCGCGGCTCCCGCCTCCGAGGTGCTAACACGCTCCGGCGCTGCTTCAGCGTCGGCGGCTTGTTCCTCTACGTTTGCTTCACTACCTGTGGCCCGCTTGTCCTGTCCCAAGACAAGTCTTGTATTGTTTACGCTCGCGACCGCGGCTCCCGCCTCCGAGCTTGTGCCACGTTCATCCGGCTGGCGCCCTTCTTAGAGTCAGCTGCCATTAATCTCGGCCCCCTCATCTGGACCCCTTTAAGTCCCTCGTAATAATTCATACGAATGATACAGGGCAAAAGGGTACCAACATGCTGAGATGGACATGGATGGGCATAATCTTCCTGTTTGTGCTTCTTCGTCTCAAACTGCCGATCCACCTTCTGATGAAAGTTGCTGCCGCCGCGCGAATGCTCCTGAAGAGAAAGGTGCTGCACGCTCCTTCGTTGACTTTGCGTTTGATAATACCCGCCGCTCTGACTCTGTTGTTGATTCTGTTGATAAAATTGCTGCCGCTGCTGCTGCAACACGGTGCTATTGTAGTGTGGATTCTGGTAGGGAAATGGACGGTGCTGTCGTAGTTGCGAAGGATCAAACTCGTCGGGCGCGCAATAGTTGGTATAAACCGCAATACCAACAACAAAAAGAACACACCCACCAAGGACAACCACTGCAAACACTGTGGCCGTATCGCAGTCTTGATCAGGCGGCTCGCCGCCTTGTGCCGTCCTCGCTCGTCGTCGGCCTCGGGTCGTGATCATGAAGGCGGGGCTTTTTTCATTCGCATGGGAATTAACAAACGGCCTTGGCCTAGATTGGTACACACATAATCAATCATCCACATCATGACGGACTTGATTTCTAGGATACAGCTTATGAACCTTTGTATGCCTGAAGCCTCTTCTTTGTATATTATAATGATATGATGAACGTTCAACCATTTAGCGACCAGCTTCGGCGGTGCGTTCTTGCGAGCGCAGCCGCCACACCTCCAGTGAAGACAAGGGGAAACGAGTAGCGGCCGCTGTGGTAAACCCATCGCTGCCCGCTACGATGGGACGGGGGCCGAGATAGGTGGCGGCGAACAAAGAACGAGCAGGGAGGAGACAAGAAAGGAAGCACGCGAAGACAAGAAGAAAGAAGACAAAACGAGAACGCGAAGAACAGTGCACGCAGGCCGCAAAAACGCCAACCAAACCCGGCTGCGCCTCGCCGCCAGGCGCTACCTACGCGCAGTCGCCGCCGCCTGCAGCACACCGCGCCCGGCATGCCACACAAGCCGCAGCTGGCGGGGACTGTGGCGACCAGACATACCATAGTCGATCGCAATGACGACCATAGCACTACACACATAGAGCACAAAGAAAGCCGGCGGGATCGTATGCGTCGCCCGGAGCGCATCAAAACAAACAAACAAACAAACAAACAAACAAACAAACAAACAAACAAACAAACGTTCAACCATTTCTGGACCCCAGAAAAAGATGGACTTTCTTTGCTCGATGAGTTACTTGATGGCCACACCCACAGCTTCACGCCGTGCTCGTGAAAGTGTAAAAATAAATCACTACAAAGAAATCAGCGACAAACGCATTCAGAAAATGAAAAGAGAAGTTCGCATAACGCTCAGTTTCCCCTGGCGTTGGTCGGTCTGGCTCTACAGTTTGTATTGAAATTGTTTGTTGCTCCACCTCAGATTCATGAATGATTGGCTTATTCAATCTACAAGAACCATGTCTTTCTTCTGTATCATTATACATAGATAAATCAGATACGTACTTATATGGGGGTTACGACTCATACACGAGCTATCTAAATTTACTGTAAACATTTAGTGCTGATCTCAAAATAGATTTAGATCTTAGTAAGTTAATAGTGACTCTGAAAATGATAAATGCTCTTGCTACCGGGGAAATCCAACCTGGCTGGGCATGATTGTTGGTAGAAACATCGATCTGTGGGATATCAACTCAATCTCAATCTACAATGAGTAGTTTTTCAGTCACTACTCAGAATGAATCCTTGTCTCTTCATGTTTGTGTGATAGGTTTAAGGTGTACTTCTGGTTGCGCATCTGGAACTCCAGGCTCTGTTGCAGGTACTGCATTAGTTTCCAGCACAGGTCCTGCATTAGTATGCGGTACAGCTGCGTCACTAGTTTGCGGTACAGCTGCGTCACCATCTTGCGGTTCAGATGCTGCATCACGGTGCGTCGCAGGTGCTGCATTACTGTCTGTTGCGGGTGCGGTTGCGGCTGCAGAATCGGCGGTCTCCGCTTCTTGCAAAAATGATTTAGGTAAACCTCGACTTCCAGGCTTTTGTGGCTGTTCCTTTCTTTCATGATCGTGCCCGCTCAGCGAAGACACATCATGAGCAGTCGAGGGATTCTCCGACCACTGCCGCGATCCCCGAAGAGTTAGAGCAGTAGTTCTCAAATACAAATGATACAACTCCATGATGCTCAAACGCTGCGACTAAAGAACATCGAAAAAAACGTAAAACTAATCAGAAGCTGTTGCAGAAGATGGTATGTTGAGAAATTTTGCCGTAAAAGACAATAGCGCCGCGGCGTAGCACCTGCACTAGGATGATGATCCTGCGCTGCTACTTCTCGAGTTTCATCTTCGCTGGCAGTTTCGTCTTTCTGTTCAAGAGCAAGAACGGTGTGCGTGTGCTGCTGGTGCTGAAAATCTATTTAGAAGCAGCGAGATACCATCTATCTTCCGCTTGAAGCTTGAAGCTATAATCATGTTGTTCTTCATGTTGAAAGGACTACAACAAGCTATGGCGTGTTGCCAGGCTAGATGGTTTTGTCGTGTCCTTAAGGGTTAATGCTCTCCCACGCTGCAATTGCTAAGTCGACTAATATGTCCCCGCTCCCCGATGCATATAAGCTTCCCTCCTCAAAATCACCCGTTGGTGTGCTACTACTGCCGACCTTTGCACCTGGTGTCGCACTGGCCACGAACGGGAGGTGCGCTGACCACGGCTCCTCCTCCCCGTTTTGTTGATTTGTTTTGCTGTAACCATAGGCAACTGTAGCCCATCGGTCAACATTTCTAACGTGAGCAAGGAGAAAAACCAGCAAAAATCGGGGAAACGCTGCCGCCTCGGGGGAGCAGTGCGTCACGCGAACGCGCGTGGTGCGCTCCCCACTATGGCTATGCCGATGGAAGAGGGGATTCGCTAACGGCTTTGATGCGTTGTCCGTGAATGCAGCTGATGAATGCCTTCCGACCATCTTTATAATATGAGTTGCAGCTACGATTTTGTGGAAGTTAAATGTTGTATCTAAGTGCCCAATTACTTCTGTCTTAATGTCTAAGTATATATGCATGTTCCTTCACAGCATGGACAAACGAGAATACAGCTGTACCTATACAGATAGTACAACTACGTAAGTGTCACCGATTGAGAATTACCAACAAAGACAAATGTCGCCGAGAAAATGCGGCATACAAATTATCAAATTTTAATCTCTATCTTACAGACATCTATTGCAGCACTCTGGACATATTAGACGTGCCCATGTTCGTGAAGTCCTCCAAGTAACAAGTAGATGGAACAAGGGCATATCTTACGAAGGTCTCAGGTACTATGTTGAGGGATAGCCAGACTTTGATTTGAAGACACGCTTCAACGCAGCCTTTCAACCGGTCATATGCATAGAACTAGGCAGCAGTCTCAGATACGACCGATGTAAACCTATGTCGCGCAGATAGACCGATTCCGTTTCCACACAGGACCCAGCACAATATCACTAGATGCGCGTGAATGAATTCAACTATATCGCGAAACGAGTATCAGTTTTCCTTTTTGTTGCATTCTTTTCTCCTCTCTCTCTCTCCTTCTTGAAACCCTGATCACATGAATTCAAGTAGAGATGAATGCGAAGCGAACGAATATTCACATTCCTGAACAACCCCGACTATTTGACTCTGCTTCGCTTCACAAGATGTTCAGATATCAAAGACCGATGCGCATCTATTAGTATGTCCCTAAGTAGGAACACGATAGGTTGAGCTTGAAACAAAGGAGTCCCATGTTCTTTTACGTCCACGTGTCGTCCTCTAAGACCGAATTTTATTTACATCAAGAACATTTTTTCCGCGAAGCCAGTGGTATGCCACGATACTGATAGTGTTGGTCAAGATCGTAATCCTAGAAGAATCACAAAGATCAGAAGGATGAAGATCATCAAAATGACCAGGATCGCCAGGCAAAGGACCTTCAACGTATTCAGATAGCAGAAATGGCGAATGTTTCATAGCTGTAATCAGGTCCATAACGTCTTGTCAAGTTCTGATCAATGATGAATGCCAGTGCATGATGATCGTATGAATCAATGATGATAGCATAAGCGTTTCCGTATGAAGCATATGAAAGTTTCCCCATGCCACATGATATCCCAATGATGAAGCTGAGACTTCTTCCTTGCAACCCCAATGAACATCCACAGGGATCAAAGCAGCCAGAGATCATTAGTCTCAGGCTGTGAGTGCAAATTGTGAAAACCGTATCACTCTCAAGTGTTTCTTACCGAGAAACTAGACGCGACTTAACAGTCTGGGTTCGAATGGTCCAGCACTACTTTGACCCTTGAGCTAAATATAGAGTAGAAATCCATCTAGAAACAACTTTTCAAAATGTCCTGCGATGCGAAAGAAATTTCGAAGAAACTCGGACAGAAGTCCGACTGGCGAGCATGGCAACTTGCCATACGTCAGGAAGCTAGCCGTCTCGGCCTGCTTCAAAACTACACGAATGTAGTCGGCATTCCGGCAGCTCCTCATGGTATTCCTAACGGAGTTACCAATCGGGAGGAAACAATTCGGCAGAAGTGGCGCAACCTGAAAGATGCGATTATTCGTAGTCTGAAAGGTGCCGCTGCGTCGTTCATCAACAACCAGAACGATAATGGGCAGGTGGATGCGATGGATGCAGGTGAGGTTGTTGTGCTCCTTCGTGATGTAGGACACTTCGATCATAACAACCGTCAGGAACAACGGATGAAAGTAAAACCGCTTACGGATGGTGTGTTGAAGTTCCACAACGCGGATCAACCTGCAGATGTCACTGGATTCTTGTCGAAAGTCCGAGACATCATGAACCAGTCGCCCACCGTGTACCCGCCGGAAGCAGGAGTGCCAGAGAGTGACCAACAAAATGGCGCACTGCTACAGAAGTTGCCCGAGCTGTTCTGCAAGAACTTCAAGGCAACGATCGAACGCATGCAGGAAGAAGATGGTCTGACATTTGACCAGATTGGTGACCGACTTGAAAAGCGTCCTGCGACGTTGATCGAGGAGGGAACCTACAAAGTCGAGAACGATTCCTTCGGGAAGGCGTTTCCGGTCAATGTCCAGGAGACCTCGAATAAACGTTCTCGTGAAGAAGAGGATGATGAGGAAAAGGCCAATGAAGGTGGTAAGATCTTTCTGTCTAAAAGTGCTCTCAAGCGCTTCAAGGCAAACACAAAGAAGAAGATCGCCGCCGAGGTCTATGCCTCCAATTCGAACGGCAAAGGAAAGCCGCAGAACAAAAATAACAAAGGTTCTGGAAAACAAGATACCCGTCCAGTCTGTTGGATCTGCAACAAACCGGGTCACAAGTCCGCGTCTTGTTGGAAGAATCCACAGAACCAGGCAAACTGGAACTGGAACACCAATTCCCAATCTAGTAGTGCTACGGGTAAAGGTGGAAAGGGTAATGGCATGGTTCACATGTCCCAAGTTGCGGAGCTGTGGCAAGCTCTCAACGGCGGAAAGCAGAGCTGAGTTGCGGAACCGGTGGAAAGCGGATTTTGCTCGCTGAACTTGGATGAAGATGAGGGTGAAGAAAAACACATAAATAACATTGGGGAGGTAAAACTTGTGGGACATAGTCTTTCAACTAGTTCCATTACTGCAAGAGAAGAAGTTAGTCTGGTTGATAGCTGTGCAAACAAATATCTTTCACGACGCAAAGATGATTTTAGTGAAATAACTATGAGAATTTGTAGGATTACTGGTAGCGCTGGAAGTAAAGACGGAAGAGTAGGAAAACTAAAGTCAAACATCTTAGGGCTCCAGTATGGTGTTTATTATGATTCACTACCAAAGGACTTAGATCGTATTATACCTTGGTTAGGTGAAGGGAACTGCTCGCAATTAGGGTGGGAATTCAACTTCAAAGGCGCAGGCGGTTGTCTCGTACATACGGACACCGGCCAGGCCATACCCATAAGAAGTCATCCACGCTTGCAGCTTCCCATACTTACATGCAACTTGTTTAAAGAAGAGACTGATAGTGGTTATATCTGTCCAACAGTAGAAGAAGGCGTCAGTAGCTGTTATCTTACAAGACTCGAACTTCATAGAAGATGTGGGCACTTTCATATAGATGGCCTCCAGGTAAACTGCCCTGAGTGTGATCTACATAAAGGCCAACGCGCATCACATGCAAAAGCTAGAGATGCTTCAAACTATAAACCTGAACCATTGAAGTTACTAGCAATCGACTTTGCTGCTGGAGTCAAACCTGTATCAGTCAGGTCAAAGAGATGTGTATTAGTGATCATCTGTGATGTAATTAAGAAGGTGTTCTGTCGACCGCTTAAGCTGAAAAGTGACTGCGTGGAGGAAATAGAAGAAGTTATCAAAGGCATTCGCCAGGACTACTCCTTATCACTTGATGACAAGGTAGTGCGGTTCCTCCGGAGGGATGGAGAACCTGTCCTGAGCAGTGACGACATGGCCAAAGTTATGCAATCGCTGCGAGTCTCAGACAGTCCGGCTGTTCCTTACAATCCGGAGATGAATGGGACCTGCGAACGTTTTATGCGGACTTTGTTCGGCAGTGTGCGCACAATGCTGACTAAAGTTGATAAACACCTCTGGCGTTACTGCGTCGAGTACGCTGGTGACTGCTGGGATCGTTTACCGCATAACTATGCAAAAATGCCTCAACGTGATCGATGGAAAGAGTCCAATTGAAATCTTAGAAGAAAGGACTGGTAGAAACTCATCGAAGAGCTCAATCGGCATGCTCCGCCGATTTGGTTGTCTAGTTTACTTTCGTGAACAAATTCAAGCCAGCACTCCTGAACCCAAGCTCTCGGCCAAATACCGCCGTGGCGTCTTCCTTGGACTCTGTCCGAAGTCGTCTGGTTGGTTGGTTGGAACTTTCGCTCATGACGATCGTTGCAAGCTTGGACATCGATGGGCGGAATACTCTACCCTAGATGTAAAGTTCAGAGAGGACTATCTAATTAAAAATATCGATTGGCTTTTGCCAGATCAGAAGGGCATCTACATTGAGTATGATGAGCTGGAAAATCTGCAGAGTGGCGCGTCGTCGCTGGGCTCCCCCTTGCTTGGGCAGTCAGTGCAAAGGCTGGGCCATCAATCGGGGTTCTCTGGCACGGAGCACATTCCAGGTGGACCGACCGCGATTTCCGACGAATTATTTATTGAGACACTGGATAAAGTAGAGGAATCCAACGCAGCTGACTCTCCAAAAGGTGTTTCACTTGAGGAGGGGAATGCTGAAGCGAAGGATCGCGAGACATCTGCTCCGCTAAGTCCGTCTAAGTCGAAAGCGCCTTCTCCAGCACGTGTTGTGGCAGGCGAACGCCGTACACACGTCAAGAAGCGTGGCCGACCAAAAGGAGCGAAGGACAAAGCAGGCAGCAGGGTTCGAAGAACAAAGAAACAGTTAGAAGAACTGAGAAAGAATGTGGCGCTGTTCGCTAGTGCAGTAGGTGGCACGTGTGAATTAGACGAAGATGAGGAATTCGTCGAATCATATGTGATTTTGTCCGTTGCTCAAGCACTCAAGTCTCCTGATGCCGACAAATGGCGGGAGGTTATTGACAAAGAGCATGCGAGACTACTAGCCTTTGAAACGTGGAAAGAAGCTTCTGACGAGGAGCTTGCGACCGCGCGACAGGCTCTACCAATTGCCATAATTCTAACTATTAAAAGATGTGGAAGATACAAGGCTCGCGCTTGTGTCCTCGGTAATCTAGATCGTTCAGGAGAGCTAAACACCTTTGCTCCCGTAGTTTCACACGCCGCTAATAGGCTGCTCCTGACATCTGCTGCGTCAGAACAGGACTATGTGATCCCGTTCGATTTAGATTCTGCGTTCCTCAATGCTGAACTCGATCGCGATGTCTTCTGCCGTCTCCCACCCATCTGGGCAGAGAAGCATGGACGCGAGATCGTGAAGCTCAAGAAGGCCTTATACGGCTTGAAGGACGCACCACGAGCATGGTTCAAGAAATATCACGACATACTAGCCAGTATTGGCTGGGAGCCGTGTGATTCTGCGCCAGGCTTATGGAGAAAGCCGAGTGCGAAGGTACCTGGGAAGTTCCTCAAGATGTCAGTCTATGTTGATGACAATCTTGCAACGGGTCCTGATCTTGATGAGCTCAAGACCGAACTAGAACTCATCTTCTCGCGTGCCCCTGGCCGTGCGATTGATGTGGAGTCCGTTCCAACCCCTTGGGGTCAAACGTGGCTCAGGTTCGACTTCTTAGGTGCCATCGTGTACTACTGCCGTGAAGCTCGAACATTTCGGCTCAATATGGAGGAGTACATTGATAAAATCGCAAAGAAATTCGAAATTGATGTCGGAAAACCGGTTTACTCGCCCAATTTTGACGAGTCGGCTTTTCTTGAGGAGGGGATCAAGATAGTCGAAGGGTATCCCTTTCGTGAGGTAGTTGGTGCCTTGCTATGGGTAGCTGTAACCGCGCGCCCGGACATTTCTGTACCGGTGGCAGCATTGGCTAGACATGTCAGCAAACCCGCGTCAACAAGAATGGTTAAAGCAGCCAGAAAAGTGCTAAAGTATCTGGTGACAACGAGAGACCAAGGACTGGAATACTCACCAGAGCAAGAAGAAGAATTCAATAGAATCTATTCAAAGTTACTACCTGAAGGCAGAGATATGCCAGAGGTGAATATCTTTAGTGATGCAGGTTTCGCCAACTGCGTAAAGACTATGAGAAGTACAAGTGGATCGATCATGTATTTCAAAGGCGTTCCAATTGCTTGGAGAAGTAACCGACAAACTGTCCGTGCCTATTCTACGGCTGAAAGTGAATATATTGCAGCTTCTGACACTATTGTGCTTAGTGAACTGCATGACTTTACAGACTTCTATAGGCCTCTACCAACTCAGTTGGTACACACACAGAACGGCTTGTCTCCCTCTTTAGACAATGCTGTGCTCTGGATCGACAACCAATCCGCGATCACAACAGCCAAAGCAACTGACACACGCCCGAAGAGTCGCCATTATGCACTTCGCTACTTGCGTGTGCGTGATGCGGCCAGTAAGATAGTTTTCTGTCCAACTAACTTAATGAAGGCTGATGGCTTAACTAAGCTAGAATGTAGTTCGTCTCAACGAAGACTACTACTTCACCATATAGATAATCCGATACATAAAGTTACGTGTGATGATTGTGATTCCTCAGACGATGAAACGAATGGGGACGATTTAGCTTACTATAGCGTAGTATATTCGGTTTATTTTGGTTTCTAGCCAAGTATACCGTAGCCATGGAAGACTAGTTAGGAGATATGATTTCCGTAGTAGTCCAGAAGACTAGGGACTTCGACACGCAACGATTGAGGAGGGGTGTTGGTCAAGATCGTAATCCTAGAAGAATCACAAAGATCAGAAGGATGAAGATCATCAAAATGACCAGGATCGCCAGGCGAAGGACCTTCAACGTATTCAGATAGCAGAAATGGCGAATGTTTCATAGCTGTAATCAGGTCCATAACGTCTCGTCAAGTTCTGATCAATGATGAATGCCAGTGCATGATGATCGTATGAATCAATGATGATAGCATAAGCGTTTCCGTCTGAAGCATATGAAAGTTTCCCCATGCCACATGATATCCCAATGATGAAGCTGAGACTTCTTCCTTGCAACCCCAATGAACATCCACAGGGATCAAAGCAGCCAGAGATCATATCATTAGTCTCAGGCTGTGAGTGCAAATTGTGAAAACCGTATCACTCTCAAGCGTTTCTTACCGAGAAACTAGACGCGACTTAACAGTCTGTGTTCGAATGGTCCAACAGGTAGTCTTTCAGTAATTAAAAAGTTTGCTCTAGGGTGCAAGGACCCTCTCGTCCATCTTTAACAAGACCCGCTCCACTGCGTCTCGCACACGAGCATCCCAAACTTGATAGCCCTGACGTGAGAGATGTAACCCGTCCTGTGCGTAAAGCGACGGATCACGCAGATCGGAATTGTCTATGAAATAAAGCAGTTCCTCCTGACAGCTCGAGTTGTAGCGCTGGAAGAGTTCTTTAATCCGTCCATCGTACCGTTCGTACTCGCGGCGCAACTCGGCGTCTGCTACTGGCTCGGGCTTAGTACACAAGTAAACAATCGGTACTTTTTCATCTGTATTGTTATTCCGCAACCTTGAAAATTCTGAGGCATTCATTCCGTCTTGTTGTTGTGATTTCGTATCGTCGATCGGAAGAGATGAGACGACGTTCGCATTGTCTCTTGTCCTCTGGGGATCATGCCGCAGGCGCAGCTGGGCCTGCTCTGTCGCGTCATCCAGGTGGCCAAACGCTGCTATGCTCTTTTCCAGATAAGAAAATACTGTAGGAGGTGCTGCACCCGCTCCCAGGTCGTTCTCACCCGCACAAAGCACCACCACATCAGGTCTGTACTTCGCACGACATTCCGCACTGTAGAAAGCCACGTGTAACATCTCCGCACCTCCGACCCCGACGTTCACACAACGTGCCCATGAGGCCCCTTCGTCGCCAGTGATTCGCACACGCGGAAGTTCCTTCCAATGACTGATGTCACTATCGCCAAAAAAGCAAAGACATGAAAAACAGGATTAAAGCAGTTGGCTTTCTAAAGGGAATACTCGAAGAGTGAAAATAAGGGAGTAGCTACCTGAAAGAAGATAGGCAGTAGGCTCTTTTTCTTTCAGTATCTCGCTTATTCTTCTAATGTCTGAGTCGAGTCACATCAAGTGCTGCTCCTTGACTCTCGTTTCTAGTTTATTTCGAATAGGTATAATGCGCTAACGTCGACGACTTTGCAACGAGTAGTTAGACCTCAATGGGTGCAGCGGAACTCCATTGACACCTACTACTGTAAGGGTAAGACCTTCACCGGTACAAGCCTTAACACCAGCTTTTCAGCGTCATCTCGCACAAAATGCGGATTCAAAGCTCGAAAACGCTTTAAGAACTTGTCGAGGTTCGACGGCGGGCTGTTCTCCAACTTGTCGAGGTTCGACGGTGGAGCATCCTCAAGCACTACTGCTCCTTCATCCAGCACCACTCCGTCATCTGCTGCCATCTTGGATTGTTCCACCTACCTCTAGGTCCACGACTGGCTTCTATAAAAATTCAAGTTATGAATTATCTTCTTGCGGTAGTCTGTAGTGAGTAGGAGTACCCTAGGTTTGAAGTGATACCGCTACGATGAGCGAAGAGGCTGCCACGAACGAAGCAAATCAAATAGCCTCGCGCATCGCAGGTTGCTTCATGGAAAATACGCAGGCAGATCCCCTTTCCGTTCGCCATACAAAAAAGTAGGCCCATGTGTATGTCTCAACTGGATTGAAAATCAGCGAAACATCGTTACGCAGACTTTTCCAAGAAAAGAAAACTCTAGCTTTAGCACTTGCCACGGGTATAGCCTAGCATTCGCTCGTTTAGCATCAATGACTGATGAACGGTCTAGGACAAAGACAAAGTCATGCGCTGGCAGTCACATATCTATTATAGTGATAGCGTTTGAAGATGGTCCTGCAGAAGTAAGCGTCCTCCTCCAAGTCCATTAATTTCAATTCATTATAATCCGCAAAAGTGATACGAATGATTTTCGTGTGAACGTTACGCAAGTTAATGCTCATATATGACTCAGGGCCGAACGCCCCCCCCTTCCTCCCCCTGTGGTCTGGTCTGTGCGTGGTGGCCATTTCCGCGCGGATTTTTCGCGGGTTCTAGTGGTGGAAGGCGTCAAAACTTGGCGCGGGCCTCCCCTTGGGCCTCTCAGCGTGTTCCGAAGGGACCGCCTGGCCTCTGCTGACCCTCGCAGGCGGGAGGCGGCCACGGTCGCAAGAGCAAGCAAGCCGAAGACCAAGCAAGGGCCCGAAGGGTACAGGCGGCACGGCTCAGGGGGTCCCGCCCCTTAACTTTTGCCGTCTTCAGAGGCCTTCCGTTGCCGGTGCACTGCTGCGGCGGCGAAGCCTAACGGATGCCCTGAGGGCACAGGCAGGCACCTGGGCGGGGGCGCAGGCGGTCCCTTGGGCCCCTTTTGAAGCCTCCCAGCACCATCGGAGGCCCCTAGGGAACAGCCACCAGCTGGACAGGAGCGGAGGGGGGAACCTGAAGACCAACCGCGCACTTCCACCGTCTAGCCCCGCAAGCCTGTAAGGCACATGCAAACGAGAAGCCGGCAGCCCCTTGGTCCCCCCTTGAGGCCTTCCACCCCCTTCCCAGGCCTCCAGGGGACACAAAGCGCCGGGAACGGAACGGGGGGGCCCCTTGGCCTCCTTTTGCGGCCTTCCTCCCCCGGCAGACGCCTCAAAAAGGGGTCCAGGGCGCCCGCCCCCCCCCCGCTAGGGGGGGGGCGTCGCCCCGCGCCCTGGATCATATATGAGTTCGAACTTTGATGTTGTGAGACGAGTTGACTTTGCAGACGAATCTTCTTCAATAATGACTCGCACAAGAATCGATAACGACCTACAACTTTTTTTTCCGGTTATATGGCGTTGGAGCGTGAGATGACTGCCACGAGGACTAAGAGAAGGCTTTGAGGTGGTCTAATAATCTCGTAAGCCTTAGAACTCAAGAAACGATTCGGTCTACATCTAATAAAATAATCAAGTGGAACACTCTGGACCGCACTGGAACAGACGCCGAGTGCTTCGAGAAAACGGCTTGAGTGGATGCTTCATTTCCATTCGACTTGGATTCCTTCTTCACGGTCTTAATCTCTCGGGAGTTGTAATTGAAATTAGTTGATGCGCTGTACTACTACCGCGCCGACCAGTGTCAGTATAGTAGGTGAGGTTAGGCGTGGGCCCACTAGGAAAACTAGCAAACGTAGTTGGCTACTGACTTGAAACAAGATTCTTGCGGTTTGATCATGATACTTATGAGATGATAGATAGGTTGCCTTGACCACATTCCGTCTTCACACAAGGTGCCGACGAACCATATGCAAAGTGATGGCGGACGACTGTCATGGCATGGCATGAGTTGCACATATACTCAATTGGAGACTAAACAATATCCAGGACACATGGATGCCTCGAAATTGTGGGTTCCTCCTATCTAGTAAATCGATCACACGTAACACCTTCGCGAACAAGATCAAAGGGTCGACTGCGGTTCGCTCGCATCATCGATTCTTCAATATTTTCATAAGTGCAATACATAGATGTGAAGCATCCCCTCCAGTGGAATTTCGATACACTCACTTCGGGGGGAGGTTGCAAGATTAGTAATACATGAACATGATGATATGGTTGAAGATATAATCAGTGAAATTTATGGTACAAGAAAAATGATACAACGCGAGTACATGACAATGATAATACAGCTGATAACCTATCCCCTCATGGCTGGGCTGGGCACGCTGGGAACACTGGCTCGCCGGGCGACCCGCATCCACATGTGCCAGATCTGCCGAATTCTTCGCCCCGCGTGACGCCAGGCGTCTCAAAATGCGGGGCGCCCGCAAGGCGAGCCGCTTGAGATCCCCCCGGCAATGCTTGTCTAGCGTAGGCCAACGATGCTGGCGAACTACGCAGCCGCCGAGGCCGTTATGAACAAAAGCGGCGCAGCATTGTACCAAACAGCGCAGTGCAGCACAAGCACAACGCAGAGCAAGCCTGCACAGAGCAGGGGCAGGCCGCCACTGCGCAACCCGGCGCAGCACTACGCCCGCGCTGCCCGGAACCTTGAGGGCAACAGCGCGCCATTGTTTGTGCTCAGGGGATACGCAGCACCTCGTCCCAGAGTGAGGCGCAAAAAAATCAGCCGCATGGGCTCGGCGTGCCCAATGCGTGGCCCTCAAGTGACGTAGGCTCCAGGAGACCCCCTACAGCGAGGCGCACGGCCTACGCGACCAAGTGCCTCAAGTTTTCAATGGAGAAGTTGGCAAAGCCTGCCCCCACTGAATTTCAACCAACCAAGCAACAACCAGCGCAAGAGCCTCCGGCGCCGCGTCAGCTTATCCTCGCGGTGCGGCCGCTGCGAAGTCGTAAGGCCATGGACTCAGCAGGCGCGCACGCCCGCGGCCTCCTTGGCTTCCAAAGCCGCAGCTTTTCCCTTTTTCAAGTGTTCAACTTGGAAGCCCGACCAATCAACAACCAGCGCAAGAGCTTCCGTCGCCGCATGCGCGTAAGCTTATCGCGGCGCGGCTGCGAAGCCATAAGGCCACGGAGTCAGCAGGCGCGCGCGCGGTCTCCTACTCCTTGGCTTCCAAAGCCGCGGCGTTGGTTTTCAACTTCAAGCGTTAGCCTTAATTCTCAGCAGGAGAACTCAGCGCAAGTCAGGGGGCTGCCCAACCAAGCAATCAACAACCAGCGCAAGAGCCTGCGTCACCGCGTAGGCTTCTCGCGGCGCGGCTGCGAAGCCGCAAGGCCATGGAGTAAGCAAGCGCGCGCGCGGTCTCCTGATTTCCAAGGCCACGACTTTCCCAACGAACAACTGCTCAACTTGAGACCTCTTCAAAACTCAAGCCTTTCAGCCAATCAATAACTACCAGCGCAAGCGCTGCGCTTTCGTCGCCGCGTCGGCTTATCGCGGTCGCGGTGCAGCCGCGAAGCCGTAAGGCCATGGAGTCAGCAGGCGCACGCGCGGTCTCCTTGGCTTCCAAAGCCGCGACTTCTTCACGCGTTCAGCTTAAGAACCCAGCACAAGTCGGGCCCTTCAACCAATCAACAACCAGCGCAGGTCAAGAGCTTGCGTCGCCGCGTCAGCTTGTCAGTCGCGGCTGCGAAGCCGTAAGGCCATGGAGTCAGCAGGCGCGCGCGCGCGGTCTCCTGGCTCCCAGAGCCGCGGCCCGTTCAAGTCGTGCCCAGCTTGCAAACCCTCCAAGGGTCGGGGCTTTTCAACCAATCAGGCGGATGCCTGCCAGCCGCCTGCGCTATCTGCTGCAAAAGTGCTAAATTTGCAGCAAAATGCTAAAACTTAGCAGGCGCGCGCCCGCCGCTCCACCCACCCCACGGCCCCCCAACGAACGCCAAAAGAACCAACTCAGCGGCCCGTCCCTAAGTACCACCACCCAAAGCACCACCCGCACTGACACGCACACCAGAAAGAACCAACGGGGGCATCCTGGGCATGGGTTGGGAACCTGCAACAAATGCAAAAGCCCCAGCGCCTCCTCTCAGCAATTTGCCGACACCCGAAGACCCTGCAAGCGTGCCCCCCTCCGCCGCAGACAGTGCTCAGCTGACAACACCCCACGGCTTGGGCGACCTTCGAAAGCGAGAACACAATCCAAGAAACAAACCACCACCCGACACGGCGCGAATGCCTCAGCAAAGAGACCAGGCAAGCCCAAGAAGCCGCCACAGAGCCAAGCCGCGCGCCCCCTCCGCCGCTAGTGCCTCTCCTGCCATGACCAAGAGCCAAACCAACAGAGGCCCGCGAGAACCCAGCGGCCGCGGGGTCTTTTTGTGGTCTTGCATGTGGTCGCGCATATGCTAAGTCTCTTTGTGCTCAATCGAAGGCCAGCCCGGTTCCTAAGCGTTTTCGCGCGGGGTTTGTTGGAGCCCCAGGCCGCTGGTAGTTACAGCTTTTGAAAAATTCCGCAAAAATTTGAAAACCCAAGACCCAAGCCCAGCAGAATGCACCACCAACCACCCCAGAAGACTAACACACCTAGAGGCACTCAGAGCCAGAGACAATGCCGAAGCGGCGAACCCGCGAGCAATCCACGACCCTTGGGTTTAGGTGGCCCTTGGGAAGCGGTGGCCCCTTGGGTAAGAATCGGGCACCCGAACCCCCAGGAGGCCAGAAAGCTAAGCACCGACACCGCCAAGCCCTAAACCTGTCGCCCCGACTGCCCTTAACGTTAACCCGCCGAACCCCCAGCGCACCTCTCTGCCACCGAGCTCGACCACCAACACCCCGCCCCGGTCCAAAGGCCCACCCCAACCCCCTGCGGCCTCCGATCATCCCAGCAGGCAACGAACTACGCCACCAAGCAGGCGCCTGAGCTCCTGCAGAAATACCCGCCCAAACCTGCCGAAGAGATACCCGCACAAGCAATCCACAGCGCCCAACGATTGCAAATTTTTTGGGAATTTTTTTAAATAATAACTCCTCGAAGGTCAAGGCCCCAAGGTTTGGGGCTCCCCTCGATTTAGCACCAATTTTTTGTGTGCAACCACACGCAGGGCCACAAAACTTAGCCCCCCACTTAGCCACCCAAATTTAGCACCGACTTAGCAAAAGTCTAGCGCTTTCAAGTAGCACCATCGGCAATAGCACCCCAATAACACAGGCTTAGCACTTTCCAAGTAGCGCTATTCGAGATAGCACCCCGATAGCACAAGTCTAGCATTTTCAAATAGCACTACCGCAAGTAGTACCCCGATAGCACAAGTTTAGCGCTGTCGAGTAGCATCGCCTGAAGTACGTAGCACCTTGATCAATACCCCGGCCCAGTCCTCCGAAATAACGCGTCCTTAGGTCGCCCCTGGCTGACGCTCCGACTAAGCCCCCACCGATCACCCCAGGGCCCCTCTCTGCAAATTCCGCTACGCCCCACGATGCAGACGTCTAACCAAATCACCCGAAGTAAGCAAGGCCACCACACACAGGCCCGCCGCTTCCAGGCAGCCAGCTTGCTATGAGAAAAGCAACCGACTGCAGAAACACCGAGAAAACACCATCCAGAAAAGCCACAAAAAAAGCAGCCGGCTAGCATCACCCGCAGGCGGCACGCCCTCCGCGTGAAACCAATCAACAACCGCCGCAAGAGCCTGCGCCGCCGCGTCAGCTCATCGCGGTGCGGCCGCTCGGCCGCAGGGCCATGGAGTCAGCAGGCGCGCGCGCGCGGTCTCCTGGCATCCAAAGCCGCGACCTTCTACAGTATGCAGCTCTGAAGCTCCTGATGAGGGTTAGCCCCCCATCGCGGTGAGATTCTCGAAAAGTAACACGCCCCCATTGGTTTCCCCGTGCGCCTCTATAGAGGGCGACCTCGATCCCAGGGCCCTCAAGTGGTCCGCGGAGCGTCAGCCAGGCGTGCCCAGTGTGGCCGCCCAGCGTGGCCACCCAGCATGTGTAAACTGTTCCACTGACAACGGTTCTTGCGCTTCTGCGGTGCAACTTGGTTTCGCTTTCGTTGAGATTTTTCATAAAATGATGCTACTTCAGCTAGATAAGCAGAAAGAAATAGAAAGTCTGCGCATAAGTCGACCAATAACGGAAGGAAAAGAAAGTCGATCTATGTCGAACGCGTCTGGGTGTGTGCGTGTGTGTGTGTGTGTGATTGTTCATCAAAGAGTCAAAGAATAATCTGCAAAACGATACTGTGCTGGCTTCAGGTATGACTGCCCGCCGTTTCTATGGCTTTGCTTTGATAAAGCTGTAACTTGTATCATGAGGGTCGTATGTAGTTTCCTATTTTCTTCAATATATTTCAAACAAAACAAGTACAAGACAAATTTTTTTTCTCTGCATTTGAAAATTCTTAATAAGATCACGAGAACTATTTAGCTACTGCGGTCCACATGGGATGACTGATGCTGTAACGAGAAACCATGTACTTACCTCCTAGGATCGTGAGTGAATTTCCCTCGCAACTCTATTCTCTGAAAATGAGAAGTATTAGAGTCATCTACTTTTCGATTTTCTCGAGGGTCTCCTGTGCTGCCCGAAGCGCTGCGCCCATTGTTAGTTTCGGCTCTACAGACTGCACGCGGAGAGATGGTCATCTTAGAAAGTTTTCATCATAAGTCCCTTCATTGTCTAAACCCATCAAGCCACTTCCATCCCGCCCCATGATTCACCCCAGAAAATAGATGGAAATAATGGATCATGAAAACAGCCCCAAAGACGAAGATGATTATATCTCAGATTAGTAAATGTGTGAAACATCAATTGCAAGAAAGTGAATTACTTTCAGGCAAGTGAGCTATTTTCTTGCTGATTTGTGTCTATTCCGCAAGGCGCGGGTGCCTAAGATATCCCTGAGGACTTCATCATCTGCTTTCTATGCAATGAAAGGCCTTAAGGCAGTTCCGTCAAGTAGCGAAACCGATGCGACCCCCGGCGGTACGACTAGTAGGGGGGCTTTTTCATCCTTTGCAGATGTTTTCTTCGATGGCCCCTTTGTAGCCGGTGCTCCCGTGCCTCGCGGACTCGCTTTCGGGTCACCTGCGGACTCTGGTTTAGAGGCTGTATAATTTACACCTTTATTGTCCTTCTAGTATAACGTGTTAGAAGCAGTTTTTCAAAATTCATTGGGTCAACTTTGTCCTGATACATGTTAGAAGCAAGAAATATTCAAATTCGATAATGGAATGAAGCAGGGTCAGTGCTAATCTATATTAATAACCTGGACTTGATGTTTCCTTCGAACTTTATTTTCCAAAGACATTTTTTTCTGCAAAAGCCGACTTTTTTTTCAAAGGCCCACTTTTTCCCAAACCTATTCTCTTACTCTTACTCCTTTTCCGAAGGCCATCTTTTTTCCAAAGCCATTCTTTTTTTTCAAAAGGCCAGCTACACACACAGCCCCAGCCCCAAGAACCAGAGCCACACACACACCCATCCACACAACGACACACACACACAGCCATGCACACGCACACGCACACAGCCACACACGCACAAAACCAAACACAGACACACAGCCACAACGAGCCACGACCACAGTGAGCCACAGCCACAGCGAGCCACAGCCACAGCGAGCCACAGCCACAGCGAGCCACAGCCACAGCGAGCCACAGCCACAGCGAGCCACAGCCACAGCGAGCCATAGCCACAGCGAGCCACGGCCCCGCCCCTGGAGGTCGATGCCGCCCTCTATAGAGGCCTACGGGAAACCTCGCGGGGGGTTGTGTTCCACCCAGTGAGGCCTTCCCAACCGTGCCGCCCCTGCCTCCAGTTGGGTCCTTACTGGTCTCCCTGCAAGGGCAACCGGGGGGGCAGTGGCTGCAAGGAGACCAGTGTAGACCCCACAAGAGGCCACCCCCCGTGCGGTTCCCCGTAAGTGGCCTCCCTAGAGGGTGACGTCGACCGTACGCCACAGCCACAGGCACACACGCATACAGCCCCAGCCACCCACACGCAGAGAGTGCTGCTAAACGAAACCCACACACGCGCACACTTTTTCCGTTTTATTTGCGAGGCCGACAGCTTCCCAGAGGTGCACCCTTTCGCCGTTTTGTGGCTGAAGGCTTAGCGCCTGTTTCGCCGGCCTAACGACATGGCCGGCGGCTTGTATCTTTAATATCGCTGATCTTTTTTGGGAGTTAGTTTGTGTAATAGCAAATGAGAATTATGAAAGGCGTCCGCGTTTCTTCGATGACCTGCTCCTGAGGTTAAGTCAATTGACCTGTAGATTAAGTTACGCCTGCGGTGCCATTCATGATCTACCTAACGCCGGAATAGTACTGGCACAAAAATACAGCATCTCCTACTACCTACTATACTTTTGTAGCTGCCTCAATAGTTGCTCACTGATGATCATGTGGCTACTTCACCAGCTACGATCATCGCGATACAGAAACTTCTTGTAAACAGGACGTGCTCACTTGGATATCATCCGCATGATGCATCTGTTTTCCGCAGACTTGTTCCATAATTTTCTTCCTCGGTTTCTCCACTCCAGCCCCACTCCCCCTTTTCGGCTGCTCAGCATCCTTGTCCGGTGAGCCTCGAGCGCTAGATGAGTTTTTCTTAGACCTGTAGAAAATGGAAAATCATCTATCTTAGATGCATCTTCTAGGTAGCATTGTCACCTTCTATCTTAGGGGTCCGGGTCATCTCCTGAAAGAGAAAATGAAATAACATCGTGCTGTTCCTCTTAATATTGATACTCTCTTCTCTTTCAGAGATGAAGATGACGCATTCATGTGGATATCATCAGCATGATGCATCTGTGTTCCACGCAGTTGTTCCTTAATTTTCTTCTTTGGCTGCTCAACATCGTCTTCTTGTTTCTTCATCGTGCTGAGTCTATTTTTCGACACCTTTTTTTGCACCTCATTTTTTTCATTAGAGCCCAAAACATTTTACTTCTTGAGTTCATGATTTTCTCAGAAACCTAGACAGAGAAAAAGAAGCAGTGGAGGCGAGTCGTTTTGTGCCGTAATCTTACCGAGCTCCCCCTTCGCCGTCTCAAACCTCTCGGAGGCCGTGTCCTGTTCCTGTTTGTCGCTTATTTTCTTGCCGCTTACTCTCTTGCCGCCTGATACCTTCGTCTTGATGATCCTCTTTCCCACTTTAGTGCGTGGTACTAATTCACGAGAAAGTCCGATCCTCCGAGCACTAATAGTACAATTTGACCATTTTTTCTACATATGATCGTCGACGAAAAATACGCACCAATTAAAAAAGTTAACACGGACATCACGGACACGAGCGCAGTACGTAGAAGTGGCAATAGAATAGTCGGGTTTAGATATGGTCAGACATATACATATTTACATTTTGCGTAATATCATTATCATGAGTTGTATCTTTAATCAGTAAATGAGGCCAGATTTGCGATGCCTCTTAACCTTCAGGGGCTGATTCTCGTCAATCTCCGAAAGCGAAGCCTCATCTTCCGCACACATCCACTGGTAGACCAACGCGACCACGATAATATGAATGTTGTTTTTTCTCCTCTCTAGAGGCAGACCATCGAGGCTCCCCGTGCTAAGTACTTCTACCCGCAAAACAAATTTACACTTCCTTCAAGGAAAAAAGGAGCAGCTCAGAACAACCTGGTCTGCTACAAACGGGAGAAAAGACATCATCCGTAGACAAACACCAGTGCAGTGACTGACGCAAATAAAGCAAATAGAGCGCAATTGCTCAAGCCCTTGATGAACTTTCGTACTTTTCCTGTGTTCGTTTTGTAGTTGGGAATAGCAAATGCAATAGCTCTAATTATATTTATGACTCATCAAGCATCCAAATCCTGTACCAAAATGATCCGCATTTACCTTAATACAAGAATCATCGATCCTATGCAATACAGAGGATTGATACTAGAAACGTCTCTATTAGAACAACAAACACTTTCGGGACTGCTTTCAGTTCGAAGAGAAAAAAACTTCAAAAAAAATAATTGTGAATATTTCGAATCGATAACTCGTGGAAGGCGCAACATTCATTTCTAGTCCACCCACACATTTCACCTAAAAGGAGCAGCACATGGTAAGTAGATATTAATATACCAAGCACGCCGCTCTGTTTTGCAGCCTCGCGCTGTCTCAGAGCCCTCTCGCGCACCCGGCTCTTGCTTTTTTTGCTCCGCTGCTGGAGAAGGAAAATAAAAGTGTTGGGTTGGGTACATAAAGAAAGAGGAATATACGGAAAAAAAAAACTCTAAAGGATAAATGTCACACGGTGGCGCTAAGTCAACTAAGAACCGCACGAAAACAAGCACCATCCGCCGCCGCCTCCTAGTCCCAGAAGAGAGCGCAGATCCGCTTAGTGACTTCCGCGACCTGTTTCCCCTTGGTTTTTCTGTCTTTTGGTTTCGTTTCATGTGGTTCCCCGCGCCCCTCCAGAGTCCACCGCAGCAGCCTGCAAATGTGTGCGGGGGATTCTGGAGGGGCGCAGGGGTTTGGAAGGTGCACGCCCGGGGTTCTTAGCTCGCAATTGGGGGACGGAGGGTTTTCCTAAAGGGAGCGCAGTAGGCGCCGACCGTTCTGCATATTCATATCATGCCCAGGAGGCTCGCACCCTGTCCAGGTTTTTGAAGTCCTTGGCTGAATTTTCTCCATTTAGACGCCGCCTCCATTTCTGTGGTCAGGTTTTCCACCATAACCGTAGCCAGAGAGGTCTGAGGCAATCCGCCCGAAGTTCTATCTTCAATCTCGGGCCTTTTGGATTTGGTTTTGATGTTGTTCAGCGTTGGACTTTTGACCACCCGGCGCCCCAGAGCTCTCACGCTGAGGGGGATTAGCTACAAAAAAAGGGGGCCACGCTGCTGCCTCAAAATGGTCAGACCGCTCACGCGCGCCGCCATGCCTGTGCGCGCAGATTGTCACGCTGGCGGTGTTCGCACTCTCTTGAAGTATTTCAGTGGATGTGGAGGACTCTTCGGGGGCTTCGCTGAAATTGAGTAAGTTTCTCCGTCCATTGTTCGCCAGACTCCTGCCCGCGAGGCCATTTCTGACGAAATAAAAACTGAGAAAGCGTCCGCGGATTTCTTCCAAAGATGGCCCTGCGAGCAGGAATCCGGCAAACAATCGCGGCACCCCCTCAGCTTCGTGGCGTTTTTCAAGGAGGGCCGGGCTGGTTGCCGCTTCAGTTCCAAAAGGCTTGCGCCTCCCCTTTTTGCTAAGTTTCGACGGTGTGGCGTGCTGCTCGCAGTGCCTCTGCCTCGCTCTGGTGCTTCCGCAGGGAGTTGATTGAAATGGCGCCAAGTCAGCCAAGAACTGCACGAAGGCCGTCACTGCTGTCACCTCCTAGTCCTGGAAGTGCTCAGGTTCACGACTTTCGCAACTTGCTCCCCCGGGGTTTTTCTGTCTTTTGGTTTCGCTTCATGTGATTCCTCCCCGCGCCCCTCCAACCAAAGTCCACCGCATCAGCCTGCAAACGCCACACGCCCGCGCTGGGGGATTCTGGAGGGGCGCGGGGGCGGGGGTTTGGAGGGTGCCCGAGGTTCTTGGCTCGCAATTGGAGGGGTGTTTTCCTGACGGGAGCGCAGTGGGCGGCGAGTGTTCTGCGTCATGCCTAAGAAGACTGAACTTCGTCCGGGTTTTTGCAATCCTTGGCCGAATTTTCTCCACTGTTAGACCCGCCTAGTCTGTGGCCAGGTTTTTCGCCACAGTCAGGGGGACTTTAGTCAGGCGGACACACCCCCAGCCAACCAATGCGGTTAGACTTTGGCTAAAATTTTCAGACACCACAACACACCCGCGCCGGCTGGTCTGGCAGCCGGGGGGCAACAACCGACCCGACACAAAAGACCCACGAAAGACCTCACCGAGCGAACCCATGCCACCACAAACGCAACGCAATAACAAGCGCCCGCGGGTCTAGCGCATGCACCTGGGCCGGCCTCCAGCAAGCGGCCCCACCCACTTCGAGAGAGACACCTCAGGAAAAAGCCCGACACAAAGAGCCGACACCACACCAGCCCGCGAGGCTCACCGGCGCGAACGTTACTCAAGGCCACACTTCGAGGGGCCAGCGAACTGTGACCCCGGCACCCACTCCAGAATCACGCGAGCGCGACCCGATCCACGCAACCTGACTGGCGTGGACATGACAGCCCCACTGACTCCAGGTAGGCATTGGTCGGCGCGGGGCCTCGACGTCCACACGCGCACCACCCAGCCAACCCCGCGGAGCTTGCACGAGCACCACGCCACGCTTCGAGGCCTGCCAGCGGAATGCGGCGGGTGCGTCAGATGCGGCCCAGTCTACGCCACGGCTGCGCAGCCCGAAGGTAAGAAGGCGCCCCAAGACCCCGCGGGAACCAGCTAAAAAACGGCGAAAGTCGACGGCTAAAAAAACGGCTAAAATTGATTCACGGGGGTTAGCAAACGGCTAAAGTTTAGGGCTAAAAAAGCGCCAACTTTGGGAACGGTTAAAAAAGCCGGCGGCACGTCCTTCCAAAACTCGGCAGGACTTCTCTAAACCGACCCCAATAGCAAAAGTGGCCGATTTCTAGGCGAAATCACACGAGTTTTCCCAACCTAAGAAAGGGCGGGAAAATTTTAACCGTTTTTTAACCGTCGACCGGGACCCCACCCCCGAGCCCAGGCACGACTACTACCGAGTCCCCCCAGCCTTTCGAGTGCGAAGCCCAGCACTTCCGCGCGGGCTGTTGCGCCAATCGTCAAGCCCCAAGGCCGTGGCTCAGTGTGGGCACCCAATGGCAGAGGCAGCCCCCGGCCCCTCCTCCACAAGGGGCGGGCCAAGACGACCAAGCAACAGAAGACAAACACAAACAAGCCCAACCCACTGAAAAGCAGCACGAAAACACCCAGGAGGCCAGAAGTATCACACCCGAAGGCCGACGCCCTATCGTCACCCTGACCAGCTTCAGCAATGCACCCCCTTCAGCCGACACCCCTAAGACATACACCCCCGAGCCGAGCCACCCAGCCAAAGCATACAGAACCAGAACCGATCGAAAAAAACGACCGAAAAATCGCGGGGGCTTTTTCGGTCGTCTTTTTTGATCCGCTGCCGCAGGTTTCAAGATCCATAGAGGCAGAACCTTACCTCCGTAGAGTACCAGAAAAAAACCACACTCAGAAGCGCCCCCCTTGTCGCTCGCAAATATACCAACAAAACAACAAGAGAAAAGCAGAAAAACCCCAGAAACGAAACAGACACACAACGGCCCAAGACAGGCGCCCCGCGATCCCAAAAAGCCGGCTCTTTTAGGCACGCAGAGTCCAACGCCATTGGTGGCCGGGTTCCCGTCCGCCTGACTTTAGACAACCCACCCAGGGGGCCCCTCGTTCTTGGGCCTTTTGGTGTTGTTTAGTGTCGGACTTTTGACCACCCGGCGCCCCGAGGCTCTCACGCGGGGCAGTGGGATTAGTTACAAAGAAGAGAGGCACGGGGCCGCCCCCACATGGGCAGACCATCACGCGCGCCGCCGTGTCTGTGTGCGCAGGTTGTCGGGGGGGTTTGCTGGCGCTGTTCGCACTCTTTTGAAGTATTTCAGTGAAGAACCCCCCAGGGGTTTCGCTGAAATTGCGCAGGCCTCTCCACTGTTTGCCGGGCCCCTGCTCGCGAGGCCATCTCTGAAGAAAAGGCTGAGTCGGTGCCTTCAGTTTTTTCCAAGAGTGGCCCTGTGAACAAGAACCCAGCAAGCAGTCGAGGGGCTTGCTCAATTTCGTGGCGCTTTTCAAGGGGGGCCGGGCTGGTTGCCGCTTCAGTGCCAAGAGGCTCGCGCCTCCTCATTTTGTTAAGATTCGATGACGTAGCGTGCTCCCTCCCTGTGCCTCTGGTGCTTCCGCAGGGGGTTGATCAGAATGGCGCTAAGCCACCCAAGAACCGCACGGAGGCGGCCACTATTGTCGCCCCCTAGTCCTGAAAGTGCTTCGCTTTTTAGCGACTTTCACCACTTGCCCCCGCCCGGTTTTTCTGTCTATCTTTTGGCTTCGCTTCATGTGATTCCCTGCGCCCCTCCAGAGTCCACCGCAAACGCCTGCAAGTGGGTGCTGGGGGACCCTGGAGGGGCGCGGGGACTTTGAGGGGCGCGGCGACAGAAGGAGAGGAGAGGAAGAGAGAGGAAAGAGAAGAGAGGAGAAGAGAGAAGGAGAGAGAAGGAGAGAGGAGGAGAGAGGAAGGAGAGAGACGAAGGAGAGAGACGGAGGAGAGAGACGAAGGAGAGAGACGAATGAGAGAGACGAAAGAGAGAGACGAAGGAGAGAGACGAAGGAGAGAGACGAAGGAGAGAGACGAAGGAGAGAGACGAAGGAGAGAGACGGAGGAGAGAGACGAAGGAGAGAGACGAAGGAGAGAGACGAAGGAAGGAGACGAAGGAAGGAGAGAGATGAAGGAGAGAGATGAAGGAGAGAGATGCAGGAGAGAGATGAAGGAGAGAGATGGGGGAGAGAGATGAAGGAGAGAGATGAGGGAGAGAGATGAGGGAGAGAGATGAAGGAGAGAGATGAAGGAGAGAGATGAAGGAGAGAGATGAAGGAGAGAGATGACGGAGAGAGACGACGGAGAGAGATGAAGGAGAGAGAAGAAGGAGAGAGAAGAAGGAGAGAGAAGAAGGAGAGAGAAGAAGGAGAGAGAAGAAGGAGAGAGAAGAAGGAGAGAGAAGGAGGAGAGAGCAGGAGGAGAGAGAAGAAGGAGAGAGGAGAAGGAGAGAGAAGCAAGAAGGAGAGAGAAGGAGGGAGAAGGAGGGAGGAGGAGAGAGAAGGAGAGAGAAGAAGAGAGGAGAAGAGAGAAGAAGAGAGGAGAAGAGAGGAGAAGGGAGAAGAGAGGAGGAGAAGGGAGAAGGAGGAGAAGGGAGAAGAGAGGAGGAGAAGGGAGAAGGAGGAGAAGGGAGAAGGAGGAGAAAGGAGGAGAGAAAAGGAGGGAGAAGAAGAAAGAAGAAGAAAGGAGAAGGAAGGAGAAGGAAGAAGAAGGAAGAAGAAGGAAGAAGAAGGAAGAAGAAGGAAGAAGAAGGAAGAAGAAGGAAGAAGAAGAGAGAAGAAGAAAGAAGAAGAAAGAAGAAGAAAGAAGAAGAAAGGAGAAGAAAGGAGAAGAAAGAAGGAGAGAGAAGACGAAAGGAGAAGAAAGAAGAAGAAAGAAGAAGAAGAAGCTGGGAAGCGGAGAGAACAGTGCTGGTAGGCGGGCTTTTTAGTTAAGTGGATTGAAATCTAATTTCCTCGACACATAGGAGAAGAAAGAGTTCGAAGACTAGTCTTTACAGCAATGTTCTTTACCTTTCCACCGTTCTCTCCCTTGTTCTTTCCGCTGCCGCTTGTCGTTTCCGCAAAAGTGATGGAGCCGATTGCCGTTGAAGGTGAAGAGGATATCGATTCTATCGCACCATCCTCCATCTTTCCATCCGGAACGCCGAATTCAGATTGAGATACAGCTGATATAACGCATTCCTTCACATGCCCATGCGCATTCGAACCTCGCGAAAATTAGAGAAGTCAGTTTTTTCTGTTTGTCAAATACAAATTCTTCATTCATACAGATGCCTCGTACCTTATGAGTATACTATAATGTAAGTGTAGGGAGAAAGGATGAGACCATCCTAATAGCATCAGCACCAGTACCGGGAGGGGAGACATTCTTTTGAGGGTTGAGATTGAGTAGTAATCGTCTATCACTATCATGGTATAGTATAAGAAAATTCTATGATTTGACAATCTTGGCTTAAAAGTTACCCTGCTTGATGCAGGGCTTATCGCGCTGTAGTAGTGCGGTCGCAGTGCTTGCCTCAGAGTCGGTGAGCATTAGAATTGGATTCTTTCATCACCCTGAGCTCAGGAGTAGTCGATCCTTGAGAAGCCTTGTTTGGACTCTCTTGAAGGGGAATCCATTCGAGAAACTTGTTCACATTTTGAGAAGCTAAGGAGTGACGAAAGGGAAGGTGATGATGATGGAGCCGCTATATATAAAAAGTAGCCTTATCAATGCATTCTCCGAATCGTTGCTACCGGGGCCTGTATCAACATGATTGTCGAGTTCATCGTCAGCTGCGCTAGCCAAGATTTCTTCCTCGGTTCCATGATGGCCATGACCACTGTAATCGCCCACATAGTAGGTACCAGACACTAGGCCTCCTGGGTCTATAGTCCTAGTTATCTCGAGCAGAAAAGCTAGTCCATGTGTGCCGACCCGGATGCATCCACGGCCTCTCCTTGAACGAGGAGAGGTGCGACCTGTTGTCCTTGAATGAGGACTAGGAGAAGTGCTTGCGCGTATCACATATTCTCTCACACCATGATCCGTCAACATACTTCTTTGGAGGCCCGTGCCCCGCCAAGGTGAAGTCCTTATCGCCATGGTGTGTAGACTCCCATGATAATGAAGTAGATGCTAAGTGGTGAAGGTGATGTCAACATCGAAATGCCGTAGTCGTGATAACACTTTGTCGGGTGTATTTGGAGCCTCCTTTGATCTTGTCTTGCTCCCGCTACAGAGCTATCGTAACAGATTTCTTGTATGTTCTGCCCTTCTAGTAAATGCGTTTGTAAAATAAATATTAAATGCTTTCCGTATGCCTATGCATGATAGAAGCGACTCTAGCTGCTAAACATCTATCTTCATCTTAAAGATCTGTCCTTCAAGGATCAACATGATCAGCATGAGTGCCTCAACTATTCTTCGATGAGAAATATCAATATTAATGATCGTAATCGCATTCTAAGTATTTCAAGTCTAATTATGTCTGTCAAAGGCCGAGGTATGGGCTTCTTGGGGATGACAGGACTGAAGAGGGGCTACTCTGCTCTCTGCACAGACTATGATGATCTCTTTTACACCCCCGAGACATAATCTTCATAATCACCATCAAATCTATGATCACCGATGTGCGCTGCTGGAAGAAGACTCAACGAAAGTTCATATTTATACAGACTGATCCATTTTTGCGCAATATCACCGAACATTGATCAAGCCGAGGGAGTACTCAACTGAAGCGTATTACAAGTACAACCGATTTCATCAAGGATTGCATTGCGCGTGCAAAACTCGTCCTCCAGAACCAGAACACGAAATCACGATTCCTATTACAGAAAAATATTGGGGATTGTAGTCGTAGTGCGGTGGAGACCACACGATAGAGAGAGCAGTATCGACAGAGCCCGGGACGAGGATCCTGAATCATCTTAAAAATTTTCCTACGCAATCTCCATTGATACCCCGGTCGACCCAATGTTGATTCTCTACTAGGTTCTCTATACGCTGTCCTCGACTTTGTCGACCGTAAGGACAAGAACCGAGAGTGTAGCTCTTCCGCAGATCAAGAGCCTGTTCGTCGAATACGATTGCTATGTCTTCGAGGGATGTCGAAGTCGTAAGAGAAAAAAGTTGCCTATTAAGAAATCATTGAAGTCTTCCTGCTCGTCAAGACAATCCACTCAATTTTTGTACACGCTGTAAGTGAATCGAAAAACCACTCAAGAAGAATGAATCATGCAGATGCATACGACATATCCATTGAAAGTGAAAAAAATTACAATTACTACAATCAAAATCGGTAGCGGTTTTCTGATCGGCAGTAGAGTCTATTTGTAGAAGTTTTCTCGCACGTAGGTCTCGAATTTCGCAGCTGCGCCCTCGATTCCGCCATCAGCCTTGCTGTCTGCCAGAACCTCATCACCATGGACAATACGAATCGTCATATCCAGAGTTTCGAGCAGCTGCTGCTTCTGCTTCTCTTCTCCCTGTAGTACCCGATCATAGCATGTTTTAGAAGTTGCAAAAACAGCAAACAAACTAGTACAGCTTGCACTTGAGTACTAAATAAAGAAGTCACGTTATCGTCATGAAAATTTTTCAGTAAAGTTCGTATCGATTCAACAAAGTGTGACCATGCATGAGATTCAGTGATTCTTTTTGGTTTTTTAGCACAATGTTCTAAGAGACGAGTCACCACTAGCAACTACATGTGCGTCACCATGCTCATGGATCATGTCAGAAGACATGCCTGCAGAGCAGATAGTTGACTGCTAACGCTTTTATTCATGAAGGAGACACCAGAACGAATTGATGTACAACAGCGATAACATCCCTATTCTTGAACAGAAAAAGCATCTTCATCATAATTTTCTTGGCTTCGGTGACCTTTGTTTCCATGTCTTCAGAGAGATCGCGAACCCAGGCGTCAGCGACCAGTGGTTTTCCAGTAAGCTTCTCCACTAGGTTTAAGAACATCTCCGAATTTCCGCAGCGCCAATACGATTCTGTCAGTTCGGGGCCGATCGATGGATTGTCTGTGAGAAACCCGCACTTCTCCAGAAAGTACTCACGAGTTTGATGTACGCTCATCTCCGCCAGCACATAGCCGTGGTAGTAGCAAGAGCTTTCATCGCTCTCAGTATGAAGCAGGCCGTCGTGAAGAGGTGTGACTATTACTAGAAGCAACGAACAAAGAGCCTTTTAGGAAAAAAAGCTCGAGGAAGCAGTAGCACTACACACGATTGCAGAATGATCATCATGGATAAACTACGGCGGTTTACATGGTGCGAATACGCCGAATGCAGAACACAAATGAAGATAAACATGAAACCCGTCGTAAAGTATGTGAGGGACGCTAAGCAGTGCCCGTCCCTGTGGTCCACCGCATATCTGGGCCTCGATTTCATCAGCAAGGGATCGAATCCGTTCCGGGGTTACTTCCTCAGCAGGCAGCTCATAGAGAGCTCGCTCGAAAAACGGAACCGCCAACATGCCACGTAACTTGCTTAGAACAGGGACAACAAGTTCGAAAGTTGCATCTATCACACATGGAAAGTCAAGGTCGGGAAAATAAAAGTAGTAACTTACAACCGCCTCTAAAAAAATCTGGTTAATTGAGATTTCATGTCGAAGAGTTTCTGAGAGAGTCATATCATACGCCTATGACCTGATCTTGGGAATCAGTTTGGAAATTGTGCCAGCTCTTCTATTCGGGATCCAGTTACAACCACATTTTCGACTCATAACATGAAGACAGCAAAAGGCGCGGTTTCGCGAATACTTTCCTCGATGAGATCAAAAGGCATTCTGACGTCGTTTCGGTCCTTTGCGTATCGCGCTTTCCAATCGGCGTCGTCAACAAGAGAGTCAAGGAACATGCTCTGGTTCTCAGCATAAGCAACAGCTTTCTTAGAAGGAGGGTAGAGTTTTTGGTTGCTTCTTCATCATGACAATATTTTAATTGTGTCTACTTCGTGTCATTTTGATAAGGATGAGACGACTGAGCAGAACAATTATCGTGAACGAGACTCAGTTATTTTCTCCAGGGCACTCGTCGACTCAGTTTACTGGAGATGTATTCACATATAAATATGACTATGACATAAAAGTCGGCGCACGTTCTTGCGAGAAGAGTGGCGAGTGCATTCTAATATTTGCGAAATGTGCTGCGTGACCCGCTTCGTGCATGAGAGTAGTCAACGCCGTTTTGCCGCTCCCAATGGAAGACGGAATCGCAAGTGAAGTAAAATTAGCTACGCTAGGGACCCAGCGCTTCCCACCGTCCGCAACCCAAGCAGGCTGCGGCCAGTGGCAGAAGCCATTTGATTAGGGGCTGCAAGTTGACCGATTTAGGTGGCATATCTATGACCTCCCTACTTGAAAAGGCCATAGGAGACATGCTTATAGAGAGGTCAACTTTCAGCCCTTAATTTGAATACTTCTTTTCTCGGTCCAACAGATCTAGATTCAAGACGGCGCCAGCGTAGCTTATCCCCAAATTAGCGAAGCTTTCTGCATATCGAAGCACCGCTCTCTCGAACGGAAAATATGGATCCTCCTTCTTCACGAGGTTGCCGGCAAGCTTTTCATGAAAAAAATGGAGAAGTTGCGCATCTACTCATCGAGAGAGAAAGAGGCCGGATAGGATAAGATAGAATGCCTTTGCTTCGTTCTCACACGAGGGGTATCCGGAAGCTCGGGCCGAGCGCCCCAAGGAGAACGCATGGGAGTTGCGGTGAGTGCCGCTCAGGGCATTTTCAAACAAAAAGAATGAAAATGGGGAAAGTGGCTGCCTTTTTACTTAAGCCTCGTCCTTCAGCTACTAAAAGTGGTGTATAATATATTAGGGGGCGGGTCAGAGAGAGTGCAAGAGCTTGACTCGTATTTGTTCGTTTTTTGGATACTGCCTCCTTCGCTTCCTTTTCCTGCTCTTTTGGGATTTGGATCGTGCTCGGCGTCGATGATTGACTTTGAAGGTTATAAACTACAAAAGTAGGCGGCGGCGTTCGACTTACGCTCATTTTTCTCGTTGAAGTCTTTACTAGCGCATATATGTTCCAAGGAGGGAGGCCCCCGTAAGATCTGGCGGGCGCCGTGACGCGCGTGACGCGTCACGCTTTTCAGCGTGCCGAATGATGCACACCATGATACCCTTGAGAGTGAGCGCGACAAGGCTGGGGGATGATCTGAGGCAAATCCCTGGCCCGAGATCGACCAGCCCGCAGAATAGAAACACCCCAGCACCACAAAGATAGACACGACAACGAAGGCGCCAGACCAACCATGGTGGCGGCCAGGGATGAGATATAGACCCAACCACGACAACAAAACAATCCACCTGAAGAGGCAAAGCGAGCCTGGCAGCCAATTCATGGGCAGCGACACACATGCCCGCAACGAACACCCTCGCAGACACCCCACCCACAACACAGACAACACCCCGCCACACCCTCCCGCCGTCAAATGTCACCCCGTCACATGTGACAACGACACCCCCAGCCTCACAGACATGCGACACCGCCACACGCCGCGGCGCCACATCCTCAGCCAAGCACTACTTGACGCGCCACGGCGTCCCGCGTCACGCCGTCACAGTCACACGTCACGCCAGTGTCTCCTCACGCGTCACGCCAGAGCCTCCCGCGCCTCAATAATGCTCCCACGCGCATCACGCTCCGCAGAGCGTCACGCCGTCACGCTAATACCCCCACCCCCGCGCGCGTCACGCTTCTCAGGTGGCTACGGCTGTCACAAGGTGGCCCCACGGGGGCCCCCCCGTGAGACTCAAAGACGAACGCCGCGGAGCTGTTCGTGGCGCGTGACGCCCACCGCGTGACGCCGAGAGCTTCGGGGAAGGAGACGAGGCGCCTGGGCTCAAAATCAAGCGTGACGCCGCACGCAACTAATTCACGCGATCGCGATGGGCTTCACATGTCACGCGGCGGCCGGCGCGTGGTCCGTGGATCTTTGAGCGATCCAGGCGCCTTTGATCGATCTGCGGAGAGATCTTCGATCGATCCGCGGACTTTTGGTCGATCCGTGGGTCTTTGATCGATCCGCGGATCCTTGATGTGATCGATCCACGGCCCCGCGATCGGTCCACAGATCCCGGGCCGATCCGTGGATCCTTGCGCGATCCGTGAGTCCTTGATCGATCTGTGGGTCTTTGATCGAACCGCGGATCCGTGCGGGGATCACTGACCAATCCGCGCGCCCCTGATCAATCCGCGGAGAACTGGCCAATGCGTGGGTCTATCTTTGATCAGTCCACGGGTCCCCGATCAATCCGCCGATCACTGATCAGGCCGCGGATCACTGAGCAGCCCACGGATCACTGAGCAGCCCGCGGACCCCTGATGCTGATCAATATGCAGATCAGTGATCAATCCGCGGATCACTGATCAGTTTCAGTCCACGGATCGCTGAGCAATCCACGGACTGCACCTGCAGACCGATCCGTGGGCCGCGCGTGCCGCCTCATGTGTCACCTCACGCGCGGCGCGTCATGCGTGACGCGTCAAAGAAGAGCAAGAAGGCCCTACGCGGTGGGACTGATAAATGTGGACAGCTCTACGGCGTTGGTTCAGTCCACCTTACGGCTACGGGCCCCCCCTCCTGTGGATGGGAAGAGCTTTGGCGGCGTCGGCGCGTCCTCTTTTGCGCGGCGGTGTGAGGATTCCCAGGGGCGAAAGCCTCAAAAACAAAGCGGAGCAAGAGTCCTCTTGCGGTTCTCCACGTGTGCCTCACAGACAAGCGCCCCGAGTGTTAGTCTTAGACCCTATCAGGGGGGCGGCCTCCGGGGGTAGAAGGCCGCCGAAGGCAGCCCGGGGTCGCGAGGCCTGGCCCCTTTTGCTGGGTTGCTCCCATCCCCCCGATCAGTGGCAGCGCCAGCCGCCACGAATTGACTGCCCCGGAAAGTCGAAGACCCCCCCGCGAATTCCTCGACTGGTTTGCTTTTTCCTGCTACTCGCTGAAGCTGTGATATCTCCAGGTTGTGGGCGCGCTTCTCCTCCTCCGGTTCTCCGCCTTGTTCTGCCTCTTGTCCTGCTTCTTCCTCTGTTTCCGCTTGCCGTCGCTTCTCCCTTGCCCGCGTGTTGCTCTCACTCACCCCGTTCGCCTTGGTCACGACTTGGAACGGCGTGCGATTGGTCATCGCGCGCAACATGGTCAAGATCCTAGAGTAGGCCACTCCGCTGCCGTCAGACTCATCTCGAGAACTCCTGCGGCGTAGTTGTCCTGTGATATTTGTCGATCTACCAAGCCCGTCAGCTCTTGTTCGTCCACCACTTCTGTCCATGATATCCCAAGCAGCAGGAGTAACGTGCGAAGGAGCGCGAAGGCCCACACGGGTCGCGTCTCCTGGTCCTGGCACATGCTCGCCACGCACCCAAGGCGGCCTGGGCGACATCTTATCTTTTACTTCGCCTCCGTGTCCGTCCTGCTTTCCTGTTGCGGTCGCTGCAACCGGTGGCGGCCTCCTCTGCTGGCTCTTACCCCTTGAGAACAGAGGCGGCGCGCCTGCTGCTGCTTCTCCTGTGGTGCTCGTGTTCTTGTTGCCTCCGCCTCTGCCCTGTTCTTTATCTTTTCGCTTACCTTGGCCGAAGAATCCAGCCTGGGCCCGTTGCGGCGCCTTGCTTCCTGCTAGTTCCACCCCCTCAGCTTCGTTGCTGAGGCCTGCCTTCGTTAAGATCCACCGGCGCGCGCTGGATTGGAAAAGAGTCCGGCTCTGTCCTGTCTTGGCTGAGGTGCTGCCACTGTCTTCATCTTTGACATTAACAAGGTGCAGCGGGCTCATGCATAGCACGGGCGGCGTGCCTGCGGCTACGAGTGCGTGGCACGGCTGAGACAGCTCAACATTCAACAAGCCCAAAAAAAGGGCGCCAAGAAAAGCCAAGGCGAAAGAATGGCCGTAAGAAAGCCGCCCAGCCACCGGCCGTCCCCCTAAGTCTTCTGTGAAATATATAATGACGAGAGAGAAGCGGGGGCTGTGGTTCTCAAACTAACTTGCGCTCTCGGGCTCCCTTACCGTTTTGAAAATGGTAAGGGTGTTGCCTGGCGGGCAGAGGGAGCGGTCTGCGCCTGCAGTTCAAAAAGCGCGAAGCCAAAGACGCGGAGTGGCCGGCCGTCGTAGGGTCGGCCTCTTTCTTGCGATTCTGTGGGGGTCGTCTAGAATAAAAGGCCAAACTCCTACAGACTGCCCGGCGACTCCTAAGCTGTGGAAGATGTGACGGGTTCGCTGCGTCCGATTTGCGGGAGCGGTGGCGGCCACTGTGACGAGCCTCAAACCTACTGCGACCAGCTTCCGCTCTGCTGTGACTAGTTCCCAATTTACTGCCAGTAGCTTCCAACCTGCTGCGACTAGTTTCAGAACTGCTGCGACTACTCTCAAGCCAATGCTGCGACTAGTCTCAAGCCACTCACTGCGACTAGCCCCAGCTGCCTTGCTCTGAATAGCACGAGGCCCAAAAGTGCTGCGACTGGTCTCATACCTGCCGCGCCTGGTCTCACGCTCACTGTGACGGGCCTAAGCTTAGGCTTTCTGCGCTCAGTCTCTGACATGACTGAGTTTGTCGCTGTCAATCTGTTCGAAGCTTGGCGCCAGCTCACTAGCACTAAGCAGGGCCCTTTTCTTATTCTTAACGCGTGGCCAGCCATGAGTCCCAAGCCCAGAACGTTTGGGACTGAGACTAGTCACAGCAAAACTAAGACGAGACACAGTGGGCGCGGCCGCGAGACGAAGCCCGTCAAACTCAAAATAAGCACAGGCTTGAAGCTGGTCACAATAACACTGAGACTAGCCACCGAAATGAGACTAGCCACCGAAAGTCTGCGACTAGTCACCATACGACTGAGAGTAATCACGATAAGACTGAAGCCCATCACACTAAGACTGACACTCATCGCCGTAACTGCCAGTGCCACAGCCTCCACAGCTTTCCAACTTAGGGAGCAAGAGCAACCAGGTGACAAAGCCCCTCCGCGGCGATTTCATAGCTAGGCGAAAGAACGGCCTTCACAATCAAGTCACGCAAATTAAGCTCCGGGCATTTGCGTGCCTCGCACGGACTTCCAGGAAAAGCATGCGCCGAGACGACTGGAGCAGCATGAGAGCCCAAGCAACCAAAGAGCGCCCAGGCCATCACGCCGCCAGCCGACGTGAGTGCGCGAGCTGGCGGGGAGTGAGGTGGGCCCGCCGCATGCCATGCGGGTCGGGCGTGTGGTTTTGAATATATGGCGCTACCGTTAGCAGCAAAGGAAAAGCAGAGCAGAGCATGGCGCTTGGCGGGCGCCTCGCTCGCGGGCAGAAGCTACTGAACGAAGGGCAACCAACGCAGCCAGCGCAAGGTGTGACAGGTCGCCGGGTGCCTTGCGGGCGCGCCCAGGGAAGCAGAGGATACGCATGCAACATTGGACGCACCCAGGGACAGAGCAAGGGGATACGCGTGCGGCATTGGGCTCAGGGAGAAGTGCGCAGCAACTCGTTGGGAGGCAACGCCGACAGACGTCGGGCGCCGGAGGCAGGGGCAGCCTGCTCTCACTCAGCCTGGGGTCTGATAGATTGCTCCACAGATGGCATGAATGGAAGGCGCGCCCGTTCAGAGCCTCAGGCCGTGGCACGAGCACCCAGCCACGAGCATCCAGACAAGAGCACCCAGACAAAGACACCCAGGCACGAAGATCCAAGCAAAGGCACCCAGCCCCAGACAAGAACGCCCAGACTAGAACACCCAAGCACGAACATCCAAGCAAGAACACCCAAACAAGAACAATCAGACGCGAGCACCCAAGCAAGAACATACAGCCACGAACATCCAAGCAAGAACATCCAGACAAGAACACCAAGACACGAACACCCAAGCAAGCACACCCAGACAAAGACAACCAGACAAGGAGAAAGACACACAAGCAAGCACACACAAGCAAGAACACCCAGGCAAGAACACCCAAGCAAACACATCCAGGCCCGAGCACCCAGGCAAGAACATCCAAGCAAGAACACCCAGACAAGCCCAAGCAAGAACATGCAGCCAAGAAAATCCAGACAAGAACACCCACGCAAGAGCACCCGGCCAAGAACATCCAGCCAAGAACATCCAGCCAAGAAAACCCAGACAAGAACACCCAGGAAAGAACACCCAGGCAAGAACATCCAAGCAAGAACACCCAGACAAGAACACCCACGCACGAGCATCCAGGCAAGAACATCTAGACACGAACACCCAAGCACGAACTCCCAAGCAAGAACATCCAGGCAACATCTTCCAGACAATAACACCCAGACAAGAACATCCAAGCAAAGAAGAACATCCAGACACGAACACGCAACCAGCCAAAGACACCCAGAGCCCGAGAAGAAGACCCAGGCAAGAAAATTATCATCTAGACAAGAACACCCTAGCAAGGGCCACCCAGGCGGATGGCTTGGCGGGCGCAAAGGTGGGCGGTGTCGCGCCGCCTTGTTCTGCTTGGAAGTGTGACGCGCGCAACGCGTCGCCAGGTTATGCCTCCCGGAATTGTTCTGCTTCGGAGCGTGACGCGCGCCGTGTGTAGTCCTTTCATGTTCCGCCCTAACGCTCGGGGCTGGAGCGTGACACACGTCACACCCTAAGGCCCGGGGTTGGAGCGTGACGCACGTCACGCATAGTTTTTTCACGTCCCACCCAAAGGCCCGGGGTCAGAGCGTGACAGGGTGCAGGACACAAAACGGGAGCCACAAGTGGAGAGCGCCACTAAGTAAAGGCGGGCGCTGGCGTCCTGTAGGTTAGGAGCATTGGGGCGTTCGTTTAGCCTTACGAAGGCCCCCCCGCCGTCTCCCTAGATCGGGGGCGGGGGGGAGCATTCAGCGCGGAGCCCTAGAAAACATATAATCAAAGATCAGCTCCAGATCACGGGCAACCATAGAAGTAAAAGCTGAAGAAGTGACGTCAATCAACAAATGTTGTAGTACTAAGGAGATCAGAGATGTTTTTCAACGTGAGTAAACGCCTTGTTCATAATTAAAAGCCAGGTTCCATGGTTCGAAAGCATCCTCTCCCTTCTTCTCCTTGAGATAGGCAATGGCTTTTTGCATTGTAGGACGAGTTTTTGCCTCTAGGTCATCCAAGATTTCGAAAAGCCGTTTTTTGCCGAACCCTTCCGCTTGTGTCACCTTATAATCGTAGAAGTCTTCGTAACCTAATGCTTTGGCCAGTTCGTTGCGCTTTTTCACGATCTCGGGGAACCCAGTAGATTAGAAGATGGCGGGTGTCGTAGTGAACATACATAGTCCCCTTTTCGAAAATACAAGAAACCGCCCTAGTTGTAGATTATACAGAGCATATTTTCTAAGATCAGATGCGTAATTGTCGGTAATGAACGTTCCGATTTCTCGTATTCCCTGGTAAGCTGCCTTCCGCTCGCTCTCCACCTCTTTATTGCGTAGTGCCTGCCGTAGCGCAACGCTTGTCATTGCGACTCGCTCTCCATTGAGCACGCACCTTCAATAATGTTGGCAAAATAGAGGACGCCCCAAGAAATGCTGAGGCTAGAATGTCAACAAGAGCCCCGAGACCCCGCAACATATAAAAGCTCCGCTTCTTGCAAGATCTGAGGGCATCCCATTCCCAGAGCGCTCGATGCGCGCGCTGGCAGAGCAGCGAGCAGGCAACAAAGAAGAGTCCCAAGACTTCGCACTCACAGTATGTAGCCAGGGCCCTGCAAATATCAAGGCAGCCCGAGGCGCAACAACGCACTACCAAGCCAGCACCCCCGACAAGGCGGCGCAAGGAAGAGTGGAAGCGAGCGCGCACGGGCAAGAGAGACAGACAACGCCAAGCACGTGCCTGCATGCGCCAAAGATAGTAGGAGAGACGCGCAACCCAAGAGACAAGACGCACACGGTGCCAAGCACTGCAAGCCGTAGTCCCAGCCAGCTCCCCTCAGATTCCGCTCAAAGCCAAGGCACTCCGCACCACTTGCCACGCCCGCCAAAACCGCCCGACGCTTGTGGCCCTCCGAGATAAGAAGAGCGAAAGCGCGGCGGGCCCGTCCACCCCTGGCCCCGTAGTTTGTGCAAAGAAACAAACACGAAGAGCGCCGCAACCACTCAGCGAGCAGACAGATAACGACGGCGCCGCCATTGCCGTCCTTGTCCGATCAAGACGCGCGGGCACGCTAATACCAAAACGGACCGGCCTGCCACCGGATGCAATCGACGCAAGCACGCCGCCAACATGTCCGCACCCGCCCCAGCTCCACTACCCTGCGCCCCAAGACGTGAACGGCTCACTTTCCTCCACCCCGGCGCCTTTTTCGCTGTGCACTCGCCACGCCTCTCCCGCCTTCTCTGGGTAGCTTCGCCAGGCGCCTCCCCTTTCCCTCACTGTGTGCAAGCACGCCTACAGCGTGCATCCCAACGAGATGGATAGCAGCGCGCCATCTGCTAGCGCATAGAACAGCCCATTTGCCAACCCGCTCCCAAAGCAGAGGCCAAGGCAAGCGAAATTGTTCACGGCGTTGCAACTTATTTAGGGGCTCTGCGGTTTCAACGGTCCCGCGGTTGCGGAGTTCTACCCAAAACTTGCACAGGTGCGCGAGGATCTCGCACAGGGTCGCAGGGGTTGCGCTGGTTCAATGCCGCGACTCCGCGGGGCCTAGGCTACTACTCCTACTCACGAACATTTGCACTTCACGACAGGGACAGAAGGCGTCCTTGAACCCCATAGTTTGTTAGACAACCTAAAGATGTGGCTGTAAAAAGTAAATTACCCAGTTGCCAGTCCATTGCGTTTCTGGTCTAGTGATGACTCTAATTCTGTGATTTGATCCCTCAGAGCGCGAACTGCAGGCGGCATTTGGTAGCACTCGAACGTCCGCTTGAAGATCTCTAAGGCTTTAATATCGGCCTCCGAGTCTTCATGTGGTTTTCTGCCCTCCGACATGAAATAGAGCGTGGCTCTTATTAGAAGTTGCTCGTTATGCTGAGAAGTACGCATATGCTTTCACTACGATAAAAGGGTCTACTAAAGGGATCGATTTGAATAAGAGAGGTTTGCATTTATTCTTCTTGATTGCAAAACTATACATATCTGTAGCCCGTAACTTTAAATTCTCCTCGTTTGCTAGCCAAGCTTCCATCTGCTGCTTCGTCGTTGACAATTCCTCCGGCGAAAAGGCACCTGCTTTCAGGTTCATCTTGTTACCCCAAAATTGGTTCTCGAAAGCAAGGTGGACCTGCTCATATTCCTGGTTTTTGCTCTCCACGAAAGCTCGCAACGACATGCCCTGCACTGAGGCAGGCACGTCAACGACCACGGCGTCAGACGGCATGATCTTTAGACGTTATTTGTGAGGGGAGAAGGGGAGCGAGAACTTGTTGTACAACAAATAATTCTAGCTCTTCTCTGTATCAAAAGTGGCGCTCGTACTAGTCTATTGTGGGTCTCTGCAGTAGTAGCAACTGGTGAGATAATATGCAGAAGTCTCCTATTATTACCTGTGCTCACTATGCACTTATTACTTGCTAGATAAACCGATGCTTTTCGTAGTTTGCTACGACTGCGAAAGATTGGCAGCAACATGAAAATAAATGTCAGAAAAATTGTGTCCCTGTCTGCTCATCTGATTCAAGATATTTTACGACGCTAAAGTTTTGTCAGTTTTTCTCAACCGTTTTCTCCGGAATTGTTTTCCTCCACGATAAGCACGTTGTACTTCTTCTTGAGATCCTATCTGTGCCCTTACAATTCTTAGTTTCTTTTTGCCTAAATTTCTTTAACCAAAAAAATTTTCAGAATAGTAAGCACATGTAAATACAGCGGATGTCGCTCGTTTTATATGCTGAACTCGAACGACCCAGAAAACGCAGAAAATACAACAATTGCCTCCTCCTCGTTGACCAACGATAGCACGCAAAGCCGACATCGTTTGAATTGAAAATTTTCCATCCATTACAGGCACAAACATTCATGAGACGTTGAAGAAGCAACAATCGCAATTCGTTTGAACATCACTGACACTGAGAAGCAAAGCCATTCGAATGAGCCTCCTTTTTTGGTGTAGATCGATAAATCTTGTCCATTGCTACGATCGTTGATGTTAGTTTCACTTTAATGTACTAAACAAAATAATAGCTAAAGAATCGCATTCGAGAAGATGAAAGCCTCTTAATGTATGACATACTACTTGTCTATCTCCATCTATAGCTGCAAGTTGTTCTAATGCATCTGTGGGGTGATATGTTCGTAGTCAACCCCACATAAGTGCGAACATTTTTTTCGAAACATTTACTACACCAAAAGGGACTCATTCTCTTGAGTCTCAAACTCAATAGTCAGCAAAGAAAAAATAGCTACAACGAAGTAGTCACCAAGTGGATAGGACTTCTCACTTATGCATCAAGGGTTATGTGCTAATTCGTGTCAGTCTCATTGTAAGTACTCACTTGTCCAACGGGAGGAAAAAAATGCATACTCTCGCTGTTCCTTAATGTATTCATCTTGAGTACAAATCATATATTATAATTGATTCGTATTCATTCACTCAGCACCCATTCCTTCGCACTCGCAAAAGATCTGCGTAGTTTTTTTTTTGTTCCATAGAACTACATGCTGCCTCCCAATTGAACAATCAACTAAGAACCTCCTTTACATACTTGCATACCGGGGGAGCACGAGATCGTAAGCCAACGGCGAGACCCTAAGACTATCAGAGAGAACTATATGCCAATAGCCTCTGTAGAACGACGAAGACACGACCAAAAAATGTAGGGCCCTGAGAGCAAGTGCGACGACCTGCACGGGTATTACGTGCCTGCTCAGCGTGGAATGGAGTTGCTGACGAAGAGGGCCTGCACATGTTATAAGTCACTCACTTAACCACCTTAACAGCTGTTAGATCAGGTAAAAACAAGCCTTGCTAAAATAACGAACCCATGTTGCTAACCGTATTCAATTAGATACTGCGGCATCACCGACCGCTTGATAATTTTAATTTAACAGCTCCAAGCTCCAAAAAAAAATTTCACATTATTTGCGATGTGTACAAGTGTGTAGACCGGCCTGATGGAAAATGTTTTTCAGCATTAAGCGCATCGATAGCGAACATATTTCAGACTCCAACATGTGGGCTGCGTTTTTTGAAAGTTTTGTCAGTGCCAAAGAAAACAGTAAAAGTGAGAGAAACGACTAAAGGGAAGGTAGCAACTAGCTAGGAGTGAAAAAAAGCTGACGAAGTGGAGCACGAGTATAGGTCTGTAAACTTTAGCCTTGCCCCAAAAGAACTAGACCGAGAGTGAGTCACTATTTTTCCTTTTACTTTCTTTTTTTTCCCCGACGGCAAAGTCAGCGGGAACGATGATGCTCGATAACGACGACGAAAGTTCTTCTCTAACACCACTTTTCTACAAGTTTCGGACTAGCCTAGAAGACTTCCAGTCTAGTTGCGACCGTGCACTGGCTGTAAGGGTGACGCCAAACCACGCGAGTGGCCGTAGGGGAGTCATCCTGACAGCGAGCACCTTTAGCTCTAATGAAAATAGCGGACTACAGTTAGCTTCCTGGTACGTCGACACCAAACCACGCAAGTGGCCGTAAGGGTGTCAACACCACAAACACAGGTAAGCTAGTTCAGTTAGTCAAAACACTGCGGGAGAGAAGGAGAACTTTCGACTAAACCAGGGCTAAGTTAGTGCGCAAGCCCTTACTTCAAACTTAGGAAGAGCTGGGTCTAGTTTGTTACTTACTCAGAGCCTGTCTTTCGTTTTTTTTTTTTGCTTAGACTAGTAGATACAAAGGCCTTCGCTTCGTTACTTTTACCTTGGGGACTCAGCCAAAGCTTAGACCTCACTCTAGCCCCCAGCCACTAATCCACCAACTCCAAGTAGGATCCGCTTCACCACTTTCTTCTCCAGGGCGCCAACCTGTTTCACTGAACTCCTAGGGAAGAGAGGTTTGATGCTAGGTTCCTCGCAGTCACCTGCGAGGGTGTACTCGATGAAGCAGATCCTAGACATCCACTGCATGAGGCTGCCGCCTGCTGCGCATATGCTAGCATCTTCGCACTGCGGGTAGTCAGTGACGAACTGCGAGGCACCGCCGTCGTCGTGGAGGTAGGTTGCCGCTTGCTCGTGGGTTTTGTCAGAGAAGCGCCGCAGCTTCGGCCATGCCCCCATGTCCTTGGGCAGTCCAACGGAGCTAGGAGGGGCGGCGTGGTGGGCGAACATCTCAAAACGCGTGAGAGCGTTCTTGGGGAGCTCGGCGTCCCCGAGGAGCTCCTGTAGCGTCATGGCAGGAGTATTTTCTTGCAGAATGTTGTTACTAAGAAGGGCCTGGGGCTCCTTCTGGGACTGCTCTTTCTTCATTCTCAACGCAGACGAGTAAGTTACTAGACAGGTGAAGGGGTCACATAGATGAGAGCCAGCTAGTTTCGCAACAGGTCTGAAGATGATGCTATACCTTGTTCTTGTTGACCACCAAAAGACAGCGCTCTGTCGCGCTGGACGTGGACAGTTGCAATCAGCTTAGTCGGCTGAGGGCGACTGCTATGGTGCTTTATGCACTCACTCTGGTTTCTGCAAATGTCGGCGAGCGGGACACGCGATCGTGCTTGACTGTGCGGCGGGGGTATGCGGTTCGGCGGCTCACTAGCGGATCTAGCCACGCGAAGGCTACTACTGTCACCTTTGAAGTTCACGCTAGAGATTTTTATGAGTGATATCTTACGCTCTGCATTGATTAGTATGCATATTTGTAGAATTCCTTAGCGTAAGAGCGCACTTATTTAGGCCTTAAGATAGCTCGTCTCAGACATCCACGCAACACCTAAGCAACGTCGTGCTCCGCAGTTGCTAAGGTTTGACCCGTTGCCCCAGTCCCTTACAGATCGCGACCGAGATGAACGGCATGAGAAAGATACTGAGAACACTTTACCGATGGGATAGGCATGCCTGAGAGGCGCAGTTAATTGCCAAGAGGATGCTGAAAAAAGATAAAATGCTGACGCGGAACACCGGCGAGTTCTCATTAGTGCGGGAGAGGGGACGGGTGGAAAGGTAGAAAAATGCATGGTCGTTGCTTGGCTGGGGTTCCACATAGCGTAGCCAGTTTCTGATATAAGGACCTCAAGAACGTGGAGGCCGCTGCGATGTCATTGCATTTTGCGCACGAAGTGCTAGTGTTGTGGAGCGTGGTTTCGTCTTTCAAGAGGCTTGACTTGTGTCGTAGAACGCCGCGATGAGTCCATGTCTAGAACTAGATACTTTATATATAACTATTATATTCATAACTATCTCTATTTGAGTGTGAAGCTAACACCGGGCAATATTGCTTCCACGTGAATACTTTTTGAAGTCTTGAAGTGATTAGATAAGTCCACGATTTCAGAAAAGAAACAAGTAACCCTTGGAAAGATTTTGCGTTGGTTGTTGTCTCAAATATCTTGTCTAACTCTTTGCCTTGCCTAGCGGTGGCTGGCGTCAATTCTTGCGAAGCGATCTGTTTACGAATGTTTAAGAACTCGGACTAGGTCAAAACTATACTAAAAATTTTTCGGTACACGATATTCAAGTATGATGCTATCTTAATCTTTCAGGAAAAATGGGGAATGAGATGATATTTCACCTCCATCTAGACTTACTTCTCTCAGACAGATTGGCCTTTGCCCCTGTGACGATGTTCATTGCATGAACATGATGCCATACGAATACACGTCCACAGGAAAAAGGAAACAGCTCAAAACTGCATCCTCAGCAATCATGTGAAAACTCATGCTACGAAGAAGCTCTGTGACGTGATGCCACAGCATAAGAGAGGAATGATCGGATCAAGCTTTTGGTGCTTATTTTTGTTTAAGCTCTCCTTTTATCTTCTTTTTTCCAGAGGGACGCAACTTACTTATTTGCGGTGCGTTTCAGTGTCTCTAGCGCTTAGGTTACTGCTTCCTCATTTGCGGATGTACCTGTATCACTTCCTACAAGTTTTGGGGGGTGTTGTGGGATATGATAAGAAGACGGTTTTTGGAGGCCAAGCCATAAATGACTTAGTCTCAGGGTTCACGCGAGGAATTTTCTCCGCTGGAGGATATGCGAAATGATGGATTGATCTACCATGGATGTTTGACTATTTTCCTACCACAATGTTAACAACCACCACCATCCAGGAAAATAGTGCTACCAGCAAAAGATGGGAAGATGAAGAAACTACCATCTATCAACCTAAAAATCCTAGCACATCGCCAATCTGTCAATCTAATAATCCTACGAGTACTTATTCCCAAGACGCACACCAACTTTTTATCCACCACCACGACCAACTTCATACATCTGACCAAGGTCATTTCTCATCACTTGTGGGAGGATCAGCGTCACGGTTTTTAGCTTTTTATTTAGGATATTCTATTTTTATTTTGTTTAGATTTTTGTTTTGACCTTCCTGCTGCACGAGATTTCTTGGTCTTCTTTCTTGACTTGACAACCCATCAGTTCTTTATTACACGACCGGAACACCCAGTAAGATTTAGTAGAAGATTTCATAGCGGAAGAAGACAAGGAATGATCATACCGAACGGGGGAGTTCTTGTTTGTGTTTATATGCACTACTTGTTGTCCATTCTCTTATTTAATCAATGTAAAACACAGCCAAACCGAAGTGAAGAGCTAACTCTTCTAGAGACCAACCATCCTAATCAAAAAACTCCAATTCTACTAGCGCCAAAAATGTATAAGCGTTTGCGTTGTATTCAATCAACACACAGCGCCAAGACGATCAAGGTATGATGCTAGTATTTCTCAAAAAACCAATCAGATCACGTTGGATATTGCGGCCGCGCCTTATCACTATATTCGATATTTTGACCCCGTCACCAGACCGCGCGGGCAGTCGTAGGAGAGTTTTGGGTTCCGTTAACTTATCTACTTATATTTATTCCGCTACTTTCTCTTTCACCTATCTATCTCTTATTGCCGTCGCTGTTGTTAGTCTATAATTGTTCCTAGCTAATGCAAACCACCAAACCGCGCAAGCAGCCGTAGGAGCAGTTTGCATGTCCTTACTTCTAAAATATATATATCTACTACTGTCAGACCGCGCAAGCAGCCATAAGGACAGTTTTTAATCTAAAAGCTATTTATGTACTGGTATCTGAATATTGGTTGTTGGGCCACACGGACAGCCACAGAAGCAACCACTACTCGTTTATTTTGTACTATTTAAGAGACATGTACTAGTTGGTTCCGAAGAGGCAAGTTTAAAATAGTTGACTGCGAAGAAGCAAATCTACAGTTAGATAATGAAATATATAGCCGAGGTATGTAAGTAATATGTTGATCTTTCGGGGGGGTGTGTCTATGTAGTTATTTTCACTTGTTTGGGGGGGTTTTTGGGGTAACCTATGAACATCTAAAGAGTGGCGTCAACTTGCTAACGAAGTTCGAGATGCTGGATCATATATAAAAAGTGGATGCGAAGGGAGTTTGGCCAGACCTACACTTACTTACTTCTTACTTCAAGACCATGCCCGCCCCTCCTTGTTCCCTTTCCCATGTTGCTCCATCCGTCAAAAGCTTGCTCCTGCAGAATAGCCCGTAGTCGAGCCCTCTCCTCTGTTGCTCCGTGATGTAGCTTCTTCGCGATATTTTGGCTATCCTGCCGGTATCTCTGGGCTTCACGCTGATGAATCTGCCGGCGTCCGTCGTCTTGATGTGTAGCCCAAGGTAGAGCTCCTCCTCCGTGGTGTCCTTTATCGTTAGTCTGCCTTTCGTTAGCTCTTTTAGTTCGTCTTCTACTACTGGCTGCCTTCTTCCTCTACCATTGCCTCCACCTTCCGTTCGTTCTCGTACTACCAATATGATGCCATCCACGTATCTGGTGCGCATTAGCGTCTGGTATCCTCTCATCCAATTTTTCGCCCGGACTCTTGGATTCATAACACTCTCCACCGATAGGGCATACCCTTCCGCAATCGTCACTGAAAATTGTGAGCCCATCGGCGCGCCTCCTCTTTGTAGGTACAGCCCACCTAACGCTCTCACCACAGTAAACTCAGAGTCAAGCTCTGCCAGTTCCAGTGCCAGGTCGATGCTCATTATGTGGTACTTGTTGGAGATCCTCTTCATAGCTTCCAAGTCAAACGGTCGCACGAATAGTGCCTCACGCTCCGGCTTCTGTCTCCTCGCGTAGTGGATCTTGGTCCCCTGTCGTATCTTGGGCCTGTTCCTCTTCCTATGGTACTCAGTGCGTTTTTCCAGTGCGGTGTTCTTCTCAATCATAGCGATCGGGAATCCTTCTCGTTTCTTCTTGAGTGCCAGCCTTCTGAAGAAGCCTATGCTCTGACTCGATCGGCATTGCGTGAAGAAGTTGTCAAGGTCGTAGGTTCTTATCCATATGCGTCGGCCACCTCTCAACCTCTGCTGCGCATTTATCTTGTTGATCTTGTCGACGAACTTCAGTGGTGATCGGAAGAAGTAGTCCTCTTTCTTCATCGGCTCTATTAGTTTTTCTAGGACTGTCGCCGCCACCTTAAAGGGCTTCCTCAAGTAGTGCGCCGCGTAGCTCGTTATTGGTCTGAATTTTATGCTGCGGATGGTGAGTCCACTAGTTTTGCTCCAATTTTTCTTCTTGGCAAATACGCGCAGAAAGGGCCACCTGTGCGACTTCTTCTTCGCATGTCCCACGTTGGTCATCTTCCTAGGGTGTTCCGACTTGTAATCGATGGCATTGAAGAACTTGTCCTCCTTGTCCAACGTCTTCAAAATTGACGACCTCGACCGATCCCCTAGTCTATCATATGTCGCAGCAAGATGTCTCTCGGTCATGATCTTCTGGATGAATGGGCACACGATGTAGGCCTCTCCGGGTCCTTTGTCCACCTCCTCGCAGATAAATCCTTCATCATATGCCTCCTTCCACACCTCATAGACGTCATCCGTAGTGGTCGGGTTTTTCGGGCGTTTGCTGCCCTTGATGATGTTCCTGCATGTTGCTTGTAGTTGTGTTTTTGTGGTACCATCAAGATCCAATCTCCTCGCAATCTTGAGCATCGCTAGCTCTGCCATCTTCTGCGCCCTATCCTCCGTCGGACAAAGTGTGGACTTCGAATTCCAATCCTCACAGCCTCGCACAAAGTCTGCTCCATCATCAATCTTGTGGAAGACGTGGCCTTCTAGTTTCTCCATTGGTAATCCTGTTCGTTGGCATGGGCAAGCTGTCGAGGTGACCTTCCTCATCATCTCATGCATCTCCAGCCCAGTCCTCGACATATACGACAAGAAGGTCTCTTTCTTTGTGCTCTTCAGCCTTAAGATAGCTACGTCCTTTCTCTTGCCATGGAGTCCAAATAGTAGGGCTGCCTGCTTGATGATTTCCTCATGAAGGTAGGAGGGAGCTGCAATGGTTACACATTTCACGTTTCGCTTTCCGCATATTTCTTCCATGTTTTTGCTGAAGATGATATAGGCGTCGCCATCTAGTACCTGCTTCGCCAACTTCCTTGATTTTTCACGCATCATCTCGGTTAATGTGCTGAAGTACTTCTTAACATATAGCGGCGGCGATAGTCTAGCAGCACACCGGAGAATCATGCCCATCCTTCTGGATACTTCTTCGCCTTCAGATGTTATCACCCTCCTCAGCTTCGTCATAAGGCCGCTTTCCAAGAGGTTATCCTGGTGCTCGTTACTGCTCGGGGGGTGGTAGTTGTTGTTCCTCCTTAGTCTTGTGGACTTAAAAACCTTCTTCTTCTTTCCAACTAAAAGCACTTCTCTTGTTCCAAATCTTCTGTTAAAAACTGCTTGTTGTGTGTTCCTATTTACCCCAAAGAATGCTACCAGGTAAGACTCCACCGCCTTTAGCAAGTACTTCGTTGCCATGTCCTTGGGCCGTCCTCTTCTCCTCCTCCTCAGCGCTAGTAGATGTGCCGGGGTCACGTTCTTAATCTCCCCTAGTGTAATGAACATGTTGCGCATGAAGTCTGCATCAGCCAAGAACCTCTTGCCTGTGTTGCACCTCACTTGGTCATACCAGTGCTTGTATGATCTTTCTGTTAGTCCTACTGTTGTTTCTCCTATATATCTAGTCTTTTGTTCTAAAATCGTTGCAAGATACCAAACGTTTCCTTCTTTTCCTACAGCTTCGTCTTCTATCAGGTGCCTTTTGCATAGTTCCACTTTCCTTAGTAAGTTCTTCGAGTACTTCGTTCTCATTTGAAAAAGTTGAAGAAGACCAACTACCTCAACAATCTTGAACAACGTGACGCATGCTCGCTTTCTGCAGTATCTCTCCGGCGTTCTTGATGCTAGTCCACCATCCAGCTTATCGCCAAACTCATCTGCTTCTTCTTCTCTGTAGCGTCCACATCTCCAGATGGCCTGCGTGTTCATTTTTATTTTGCATCTGCAATGGACATCAGGGGGCAACGAGCAGAAGACACACCTCTCGTCTATCGTCCTGTACAGCAATTCTTGTAACTGTTTCACCATTCCATAGAGCATGTTCGGCGACCTAACAAACAAGGCAAAGGAATTATTTGTACCACTAAATTTGATCTCTCTCGCTAGGTCAACCGCAAGTCGTAGCACTATTGCATAAACCAGCTGCGACTTCGGTCTCGTCTTTATCGTTTGATTGTTGAACCAAATTCTTCTTCCCTCTGGTGTCCTCTCACCATGTTCTTGCAGTGTCTCCTCACTGAACCTCCTCATACTTTTTACCACCTCCACAAACTCCTTCTCTATCACTACTTCTCCTTCTCCTGTGGTGCCCTTCATTGGAAATTCGGCGTCCCCCCTGGGATCGTCGTGCTGCCCATCAAGCCTGCTGTAGTCCCTAGTGATGTCGCTCCCATGTTTAGGAACTGCGCCATCATGTCAGATGCCGCTCCTTGTGCTCCTCCTTGCATGTTCAAGATGCTCGGCTCAAACTGGTTGATGCCGCCATAGTTCCCGCCAGTTGTAGTGGTTGTCGTCTGAGGGATTGTTGTCGAACCAAATGTAGAGTGCGAGGGCAGGACAGAAAAGCTGCTGATATGCCCGCCATTGTTAGCCGCTGTCAAAGTGGAGGCGGTAGAAGAACTGGAAGACGAGGATAGTGACGCCCCTACAGACGTGGCTGACGTCGTATTTCCACCACTATTATTATTTTCATCCCTGCCCGTTGTATTTTGGTTGGCTGTCGGCCATGGTGCTTTCGTCACTCCTGTTCCTCCCATCGGGCTGTAGTCGTCTTCCTCCACATCTATGAGCCTGCTATTTTGCTTCTTCTTGTCCTTGTTGCAGCGCTCCTCCGGATTTGCGTCCGATGGATGCTTCTGTAGTCGTCTCTTATTTTGATCCTCCCCCACTGGCACGATCGCATGGCTGTTCTTCATGACCATCATGTTCTGCATCATTGCAGTCATCTGCTGCATCATGTGCTGCTGCTGTAGCTCCATCGCCTCGCGGCTTTGCTTCATCATATCCTCTTGCTTCTTCATCATTTCCGCCTGGCTTTCTCGTGCCTTCTGTTCCATCTCAGCTGTTTGCAAAGATAGGATCCTGGTCTTCTCCATGAGCTCAGCCTCTTTCGCTGCTAACTCGTTTCGCAGCTTCTCGTCGTTCGCGTCTCTTCCTCCTTTTCCGACCTTTTCGTTCGTCTTCTTAGTTGACTTCTTCGTCGTCTTGATGCCTCTTAGTGTTGCCTCCACCTGTTTCACACTTTCCACCCTACTATCTTTCTCCTCATTCTTCATCCGTCTCTCGCGTCGTCGCTCCTTGTCCTCCGGGTCAAACTCCTGCTCTGACTTTGGGGTGTCCGGTTCCGCTTCAGAGGTAGGCTCAATCCTCATTCTGTAGTAGTCCAAGTCCGACATCATCGCCGTTTCGAAGTCGATGTCTAAAGGCGCCACTATTTTGATAATTTGCTTCTCACGCTCCACCTTGTCCTTACCTTTTGCCGCTTTTTCCACCTTCTCCACCTCTTTCTCCATTGTCCTCATGAGATTCTCCATTTCTGATTTTGTCAACCTCGAGAAGATCGCCGCCATTCGATAGTAGAACAAGGAATAGGTGCGAGGGACTAGAATAGGGTCTACTTGTGGCACTAGTACCATGTACGGGCATTCTCCTAGTGGTGCGCATTTCTTTACTTGTTGGTCTAGTGCTTGCGGAAGGTGGTACTTTGTTGTTGCGTGGTTTGAAGTCCCATAGGCATAGTGGTCAGCATACATGATATCTCTATCGACTACCGCCCTGGAGTTCGAGTCCTTCACTCCCTGTCCCAGATGGATCCGCTCCCGCTGTTGGAATTGCTGCCCTCCACCACCATTGCCACCAAATCCATTGAAGCCACCAAAACCACCACCGCCCATGTTGTTGTTGAAGTTCGCGGCTGCTCTTGTGTTGTAGTTGTGCATGGGTTGCATCTGTTGGCGCTGCGCCTGCGGCACGTACGTTCCAGGTATCATCCTTTATTGAGGTTTTTCTTCCACAACTTCGCCTTCGTTGTAGGTGCAGTCCTGTTGTTTATAACTAGCTTACGTCTTTAATGCTTATACTGTCAAAACCAGAGTTATAAATTATAAATCGATAATCTTGGTGCTTCGTCGCCTCCTTTTCGTGAGTTCTTCTTGTTCATCCGTTCCTTCGCGTCCTTCGCTATCCGTAGGTCCGCTCTACCATGTTTTTCTTCTTGACTGATGGCAGGTGTTGTTGTTTTTGTTGTTGTTATTCAGATGCTTCAGTTTTAGATAACACACGGAATTACTACCTTAGTTATCCTCAAATAGTGATCGGATCAAGCTTTTGGTGCTTATTTTTGTTTAAGCTCTCCTTTTATCTTCTTTTTTCCAGAGGTACTCAACTTACTTATTTTTGGTGCTTTTCAGTGTCTCTAGCGCTTAGGTTACTGCTTCCTCATTTGCGGATGTACCTGTATCACTTCCTACAAGTTTTGGGGGGTGTTGTGGGATATGATAAGAAGACGGCTTTTGGAGGCCAAGCCATAAATGACTTAGTCTCAGGGTTCACGCGAGGAATTTTCTCCGCTGGAGGATATGCGAAATGATGGATTGATCTACCATGGATGTTTGACTATTTTCCTACCACAATGTTAACAACCACCACCATCCAGGAAAATAGTGCTACCAGCAAAAGATGGGAAGATGAAGAAACTACCATCTATCAACCTAAAAATCCTAGCACATCGCCAATCTGTCAATCTAATAATCCTACGAGTACTTATTCCCAAGACGCACACCAACTTTTTATCCACCACCACGACCAACTTCATACATCTGACCAAGGTCATTTCTCATCACTTGGGGGAGGATCAGCATCACGGTTTTTAGCTTTTTATTTAGGATATTCTATTTTTATTTTGTTTAGATTTTTGTTTTGACCTTCCTGCTGCACGAGATTTCTTGGTCTTCTTTCTTGACTTGACAACCCATCAGTTCTTTATTACACGACCGGAACACCCAGTAAGATTTAGTAGAAGATTTCATAGCGGAAGAAGACAAGGAATGATCATACCGAACGGGGGAGTTCTTGTTTGTGTTTATATGCACTACTTGTTGTCCATTCTCTTATTTAATCAATGTAAAACACAGCCAAACCGAAGTGAAGAGCTAACTCTTCTAGAGGCCAACCATCCTAATCAAAAAACTCCAATTCTACTAGCGCCAAAAATGTATAAGCGTTTGCGTTGTATTCAATCAACACACAGCGCCAAGACGATCAAGGTATGATGCTAGTATTTCTCAAAAAACCAATCAGAGGAAAGAGGAAGTTGCGGATTGATTATAGATATCAGACCACTGTCAGCCTAGTCATCCCTCACTCTCACGACACCACGTCGCTTGACTTGTTCAGTAATTATAGGCATACTTGTATGTAGAACACCTTCCCAGCTCCAATGACGCTGGCCAATCGGCATACTCAGTCGTATTATAGACGCAGAAACAGATTCATTTCTGGCGCAGCTATGCTGCGGCATGAGCCTGAGAATTCATGTTCGTAATGACCGACGTTTCGGAAGGCCGACTCTCTCCGAACTCGCGCTCGAATTAGTTTCTCTCGTCGAAACGTTGAGGCTAGAACACAACTCGACGTTGCTACTACCTTGAAGACTAGATTACACGCTTTCCACACAACCATCCGATAAAGAAAGGACAATATCGGATTGCGCGTTAGCAAAGGCCTATTGACCAATGCACTTTTTGTACACAGGAATTTTGCGCAGAGCAAAGGTCCCGTAAAAAAGTCTTCTACAACTCTCGTGAAGACCACCAACTTACAAAAGTAGTAAAGTAAGCAGGAATAACGAAATGAAACCACTCAGCAGTGTCATTTTCATTTTAATTTAAGCTTCCCGCAGAAGCTGTGCTTTCTTCAGTGTGATAGATTCTCAGAGCTCCTGCTGAAGAAAATTGAGGATCGTTTTGTAGAGATGCCGTTTGCAAGCTTCGCCATTCATACTATGCTTTGCGCCGGGGTAGTCTATGCTGCGATACACTTTTGCTTTCTTGATCATGCGATCGTAGAGCTGTGTACTGTTCTGAAATAGCACATTGTCGTCAGCCATCCCGTGGTAGACGAAGAGATGGGATTTTGCGTCATCGTAGAAGGAAACGAAAGGAAGCACTGAAGAACTCTCGTACCCTGCCTCGTTGTAAAAGTTCGTCGATCCCGCTGCCTGAAACAAATCGCTCTTCGGGACGCCCATATATCTCTCCGTGTAATGCGTGTCGTAGAGGCGCCACGTCGTCACTGGAGCACCACTTACCCCGCATTTAAACAGTGGTATACGCTGCGAGCTTGACGTGGCAACGGTGGCAGTCTGTCCTGCTTCGATGTCCTTTTCTGCTTTCCTTGCTTCGTTATAGCTTACGTAGGACGCTGATTTCCCTTCGCGGTAGGCGCGCAATGTGCAGTGCAGCGTCATGTAGCCGCCATAGCTGTGACCGTAGACGGCAACGCGTGCTGGGTCGACCACGTCCGGATAGCGTTCACAAAGAACCTCGACTCCCCGCACTTGGTCGGCAATTTCCTTGTTGCCCATGTCGCGGTAGACACTATTTTCGAAACGATGGCCGCGCCCTGCCGAGCCACGGTTGTCCACAGTGAAAACCACGTAACCCTGCTGCAGCAGAAAGAGCAGGAAAAAATGTTGGTCACTCCATCGAGTGCCAGTGACACAAAGCTGCACGTGCGGACCACCATACACAAACACCACTACAGGTCGCAATTTTTTGCCACCACCGTTCGCAGATGAACTGCTATTGCTGCTAGCCACGACTGGTGGAACTGGGGCGTCGGCTTTCGGGAAGAAAACGCGGTAGAAAATCTCACAACTGGGATCGTCCACGGCTGGAAAACTCCCGAATTCAGCATCTGTCGTCAGATTCGCGTAGTATTCCGAGACAGCGAGATCCTCCACTTTATTCTCTGCGAGCCAGCTTTTAAGCGATGCAGGTGACAAATTCGTTTCCGAGATATTTAGCGTGGCTGGCACCTCCCACAAACTACACTGCGGCGGTTGCGCTAACGATGAAAAATGGTCGAAAAACAAGACCGCTTTGCTCGAAGAGGATTCGTTTTCTACTTCTGCGCTTGGTTCTTCATTTCCCTTCGACTCGCCGAAAATCGTCGTATGCCAGCCTGGTTTCGAAGTTAGCTGCTCTACGAAATTCGAATCCGAGCCAAAAGTAGTACGAAAAAGATGCTTGTCGACACGAGGCCCAGGCGTTCTGAGGCTGTAGTAGATGCATTTGTTTTTCACGTCGAAATAGTCTAACGAATCGACGGCCACCATTTTGTCGCCAAAGCTCGCAGGCACATGCGGGACATGTTGAAGCGACACTGCGGAAAACAGACTCCCGATACGCGATGAGCTTTCTTTAGGGACCAACTTCGTTTCCCAGTTCTGTGCGGCGCCAGTTCGAGATCCAGGTATGACACTGCCCGTCTTCTCATCCAAAAACTCGCTGTAGTCGCCAACGTAAATGCCTTTGAAGCCGGTACCAGCTTCGGAGCACCAAAGGAATGTTTTCTTGTCACTGCAAAACGCCAACTCTCCATCCATTCCTAAGTTCACGTAGGTGTCTATGTTTTCCTCTCGCAACAATGTTCTTACTTCGCTGGGGGGGATGTACTCGCGCGCCAAGTCTGGACTAGTGGATTTGACCAGAAAGTCGGCAAGTCGCCGGTCACTACTAGAAGCACCGTTAGCCGCTTGAGGTGAGGAGCCTCGTCCTCCTGGCGAAGCAGAAATGATCCCCCTTAATTGTACGACGCGAACTTCAAGCACTTTTTGGTCCCGTGATTGCCACTGGAATGACAGCAGCGAACTGCCGCAAAGCCACTTCACGCGCGGGAGGTAGTAGTCGAAATCCCCTGTCGCTGCCAATATCTCCTCAGCAGTTTTGCAACCGAGGACAACGGAGGACCCAGTTTCTGGAGTTGTCGGGATGTAGACTATTCTAGGTGACGAGCTTGACACTTTGCCGCTAGCATCCTCCTCCTGAGCCGGTGCCGGCACGAATGCCACAGCGAGCTCGACGCGAGCATTCCTGGCCCCAGCGTAGGGATACCGTTGCTCCGTCATGCGCACACCCTCAGCGTAGATTTCGTTTCGTTGTACCAACTCTACGGGAGACTCGTCAACACGCATGAACGCGATGAATTTCTCATCGGGACTCCACCAATACCCGTCCATCCTGTGCATCTCTTCTTGGGCTACAAACTCAGCCATGCCATTCTTCACGTGCGCCTCCGTATCGAACGTCAGTTGCTTGATAGAGGAAGAGGCAGCTCCACCTGTTGAAGATGTCTCTTGATCTCCTTTCTCCGCAGCTGAAAGACAGTACACGAAAAGGTTCTGGTTGCGGATGAAGCATATAAAATTTCCCTTCGGAGAAAGCTTGGTGTCTGTCACGCCCTCTCCTAAAGCTACCATCTTTCCAGACTCTGCTTTCACATTGTAGAGCCAGATGCGACATCCATCGGCGGCCGGGCACACAACGAACCTAAAAAATTGATGCGATATCATTTATTCAGCAGCCTGTATGTAAATCGTGATGTTGTTGCGCTTGCGATTATCCCAACACTCTTTCCGTAAATCACGACACTGGAACTTGTTCTAGTACTTCTCAACGTCACTCGTGACCGTAAGGTAAAAACACCTCACACGAATCATTTTTAGTACAAAAATGCTACTTTCCATCTTCGCTCCAAAAATAGTCGAGAATCCCTCTTGCATCGCCTACGCGCATGCGCTCACGGCGGGCTTTCTCCTCGTTGGAAAGATCAGCTTCGGATGCATCTAGGGGATCCCCATTCACGAGGATACGTGGCTCGGTCGTGCCGCTCTTGAACTCCCGAATCCACAGATCCTTGAAATGCTTCGCATCGGGACGCCCTTGCAGATAGGTAATTGCTCCACCATCGGGCGATATTTTCAGTCCGGAAGGAGCAGTGCCAACCAAGGAAGCACCAGCGCAAATGCGGTCGATGGTTAGCGGCTTTGCCGCACCACCGGAGAAAGACGTGAACGTTGCGGCACTCATTCTTCGTTTAATGCAGTTATTATGTAAGCTTCGACTTAGGATGTACTGGTAGGTGAGTGAGTTTCGTTTTCCATACCACGAGCTAATCGCATTGCCAACAATAGATGATCTAGTTGTATCAATGAATCTTCGGTTCACAAGGACTTGTACACCATCGATTTGCCAAGGCCAAGGGCAGCAAGGACAAGGACTGACTATTTTCGTATGCCGCACGAGTTTACATTGCTCTAGCACCCTGCTTCGCAAAGTTGAGAAGCTACCATACCTGCGCATCTAGGCTGGACTCATGGTTCAGTTTTGCTAGCTACTTCGGATTTTGCTTAATCATTCTTGCTCCTAAAAATAGCTGTCGCATTTTTGTTGCTTCAATCTTCATTGCCATTGGGTTCGTGTCCAAGATCATAAAGCTGATGTACATCTTCGATCATAGGTCGATTAAAAACAGAGATGAAGTGCGCGATCTTGTGGTCCATCGTCGATGTCTCCTTCGTCCCAGTGCAATATCATGAATATGGGATCTGAGCTACAACATCCTATGTATACTTCGTCTCTCAGTGACAATACTAGCACAACTACAGGTCGTGTCATCCCTCTAGAATTAGAATTACAGAGGTGCATTATTAAATTCATACAGAATTCCGAGTCTGAACGCTGCACCAAGATGGTCTTGCCATCTGTTGAGGCACGTCCCTTCGCATCTATGGTTACCAACGTTTTGGCCATCCTTCTTTCATCGACACCCGCGATCCATCCCTGCTTGTAAAAAAATAGTTGGAATGACGATGTTACAAGTTTTTGTGGAGCTTTTACGACGCACTGGAACTCAGGTCGTCTTCGTCGTCCTCATGGAATCAATTGGAAGATATAGAAGAATTCAGTTCGTTGATTGAAATAAGTTGAATAAAAGATAGAAGTCGTCGTCATATTCAGGTTATATTATTAAGGATGAAGGCACCATAGAGCCAAAGGTAGCTCTATGTGCTTAGCGGTGAAAGCACATTGGTCGCGCCTTAACGAATTCATATGCGATGCAGGTAGTTCCTGGTCTTCAGTGTCGTCCTCATTCATTCAGTTACTCAACGATGTAGAATCCATGTTCAACTAGACGATCTACTCAAGAAGATTGCAATCGAATAGTCGGAGCCTGCCATGTGTACGGTGCGCTCACCTCCCAATACTGATTCAATCATGGGTTCCAGGTCACAAAACTCAATTCCAAAAATGCAGAGCCACCTTGACGCAATGGCAAGAATGACTGCCCTCCCAAAAGAACTGGCGGACTGACAATCACGATGAGCATGTCATCAGAAAATATCAAGTTTACAACTATTGTGTTGTACTATCTAATTTTTGGAATACAGTATGCCGACTATGTCCGTACAGCTCCAATCAAGTAGAAAACAAGTTGTCATGTTCGTTGTATTTTATTTCACCTCTTATTAAATATGCGAGCAATTCTAGATAGGTATATCAATAACCGAAATATGTCACTAAAAACATAAAGATAAACATTGAATACGTGATCCTGATAGTGATACATAAGTATTTACTAAAACGGATTAAGTATAGTGGCTATACATATACCAGGGAGGGAGGCCCTCCCCGGTGGATGGAGCGGCGGTGGCGTCCGCGCGCCCTTTTTTCCGCTGTGGTGACATGTTGTAAGGTCCCCCGGGGGCGAAGGCCTCAAAAGGCGGCGCCGGAGTCCCCTGGCGGCTCTCCGCGTGTACCCCACAGGCAGCCCGACTCTTGGACACTATCAGAGGGAAAGCCTCCGGGGGAAGAAGGCCGCCGAGCTTCTTGGGGGGGTCGCGTGGCCTGGCCCCTTTGGCGCTCATCCCCCCAAGAGGCTCCCCCAGTGAGGAGCCCGCACACGCGAGGGCTTTTGCCAGGTCCGTCGGGTACATGCAACACGGCAAGGGGGTCCAGCCTTGCCACCTTTGCCAGGTCTGTAGGGCACAGGCAACACGGCAAGGGGGTCCAGCCTTGCCACCTTTGCCAGGTCTGTAGCGTACACGCAACACGGCAAGGGGGTCCAGCCTTGCCACCTTTGCCACCTTCAGAAGCCTCCCACTCCCGGCCTTCGGTGTTTCCACGGCCTTATGGGTGGGGGCTCTGTAGGGTCCACGCAAGAAGCGGGAAGGGGTCGGTGGGCGCTTGGAGGCTTTCCCGCCCGGCAGTCCCGGGACAAAAAGGGCCCGGGGCTGGAGGCCCCCCCTCAAAAAGTTAGATCGGGGGGGCCTTCAGCCTTGAGCCCTGGAACGTCCATGTTGTTTCATAGGTACACACGAAAGTTATTTCCTCATGGATGTATGCGAAGCCGAAAAAAACGAGAGAACAAAAAGATACTTACATTCAAAACCTGGTGAGGGGTTCTAGCCTCGTCACGAAGGCACGAATAGTCCACTCGACCCGTCGTTTCCACTTTCGTCGCCATTAGCACCCGCTGCCACAGTTTCTTTAGAACGAGCCGAGAACGGATTGTATTTTCCTCGACGAAGCCCAAAAAACGGCTCACGGGGTGCAAACTCGAACCAGATGAAAAGATTGTGCGCTAGGTTCTGAAAACGTGCGACGGGATCAAAAGAACGTAAGTCTGCTGGTTCGTCCGAAAAGGAGATCGGCGTACCGGTCCCTGACAAATGGCGACCAAAGTCATAGAGGTCGACTTGTTGCAGCAGAAAAGCATCAGCGCCGCCGAAAGACGAGGCGCGGCCTCTGTTGAAGATACTAGAGGAAGTATTATAGCCCAGAAGAGTCGGCGACGTACCAGAGACGCTTGGTAGTTGACAAGGCTCGTCGACCACGTAGGTAAGCTCCATCGGGTACAGGGAGTCGTTAGGAGAACGTCTGCAGTTGCTAGCGTTCTTAACCCCTGAGTGCTGAAAGGCTTCCCGCACGTCGCGGCCGTCTTGGGGCACTATCTGGCCGACGTGATGCTGGCTGTGGTTGAGATGGTCCACACCGGCACGATCGTCGGTCAATATTTCGTTGTTGAGGTTTATCTCGTCGTAAAGGACTCCACTCTGATGAGGAGCAGGTGCGGGTGTGTGATCACGGCCTCCTCCCCCTTCGGCATTGATAACCAGCAGATCGCTCTCGTGCTGTCCCCCCTCCGTGGGGGTTGAAGATGTCCCCACAGGTGAAGCGTTTTGTTGGTTTTCTTCCGCCTGCTGCAAATATTCCGAGGTTCTACTCAAATTGACGCGCACTTCGCTTGGTGAAGGCGCTCGGTCGCCCCCACCTCCAGCTGTCAATCCGACGCAGGAACTAGTACTACTAGACGCGGACTCGTCATCGGCTATCAGGCCGCTTTGGTGGCAACTTGTATCAGCTCCGAAAAAAGCCATATGAGCAACATCTTTCGTTCCCTCAACTTGTCGCGCCGAGGCGGACAACTTAGCGCCCCATCCCGATCTCTGTCTCAGCGCCTCGACGTGGGACAGACGCTCCCATACACGATACAGTGCCACCTGGCTGTGGTAGAACCGCCAAGTGAGAAAGGAGATCGCAGCACCCAAAAACAGGTCAACCGTATAGTGAAACCGCCGCACCAACATCGAGAAATAGCCAAAAAGCATGTACAGCAAGACCGCACGTCGCACGAAAAAGCGTAGTATCGCTAAGGAACATACGTTCTCGTCGAAATTGTCCCACCAAAGTAAGAACAGCAAGGTAAAATTCGTGGTGTGCCCGCTAAATAGCACATCGCAACACGTCACGCGTTGTCTCCAAACGGCCTGTTGCAGTATAAATGTAGTACGTGTAGCTGGAACTTGCTTGCTCTTAGTTGAACAACAGAAAATTATTTTTCTGACTTCGTGAGTCAATTGCTGGGCCTAATCTTTTGCGAAACAAGCATAAGTACCTTGAATCCTTCCCAAATGTAGTTTTCGTCGATTGCAGGATCCCCGATTAAGCAGCTACCGTCCGGTGGCGGCAGGGGGGTAACGATGATACTGATACCGCGCAGAAAAAACACTGCTCCTTGACAAACCAAAAAGCGCGGCAGCAGACGCCCGCGCTTGGGATGACAAAGCAGGAAAACCAAGGCAGAGAGCTGTGTCAAAGTGTTGAACCAACTATCAATGCCAATTCCAAAGCGTCATGAATTCTTAAAAATGCACGAGCCGAAATCAGACTTGGCAAGTATCAAAGTACGAGAATCATTAATCAATACACGTATCTATATGGTATAAGTACCTGCATGGCCATAGCTAGAAGAGCATCAGAATTGAAAAGATAGGCGTAGTCGGCAAGAATGCCATCAGTTTCGTAGCGCAAGTCGGGTAAGGTCTCAAAGAAAATGTCGTTTGGCAACACATGCTCTGCGACACGGCGTTCAAATTCAGCCTGATTATGGATTATCCTATCGTCAGGAGGTGCTGTTTTGCTCTCTGGATATGTTGATACCCGTGTGGACGACATTCCCATTTTGTCCTTAGTAGGAGCAGTAACTCTGGCAGGCTGTGCATTTTGCTCGTGGTCGTGCAGAGGCTTTGATACTAAGGAGTCGGCACCTGGCAAACCTGGTCCGGTGGCGCTTGAAGGTCTTGTCTCCCAAACCGCTTCTGACGCCGCCGACAGGCCTTGTAGAGATGGTGCCGGAGAATCTAGTTTCCCGCTTGCTTGCTGTGCGAAACTGCTGCCTGTAGCAGTCTTCCAGCCTCCAGCAAGAGGCGGGTGGACAGTCGTGAGGATCGATGCAGGCCTCAGTTCCGCAGGGTCCTTGTTCCGAAGCCTCTCTTTCGCACGCTCCAGTCGTTCGATTTCTATCTCAGACGGCCAGATGTGGACTTTCCCGTATACGTACTGATGGTCGAGCAACACTTGCATAATGCAATTGAACCACGCACACATCATTCCGAACGCGATCGAGAAAAGCAATTGCCTTGTTAGCATCGGACCTAGCATTTGACGCAACATAGCGACAGGTGTCCGTTTTGTGTGGAGCTGAGGTGGGTTATTTCCTACGCCTCCTGCGCCACCACTTCCTGGTATCATCAACCCGCCTGCACGAGGCTGCTCATTCAAAAAGCGCTCTCCACCCGATGGGGACGACTGCGCTGGAGCGGAAAACATGGAAAAACCTGGGTTCGTAGAACCGCTTGCGGAAGAAGATGAAACTGGCACTCCATTGGTTGCAGATAAAGCTGTAGAATCGCGCACAGAGTTCGTCTTCGTATCGCCACCTGAAGACATCACCAAATTAGGTCCATCCCCATCTATGACCGCGCTAATTGTAGTTGACAACCATGTTCGAGACAATGAAGAGGACGAACTGCTGTTGTTATGCGGAAGTCGTGTCTTGTTTGAATAGTTGTCACGATCGTCTCTACTTGTTCTCGCAGGACAACCAGCAAATTTGCTCCCGCTATTATCTTCAGTACTTGTGATAGGCTGTGATACACTAGTCCGATCTAAGACTAGTTCGTGATGCACTAAAAAGGTGCGAAGTTTCGTCAGTATGCGCTTCGCAAACAAGCCGCGTCCAGGTGAGCCTCGGGGGACCGACGCTGTTGTCGAAACGAATCTATCTTCACCTGCTTCGTCCCACTGATCCTCCCCGAATGACAGAGACGAAGGTGAGACCTGCAGCGCGTTATAGTCGCGCCTGGTGCCTTTCAGATACATCCCATGTGGGACTTTAGAGGTACTGACTGACTTTGAGACATACGCGGTTCCCTGTGCCTCCTTAATACCGTGCGTGGGTGATGTTATTCCCCCTGCGATCAGGGGCTTGCGTTCGAGGTCCCTGCTGCGGGGGTCGACTGCGCAGCTTTCGAAACTGGCATCACGACAGCGACGAGGCGAGCCAGATTCGCTAATGAGGGGCACAGCACAGAATTAGAGGCTCTCAAACGAATCCCGAAAGAAGAACTATTTCGATGAGAATAGAGGCTACTGCTACTGGCAAGAATTATTCATTATCTATCAACCTTCTAGAGTTTCAAAATTAATCAACATGTCGTGACAATGACTCTGCGAAGGTCATAATAATTGCTGCTCTGATTGCTCTGCCCGCTTTTTCGCCGCACAATGCCACCGCTGGAGACTCCAGCCGCGCATGCATCTTCAACGTGATCGGCCGCTGAGGAGGCTGCGGTCGCTGTAGCGCCAGGCGGTGACTCCGGCGATCTCCCACCTGGCGACGTGGTTGTAGCCAGTGGCGGGGAGCCGTTCCCTCCGCAATCTTCAAGTGCTCTACTAATTCCGCCCTGGCTATGCCGTGAAAGGTTACCAGCGGGTGTGAAATTGATTCTAGTGGTCATGTCCTCACCGCTAAGCAAAGCCCGAGCACTGGAGGAACCAAAGGAGCCGACATTCGGACCGGCATTATCATTTTCCGCTTGGATTACACTGATGCGCGTCGACGCGTCGTCTCGCGCGCGTAGTTTTCTCTCAAGCTCCGCATCTTCCCTGTCTAGCGCAGGACTGCGTGTACTACTATGATGTTGATACTGTCGGATATTTTCGTCGGTTGATGCCCCAGCCGCATCCGCATCGCTGGTACAAGATGTAGATCTGCTGTTCCTCCGAGCATCAAATGCGCACGCACAATCCTTCTCTACGACTACCGGCGAATAAAGGTGGACTAGAGTAGCAACGCCGCTTGTCTCGGCTGCAGTCGTTCTTGTAACTGGAATATCGTTTCCACCGTCCACACTCTTAGTGTCTGCAACGTGGCTTGCCACGGTTGCATCTGTAGCACAGCCAACATTGCTACCGGTCGTGTTTAGAGCTCTACTTGCGCAGGTCCTAATGTACTCTCCGCCCTTCGCCATTTGGCTTCTTCTTCGTCGCCGTCGCCGCAAACTAGCGCTGTGTGTGACTAGGGAATCGGACTGCTCGGTGCTCCTCACGCGACAGAGCTGGACTGGAGTCGAGCACGGGCTTTGATCGTGCCACGACCTTTGTGCGACGTGGCGCGGTGTCGCAGCCGCAATTATACCAGTTGTGGTGCTAGTTCTTGCAAGGAGGGTAGTAGAGATTCTTGCGCTTGACCTAGACGTCCTTACGCCCTTTGTCGCCGTGCAAAACCCTTCTAACGAGTCCTCTTCCAAACAATGTTTTCTTGAAACGACTGGAGAGAATGCAACTGCAAGCAAGGGAACCGTGTCGATGTCCTCGTCTTCGTCTCCACTTGTCGGTTTTTCAGCTCCTTCTACTAAGTCCACCGCTTCCCCTGAAGTTACGCAAGAGTCGCTGCGCTCCGGCGAACAGGATGATGCTTCTCGACGATGGGCAGACCGGTCCCGAGTCGACACAGACGCATCAAGGCAGCGGGTAATATGCAAGACTCTGTCCATAAAATTTTGAACATCAGTAGAACGAAGACGCGGCCCTCTAGCAGCCAATGGCCCAATAGCGTCATATCGTTCACACCCGCAGGCATGGACCGGAAAAACTAGGCCCCCTGTATTATAAAGGTCCCGAGGTTTTTCCCCCTTTAAGCAGACCGGGGCCGCAAAAATCCTGGGCCCTTATTTTCCGGTGGGGTTCCCGATATTTCTGGCGGGGTCCCCGGAAATACTGGGGCCAATATGGTCCCGGGGACAAGAACTGGGGCCGCGGTGTTTATAAGAAGGGGCCCGGGAAATAGGGGGGCTGGCCTTGGCCCGTCTGGTGGCCTGCTCCCTCCACTCCACTGCCAACGAAGCGCCCCGGTGGCCTGTGTTATGCGCGCCCCGACCCGGTGGGGAGCCACGCGCGCTTGGCCGCGGAATGTCCTGGCCAGATTGCCACCAAGCTGCGGCCGGTCCCTCAGGCTAGGCACATCCTGCTGCGCCTTTCGTTTCTCTATGTTCTCCCGCTCTTGCTGCAGTACCTCACACCCGCCAGAGGTAGGCGCGCGGGCAACTGCCAGGCAGCAGGAGCTTCGCGGCGCGCTTCCTTCTTTTGCGATCCCCCCGAGTGTTGCGCTTCCTTTTCGCTCCGCGAGCCTCTTTCGCTTTGAAGTGCGTCAGCCTTTTGCGGCGGGCTTCGAAAGCCCCCAGATGCCGCGTAGTTGAAGCCTGTTCCTCGGGCGGCTTTGTGTGTCGTGTGTGTGGCACCCCGGAGCCAGTATGCGCGCTGCCGCCAACGTTGCTGGCTCGTCCCCGTCGGTTCTCCCCTGGTCCCGCTTGGAGGTGCTGGGATTGGCTTCGGGTGTGTCGCGAGGGATTGCCGTTGCTCAGTCACCGGGGGCGCCCTCGGGTCGCTTGGCGTGGTTCTCTGCGCTTCTCGCTTTCTCTCGCTGGTTGCTTGCTGGCGATTCGTTGATGCGTTCGCTTCTGCGGCTGTCCTCTGGGCTTTCCCGTCCTCTCCTGCGCGGCCTCAAGTTCTACCTTTTCTCGCAATTTTGCTGCTTTTGTGGCTCTTATTTTTGTAGGCTTATACCTTTTGGCCTCCCCCTGTTTCTACCTTTTTGCTCGAAGTCTCTACCTTTTTTGTCGCGTTCCTTATATTCCTACCCCTTCTGGTACCGGTACCCTCCCAGTTCTGGTCCATGCATGAATCACTACAGCACACTGACGATCATCCGAACAAAGATATCACCGCCAACTATTGTGTCCTTTTGTCATTCTTGTAGAGTTGATAGCTGCTGGCACGGCTAGAATAGCTTGAAAACTACGATATCAGGGAAACGTCCAAGTTATATAAAATGGATCATTATATTCCAACTACAGAAGTCGCCAGGGAAATCTGGCGGGAGATTGCCGAATAGATTCGCATCATTATTCCAACCAAAGAAACCTCTGCGCCCGCTTTGCACTCAAAACAACAACCGATGATACAGCTAAAATCCTACAAACAAGACCAATCTTGCTCGACAGACTCATTGTTGTGCCGTCAAGATTGCTTCTATCGTTTCGTCAAGCCGCTGCACGACATTGGTTGCTCCTTTTACACACTCTTCTTGCATTCGTGCAACGCAAAAAGATTATGTTGGTGACGCGAACACGAAGCAACATCTGTTGATCCATCAATAGTTCTCGTCTGTTGCTAGTAAGGCGCATATACTGCTGGTAAGGCCGGCCCGGCCCAACGATTTTAGGAGGCCGAGGCTTGAACTTTCTCCATCGATCATGTCGAGGAGCGATACTCTGATTAAACATACAAAAGAGACTTTTTCTTGACGAGCAGATGGTAATTTACATCTGGCCAGGAGGAGGTTGGGTGCGTTTGCGGACAATCGAGTGCATAGATAAGCACACGCACATGCGGCACAGGTAGTATTCTCAACAGATAAAAGATGACAGCGTGAAGACAAAACATGCTACCGAATAATGCTCTGCGATGTTTTGCGCGAAGATAAAAAATAAAAGTAAAAAAGCTAAGTTCTCAAGAGTGAAGGCGGCGAGCTGAGATAAATTTATAGATAGTACCATGCCTTGGGCTGTAATGTTTCTCTGAACAGGGGGACGATATAAGCATATGAGAACGTGCTTTTCGTCAAACAACATTCTAACTACATAATAAACACATGCAATCACCATAAAAATGGAAATGTCTTCTTCGTGATAATCCTCATGAACAGGTGCTCACTCTACTTTTATCACTTTATTTTCACATAATCAATCATTTTTTTCCCTTGCCTTTTCCGTCTATATTCCCACCTTTCCCTTTCCCCTTGCCTTTCTTATTTCCTTTGCTCTTTCCGCTTTTGTTGTTCTTGTGGCCTGACTTCTTTTTTCCCCCCTCGCCTGCGTTGGAGAAGGTAGTGTCCGTAACACTGCTGCTCAAACTCGACGATGACGACGGCGGCACGCCCACCATCGTTGGTATTTCGCATTCTGGACCAGCAGCGCTCTCCTTGTTGATTAGCGCCATGAATACTTAACCTTTAATTACGTACTGGGACAAAACGTCGACTAGGCATCTTTATTCTAGTAGTCTTCGCGAATCCTGTTGTATAATTACAAAGAAATCCATGATTTTGAGGTATCTTCATTCACCAAAAAGGAGCAGTACAACATGTTTAGGACTGTATTTCATATATAAAAGATCAAGATCTTCGCAACAAAGATACTCGGATGAGCTTTATCTTGCGGTCGTCCCATAACTTCACAGCGGAAACGTTTTCGGACGATGAAGAACTCTCTGGCTCCAATGGACTGCAATTGCTACTGGAAGAAGCCCCAACATCCGTAGACTCATCTGCTGACGTCGAATACTCGACTACCTCAAATTCATTGTCGGTATCAGTTCAGTTGTGCGTGTGACACACACCTACGAAGTGGAAGTTTGCTTAACTGAGAATCAAAAGTAGTGTCTCCGTCTACAACCATGTGACAGGTGGTTGGATTTACCGAAGATCTTCTAAAAGATACAATTACCCACGCGAAAAATTAATGAAACTCGAGCTCGACGAACCACCAAATAAAAGAGGGTATCTACTACTTTCAATTCCACCCTATCACGCCCGGCATCGTTTTTCACTGCTGTTGATCCGGACCCGAAATCGGCACAATCGAATGGATGCGCGTATGCATCCTTGGACTCAAGGCAACCCATGGCTTGTCGTAATTTGCTCGCCTAATTAATACGTGGCAGTGTTCCTATGAAATTGGAAACGAACAAGTGAGTCTGATAAAGCCTTTCTTCTACTTGCTTCGATTCCTAAACTAAATGCGTCGTATTTCATTTTGTTTTTCAGAGAAAAAGAAAACCTAGAGGTAGTGATGTTTTCGATTCCAAGAGATGCTACAGAACATTTCTAGTCAAACTTTTTTTGCGGTTCTCAATTTGCACGGGAATCGTGACAGAGTGGTATGGGGAAATCTTGCTACCTTGTCGCAGAACAACTGAAAAATTGTGCAAACCGAGGCTGCGCGTCTTCGCTCTCGTCTTTTTGTCATACCGATTGAACACGACGTCTACCTCTCACACCATGCACGCTGTAGATAATCCTTTGCACTCCGCACCGTCGATGATGTTGATGTCTTTACCACGGAAAAGCAAGGGGCTAAGCAGTTCATTTACATAACAAGCGATTGGATCTTTGTTCTGAAGAGTGAGCTGTGGATAATGTACAGAGCAAACAACGTTAGCAAGGCAAGACAACGCGGTACTAGGCCAACGTTTTTTGAATGTCCATAGATACTACGAAAAGGCATTTGCTTGTGAAACATCAAAACTTATGCTCGTCAAACCGAAGCTCGTGAGTGATAAACGGGAGTCCTAAAATAATGGTTAACTGTGAGAGTAGACTCGAATCATTTAATGTATCTATATATATAAGGATACTCGAATCATTTAATGTATATAAGGTTGCTCATGCATCAGATGACGCTTAGGTAACCACGTCAGCACCTTATCCGCAAAGGTAGTTCCCCGAACTTGAACAGGGTATCTTGTGAAGCGGCGTTCCAGGTTGACAGATAGAGTTTGCGACTAGAACCTTCCCACAAAAACCATCTGCATCGGTCACGTTCAGAAGAAGATGCCGCCAGTCTGGAGGGGAAACGTTTTCTAGGCCTGGAATCCTTTTTGAAGATTTGAAAAAGCTTCTCCAAGCAGTGATGTCATACCATTCCTTCTCTACCGTTCGCGAGATATTAAAGCGGCGCATGTACCAGAGCATAGAGACCTGTTTTTCAGCCCAACGTAGACCAGGCCAATGCGCTACCATCGGAGTGAAACCTTCTGGCATGGTTGTGCATCGCCCAGCGTGATCGATGCTAGGATTAGAAGGAAAACTAAATCCTTCGATCGTTTTCTTCGATTTAGTAAGGGCTTCCTCTTGTTAACACTTTTCTTAGTGTTATTGATAGGTCCGAAAATATTCATTTAATAGCTAGGAGCGGGCACTACGGTGTAAATTTTCCGCCTTCTCATAACAGCAGAGGCAATCGTTTCGACGAGATCTTCCGGCGGGTGTATGAAGTAGGCTGGGCGAAAATTTATTTCCAGCGTCCGAGGGTTCACAAAGTGCACTACTTCCGAGATAAAGCGTTGGCGGCGACTTGGCATGCCAACCTCTTGATTTTCGTATAACCACTTCTGGAAACGATCTGGGAAACCGTAAAGCATGAAGACCCGTCTTTTGATATCCTTCACTGTCGTAGACATGGACGGGAAGGGCGAGTCGATGTCCCGCCAAGCAAGCAACTCTGGGACGAGCGCAGCCGCACTCTTCTGCGGAGCTATCGTGTTACCGGCCGCGACTGCAGTGGCGGAGTCGCTCTCCTCTTCGACTTGATGGAGCTGTTTTTCCGTCTTTTCTTGCTGTTCGACAGCCTTGGCACTCTCAGGATTTTTGGCCTTTGATCTGTTTTCTTCATGCGGCTTGACGCTCGTGGTCGTCATCTCTTTCCCCAAAACATGCTCATCTGCAAGTGGCAAGCGCTGCAGCAGGCTGTCCGGATATGCTGCTTTTCGAACGCTCTCGCGGACCTCAGGCGTCAACAAATGCGGCCACGCCCGTTCCATATCGGCTAAGTCCGTCACGACTTCGGCATTGAGCTGCCGCATGTTCCCGCGAATCGTCGCGCCTTGCATCCAATAGACAAGCGATTGCCGTGCCAGCGCAACTTCTTTCTGAAACTTGTTCTTGCTGCTTCTACAACCTGATCCATCAACCAGAGTCCCGCCCGCGGCCGCATCGAAAGTCGGCAGTCTATTGAGAATTTGCAAAAGGCCCTGCACTTGGTCGTTCCAACAGCTCGCAACGTTGTATTGCGACTTCGCTTCGACGTTGTAGCTGCGGAAACATTCCGATAGATCCATGAACTCCAAGATCTGACCTACGTTTTTGCGAAGTACGGCCTTCTCCCACGCAACGAGATCCGTCGGCGATGTGTCCAAGACCCGCCCAGCTTCCTCGCTCATCCACTGCAACTGCGCCTGCCATTTCTTATTGTCAAATTCTTCTCGTTCTTCTTTAGACGAAGCTGCAGCTGCAGCTGGTCTCGATATTGAAGACCGCGTGTCCACGACCAACAAATCCAGTTTTGCCAAAATTTCCACCTTGAGTAGGAAATTCAAAGCGTCGATGGTAGCTACCATATCCGGGTGTTGAACTGGCGTGTAATAAAACAGTTGTAACGTTTCTACTAGCTCTTGCAGAAATAACCTCGCCCACACACTGTTTCGCACAACCATGAGGCCGCCAGTGTTGACTTCCGACATCGGTGGCGTGTCCTTGACGGCGACATGATGGTGATCGACGAGCCGGTGCAAAGCCACATCGTCGAAGCAAGCGATGTTAGGAATGGTATCGACGTCGACAGTGATAAGCACATCCGGAGTATGCGGTGGTAGCTGGTTCAAACTGGTTGTGGTACCTGATGATCTTGAGATGGTCTCTGAGGGCGAGAATGCTGAAAAATCCTCAAAAAGAACGCTTCGTCGCACGTCTTCAGGATCGGAGGTGCCCTCAAGGTGCTCGCGCATGCGCCACCAGCGCAAACGAAACCATGGTTCTTTAGCCAATTTTTCGCCTCCGCGATCGCGCTTTTCCCACTTATTATACAAGACGTGGTATGGTTCCGCTTCGTGCTCTTTCTTCTCTGCATCATCTGATGGATTTTTCTTGAGCAGGCGCTGCATTGTCACAAAGTCCAGTTTCTTGTAGGTGACTTTCGCAGAACGTAAGCGATTTACTACAGCCCGGCGCCGCTCCTGCTCATCTTCTCCATCATCATTGGAGACTTTTAAGCCTTCACTCATCTTCGTGGACAACATTGTTTGATTTGTGCCTTCCTCCCGTTCCAGCAACCGCAGAGCCCGCCGAATTTTTGAAAGCGATCTTGTCTCGTTTCTACCGTGCAAAGCCCGCTCGTCGACCCACGCGCGGTCCCGAAATAACAACCGCCAGGATTCTTGGCGCGGCGTTTCCAATTCCTCTGGTGGACCAGCCTGCACTACAAATTCGTAACCCTGTCTACGTGCATAGCAGCGCCAGAGCTGAATATTTCGCAAGTACGACGCCACATCTTTTGCTCGCCACAGCACAAGGAGCAATCGCACACGAGGAGTCGTATCTGTAGTTGTTGCAGTAGACACATCTCGAGTTGTCCCAGATTTCTTGGCTCGTGGTCGTCGGACAGCATCTCGTACTTTTTCAGCCAGTGCCCGACACTTCGCATGGAATGTGGAAGTCGGAGGCGATTCATCTGTTGTAGGATCCACAAGTGGCGTTGAAGATACAGCTGCTGTGCTTTTCTCGTCAGCGATTACCTTTTTCACAGTAGGATGTTGGGGTTGCGTGCTGGAGGGATTTGCAGTTCCACTAACATTGTCCATGACCACGATGCCCCCTAGAATTTCGCTTCGTCGACCTACATAAGCAGCAGTGGCTTTCTCAGCTTGCCAAGCAGTACAGAAGGCCTTCTCCAGGTGAAAAACGAACCTCACGATCTTCGCACTTCGTTTGACAAGTCTCGCTACGTCGCGCAACATTGGCTGTCCGCCTACTCGCCTTAGTGAGCCACGCGACAAATCCTCCCAGCCTCTTTCATCAGTGTAAATCAGCTCCGCAAAAGCAGATGAAGATGAACTTGAAGATGTTAGTACCGAGGATTGAGCGCCTGCATTGCGACCCTCGTCTTCACGACTTCCAAACGCGGCCGTTTTGAAACCAACACTATCTGTTGTCCTAATGGCATTCGCATTCTCCTCCTCTGCTTCTCCTCCTGATACGAGTGATACATCCGGGGCCGGGTGGCTATGTTCTCCACTACTTGTTTCTCCCTCTGGAGTTGCTCCTCTACTACCTGGAGCAGTAGCGCCAAAGGACAACATGAAGCCACTCCCACCCGCGCCAGCAAGCAAACGCTCATCTCTTTCCTTCGATAGTGTTAGAACTGCCAACATAATTACACCCGCAGGAGCATCTTAGTGACCGTCTTCCCTTCAGAAAAGGGGCCAAAAAAGTGCTTGCAGCGGAGACGCATTATCACTGTAGAGCCTTAACAATGCTTCGCTACGATCCTCGCGATCAGCATCATAGTCGGCTTTCATCAACGTTAGTTGTGGCGCAAGGCTTCGTTCCGAGACGGGGACTAGTTCCTGCCAGAGCTTGGTCGGTTCATCTCTTCGGTGCTTCAGCTCTCTATCGCTCATCAAATTCGCGTAGCCATTCCACCACCTGACCAACCCGTGAGTACAGCGTTCCACAACTTTCTGAGCAGCAAAACGGCGCGACACAGCCTCTTGCGTTTGCGACGCCACACCTACATTTTGATTGCGCTTAGCCAAAGGCGAAGTCGCTACAAGGCTGGCCTTTTCTGGATCGCTCGCCTGGTGTTCATCTGCAACTTCTCCTGCCTCTGCTTGTTTGCCGCTGCAAATCAGGGTACTGCTACAACCCAAGGGTGCCCAGAACGTCGGGATAACACTTTTCGTACTCGTGGTGGAAATTCCCTTATGAGCTTCAGAACGTGCAGCAGTCACATTTTTCAGGGCTTCCATCGCTGCTGGGACTACCTCTCGCAAATACGCAGCATGCGTTGTTAGCATGGAGTAGGCTGCGCAGGAGTAGTCGTGCAGTTGTTGCGATATATGCCACCACGCATTCCCGTATAGCCCGTCAGGCAGCAAGGCGCTGCTCTTGATAACATTCGGGTAGAGAGTATTTCCGCCGAAAAGAATCGGCTTGTGACGCGTACCGCCTGTCGGCAAAAACGTCCCAACAACTTCAGCGACGGTTATGAATAGAGAACCTTAAAACTAATATGACAGCACAACATTCACAACTTATCAGGCCCTCGCCCTGTACGAAAATTCTAGTGCCAAGTAGACGTCTTCTGAGACCATATATTCTATCATCTGCTTCTGCCCTAGAAGCTAATGCTACAAACTAACTATACAGCCAACGTCGATGATCACCCACACAACAAAGTGCCGTACAGAATGGCTGCAAGCGATCACCCTCTGTTCTATATTCTCCTTGTCCTTTCCAGAAGTCTTGCTCTACCTGCAGAGCTAGTGAGCGCACAGTCATCGAAGAGTTTCGGAGCCATGTCTCCTTGAATATTTCCCGTAGAAGGGGACGCTCAGACTGCGTTGTACTGGTTGACACTGTCTTCGCACCCACAGCACGCTGCATCCGCGAAAGATTCTTATCCACAAAGTGCTTTCCCACCGGATGCGCTATTTCGCACTCGAGTTCCGCGTGTTTCGAAAACCGTTTTCTCATAGCACTCTCACACGCTTGACCTAGCTCCTCCACCCGCCTCTTATAGCGCCACATTCGCGCCACTGTCTTTCGCCACAAACTCAATGTAGCTCCATCTTGGACCTTACCAACGTCTTCGTGTTGTGGCGGAGACCGCACCTTGAAAGAACTATCAATGTTTCTTTCGAAAGAATGGAGTATATCACCCAAGGGCGTAGTGGCACAGGGGTGAAACATCTCGACATGCAGACAAGCAAGACCAAATAACGCGAATCCATCAGCCACTTTACCGGACTCATATGCAAAGCGTAAAGCCAAACCTATTGCTTTTTCGTGGCCCCGTAGAACGCGACGCACTTGTTTCAGCGAGGAGCTAGCCTCCTCTTCGGTGATTACTCTTTCTGGGGTTTCACTGTTACCAGCTGCGACACTCCTGAGCTCCTGTTGATTCTCCTTTAGAGCGAGATATACAGGATCGTAGATATTGAGCAGGAGCTGCCACTGTGCTTTTTGACGTCCACGTAGTCCACTGTCTTCGTCTAATCCCGTGAACATACTACGGCAATACCGTTCCTCCCATATTAAACGGAACGTCAGCGGCACTCGGACAGCTGGCATGTGGTGTTGCCCGCGGACCACCTTAGCAGTGGTCAATGGTTCCAACGACCATCGGAGCACCACGACGAGAAGTCTCGCCAGAATGCGCGACGACATAGACGCCTTTGCTCCGCTTCTTCCCAACATCGTCGCGAAGCTTCCACTTCCCGGCTTTCAGCGGTCCAGCCAAGTGTTTTTCACGCCGCAAAAAACTGTGATCCAGGATGCCCCGCAGTGGGCCGTGTGAAAAACTGTTCAACAACTCGTCTTCTGTCATTCTGCCTCCAATCCCAGCCATTTTTCATCGCACCTTCTTCTTGTCAACACATTCATTCTTGATCAGTGATTAGATTTATTTGCTAGGAGCACTGGCGAGACGATTGTTAGTTTTAGCCCGCCTCTTCTATCACTCGAGTGAATCTCAGAAATTCTCTCGCAAAGCAGTGTCGGGCTTCTTCGCTGTTGCTGGTACCTCGTCCCTCACACGCCCTCGTCCCCTCCCATGCCAGCAGTACCAAAGAAGCAGAACCGAAAGAACTGTATTTGATCAATTCATTGAAGCAAATAAAGCAGGCATCAAGGCCAACAAACGACAGGTTTGCCACACGACCTCTGTGTGAAGAGGCACGCATTGATTCAGTTTCGGGGTTTGCAAACAGACTGTCAGGTGCAAAATCGATACTACAGAGCGATTCCACAAGCGTTGCTACTACATTCGTCCGAAACTAACATCGCAAGATGCCCCAATCTACCACGAGAAATCTTCATCTATGCCGAGCTAGTACATCTATCACACTTCAACATCTATCAGCTCAACAAGGATCACATCACCCAAAATCAGAAATAAAATAAATGCAAATTAATATAATAAGTAACTATCGGAGAAGCTATATCGAATTGTGATTTTCGAACGAAGTTGCTGGCTTTGCCCGAGATTGTCGCTTTGTTTTGAACCTGAAGACGGACCCATAACGGGCTAAAGACGTTGGCTCTTTTACAGGCATGGCGATGCATGTCAACAAAGATGGCAGACGAAGGAACAAGACAAAGAACCACGCCAATGAGTCTGCCCATCATCTTTTTGCCAGTTTTCTCATCGTTCTTGTCTGTCGATACTTCAGCAAGAGACTTCCTACCTTTCCCCAGCAAGGCGAGAAAGTTTTGGATATGTAAAGAAAGAAAAAAAGCCGCTTTGTTTCATATGAAATACCGAGACAAAGAGAGCCGCGGCGGACAAATGGACGAGCAGGCGACAGCCGGGAGCCCGGTCCCGCCTCTGGCTCTGTGCATCGAAGCCCCAGAGAGTGGCCTCTGGCATTCCCTTTTTCTTTGAGAGAGTTGTTGCAAAGCCAGAAATGCCCGGCGCCCTTTACTCCTTCGGGCCCGATCAATGCCCGCCGCCCTCCCCTCCTTTGTGCGGGTGCCTGCGGTGTCCGTCATGGGGCGGCTCCCTTGCCCTGGCCTTCGCGCATCGCGCGACCCGAAAAAGACCGCGAAGGAAAAGCGGGCGCCCCTTTGGCCTTGCCTCTCTTCAGTCGAGATCAGGTCAGCACTTTCAGAGGGGTCGGGTGACGCGTGCTGCGGGTTTCGCCTCCGCTCGTCCGCTCTCTCGTCAACATGTGTGAAAACCAACGGGAGCAAAAACCCAAGAAACAGAGAAGGAAGGCCCGAGCGAGGCCCACAAGATGATAGCCGCGGGGGCGGGGGTGGGAGTGCGCTTGCTTCTGCTTCCTTTGGAGCGAGGGGACCCGGACACCCTCTCACGCTCGCACACATGCCGAGCGCGTGACGCCGCATAGACTGCGCGCAGGTGTAGTGTTGTATGACAAGAGACAAGGCGCGGAGAAAGGGGCCGGCGCCTGTAGCGAGGTAAAAACTCCAAGCCAGAGAGTGTCTACCTCTGTCACCCAGCGACACGCAGCCCCAGAAAGCAGCACGCCCGCACCAACGCCAAGCAAGCCTGTGGCGACCCCGAATAAGGTGAAAGAATGAAGGCGGCGACAAAAACGACAACGACGGCGAAGACAGTGGCGAACAGTCAGACACACACGAAGGACACTCCAGCCGGCGCGGGCGCGGGCGGGGGTGCGTGTCTGTCGCCTGCCTCGCTCTCCTCTTCCCCTGGTTCATTCAAGCGCGCGCGGCACCTGCTGGGCGCCGGCGCGGCGGGCTCTGCTGACGCGTGCCTCTGTCTGTGTCGCTCGCCTTGGTCGGGTCTTGGTATTGGCTCACTTCTTCTCTTTGTCTCGGTCTTGCCCGCTGCTTCTTCGTCTTTCGTCATCCTTGTTCCCATGCATGGCCCTCGCGTCAGTTACGGCGGTGCCCCCTCCCCATGTCGTAGCCTGGCCCCTTCGACCCCTCGCCCGCCTTCACAATCACTTTCCCCGGCAATGTCCGCGCCTGCGTTCTGGCTGTGCGTTCCGTGGCACTCTGCCCGCCCCCTGTGTTCTTCCCTGTGGCCGTCGTCTTTTCCCTTTTCGAGTCCTTTCGTCTTCATTTTCCTCCGCCTCTTTGTCTTGCTTGTCTTGTTCGTTTGTGCATCTTTTGCAGCTCTTGGGCCTGTGCGTTGCGCCTTCACCTCCATGGGCATCAGCCGCTCCGCCGGCGTGGCTTGTCTTTTGCTTGTGGGGGCTTTGGCCATTGTCGGCGGCCTTCCCGTGTCATAGTCTTCGCCGGATTCTTTGGCTTAATATACGAGACAAGGCGGCCCAACTGAATAAACTTGACAGCAGCGCAGGGTCATCCCTGCACTAGCCTGTGACAAACCCAGACAAATTATCCTACAGCTACAGCTTCGCTGAGTCATAAATCTATGAGCCCAGCCTATGCACTTCTACACAAGAGTTTCTACATCAATTTCCTGGGCAAAAAGGCTATTGTGTGACAAAGTTCCTGCCGTAATGCGCGTTAACTGAAACAAGTGTACTACTGTAGTACAACAATGTACTATCTAGAGGGCCCTCGTCAAAAATCTCCACTGTTGATCCTCCCGGTGTAGACAATGAAAACTACAATTGTGATGAAAATCTTAATCTTACTAAGTTAGTGCGGAAGGCACACTCGCCGTGACATGCCATGAAGTGCTAGTTCACAAGAAGAGGTACAACTGCGGAATCACACACCACGGCGAGCTTCAACAGTTCAACTGTTATTTGTTCTGTTGTTTCTTGCTAATCTACACGACTCGCACACTAGAAAGAACGAACCTCATCTAATTCTAAGCGTAAGGTCCAATTTCAAAGATTCAACGTCAACGGAAACCACACGAATTACAGCAGAATGATACCTAGAAAGTGGCAATCCTGCTCCTCTTTAAACAATGCGTTCCCACTTGTGCGACCACTTTCCGAAGTTCTTGAAAACTTTTTTTCGAATCGACGACTCGATGAGAGGTGGAATTATCGTGGCGAGATTGGCATTGCACAACTCCAGGCATGGATTTGTGTTAATCTCAATGAGCCAACAGCGGAAGTCAGAATCAAGCATGAAATCAAAGCCAAAAACCTCAAAGCAACCAGGCACACGCCGCGGATTCAGCCGCGGCAATCCAGCGCGGAATGAGGTCTCCATATGCTGCTTAATCTGCGCGGTAATTAGAGCTGACCCCGGACATCCTGGACTAATATGTTGAGACAATCCACCACTCACAAACAGATGATTGGACGAAAAGGTTGCAAATTGCTACATCGATACATATCTCAATATCTGAAATTCTAATGGCTTCCATTTCCATACTGTCAGATGATCCACGTTAAAGCCGGTTGGACCGTTTGTTCGGTAGCTCGGGTAGTGTTGTTCCAGGTACTTTTGAAAGTCCGCAACTGAGAGCTTGTTCGCCGACTCGAATTTTCCATAGTCCTTTCCATGTTTCTGAACAGCATCATTGTTGAGATGTTTTAGTCGATTTTCAAAATCGCTGCAAGTATATGTAGTCGATGTCGTACGGATGTAGTAGTCGACGTAAAAGTAAATCTCATATGTGCAAGTCTTTGCAGCTGCTGACTTGGGACGAGCTGCTCCAGAGCTTCCACCAGTGCTTGCACTACTGCTGCTAACCGACCGACCGATTCCGGAATGAATTGCTCCTGCTGGCCCTTCTGCTTCTTTTTGTAGCCTTCCCAAAGTTCTACTCTGCGATCGTTGATTCCCGTCTCCGGCAACTAGGCTGTCAGCATTCGCACCAGCGGTTTTCTCGCCTGAGAATCGACCTACGGAAGTCGCTGGCGGCGACCCGAAGGGTGACGTTAGATGACCGTTGAGCAGCGGCGACATCAGAGGCGTGCGCGCGTTTGGCTGCCATCCACTCGCAGTGCGAATCATAGGACTGTACGGATCATCATATTCCAGCGTGGCCAAATACTCGTCCTCTTCCGACCTGCCTTCGGGAATACCATGATCCTCGTCTCGCGGTGTGCGCATGTTTGGCAGTCTCAGCTCCTCGGTCTCAGATGAAATTGCGCCATCTGGTGTCGCAAGTGGTGTGCCTTCTACTTCGGTCCTGGCTAATGATGCGTTTGTGCCTCCTACCGTTTCACCCATGATCGGCGTCGCAGTTGAAGCCTTAGTTAACGATTCAGTTGTCGCTTTTTTCGTCGTGTTCGTTGTTTTTGATTCTGGGCCACCGCTTCCGAGTACGCTAGAAACAGGTCTGCCACCTCCGCCTTGTGAGACCGCTGGAGCGGCAGCGTCGATGTCGTCGCATTCGTCCACTACAAGTGCGTAGGCCCGAATATCAAATTTTCGACCGTCAACGAGAAAGGGCTTTTCGATATACTTCTGTACTAAAAACGGCGTCTTGTGGATCTTCTTGCGCAGATGCGCCTGAATCTTCGACAAATCCGTCATAATCTCGATGCCGCAACCCCGGTTAGCGAACAGACCCGGCTTTAACACCCACACGTTCGGCTTATTTTTTCCATTCTTCTTCGTCTTTGTTTTCGTGGGAGCTACAGCAACCGTCTTACTACTAGCTCTGCTGCTACTGCTGCTAATAGCAGAAGCAGTGACTATTGAAGAAGATCCACTATTTACTGCCACAGCACTGCCTTCCTTGACAAAATTGGCACTGCCTGGTGGTCCCTCGTCCCCCAAATTGCTTGCAACCTCGTTATTTTTCGCTCTTGTTACATCAGCATGCTGTTTGGATGAGCTTCGCGAGCCCACATGACTGGTCGATGATTTCTCCTCTGCCTGTTTTTCTAAGAGTTCCTTGTCGTCCACAGCAGCCTCGTCCTGCGCTTTTTCCGAAGCCCCAGTTGCGTCAGCAGTTGCAACTGCGGGTGCAGCCGCTGTAAAGAGAGATCTAGTCGCGGACGATGACGTCCCATCGTCCTCCTGTTCTACTCCACTGCTAGTTGAAACCACATCGATGCAAGCTAGCCCCACTCCGGATGTTGACTCCTCGGCTTTTATTTTCTCGCCGGCCATCGCAAGCTCAACTTTGTCACTAGCGCCGATAGGAATTTCTTCAGCTGCGCCGTTGTTTGCGGCAGCGAAACGCTGTGGCTCCTGCTCTGGGGGCGGCGTCGTTGCGTCGATTTCCAATGCTGTGGCTGCGCCGCTCACTATTGAAGATGACACTTCTGCATCTGACGCAACTTCCTCTTGAAGACAAGATGCCAAACTACTGTTTTGCAATGCGTTTTCTTCGTCGAGCTCTGCATCATGTTTCTGTTCTTGTCTTTGAGTGCCAGTAGCCTCATCATTCGCAACTGGTTTTGCCAAACCCATTTGTTCATGAGCTTCGGGATTCAAAGGCTGTTTTTCTGGAGTACCACTTTCTACTGCAGGAGCTTCCTTGCTAGATGATGCCGATGACGCCACATTCGTCAAGCTACTTTTAGCGCTAAGTCTTTGGCGCCTTCGTTTTGTACCGTTTTTTTGACGTTCTCCATCGAAATGGTCAAAGCTAAAGCCAACAATTTATAATTAACACCAAGAAAAAAGCCTACCCTGCTTAACACTTACTCCCGCAGCTGCCTGAAAGGCCTCCGCAAATCGCTCGATGTCATCCTCTGATCGGACCACGAAGGCGTATGGTACAACAGAGAAGACCGCTGGTTCCCCAAGATAGCGACGCAGGCACTCGAAGAGGCCAACCTTCGTACATAATTAGAGCTCACCCATATCCGTCCTGAGATGCATCTTGGTGCCCCTTTCTCCTTAAGGAACCGCTTCAAAATGCTTCCGAAGATGCATTAGGGGACGCCGTAACTTAATACCTGATTGCCCTCAAGATGGTTGTGATAAAAACACGCAGGCACTTTCTTGCCTGTGCGTGTGGGCGACACCACTGCGGGTGGCGACATTGCGATGCCTGCACGGGAGGCAAGATTTCCAACGAAGCAATATCCTGAAGACGAAGCCGCTGAAGTAGCTCCACCAGCACTTTCCATTTTTGCAACGCCACCAGTTGTAGTAGCGGCTGCAGCTGCGGCAGTCCCGCCACTCGACCATCCTCGAGAGCTCCGAGAACCACCAACGCCTGATGCGGCCGCAACGCTAGTCGCGCGGCTGCTCGGTGTGCCCGTGCTCGGTGTTCCAGGTATTGGACCGCCGGGTGTCGCAGCTGCGCCAACTTCGCGAGCCTTTTCACGACTGGCCTTTGAAGATGCACTAGATGATGAACCTGTTGCCTCTAGTTCTAACTCCTGCATTTCTGTCTTTTTAGGGACCTCTCCTGCGCAAAACTCAGTCTTTTGCTGCTCAGAGCTAGCGCTTTTAGTACCATCTTCCGTCCCTCTTGGGGTCTTCTTTTCTTCCTTGGATTTCGTCTTCACAGGGCTTCTTGTGCCTTTCTTCGTGCTTTTCGATGGCGACGCCGATGAGATGCGCCGCGATGATGTCCCAGCATCGCCTGCCTTTGCTGTCGTCGTTGCAATATTGAAAGGCGAACGCCATGGGGAGAGGAACGTAGCAAGCAAACATTTCAATACCAAGCATCAGTCTGCTACGGTCAAAGTTGGTTTTCGCGGAATAAGCTCTCGCAGATTTATAGAAATTTACTCCACCTTTTGAATTTACCTAATAAGTTAAGTTATCAAGAAGAAGGCTTCACTACACCATGCATACTTACCACAATCGAACAACCGGCACTCGCGGAAACATAAAACTTGTAAGACCCGTCGCGCCAGCCAAAGATTCTTTTCTGGCTGTCCGGCTTCTTGGGAAAGAGCTGACCTCGCATGTTTCCTCACAATTTTTCGATACGTAGCAACCGGTTTGGGTCAGCATTGCGTCGAAGTACTTACGGCATTTATACTGCGTCCACAGGAACTCCACACCCGTCATGTTAACAGGATGTAATTGAAAAACATCTTTGGCCGATACGATACCTGTGTGGATGTTACAGGCAATAAAATTGAAAGCAGATCGATTCTAAGAGGCATGCTTTGCTGCAGCACAGTCACAGAAGAGAAAGAGTATGATGTTAATATGTATAGAAGAAGTATTCAAAGGGTCCTCTGATGGCTAAGGGTCCTCTGATGGCTATCAACCGACGTATGAAGCACCTAGACCCACTTGTACATATGTATTTACACGTTCTGTCCTCATAGCTGACTTTGCCGAATCGATTTTGTGGGTCGCCTAGCGAAGAAACGAAGCACTTTATCGGACGCAGGAGTTGCCGTATCAACGCCGAGTTGTTTCCAAACTGAATGCTGCATTAGAGATAGAGCTGCAAGGCTATTTTCACAACATAGAGTCAAAAGCACGACTAATCCCAGGAAAAGCACAACATAGATTCAAAAGCACAACATGATAGATTCAATAGCACTCGCATAGAAAAAGTAAGGGCCCTATGTATGTTCCAGGGCTCGGGGCTGAAGGCCCCTCCCCCCGATCTAAATTTTTGAGGAGAGGGCCACCAGCCCCCGCCCCTTTTGGCGAGAGACTGCCGGGCGGGAAGGCCTCCAAGCGCCCACCTTCGCGGCCTCGCGGCTTCTTGCGTGTACCCTACAGAACCCAAACCTCTGAGGCCGTTCAAGCAGCGACGGCCAGGGGTGGAAGTAGGCTCTCGACGGCGGCAAAGGTGGCAAGGCTTGACCCCCTTGGCGCGTTGCATGTACCCCATAGACCTCCCGCGTGCGGGCTCCTCACTGGTCGAGGAGTTTCTTGGGGGGCGGAAGGCCTCCGAGGGCAGCAAGTGGCAAGGCTTGACCCCTTTCGCCGTGCTGCATGTATCCGACAGAACCCAGGCGGGCACGCCTTGCCCCCGCTCCTCCTCGCCTTTGGTTCTCAACCCCTCGGGCATTTGGAGGCGGCTGACGCTGCCACCAATTGGGAGGATGAGGGCCAAAGAGGCCAGGCCTCGCGACCGTGGCCGCCTTCTGCCCCCGGAGGCCATCCCCCTGATAGGGTCCAAGAGTCGGGACGCCTGTGAAGTACACGCGGAGAGCCGCAAGAGGACACCGGCGCCGCCTTTTGAGGCCTTCGCCTCCGGGGATCCTGACACGCCACCACCGCGGAAAAAAGGGCGCGCCCACGCCACCGCCGCTCCATCCACAGCAAGGAGCATCCCGCCTTCCTGGTACATGTATACGTGTACTTACGTAAGTAATTCTTTGCACACAATCCTTAACAGAAGTAGATTTTTCGCTCGGGGAAGGGACGCGTCGTTTCGTCTACGACGGCTTTGTTGGTACAAGCTGAAATTCCAGCCTGCATGTGCTTCAGCAAGTTACGGTGGCTCTGAAGCGCCTGTTGCATTTTAGCTCGTCGCTCGCTCTTTTGTGCATTGGATGCGTACTGGTCAGCCGTTATCTGAGTGGTGCTTTTGTCCTTGCTTGACGCTGATGAAGTTGTTCCATTGGCATCGGCTTGTCGGGTCGTACTAGAAGATGTGGCAGTAGTTGGCTTCGATAGTACTGTGCCAGAAAAAGCCTGCTTGTTTGCTCCTCCGGGCTTTGGCGGAACAGACTTCTGTGAATGTGCTCGTAATATTGGTTCATCTTTTTTGTCCTCGATAGTTTGCTGGTGGTGGTCCTGCTGTTGTTCGGTTTTATTGTTATTCTTCCTTGCATTCTGATGCAAGTAACCCTTCGCCAAGGAAATCGCTGATGCAGGTTCTGCGCCGCTTACGGAGGGCCTTCCCGTCCCACCGACAACCGGCTTTGCGGCTTGGAGTACCAAAGACGATCGGGCATATTGGCACCCTTTTACCACTTGTTTCAAGCCACGAGACGTTGGCTTTTCTGCCGGTACACCGGCGCTGGACCCCAGCACTGGCGCGGGACCACTGCACGAACTGCCGCCAGCACCGGTGTTAGCTGCGAGACCAGATCCCCCCGCACCAGGGAAACTTCTGCTCGGTGCTCGAGTCGCGGCTGGCCCTGCTAATGGGCCTCCCAAAGAAGGCACACTCTTTCCAACACCACGCACACCGAGCGGGCCCTCGTCATCGACGTCTCCTTGTAAGTCACTGACCGGTTGCTTTCGCTTCGGAACTATAAGCGCCTTGTTCAACATCTTGTTCGCTACGCTATCAAAACTCTGGTTTTTCGCTCAAATCTATATTTTCGTAATCTATATGGAATTATCCGAACACCGAACCGCAGTAACGGCTGGAAGATGGAAGTTCCAATGGAAGGGTTTTTGTTTTTCCGTTTCCGTTCTCTTCCATGCGAAAAGCAAAGCCACTCATTGCGTCTAATCTGACTGCAACAGAGAACAAATATTACTACAAATATTACTAGAATAATAGTGTTACGGGAAGTAGCTAACATTAGCACATTTCCCGACTTTCCCGTGACTCTTCAACCTCGACACTTAGAATGAACAACAATACAGCAAAAATGGTTTTGGTTACGCTTGTTCCGTTGATGTTATTAGACGTGGTAATACGTAGCTGAAGTATATCATCTTTTACTTTCTCGCTCTGCATCCAGTTCCATCAACTCAAAAAGTGATAACATTATAAACATACACACCAGTGAGGGAGGCCGCCCGAATCAAAAACGTTGTCCGCTGTCGCCGGATCAGAGGAAATTTCCCCGATGGATTTTCGTTTTCGGTTGGACGTGTCGTCATCGAAAAGCATCATCGCGTTGTTCAATCTAAACAGCCAGTCTGCTCCGCTTTCGTCCACCGCTCGATTGAAAAGCCGCATCTTCGAGACGAATTAACCATTTCCGTCCGCAAATTCGGCTGCCCACCAGCTACCATCGTTATCGTCCGGTTCGTGGGAATGACTGCAAGTGTGGCGTGCATGAAAAACTGTTCGTAGATCTACGAATGTTCTTACTTGCGTCGGCGCGCCTTCCGTAGTCGAAAGGATTGGCGCGGCCCTGTTTCCACTCGTCCCTTTGTCTTGCGTGACGGTGAAAAGGCTCGCCTTCAACGGGTTGCCCTAGGACCGTTGCCGCTGATCTCACTTTTGTGAAGCTGAAGCGACTAGCATAGATACTTTGATACATGAAGAGAGCTATTATTTCCCCTCTGCATCTGCTCTTCTTCCAGGAAGTCTGAGACTGTCGTGGTGCCACCATGCTCATCTAACAACACAGAGGTTGTGTTTTTGTTGCGACTTGTGATGCTCCCGATCTTCGTCGGCGCTCTTGTTTCCACCTCTTCAGCTTGTAGAAGCTTGTCCCTCGTCCGCTTCTCTGCCGCGATCACCCCACTACTAAGACTAAGAAAAACATTGGATAGCCAGACCCCTCTCCGCCGCGTGGTCACCGCGCGGTCGATGTTCGGAATGTTTAGCACCATCGTAGATTACACTGGGATTTAGTTTCTTTTGTATAGCTGAAATTGCTGAAAGAGCGACACAACCCTTTTCCGGTTCACAAGCCGCCGGCCGGCGGATGCAGTGCTCCTCTACGAAGGGTGAAATTCTTACATACAAGAAATCCGCAACATCTAGTTTTTAAGTACCGATCTGCCGAAAGGGCCAATAGACTTCATTTCTTCTAAAGAACATCTGTCCAATTTTCTTTTTCGCAGCGTCACCACTCTTTTTTGCAATTTTCAGTGCGATCCACACATTTTTTCCCCACACTCACCCCGAAGAGAAGGACGTCAACTGCTTTCCTTTGAATCACGAAACAGGAGCGGCAGGTAAATCGAATTCATTACATAGGCGTGACAACAGCAAGCGTGAGTATTGTAACCACATCTTTATCATGGAAAACAATACTTCCTCCTTCGCGATGAAGATGATGTCAAGTTAGTTTATACATAGCATCCCAACGGATAAGTGCACCAAAACCCGCTCCGCAGACGCGTTTTGGATGCCACTAAATATTCTTTCACATCTAATGCGCACTCCTCGTGCTCGGGATCGACTGACTTATTGATTTCTGAGTTGACTCCACACGAGGTGGGCAATGTCAATAGTGAAAGATTGCCACGAAAACGAGAATGTGATGATCAATACTGCCAATGTAATGAGAGGGAAAATTCAACAATTAGAAGCACGGACTTTGTCATTTCTACTTTGCTCCGTTGACTACACTAATATCACTATTACTTCTAGTTTTATCGTGCGTTTGTAGATCGAATGCTTTATAGCCTCGCTGTTGGACTTTTTTCAAATTCGACATGCCCGTCCACTTGAGGCTAGTACGGGAACGAGGATCGACAAAAAAAAAGGCCTGAGTAGGTACTACGAATCGCGCATCGTCATCCGTGTAGATTGCCTAAGGTTCGTAGCCGATCTCAGGAAAACTGCGACATTCCGAATATATTTCTTGGAAGGAATAACTCGAAAAGGGAATCAACTCGTAACTAATGGATCGTGTTTGCAACGCAACTTAAAACTACTCTGTTTTTCGCTTCATACATTTGGTTAAGTCAAGGACTGTACATTTCTACACTTTAGTAACCCAAGATTATGGCGTCACTTCAAATAAGCACTAGAGGTACCCATGTCCGTAATGTTCATTTTCATCTGATTCATTTTTTCTCGACTGCATTTCTTCGATGAAATATGCATACTAGATCCTTTATGCTATATGAGATTCTTGTGATTGACTTGTGTAAGCTTGTGATTGATCAATCTATATCTAAATTTTTAGTATCGCTGCTGCGGTCCCAAAATAGTCCGTGTCGCCTTCTTTGATTGTGGCTAGAGCTGTTTCAAGACAAAGTGAGTGACATCTATCGAGCTCTAACGAATTGCGTCCCCGCGACGCCGCCGCCTCCAGTACCAGCTGCACCATGTCCCGGAATAACAGTATCCTCGAGTCCACTTACTGGAGGAAGGACAGCATTAGAGCAGGTATGGAAGTCGCTATCTACTTCATCTTGCAGGTTGCCGTTTTCGATTTTACCATAGTAGCTAGTAACACATCATACTTACAGTAACTGAGATTCTACTTTTTGTTTTCATTTTGATGATTGATAGTGAAAGAGTGAAACCATATCGACTGCACCGCCTGGCTGGCTCGTTTCCAGTGGGGTTTCAGCCGAGTTCTCTGCTGCTGAGTGGTGCAATATCAAGGGCGGGGAGTTCCATTTCTTCGAGAATGCATCGATGCTGCTGCGGTCCAGAGCAAGTCCTCCTTTTTCTGATGCGCTGTACAGCGAGTGCACTATATCTAACAGCTCGCGGTTCTTTTCTCCTAATTTCTCCCTTTCCGTGTCCCCCTTGTCCGCTCGCTCCCTCTGCCTGTCGCGTTCGCTCTTCAACTTCAATATTGTCGCGTTTCCTTCGTCGATTTTCACGTTGCTTTTTCGCAATAGTTCCTAGTATGGGTCAAGAGTAATTAGACTCAAATGAAGCATTGCAAAAACGTTTCTGCTTCATGAGCATCGAAGAGATAATTTTCGTTTGCGAAGATCTTTCAGTATTAAGTTATACCATTCGCCAAGATTTCGCAAAATTGAAACTTCTCGTACCTTCAGTGTTGCGTCTTTTTTCGCCACAACCTGCTGGAGACGGACTATTTCTGTCTTATGTTTTGCCGCATCTTGTTCCTGTCTACGCCGTAAGCCGCAGACCAAACCCTCACTGCTGGATTTGGATAGATCAAATTCTTCCTGCAATCTCTCCCGCTCTATTTCTCGCTGCGCTAATTTTCCTTCCAGCAGGACTACGCGCCGTCGCAGATTCGTCGCGTGCTCTCCCGTAGCTTCCGCCGCAGACCGCTCACTGACAGAGTCGTCGACATTTGCTTCAGGCCTCGTCTTCGCCAACTCATCGGGGTCCCGCGTGCGGACACCGTCAGAACGCGCGGAATGTACCTCTACTGCCTCGGCCTCGCCATCCTACAAAAAGTTATCACATCAAGGTGATACTGTACGCTTGAGAAATATCGACCAAACTTTAGTAAAAATGCTTGTTTATCCCCACGAACTTTCGCAAAAAACGTCTAGTGCTGGCAGAAAGAAATCGTAGTGAGCACCCTATATGTAAGTTTCTTGACTCACCGTGCAATCCGCGTATGATGAGCTGGACGACTCTTTGGAAGTTCCAGAACTGCCCGCAGCCGTCTCTTTTGTATCGTTTGCCTGTCCGGGTGGAAGATCTCTACCTAATGTGGAGGAAAAAACTTTCACTGCATTTCATGCTGATTCATCGAAAGTCTGTACGGTGTTGATCAGCACTTTCTAATTTCCATTTTCTCCAGCTATCCACCTACGGTCAAGCTAAGTCGATATCACGTGTCTCACAAATTGCAATACGGTTTCCTTTCTTGGATTTTTCAGTGATACTTCTCCGGATCACAACTGGAATAGGGGAGCTCGGAGTGCTGCAGGTTCCAGGATCTTCCATTATTCTGCCTGTCGTCTCCGCGACATTGTCTGGCCCATCCCTGAAAGACAGAGATTCCCGCTGCTCGCGTAGCAGTGCTGCGAGCCAAGTGTGCTGCGAGTCGGCAGCCTCGAGAAGTGGCGCCCATGCTCGCGCCTTGAACTCGCCGTTCTTCTCGAAGGGGTGCAAGGGGAAGTGCGCCTTCGCATCTTCCGCAGGAAAAACCGAGAGACACGCGAGGATCGGAGCTGCCGCGGCGTCCTCTGAAAACTGACCCGGATGCACAACGAGAGATGAAACACAACTGCGCGCAGTTGCAGGTACCGTCGAACAGTGCTGCGCATCGATTTTTGTTGGCAAATCCTTGGCATAGCCCAAAGACGGCATTCCCTTCTTGCTTGCACCACGCGAGATTCCTGCATTACTCTCGCCTACACTGTCTGCACTGGTGTCTACCTGATCAGAGGTCGCCGCGGCCTGCTGTTCAAGGACAATGCCGGGAGTGACGAATGGCGGATTCTCCACGTCAATGTCACCCCCAGCAAGGTCCTTACTTTCAAATGGCGTCAACAGAGGTGTCACGCTTTGACTGATCATGCTCCGACGTTGCGCACGCCACACAGCCATGTCCTCTTCGCCGCTCCGCAAATGTCCTGTCGATCGACACGACAGAGAAGCTAAAACTAAAGGACTTCTACAAACAACATCTTCATAAACTAGCACTAGTAGTCGTGAGAATTAAGGATATAAGGCATACCTTGTACTAGCAGGTAGCAAACGATTAACTCTTAAGCGAACAGAGTGCTCCGCTTTCACTGAAAGCTTCTGTTTGTACCTCCAGCTGCACCGTCCTCCTTATCGATCCGTATCCATCGCATATAGCATAGCTCCTCTGACACCGCAAACGATAACTGACCGAGAAGCTTCACTGCAGTCTGCCCTGCCCCTGCAGTGGGCGCTGTAGTAGCATTTTGCGGCTTCTTTCCCTCCCATATTTGTAACAGCAAAAGAGCGTCTTTTGGAATGTCGCCTAAGAAAACGGACCGCTCGTCAGGCCACTGAATCAGGAATCTGCGACTGTCCTCTGGAAACCCGTGTGACCGGACAAGAAGCGACACTTGCTTGTCATCAGTCTGCTGTGCTTTTTCGCCAGTGACAGCCAAAAGCTCATGCACATGAAAATAAAGGTCGCAGAAGGGACTCGGATCAAAACAGCCGTCCCGCGACAACCCGAGAGATCGAAGAAACTCCATGACTTTCCCTTTTGTACCACACTGGTCGGAATAATTTTCTTTCCACCTAACCTTACCACATTAAAAAGTACTAGTTACTCAATAAAAAAGGGCCACTGCTATCTTCTACAACAGCATTTTCCAAGTACTTCCAGGCATGGCGAAGACAAAGTATAATTGAAGCGTTTTCATTTTTCATTCTATCGTGTCATATTGCTTCTACAACATCACTCCTCGTTCTCCTTTTCTCCGCTTCTTCACTTTTCTTTGAGCTTCATCCACCTTTTTTAATGGTTCTCTCTTTACGGTATGCTCCTCTTTTAAGCATCTTCTGGATTCAAAGACGATGAGAGGTGACCACGATGCGCGCCCGATAAGGACGTCATCGGCGGTTGCATCAACCACAGATGATGAATAGATTCGACTCTTGCACTTCCTTTGAGGAGCACGAAACAGAAAGTATTCATCGGTTCACATCAAAGAGATGGTCATGTCTTCATTGCAATTTACATGATATAGAAAGATACAGATACTGCTGCATGTGACACTGAGTACGAACTTGGAACTTTCAAATTTACTTACTTTCACTGACTTACTTGAAACAAGGGAAACACGAGTTCAAAAAAACACCATGGGTAAGTTAACAACATTGGGACTAACGGATACGCATACAGATCTACTATTCAATCATCTGAATCGAAAGTGCTTCGTTCTGCGTAATCATCTTCATCTTTACAGTGCTTTGGTTTCACTAAGAACTAACATATCTCTTGATCAGACTACGTGCGCAATTTTCAACACACACTTGCTTCGGGATTCTTCTAAGGAAGAGCAATCTTGTGCAAGACCTCGACTTTGCGCTACCTCCTCCGCAATAAGCCTTAGTCTCTGAACCTTACTCCGCGCTCACGAATGAGACCCAGACGTTTTTGGTAGAGGTTTCGTTTTTTTGCGATCTTGCCTATCTCATCCCAATACCACTCTAAGAATTCCTCCGCCGTGATATCTTTTTCCTCCTCTTCCTCCTCAACATCGAGCAAAGAAGCCACCCCCCGGCGGATGTCGGCTGCCATATCATGCTGCATGAACATCGACACGCGTTTTGTGGGTGTCGGCTGCTGCGATGCGCCTTGATTCGACACAGGAGAGTTGCATTCGTTAGACAATCAAGCTTAACGATAACAATCTTATTGGAAGCGAAGATTACCACTTGATCTGACACCACTTGTTTCATCCTCTCTTACGCTCATTGAGGAAGAAAATACGTTAGGGAAAAACATTCATACAATCTGTAAAACATTTGAATGCGATGAAAGCATAACTGAAGGGGAAATGCCTGCGCCGCTGCCAGCTAAGGCGGAAAAGTCATCTTTCCCCTTCAAAATACCCTTCATGTCAGTTCCATCGCCTGGAAGTTTGTGCTTCAGAAACGAGGCCGGACTCGTATACTGTGTCTGAAAAAGGAAAATAGAAGAGTGACATTTAAGTAAGTCCTGACATAGGAGTTTGTCGCTCAGGCCAATTTTCGTCAATAATACTATTGGACCGCGTACTAGTTCTACTTCTGCGACTCCGTTGTACTACTGAGTACTACAAAGAAAGATCGGAACGAGATTGCACTGAGAAACCGCCACCAGTTCTGGAATGATAATAAATACTGTTGACTGCCGCTTTGCGTTCATCCCGAGTTGCAATGAGGATGTCATGAAGCTGCCTTCGTCGTCCTCCTCGTCTTCATCCTCTGAAATCGAGTCGCCTTGAGCAACCTTCACGCTGACGCGCCTCAAGTTCAACAAACTCCCGTCTGTTTTTGTACGGGTGAACATACGATTCCCACGACCGGCTTCCAACATGTCGTCTTCTGAATCTGTCGCGAGGGGTGTGGGTGCGAGGCTCCTCAAATTAGCAGTAAGTCACTTCTAGTGCTAATGTCTACTGATATATGATACGGGGACGCACGCCCCCCCCCTGGCGCTTGCGCGCTCTTTTCCGCGCTGCTTTTCGCGGATTCTCAGGGTGGAAGCAAGGGGAAAGCGGCAAAACTGAAAGCAGGCGACCCCTTGCGCCTCTCCGCAGGTTCCCGATGGGCGTCCCCGCCTCTGCCGACCCCCACAGGCCGGAAGCCTCCGGGGTAGAAAGCCGCCGAAAGCAGCCACGGTCTCGAGGCCTGGCCCCTTTTGCTGGGCTGCCCTCATCAAATGCGCGGCAAGAACCAGCAGGCCGATGACCAAGGGCCAAGAGGGTATAAGCCACACAGCTCAGGGGGCCCAGCCTTGCGCCCTTTGCCGCCTTCAGAGGCCTTCCACAATGCTGCTGCGGCGAGGCTCCAGCAAAAAGGGAGCGAGCCTGTGGGGCACACGCAGGGAGCTGAAAGGAAGCGGAGGCAGCCCAGTGGACCCCTTTGGAAGCCTTCCACCCCCGGCAGACGCCTCAAGAAGGGGCCCGGGGATCCACAGCCCCCCCCCCGCGCTCGGGGGGCCGCTCCGTTGAACCCTGTGAGAGCCGTATCCACCTGAGTGAGGAGCGTGACGCGCGAGGGAGTATCAGCGGGACGCGTGACGGCGCGACGCGCTGAGAGGCGTGACGCGCGAGGGGGCATCCACTGGCGAGACGCGTGAAGACGGCAAGACGCGCGGCGCGGGGTGCGTGACGTGGGACGCCGTGACGCGTCACAAACACAAAGTGCCTGACTGAAGACAAGATGTGGCGCCGCGAGGTGTGGCGGTGTCACATGTGACTGGGAGGGCGCTATGTGTGGCGCTGCCACATGTGACAGCGTGACATGTGACAGCGTGACACGTGACAGCGTGACATGTGACAGCGTGACATGTGACAGCGTGACATGTGACAGCGTGACATGTGACGGCGTGACATGTGACAGCATGACGCGTGACACGAGTGCGACAGCGTGACACACACGAGCGCACCAGCGTGACATGAGCGCGACGGCGTGACATGAGTGCGGCGGCGTGACATGAGTGCGACGGCGTGACATGAGTGCGACGGCGGGACATGACTGAGTGCGGCGGTGTGACATGAGTGCGACAGCGTGACATGAGTGCGGCGGCGTGACATGAGTGCGGCGGCGTAACATGTGACGGCGTGACGTGTGACGGCGTGACATGTGACGGCGTGACACATGAAGGCGCGGCATATGAAGGCGGGACATGTGACGGCAGGAGTGTGTGGCGGTGTGTTGTCTGTGTGGTGGATGAGGTGTCTGCGCGGATGCTGTGCGCATGTGTCTCGCCCCTGCCCCTGGATGGGCCGCCAAGATGGCGCTGCCTCTTTGGGTGGCTTGTTTTGTTGTCGTGGTTCGGTCTATATCTCATCCCCACGCCGCCGCCATGGTCTGGCGCCTTCGTGGTCGTATCTTTGTGGTGTTGGGCTTGGGGTCGGTGGTTCTATTCTGCGGGCCGGTCGAAATCAGGCCGAGGGCTTCTCTCAGACCATATTCCAGCCGGCCACGGATTTGTCTCCGATGGATCACGCGGCCGCCCTCGGATTTGTCTCAGATCCTACGGCCGTCAACTGATTTGCCTCAGACCATACGGCCGACCACGGATAAACTTGCGCCAGATAATACTCACGGCCGTCCGCGGATTTGTCTCCGACCATACGGCAGCCCGCGGGTTTGTCTTAGAGCATACGGCCGTCCGCGGATTTGTCTCAGGTCATCCCTCAGCTCCGTCACGCTGCTCACCCTCCAAGTTATCTACTCGGTATCATTCGTCACGCCGTCGAAGCGTGGCGCTTCACGTTATAAGAGCGTGGCGCGTCACGCTTTCAAGTGTGACGCATAGGAGCGCGCAAGCCTCCCCCCCTATGATAGGGGGGGGAGGGGGAAAGTGTTCAAGCCTGCGGTCTATACTGCGCTCGCTAGCTCTTACGGGGCCGCCCCCCTGAACGCTGGAACATAAATATTCTCTTTATCATATTTCTAATCAATTTTCGAGAGAGGTCAAATTTGTAACTACAACAGACGAAGCGGAACAAACCTGAGTCTCCTCCGAACGAGAAGTTGTCTTTCTCCCGCAGGGTAGTAACTCGAGGTGCGGACTCCGTGACTTCTACGGCTTCGACGCATTTTTGTAGGATGCCCGCGAAGTCTTGTGTGAGAACATCATTGAGAAAACGCAAGAAGCCGCTGAAAGTCAACACACTCGTTTCCCGTCCATCGTCACGTTTCCAAGCTATTGCGTGTCTCTCAAACAACTCGCGCATCTGCCGCAGCTCAGCTTTGGACAACCGCATCTCTAGGCCAACCTTCATTAAAAGAATTAAGAGAAACCCATATGCGGACTCAATTCATCTTGGGTCTCTTTTCCCCTTACGCAGAGTATTTTGAAGATGCTTCATCTGGAGATGGATTCCCGGAAGCCGTAATTTCAGCATTTGCTTCACTGCGAACAGCCCAACAAAAGGCCGGTCGTCGGCAAGCTCCACGTACTCCTGATACACCTCACGCAACTGCAGTGTCTCAGGAATGAAGAAGGGTACACTTCCCGCACCTATGATACAGGAAGAATTTCTTGAAATGCAGTATCGATCTTGATCTTCTACACTGCGAGGTACTTATATGCATATTCAAGCGTAGTTGACCACAAGACCAAGTTGTTGTATAGACAAGTTCGTGCTTCGCTCGTTCCAAAACGAGACTCGTAGCCATCACACTCTTTCCCTCTAACGAGAGGTCGCGGACGTTAAAGACGCAAGGCAAGAGCAGTTAAACTAATATATTTTATCTATTTTATCAGGATGCTTCAGCCCATGTACTTATATATAAAAATGGTAGCTTGAGGAAACATTTTCATTTTCCATTTTGGCTGCGCAGCCCTGTCTATACGAGGAAATAGGCACCCTGTCATTTGAGACGCGAAGGAATGGAAATGAGAATTGAAGAAATGACCTATGCATGATCATATCTTCGTCTGATGTTATTTGGAGCCGCTCCGCGGCTTCTCGTTCTTCAAGGTACTCCACGTGCTCGTCTGCATCTAGGAGGAGCCTCAATATCTGCAGAAAGTGTTCCACGTTCTGTAATGTGAGTGACGCTTCCGCCGGCGCCGACGGCCCTGACGCGGTGGTAGTACCCGTGAGCATTGCGCAAGCTCCATGAGCAGCTCCAGTTGTTGACGGCATATTGCTATTGGTAACTGCATGTGGCTGGCCACCTCCTCCGCTCGGGCCGCCAGCCGCGTTGGCTGCGACCGGCGAGGTAGAAGCCGAAATGGGCGCCGCAGCCGGAAAAATGATCTGCAAGACTGATCTATGAAGGAGGACGTCAAGCAAAAGTCCCGCGAAGTGGTTGGGTGGAACTGTACATAACGTGCCTATCTTCTTCTAGCAAGGGGTCGTAGCTGATCGTTATTTTCAGAACCAATCTATGCATGGAAAATATTTTTGGATCCTTCCAACTCGACTCCACTAGCATATCTTTGAAACCGGTCCGGCATCAGCCTCACGTGGTAGCAAAGACCGAGATCGCGAAGTAGTTTCAAAAGCTGCGTCCTCGTCAGTGTCGATTTATCTCGTGTAAAAACTTTTCTGTACACGTCCCGTAGCAACTTCGCCTCTTCTCGCCCGAAGCCGAAGTGCTCTCGCTTGGCTCCTAACACCAATCGAAAGACGTCCAAAAAATGTAGAAAAGTGTCCAAATCCGACAAGACGCCGCGTAGTTCCGGAATCCGCGACCGGTCAAGCGCTTTTAGCAACAGAGTGCGGTCTCCTGGCTGTGCGGATACGCATTCCAACGCAGACAAGAGATTCGATGCAAAGCTGCCTCCGAAAAGGCAAACCGCCTGTAACGAGCTCCGACGGTCACGCTGGTAAGTGGGCGCCACATCGAAATCGCGTAGATTAGATAGCTTTGACCTAGAACAATGGTCTAACTCCGTCCGCGGTAGTTTACTTTCTTGCTACTCCTCCTCACACAATTCATAATAATCTAATTATAAGCACTGGTCGAAGCGTTTCAAGCTATACTATCGAGCCAAGTAAAAGGGGGAAATATGAGTTTCAATGTCTACTTTGCAAGCAACAGACCCGTGTTCCAGGAATGAGCCACAGTGAGAAATTCACAGAGCTGTCTTCATTGCAGGCCATACCATACTCTGCGCCAGTATTCTGTTGGTGCTCGGACAGCACTTCGCCAATCAATGCGGAAGCACCCGCGGACGGGTTGAGACCCGTATTGCTGGTGCGTCGCCGCGCCTCGGCTTTTACTAATGGCGATGCCAAGGCGAGTGGCATATCGCCTGAGGCACGCCGACTTCCGCGCATCTCGCCACTTCCACGCCTCAGCTCGCTCGAGGAGCGTCGCCCACGAGGATGCTGAAAAAAGGAAGCAAGGTTCGGTGAAGCATTTTCTACATCAGTTGCCGTACTAATAGACATCATTTTCGAAACCGTCCCGCCAGCTGTCATGCTTCCAGAGCCACTGCCTCCTGTTGCTCCACCAACATTGCCGAGAAAAGTAGCTGTTCCCGAATCACCAGGATCGCAATCGCCTTCAGGATTTCCAGGTGAGTACAGCAAGGGAGATGACAAGATCTCGAAGATGTAGCGGCAGAAATCTCTATCACACTCCCTGAAATGCATCATGTACTCCAAATATTCAGCACCATTTAGGGGCGTGAAGGTGATAAATCGACCGCAATTCGCAGCTGAATTTGTAGAGGTAGACAATCAGTGTGAAATAGAAGAGATTCTCGTAAATTCCGTCCTTGCTGTCAAAAGGGTCGCACTTTGACGTGAAATTACTTTCAACAAAGCATGTTGAGCAAGAGATTATACTACCTATAAACGAACATCGTTCCAGCGCTTCGTACACAACGCGCGGACAAGCGTTGTAGCCAAAGAAGCGCAAGCAATTCTGTAACTCGTGTATGTCGATTGGATTCGGGTAGTCTAAGGAGAAGGCCCTCCGAACATCGTCCAGTTCCTCTGCTTGGCGTGGCGTAAAACCGAACGTCTGCACTTGAGCAGAGCCGGCGACCTGAGTTTTTCACAACATATTTGTAATCGCACATGGCTGCGGACACTCTTCTGCAACATGCAGGATGATCAGTGACTACTGCCATCTTGGAAATACCGGCGATTTTGGCTGGTCCCTCGGGCTGTTTCCAGCAGCTACGAAATCATGGCCACCGCGACCTCGGTATTTGTCAGACAAAAGAGATAAAACTGGGTCGTCTCTCATGGCCTTAGTGCTAGGCAGCCCACCCTCTCCGAAGTTACCCCGCGAGACGGTGGGCTCGCCTCCCTGCGTACCCCCGTAGCCGGCGTGTCCGGTGGCGCGAGGATCTTCTCGTCGGTGCGACTCGCCGCTCGCATGTGCATTTCAGGTATGAATAGAGCAAAGACAAGGGCCAAGCTAGCCGTGCGAGCATAGTAAAACATAAAGAAACAATTCATTGATGATCGGGAAAATGTCCGACTCCAATGCAAGCTGTATGTGATGTAATAGCAAGATGTTGTTGTTGTACACGACATAAATATTGTAGCTGTCGTCCTCGTCGCTATCCGAAGAGGAGCTGCTCGTCGCGTCGCGGTTTCCAAAACTCGAGAGAAAGTCACTCGCGCCGATGTTCGACGACCCGTCTCGCATTTTCGCAACTGTGTTTTCGACAAAAGCATTTCCCTCCGAATTTTCCTTGGGACTGCTTCCAAAGAGGCCGCCGCCTGAGGAGAGGAAGCCGAAATTGGAATTCCCAGATCCTCCTGCACCTCCACCAGTCCCGAAAAATCCACCGCCAGGACTCGCACCACTTCCTACGGCTCCAGTCATTTTCTGCAACTTTTTCTGGCTCTTCTTAGCGGTAGGGTTTTGGTGTTCGTTCACCCCGTTCGTTATGCCTTTCCCCCTTCAGAAAGGCAAAACTAACGGTAACAAGAACACGTTTGACCTACCCTTAATTTTCTGCATCTTCTTCTGATTTTTGGTCTTTTCGTCCTTCTGCGAAAAATGAAATTTTCTGGCTAGCGTCTCGAAGTCTCCTCCGAACGCGTGCACGCGCTTTTGCTGCTCTTGCGTTGCCTTTGCGCTTTTTGCATTCCCCGCAATACTATTTCCCTCAGCCCCACGCGCACATGCTGCTCCCAAACGATGTCGAAGCTCGTCCTCATTGCCGTGCCAAAGCTCAGCGCGAGAAAAGTGCTCGAACCGCCCGCCGACCCGCGATGCTGGTCCCCTTCGACGAAACAAGCGATACAAATTATGCCCATTCGATCTCTTTCTGTTCGTCCCAGTAGTTCCTGGTTTTGTTGACGAGGCACCAGTATCTCCTCTGACCATCTTCGCTTTATGCCAGGACGATCCAGAGGAAAGGCTCGCGGAAGGAGAAGCTTTGCCTCTTGCTCTTGGCGTATGAACGTCGGCGCCCGGCGACTTTCGATGTCCGACTGATAGCAGCACCCGTGCAAGCAATTGTGACGTTGAGACAGCGACGCCTGCAGTCGGACTGTATCCGGGACTCCTGCCTACAGCAGTAGCGCCAAAATGATTGTAGGTCTCCTGTTGACCATCTCTACCGCCATTACGGTCACATCTGGATGGACTCGACGATCCTAGTCCAGCAGACAACCAGGAGTCATCATGTCTTCGTGGCTTATTTCTTGCGTTAGGGCTGCGACTTCTTCTAAGACTCGTGGTGTAGGCCGCACCCGATTCCAGTAGGGTGATTGGCAGATCTCCGCGATCTAAACGAGCTTGGGCAAGTTCCTGTACCACGTTGCCCTCTGGAATCTTCGGCACTGTCGCATTATAACGCCGCTCACTCAACATTTTTCGATGTCACGAACGTTAGCAGGTCCTTCAGGAAAGAAGACTCCAACGATATGAACAAAGTTGTCCTTGTTACTATATTATAAGAATCCATTGGAACTTTCTCTCGTCACCACAAGACGAAGGGAGAATTCTCCCTCTCAGAATCATGAGTTTTCTCTCCATGTGGTACTTCGTCAAATCAAATAACGCAGTGCGCTATGTAAACCCCAAACAGCTAGAGGCTCCGTAGCCTTTGACCGATTTAGGGCGATAAAAATATCCCAAAAATGTATCAACGGTCTTAATTCTAAAAATAGAGGTGAACCCCTCGTCAACAACTCTTTCACGTGATGCAGGGCCAATGACTTCTTTTTATGAAGCACTCAGGCGGACGGAGGAGGGAACACACAGTTGTTGACATCTAACAGCATCCGAGAAGTGGCACTTGTAGTGAATTTATCACCATGACCGCGAAAGCTCCTTCTGAAAACGGTATTCAATATTCGAACTGCTCAAATAGCATCAGGTATCATTCCTCTGCGAGATCTTTTGACTTTTGGGCGGAAATTAGTAAAATCATCATCATCATCATCATCATCATCATCATCCTTGTATCTTAGATGGCTAAAACTAAGACCAAGCATTAAATTACAAATAGAACTCTTGAAATTTACTGATGTCGTAGGCAGGGGAAAATTAGTAGATAGAAGCAACAAATTACAATAAAAATCATAGTGGTTGTTGGCACAGGTTGGAAAGCAAGTAACGAATTCGAATCATACATTTTCACTCTAGTAGTTTTTCTTTTTCAATGAATGACATGTCAAACTCGTCTATCATTCCACTGGACGAAAAGGCCGCTGACCGAAGAAGGTCAACCACTATTGCCTGTAGAGGTCATCCAAGTCGTCGGCAGCGATCCCTTGGGGGTTGGGCAATTTTGTGCCACGTGGAAGGAGACCCGCGGCCACGCACACGTCCAGAATGTCCGCATTTTGTAGTGGAGCCAGCTCTCCGCAAGCGTAGAGGTAGTCGCACTGCGTTGAGTTAAAAGGCACGCCCATTCCCTTGGTGTATAGCTTCGGTGCATAGGGGTCGTCAACTGTGGTGTAGAATTTAAGGGCGGCCTTTGCTGCTTTCTTCTGCATACGATCGAAGTGGTGCAGTAACAAAGAGACCCGCTCTTCGTCGGTTTTCACCTCGGCCACGGCCGCGAACACAGCTGGCTCCCCACCATCCGCGTATGCTTTCTCGACCATGCTCAGCCTGTCGCGCGACCATAAACCGAAGCAGCACATGCACGTCTGAATCGCACGTAATGACAGTTCACCGGTCACATCGTTGAGGTGCTCCGCATCTCCCATAACAATGCCTCCCGACAGAGAGAGTGTCACGCCTTCACCTGTTTGCGTGATTAGCTTCACCCGCCGAGACGGCTGCTCGACGAGCCGCACAGGTTCTCCCACGAGCAAGGGCTCGCCCTCCCCGTTGTCCGCCATCGCACTCTCTTTGTTGGCCCCGCCAAGAGGGGGGACAGGAAACGTTTTGCTCTCGGTATCGAACATAGAGAGAATCGCCCCCGGATTTTTCAGGTATGTGCGGCTGAAGGTCTGCGCTTGCACGGTCGCAATCCCAGCCACGCGCGAATGTTTCAGACGTTCACGCGCGTTCACGAGAAGCGGCAGCGAAGCTTGCTCGCGCGTCAGGCGCACCAGATTCCCATATTTGTATGGAACCACATACGGCACCAGAAACGCTTTCCCCCTCACTGCGCATAGCTGCACAGCACCAACCTCCTCAAGATACGTCTCCAGCGACTTGACAACCATTTTCAAACCAAACAAGACTTCAATAGAATCAGAAGTCACTCTGAAATCAATGAATTGGAAGAATGAACTGAGAAACCGTGGTCTCGCAGGGTTTAATCAATGGAAAAAAACAATGATGAGTCAAAAACTCGAGTAGGACTATTTCTGCGGGAACACAAACACAGAACCACTTGCTTCTAGATGAAAAACTAAACGAAGAGAAAAAAATCAGTACTGGAAATGAAAAAGGATAATCAGATTTACTTTGGTCCTGTCACCGCAGATTTCAATCTGCATCATCAAAATGGATCTCAAATTTTGAACGAAGTGGAATTTCACAATCTTACAGAAAATGAAAAGCTTTCTTATAATTGGATGCACTAGTTCAACAGAAATATGAGGCAACCATTTTGGATCTTTCATCTGCTCAGACACATGGGACGAGAACCCTTCTGAACAAGACAGTTGATAATATAGATCTGGCCCTGGCTTATCCTGTTTGTGATCCGATAGTATGACTGTTGATACGTCTTAGCTGTCCGGCAAGTACATCATACGAGGAGCTTTTGTCCAGGATGATCAGATAGTCTTCCATGGAAACGCTGCTGGGATCTTGTTCTAGGTCATGATCATAGAAATTTCGGAGCAAAATCCATACCGTACACGCAACAGGCCAGAGCATCACAGGCTTAACAGAATCAAACTCTTTCATAGATGTGCCATCCACGCGCTTACACTAAGTGCAGCGTCTTCTACTCCAGAGGAAATTTACTCTTTTGAAGGGACAGAAGTCTTCCAAATCATTAGAAAGATGTTCTCTTTAGGAAACCAAACAGATATTTCTGCTCTCCACCAGCGACACTCATTCGAATAAGTCGATATAACAGATCACGTCGATCTAGACAGACAATTATTTTGCAAACCACTTTTCTACAGTTGGTTAGCTCGGACACATTAAGCGAAAGTAAGCTTTTGGCCAAACAAAGCTAAGATTTCGAAAATGCGCATCGCTTCATCGAAAAAAATTCCCTTAGTTCGCAGTAGAAGCAGGCCTGTCTAATTGTAGTTGTGGGACATTCTCGAGGCTAATCAAATGCCACTTTTACCAAGGGCTTCACTGCTCCTGGCTTGTTCACTGAATCTAGAAAGCACTTTTCATATGCGGTGAAGTCACACCGGCGCAGCGTCTCCTCACCGTCTTCACGCGACAATGACCTCTACAATTTTTGACACGCTAAATCGATGTACTCAAGAACGATAGGTTTCGGTCACAGCGGCTTGAATATGTGACATGGCTCAGGGGAGCGGCCCCCCCAAGCGCGGCGGGGGCCGTGGATCCTCGGAACCCTTTGGGAGGCGTCTGCCGGAGGTGGAAGGCTTCCAAAGGGGTTCAAGGGGTTTCCTCCGCTCACTTCCAGCTGCCTGCATGTACCCGACCGGCTCCCTATGTGCTGGCCCCTCGCCACAGCAGCAGCGTGCCGGGTGTGAAAGGCCTCCGAAGGCGGCAAAAGGCGCAAGGCTGGACCCCCTGAGCCGTGTGGCCTGTACCCTCCGGGCCCTTGGTCATCGGCCGGCCGGCTCTTGCCGCGCATTTGATGGGGGCAACCCAGCAAAAGGGGCCAGGCCTCGAGACCTCGGGAACATGCAGAGAGGCGCAAGGGGGCGCCCGCTCCCAGTTTGGACGCCTTCCACCCCAAGAATCCGCAGAAAAGAGCGCGCAAGCGCCACCACAGGGCCATCCACAGGGGGGGAGGGCGTGCGTCCCTGAATCATATATTCAGTTTTTCTACAAGCATGGATAAGCTGTAAAGCCGTTTCGAAGACTTAGCCTTATCGTGTCAAAAGGAGGGTCTTCTAGTCGTTGGACATAAGTTTCCTGGTTCGCCACGCGAGAGACACTGGAATAGACCAGCACTGACTTCTTCGCATCCCTTTCTCACCATCGGAAAAAATGGAGGCACTGCGCTTCTTCCGCTATCGCAAGCGCAGTCTTTTTCGCCAGAAGCTACATGGCTTGGAGGAGGATCGGCGGATGCCATTTTCTTTGTAGTTGTAGATAATTGGCAAGGACACCAACCAAAGTGTTTTGCGCTTACTAAAAAAATGGTATCGTATTTCAATGAGTTTCAATTTGTCAAATTTCGTTTCTATGAAGAGCAGAAAAGCAATGAACTATGCTTTTACACGTATTTCAGGATTCCTTGTTGTCTTCCGTCATGTTTCACAGAAGCGCATCTTGCGTATGCTCCATGGAAAAACAAATCGTATCAGCAACTTTTGAAGTAAATGAGTGCGACGCCGGTTCTGGTTCTCGTTCGCGTTCTACCTTTCTTGATAGAACTTTTTTGCCCACCGAAGGTGGACACCAGTACGTAATACATGCACAACTATCAAGTACAGGTAGTGAAATTCTTATCGAAACAGGAATCACCAACAAGGAATGCATGGTAGCGAAATTCTTACAAGATCATGCTGCGCAAACATGAGATATGTAGGGTAGTATGTGTATGCAACAATGAATTGGAGTAATATACACGCCCAATCGTCCTCCACCACTCTGTAGTATATGTTGAGGGCCTAGATTTCTGACTGATTAAGGACAAAGCATGGCCCTGCCAGTAGTATGATAGCCAAGAGCAAGACCACTCTGTAGTATTTTTTCAGCATCAGCGATAAGTCAGCTGCTCTCGAGATCCACGCGTACACAACCAGTGACGAAGTACGCATCACGGATCTTCCCGATCTCGGCGGCCGTTTCAGCGAAAAAGCTACGCGAAAGGACGACGGCCCGTGCCTGCGTAACCAAAAAGAACTCTCCGAAGGCGTTCTGAAAGCCCTTGACGCCAGGCTGAAATTCAGACCGGTCAATGTGAACGCGACCCACACCGGCAGGAACGCGCAGCTTTTTCCGCAGAAGGTTCGAAGTGGAAGAATCTGTCAAAATGAAGAAATATTGCAGAATAAGATTCTTTCATTACTCAAAATGAAGAAATGACCCAGTTCACTGGAGCACAAGATTCTTTCATCACGTTGATGAATAACAATGAAGAAATGACCGAGTTCATTGGAGAACAAGTCTTTCATCACGTTGATGAATAAAAATGAAGAAATGACCGAGTTCATCGGAGAACAAGATTCTTTCACCACGTTGAGGAATAACTGGCAAGCTTGAGAGAAGAGCCGAGAAATACGATTATGAGTCTACTTGTAGGGGAATAAAAAAGTCACAGTTTACTTTTGTTGACTAAGAGTTCTTTTTAGTGTAATTGGCAACAAGAAATTTAAATTCACTCTGTCTACAGCGTCGATTTCAATGCAATAGTTACCACTTCTTGCACCGCGTGGAGACGGAAGCAGAGACGATGTTTTTGTCACGTTTTGTTCTTGATCCTCTTCCCTGGCATCCACATTCGCTTGCTGCTTTTCGAGCTCTTGTTCATTAAGAAAGTCGCGGTACCTCTGCTCACCGTCCATATACCAACTTTCTGGTACCTGTCTCAGGCTATCCGCGTGCGAGATTAGAGCTTTTTATTCCATCTATTACGTCCCTGGCCTTGGGGGCCAGTAAAAGGAAATCCGTCAAGCAAAGCGAAGAGGGAAGACCACTCGCAGCCCCGATGGCACTGCCGTGACGCGCCCACGCTACCGAGTACCGACAGAAAGCAAGGCGCCCAACCTCAAGCTGGCAGATGGCACACAGAAACACCCACGGCCCGCCGGCTAACAATGCGCGCCGTTTGCCGTCTGCCTGTCATACTAACAAACTACGCAGGCGCCCTCACTCTCCCTGCCCACGACGACGCGCAACGCACTTCTCCCCAGCCCCACGCACTTCAGGCTCAGACAAGCCACGCTCGCCCGACTCGACTGGCGACGCGCCTGAGAGTCCCAAGCCCGCGCCCAATGCCTAAAAAACTGCCTTGTTCTGTAGCCTACACGCAAATCACGAACAAAAAGGCGGCGCATTCTGTAGCTTACACGCAAAGAAGCGACCGAAGAGACCCCACGAAAACCAAAGAACATCAGAGGCCTGGGGCCGCAGAGGGCACAATGCCAACGACACTCCCACAGACCTGGCCAGCGCCATGCCGTCGCGATTGATTCATGAGAAGAACACACAGGAACAGAAAAAACGGGCAGTCAGATCCCCAGGCGCAGCGGCCACATTGCCAACGACACTCCCACAGGCCTGGCCAGCGCCCTGCCGTCACGACTCAGGAGAAGAAGACACACAAACAGAAAAAACGGGCAGCCAGATCCTCGGGCACAGAAGCCACACTGCCAAAGACACATCCACAGACCTGGCCAGCGCCATGCCGTCGCGATCCATGAGGAGAACACACACGAACAGAAAAAACGGGCAGCCAGATCCTCAGGCGCCAGGGGCAGGCGGATCAGCACAAACCCCGCAAACGACCCACCCGACTGCCGCCGGAGAAGGAAGACACGACAAGCACGCAAAAACCGGAGCCGTGGGCGGTGAATACACAAAACACCACAAAAAGCCAACCGAAACACCCCGACACGGCTGCGGCTTTCTTGCAGTTTTTGGCAACTTTTGGGCGGCGGTGTCTTTTGCAGGATTTCCGACTCCTTCCACCCTATTGCGGTGGCGATTTTCTTACAATTTTTTCGGGCATGTTGATGCAGTAAATAGCAAGATCCCTCCCCGCGCGAGAGTGACAGATTTCCTTGATCAATTGAGTACGAATTCTAGCGGACGAGAGGAAGAGGAAGTTGGTGCACTCGTTGTCATCTCCAACCATAAGAGAAGCCAAGGCGTGTCCGGAGGCAACGCTAGATCGCGCTCTATTTGCATCGCACACTGCAAAAACTCTACAACTGAGGAATTATGCCGATGCGGATCAAACGCGATGTCGCCTGTACGATAGTGAATGCTGATGTACGGGGCCAGGCGGTGGGGTCGTTCTCGGTGTGCCGTGTCTACGGGATGCCTTTCGTCTTGCACCTGCGCCGTCGAGGTTATTTCGACTTGATGTGTGCTCTCCTCAAGAGCAGGAGAGGACACTGCATTTGGCAGTAGGCCTAGCTCGTCGGCGATATCGTTTATTGTTTGCTCGAGATACACGCTTGGTGAGAAAAGAAATCGAGTAATGCGACTCAACAAATGCGGCATTTGCAAATCGCAACCTTCACCATAGATAGGCTTCACAAGCCGATTGTTCCCGCGCAACAGCAGCACCTGATCTGGCGCAGAGAGTAGACGGTCCAAGTCGTCTCTGAAGTCTACACGCTTATCGAAGTAGGTGCGCGTATTCAGCAGCGATACCTGCCCAACATCTACGCGCCAATCAATGCGGTTGGGCGCAAACACCGAGGACCAGTCAATCGGGTTGCTGCTCAGCAACAGAAAACGCCGGCGCGTCACAAAGGCCAACAGGAAGAGCGTCAACAGCCCGTTGAGTCGATCGCCGTGCCCACCACACTGCGAAAAGGGAAGGCAAACGATAACCAGACTCCTTGCACCAGGAGGATTTTCTGTGTGCCAGCGAGCGTAATCTTCTAGGTTTTCCACCGTCGGAAGTGGAAGCCCGGAGCGACAGAACGCCCTGGCTTTCACACCTGATTCGGCGAGCACACCGTCGGCCAAACCGAAAAGCACTCTATTGATGGCGCCACTCGATGTTGAGGACGACGACACTTGTGTATCTCCTACTCCATCAACTCCACCAACGCCAGCCGCACTCTCGACAATCAAGTCAACGCGCGGCTCCCGCAGGTCAACTATCCGGATGTCGAGGGATGTCGGTGATCGCAATTTTGACACACGGTGCTGCAACTGCGAGAAGACGTAGTGCTGCACCTCTTCTGTCACAACCAAATGCCGGTACCCTGGAAACGACGCGGTGGACCCGTCGGAAGCATCTAATTGTCGTACGAAAATCTTGTCTACAAGCACCTGCGAGACATCACGTAGACTCATACTCGTAGTCTGACGCGAGGATGCTTGAAGCATTGTGTCGAGTCCTGTTTTCTCAAAAAAGCTGTGTTCGCCGAAAAGATGGTGTGTGTTTGCGTGTCGCTTCCACACGACTTCAACGTTCTGCTTATCGCGCAGCATCATCTTCAGCGTGGACGCATGCATCGGGCGCAAACAAAATCGCGACTCTGCTGTGCCGTGGCACTCTCGGCCGAGAGCTTGCATGGCGTCTCCAACAGTTTCTTCTAAAACGAGCGTCGGCCGTGTTTCCTGCAACAATTCCCCAGCCAGACGGTCAACGACATCGTCAGCTGTTCTGTTTGAAACCAACACACACAAGACCTCTTGCTTGTGTGAATCTTTTGAGCTACACTTGAGATTTTCCCGCAAAGCTCCTAAAGCATGGCCATCGTGCTCCACGTGATGAAGAGCTTGACGACTATTTTGTCTAGTACAGGCTTCATCTTGATCTTTTTCATCTACTCTTTGTTTCTTTGCCGCAGCTGTGCTGAGGGCTTCCATTTTTGAGGCTGCGGCGGAAGCGATCCAGTCTCCATACATCTTGCTTTTCTCCAAGACCCAGTTTCCCCACATGCGGTCATCCTCATCGATCAGGCCTTTTAGCATGCACTCCCAACCTAAGTTTCTCAAAAAGACCTCCTGCGTGACCACGGAGTAGGGAAAGCTCAAGGCAATCATCAAACCTTCCATGATTTGTTGCGCGCTCTCGGGAAAACGCCCTGGTTCCGTAAACTGCGAGAGACCGCCACTGCCATGGCCGAGGTGATAAGATTCTACCACAAACTCCTGTGTTGAGGTCGGATCTGCGCCCTGTTGGCCGTGGTCTCCGTCTGATCGAAAAATGGAACCTGCAAGTGGTGCAATGGATACTTCGTTGCGTCCCGGCAAGGACAACCTTGTTTGCTCCAGAGGTGAAAGAACAAATTCTGAGCGGTCAACACGCCGAAACAGGCCACTCACAGGCTGCTGGTAGGTGGGACACACCAAGTCGCCGTTTGTGGAGAGGACATCGCGCTCCTCTGGGTTGTACAGCTGAGTTGCAACATTCAGGAGACCGCTTTCCATCGAGTTCACAAGCTGAAAATACATCTTTAATGATGGAATCACACTTTTCAACTGCGTGAAATCCAACCGGGAGGCTACATGTGATGATAATAAAGACGCCTTTGTTGACCGTTCTTTGTCCACACTATTTGTACTTTCTGCAACCGCTGCTCCATCTTGTTTTTCCTCGTTCGACTTAGAGGCTGCTTCGGCAGCAGCAACCTGCAGAAATTGTGCATAACCAGGGACACAGCGGAGACAAGTGAGCTCACGCGCCAGCTCTGCTATTTTTAAAGGTCGACACTCATTGGTCGCTGATTCTGAACGGAAGAGACCACCTGTAAAGCTCCCTTTTCCCTTTTCCCCTGTTCATTCACGGGAGCCCCTCTTCTTCGATCTCAGTGAACAAGACAGCCTCAATGACCACCAATGAAAGCTGAGCCTTAATATCAGTGGTTGTGATTCGCGGATCAGCTTTCGGAATTCGTCACCGGCGTGTAGCAAAACATCGAAGCTGTTCCGGATAGCGCGTTCACACATGTGGCCCTTAGTTAGAGCTCAAAACAATTCTTCTTCATCATCATCATCATCAGAGCAAATCAAATGGTCAGCACTAACCATCAGCAAGATTTCTTGTTCCCTTCATTAACTCTCCCAATTGTCCTAAGAAGGAAAAGAAGGAGAAATGGCTTGTAGAAATGAATTGACGTATTGAGCCTTAACTTAGTGTTGATCTTGGGCAGCGGCTTTTTCAGCATCTCCCTTTCGTGCTCCAAAGAGCTCTCCACCCACAACGACATTTCGTACAGCTTCGGGAACGAACAACAGGAATGCAGGAGCACAGGCTCCTGATCGGACACAGGCAGAGATATACTGTGGTCGTCGCCGTCTTGATCATCGGCAACACCTCCTTGCAGCTGCTCTACTATACTTTTATTCTCCCTGTCGCGGTGTGGTGCGGACGTGCGCAGTCCAGTTTCCGTGTCCACGCCTTCGAAAGACATCCCCATGTCCTCGTAGCAGCGCAGAAAGTGCAACGTATTCGCAGAGCTGGCGTCGGCAACAGAGAACTGGTACAGCGTCTCGGCTGTATCCACATCGCACACATCTTTTGCCGCTGTGTTGACACCTTCAGCAAAACGACCAAAACCAACAAAGAATAAGGTACAACTCGGCCGAGCATAAAAAATGCCGACAACAGCGGCGCTCCAGCCCCGTAGCACGCGCATCGTTGTGCTGTACGTGTAGGTGGCTCCTGAAATCGATGCACCTCTGAGAGAGATCTCAAAGTACGCTGCAAGCACTCCATGCGACGTGGTACATGATTTTTATCGCTGTCGTAGCAGCCTTGCCTATCTCTTCTTCATCTCCGCAACGTCAAGGTAACGCGTTCTATCAGGACGAAAGACACGAGGACCACACCCACCATTGACATATTATTGCGTTGCATCAAGAACCATCTTTTCTTCTAGGTACTATTGTATAACACAAAACGATTTACATTGACTTCTATGTATCTATTATAATATATGTATTCGTGGACTTAATTTCAAAAACAAAACCTTGTACTTCACTGCAAATGACAGCACTCTGTTCTGAGATAGAAAAGCACGAGCCTCTCGCTCTTTTCCCACCCGCTCTGATGGCTCATTATTGTTTTCAGAATGCGGAAATGAGTGAATCTTCGTCACTTCAAATTTCATAGAAAGATACTCAACCGAACCTTTTCCCTCCCGAAATGCCATTCATGTTTGTGATTCCGCTTTCCGGGCCTCAGAAGCGTGCTTCCGAAGTTTTCAAACCACTTGTGTGCAGCGTGTCTTCTTTCAAAAAGCAAGACCATTCTAAAAACAAGGGTTACTTGTGATCAAATGGCGCAATGTTGTCTTGCCTTGCGTAGCGGCGACCGCTATTATCATACTTCATCCAACTTCTCCGTCTCTCCATCATTTCCCGTTGCTTCCTGCCCACCTCCATCCGCTTCGCGCCATCCACTTCCGTCTGCATCGTAATTTCATACGGCACCTTCAATGTGGGATCGTTGAAAGCGCGCTTCAAGTGCTCCGCGATTTCTAGTACGTCTATCTTCCGCTCATTCCGGAGCCAGCACTTATCACCCTTGTCCACGGCCGAATTTAGAAAAGATCAGATTCTGCATTATGTCTATGATAACATTGGCACGCACTTTCCTTGGCATATAAGCCTTACCTAATTTGTCCATGTGGAGAATCAATGGTAATATTTCGCGATCGCGAAAGCATCCTTCCTGACAGAATTGCGTTTTCAAAGGAATTGGAAGCTCTTGAAAAACTGTGAGATAAGACTAAAAACTTGCACTAAAAGCTGAACACTTTGGAGCCTTAAAACATGACACTCTTGTGCAGTACCAAACCCAACGTATGCAATGCCACTGTTGGTGTGCTCCAGCAGTTGCCGGTCCGGCGGTGCTTGCTTCTGATCCGAAATACGTCTTGACGATCCAGGGGTATGCCCAACGCGAGCACTGGTCGCTGACGAAGACGCACAAGTCCCTGACGGCAAGTTCAATTGAGTGAACCCACCCCGCCGAAATTGGTAAGGAAATACAACAGAAGTCGGCGAAAGACCGGTCCAATCTCGGAAGAAGTCAAGAATATCCAATTTCGTAGTGTGATAAGGCAAGCCGCGGACCATCACCCGATGGGGGCTCACATAAGGGAGCACTGCGCTACTCATTTTGTTATAATTTGTTTGACTTAAGTGGAAATCGAAAGAGATTACACAATTACATGTCTCTACTCAAAAACGTCTCATGCTCTCACTAGCTTTCCGGATCCCGCCACAACAAAACAAGACGCAGGACGCGCCGGCCGTAACTCAATGGTGTCAGAAAAAACAAGTGGGCCCAAACTAACGCGCGCAGTGAGATCATAGGATCACAAATCTGTGATGGCGCAAGGCCTCGGTCAGATCTTTTGTGCAGAGGGACCGAGTGAAAAAGATATCGCTCGTTATTTTGTTCACTTATTCTGTGTGTATGCTTCTCCGCAACGAATCTAATAGTACTCAACACGACTCCGACAGAAACCAATTCGGACTGCAGGGCTTACAACTATTAGGCGGATGTAGATTGATTGTGTTGTAGCTGCGACTTGGAAACGCAGTTTGTTATTCTATCTGTCTCTAGCGGGCTTCAAAAACGGGCGAACGATTTCTACAGCAAGCACATGCCTTGGTCAATGCGGGCTGGCGAGTGTGAGTAGGGAAGAAGGTAGAGAACAAAACATCAAAGCTAGGTCGAGTATGGGCGACAGATTGAAAAAATGGAAATGTCTTCTACTAACTACCGTAAGTACTTATCCAGGGGTAATTTCAATGATTGATGCCAACCTGCTTCAGCCCTAGCTAGCATTTTTCGCTTCCGCGCACCAACCACAGTCTGCACACCATAAAGTGAAGGGAAGGGCTCTTGACTGCTTACGATCTCTTGGTAAAAATCTACTTCCTAATTTACGAGGACTGCAGTGATAGAGTTGCAATGACGGTCCCGCACTCTTGTCCAAAAGCGTACACATTTTGTTTTCACGCTTTCATTCAAGAGCATCATGCGCAGAGGTCCTGACTTCATCGCCCTGGCAGTCTATGCCAGGTGAAACGTCTCTGCCCATCTTTCACGAAGACTTGTGTGAGTGTATTCGGCTTTCGGATATAATGTAGAGACAAGCGCAACATGCGCATGCAAATATTAAGATTCGTGTGGGAAAAGAAAATATTACAACAAGTGCCCTGCGCTACTTTGAGTGGACTCAGATGCAACACTCTCAGTATCAGTCTTGTTAGTCCTGAATCAGTATGGGCAGAGGAGGTAGATCAAGAAGCTCCGACATCTTTATGCGTCTGCGGTCCAAGTCATGGCTTAGGGCATTGCCCAAGAGATAGCGCTACACATGATGATCATGCCAATCTACTCGGCAATCTGCCTAAGACGGATAACACTTATTGCCTGCATTATGTTGCACGCTACAAATGGATGAATGTTCGTGATATGTCCGTAGCATTATCTTCAGCCATGCTCTTCTTGTTCCTCGTACTTAATAGCGCCTTCTGATTCAGAATGCGTACCTCATCGATCTCAATAACAACGTTTCAGCATCATCATTTCGACCCTAGTAGATCTAGAGTAGTCCCGTTCTTCCGTTCTTTAGTTTAGCTTCTTCGCGATGTTCTTTACTGCATCAACTTGTTGATGTTGCTCCTCCACATCCTTGACTGCCTTCGTTTCGTAATCTAACTCGTAAACCCCGAACTGCTTTTTCAAATCCAAGAATTCTCGCGGATGGATGATCCAGTGTTGATAGAAGTCTAAAAGATCCGTGAACGGATCCGTCAAAATCTTCAAGAACCACTCCCATCCACGGACCCAACCGAATTCATGCACAATGTCAGCAAAGTGCGGTACAATCGTAAAAAGCCCAGATATCACCACGAACTGTTCATCGGTCAGGTTCACGAAACTGAAGTGTTTTATTAGAGCTGGAACGAAGCAGACGAAGAAGAAGATTGTCTTGTTGTCCTTGCCTAGATAAAGTCGTCAATTAACAATCACAAAAATTTGTCTGCGTAATGGTACTACGTGCATTTTGCACATGTGTTTCCATCCACCTCATCTACGAAAAGCACGAGAGTTGCAAGCTTGTTTCTTTTCATGAACTCCACCCAGGGATTGATCTTCTTTCACCTACTTTCTAAAGTAAATGATACTTTCTAAAGTAAATGATACTAGTATTATTGAGTTGATGTGGTATACTATACAACAAAGGCACTCAGAAGGTGGAAAATGCTGCCCTTAATTGTTGCTCACTGCTGTGGTTCGTAGGCTGGCGCACTCGCTTGTCCAAATCCGCATACACTGTCGGCGTTGCCGCTACGCCTCCCCAGTAGCCAAGCGTTTCCATCATGACGGGCAGGAAAGCAAAACGATACAGCCACACAAACTTGGCGCAGGTTGCTAAGTACGTGTTCGTGCTCACAACAATGGAGCGCAGATTGAGGAAAACGTAGATTGCGAGCCCGATCCCGACCGCAGCCATCTTCTTGGACCCATCTTTATGGCCAAATTTCAGTTTCTCGTAGTTGCGATCCTGCTTCTCGTAGAAGAAGTGCCCTGCCTGTCGCAATACATGGGTGATGAGAAAAACGACGAAGCCTTCCATGTACCAACCAAACCAGCCGATGTAAGTGTACGCAAACAGAATCATAAACACGGAGCTCCAGAAGTGTGTAAACTTGTTCACCGGATGGTTATGGGATACCTGGTGCATGCAGAATAAAATCTTACGTAAGGCTGAGATGGAACGAATTATGGACTTCGTTTGACCATACTCTGTTAAGAGGCTTTGTGCCCATGCTCTAGAAAGCTTAGGAGCAAAGGAGGTAGCATCATCATAGCCACGTCTCTGACAATCCATCGTTTTACCAAAGCCAAACTGTCAGCGACAAATCATTAGTACCTCAATATCTATCCGCTTGTCCTCCATTATTTGGTCGTAACAGATCCTCAGATACGAACCTAAGAATTTGCAACCCAGGAAGCCCCAGCGCATCTTTCTCTTTTCCACGAAGAACCCGCCCTCCTCCATCCGCCTACCGGCAGATACAAAAGCGTTAAGCAACTGCAAAAACTTGTCCTCGTGCTCTAACTTCGTCCAATCCATCAAGAGGTTAAACTTCCCTGTTGCCTGATTGGTTACAAAAACTCCCTCGGCTATCAAGTGCTGGACGTACATGCTATTGTAGAGCGAGTTGTTGAGGAAGTCGACAGTGAAGGTGTTCCCATGGTTCCTCAGCCGAAGCGGGAGCGATTGTTGGCGAAACGAAACGTTTACATTCCCTGAAAAATCATCAAATATCCCGTTTGCACGCCGGAGTGCCTCAGTCGCTTCTGTTCGTACTATTTCGGGGCGCGCTGTCTCCTCGATCCCCAGAGAGTTCCGGATATTCTCCTCCACCTTAGCCACTCTAACGGGAGACGCATCACTGCTGTTAGTCGTTCCTTCCGTTTCAGAGGCGCTCGTGCTGGCACTCGGTGATAAGGCGCCCGCAGCGGTATCGACGACGAACTTCTCCAAAAAGATATTTGAAGCAATCACGCCAGCTGCATACGCAGAAAGGGTACCAACCACCTTGTTCAACTTCAACAAGTAGTCGGGATCGTAGTTCATCGCGAATGCCCGCTTACCGCACACCACAGAGAGAGGCAAACCACCTGCCACGCCTTTGCCGAGAACGATCTGATCTGGGTCCAGCGGCTTTTCGCTTTCGGGGTGCCGGAAAAATTGAAAGCTAAACAATTCCGGCACTCGGAATCCGAAATAAACATCGTCAAGCACGAAAGCCAAAGGTGTCAAATACTTCGTGCTGAGCAGAAATAAATGGTGATGTTCGTATGCGCGTAGAGGATGATGTGATAATTGGTAATAGATCGATTATACTTTCGTCGTAAGTGAAGCAGAAAGTGAAAGTCGTTTTCTTCTACGAATCAAGTCGGAAATGCGTGCGCAAAATGTTGGAATGGCAACATGAAGTGCAAACATGTTGATGATGCCTATGAACCTAGTAAGTACCAGTAGCGGCATTTGTCATTTAGACTGTGGAGCCATCTTGCGTACTCCTGCTTTGACGGGAGCTTTCGATCGCGTCTGCCGATGGTCATCTTCTCTCCTGGTGGTGACATTGCATTAGGCCCCGTGAAAAACATCATCGGATTTATGATCACGCCGGCAATGAGGTAATGGTACTCCTCTAAAAAGAGGAGGCTGGCCTCCTCCATCTCCTTCAAGTAGATGAATTTGTGATTCTCCCCGAGAGCAGAGAGCGAGTCCACGCCACTCGTGTGTCCGTGGTACGCAGCTTGGAACCTTACTATGTACTTCTTGCCCGTACTCAACCGCACGTCCTTCACGCAAGCGTCGACGGCTTCGCTCCCGCTCAAAGAGTAGCGAAACTTCTGCATTCCAGTTAGCCTCGCCAGGAGAGACATGTTCTTTTCCATCTCGGCGTTCTGCGTCAGCGACAAGGCACTGACCGGAGAACTTGCTAGCTGCGCGGCCGCCTCCTGGTGGAGCTTCTCGTAGAATTCGCGGTCGAAAACACGAACCGCGTCTAGACTGAGATACAGCATCTTCGCCGTCTGCTTGATGCCCTCGTCCTGACCTCCAGCGGAGACGGTGACTGTGCACCCATCGTCATCGACCGACTCCACCCGGTTGGGGTAAGGCCGCTCCAACTCCTTCAATAGCGGAAAGAGAACCTTGACCTTCTTGAATCTGCAGTCAACGAGCTGCTCATTCTTGCAGTGGTACACCGACCACTGTTCCAAAGCCTTCTCCAGCTTTTCGTACCCGATCTTTCGTCTCGACAATGTCGCTGCATCGCAGCCATCGAGCGAAAAAATCGTGTCGAGACTAGCGAACGGCCGAAAATAGAGAATCTCTTGGAAGAAGTCAAACGCCTTCCACTTCACGTAGTTGCTTCTGCGCAACAGTACCCAGCTCTCGTGCAGATACCGCCGAAAGAGAGAACAAAGAACGTAGCAAATAAGTAGAAGTATAACCACTGGTGGAGCGACCGCTTGGCGTAAAAGCGGCTCGGCCCCCGTCGAGGCATAAGGTGAAAGTGCGACGCCCATGATTTTCAACTGTAGTTCATAATCATCGGAATCTTTATGCTCAGTGTCACTTATCAATCGGCCATAAGTAATGCTAACGCGTTCGGCAAGATGATAAAAAAGATTCGTGTTGCGATCCATAGTCATTGACACCAAACAACAAAAACCATCATTTGCATTGATGTAGCCCCAACTGCAATTCCCTGTCCACTTCTTAACCTCAGTGCTCACGGCTAGAATCTCTATCTCAATGGTTCAGACTATGTAAGACGCCCCTCTTCGTACATCCATGCACAAGTGAATCGCATTCGCACGCGGAATATTCATTCTCTGATCATGCGTCAACTACGAGTTACTCACTCTATGCATGACTATATGAGAGGAAAAATCACAAGGACCCGAGAGGTTCATTCCACAAAAATAATGCTAATCAATGGAACACTCCTGCGCGTCAAAAAGAACGTTGGTTGAAAAGAAATTCAAGAAAGTTCTTTTGAATCATTGAATACAAGGGGGTCGACACGAGCACGGGCTACGTACGCGCACACGCAATGTGGGAGAGAATATGTATGCGTACTCAGTTATTCCGTCGATACACGATTTCCATCCTGATGCCTCTTCCGATCATCTATGCAGAGTCGCTGCATGGATTTGTGACACCATGTGAGAGAGGGGCAACTCAACCGCTAGCACACGCGTTCTGGTATGTCATGATTCGAAGCACGTATAGATGAGGGGTTATTCTGGGGAATATGCAACATCTAAATTCGAAATTACATGTATCAAACTAGGAAAAGATGTGCTACACTATCATTGACAGTACCAAACAAGAGACAAATTCTGGAGTGATAGAATTTTCTTCAGGACCTTCAAGACAGTTTATCACTATCTACTATTAGGATTACAGCAGGAGCATTCTTTGTCGTACAACGAGCCAGTGAAGATACGAAGCCAGTCTTAGAGGGTCAGTAGTACACATAATTGACATCAGTATAGAGAGACACGAGTAATGCTGCCCGAAGGGGTCTGAGCATGTTCCGCAAGCTCAATGTACAAGTCTAAGTGAAAAGAGCTATTTCATCATACAGCAATCAACGATGATGTCGATGTTTGTGCCTAGAATTCTTGAGGTGTCTACTTATCGTGCGATGCTTACTTCGCCCTTACATGTTCAAGCTAAGCATGATATATAGTTAGAAGAATCAATGCTTATGCCGGTAGTGAAAAATGATGGAGGATCAGCTACGATTGCGCTTGCGCTTCTCTTGCCGATCCACTTTCCGCTCTATTCGATCAACTGATTCCTCATCGCTGCCACGCTCAACGACTGCGGGGCCTGATCGTCTGCGCTTGGTAGTCCGCCCAGAGGTTGTGCGATCCTCGCGGTCCCTTCCACTCGCGCGCTGCCGCTTTGCGCGCTCTCGCTTCGTTCGCACTCGCTCTTGCTCTCCCGATGAGCGCTCCGCCTCCTCATCCTGCTCGTCGTTGTTTTCCTCCTCTTCCTGTTCGTCGACCACCGCAGCGCGCTCGTCCTCCTCTTCCTCTGGCTGCTCCTCCTCGTCCTCAAAGACTTCCTGATTCTCATCTTCGGCCTCGTGCCGTCGTCCTCCACGGGTACTTACCGACCGACGCTCCTTGTGATCGGCGGCTCTATCAGGTGCACCACTGCGCTCGCGACGGTCTTCGCGCCCGCCTCGCTCTGCTCGCTCGGATTCCGCCCGATTCCGTCCACCTCCTCGCGGCGCATCTGCATTCTTACTGCTCTTTTCTGGCTTGCTGTGCTCGGATTCCGCACCGCGGCGTCTCGCTTCCAGCTTTGGAGGAGGCCGCCACGTACACGCGGACGGACAGTGCACCGCCAAGAAGAGCTGCGCCTCCACTGGGAGATCCTTCATTGGCAGTTTCTCTGCGGTGATGTGCGCTTTTCCTTGTCGGTACACCTGCGTGAACAAGTCCGCCAAGGAATCGCCACAGCATGGGTTGCCCGAAAGCTCCAAACGCAGTGGCACCCATGAGCGCCCGTCCTCACTCTTGCTCGGATAGTTTTCGTGATTGTAGCAGCAGCGAAGCACAGCATTGACTTCTTCAGCCGTAAGCCGGTTGCCAAAAATGAACGGTGAAGTTTCAATATGTCGTTGATTCTAGTCGTCAAATAAGCGAGGTTGAGGCTCCCCTACATCCTGGTTGTAACCAATCGGTTAAGCTACTGAAGGTGATTCCCGATAGATGGATGTTGGATGGATGGATTACAGTGAGTATGTTCCACTGCTAGAGGTAGTTATCATGCAAATTCTTAGTTACAGCATCTTACGTACTAAAATGTGTGTAGATGGTTTGCATAATCTTCAGACCCAACGCTAAGAGTGGACGCTCCATCTGCCAAAGGTAGGACACGAGATCCTCCATGCTGTCGAAAAGATTGCCGCTTAAGTTCAAGAGATCCAGGCGGACCGTATGTTGCTTCAATTTGGTGCATAGTGTGCGCAATGCGTGATTCCCCAGATTGTTTCCGCTCAAATCCAACTTACGCAGAGGTATGAAGCTATTCTATCTACATGTAGGGAGGAGCTGAAAGAACAAGGGAGGAGTCACATAAATTCACAAGAAAATTATCAAAAAATATTCTCGGCGTTCATCGAAAATAATGTTTTACTACTTTCTATTCATCATCATGGTGAACCCTTCTTCAATAGCAGCAGGAAGGGAGGCTGCGTAAGCTCATGTCCTTCGATATGTATACTTTTGAACTAGTGCTTTTAGAGAAATGTGTATCTTACTGTTGCTACAAGATAATAATTACGAAAAAATTCTGCATGCTTATTTGGCCAGTGGGAGGTTCTATCAAGAGGTCCGTTTGCATAAGATGATAAGGCCCGCTCATGCCGTGGCTTTTCTTCAACCAGCACTCGAAACAGTCCAGAAAATCGGTGAAAAAATTTTCAGGGCAGCATTTTCGTAAGCAAATCTCGTATAAACCTGCGAATATAAAGTACATTTAGGATTTTCGTTTTTGGATGAAGAGGAGGTTGCAAGATGAATCTGTCATGGTTTCATCTTCGTGCTCTTGCCACCGCAAGAGGAGAAGACCCGAACATACCCTGAGGAAACAAACTAGAATACGACCTAATCAAGCGTGCTGATTATCAAGAGACAAAAGCAAAACAAACTGACAAAATATTTTTACCATTGCTCATGTAGACGTTGTTGTCTGTGAAGTTCTTGTAGGCTTCAGGACGGCGCAAAGAAAAGTCTTCCAGTTCTTCTGCTGACAGTACCCGCACTCCAGCCGGTGCGCCCTTTCCCTTACCGCCGTAGCCGTCCCGCCCTTTCCCGTAGTGGTCCTTGCCGCCGTACCCATCGCTTTTGCCTTGATTAAACTTTCCGCCTTTATTTTTCCCGTCGTGAAAGTTTTGCTGCTTGTCATGGTGAGGAACGTCCATGTAGCCGTTGATGCCATCCTGTCCCTGTGGGCCACCGCCATATGTGGCTGGTGGTGCGCCACCTTGTTGTTGGTGGTACGGCGGCGGACCGCCGCCGGGCGCGGGCGGGTGCTCGCCACTGTACATGTTGTTCTTGCCGCCTCCACTGTTGAGGGGGATGTTATTTGGATTACCACCTCCCGCAATCGAGTTGTTGTAGCCTTTGTTCATTCCCTGCGGTGGCGCACCGGTATTGTAGCTCCCGCTATCTTTGTGATTGTAGCCACCTTTATTGTTGTCGACGTAACCTCCTGCCTGCATCTTGCCATCTCCCATTTTTCCCTTGTTGTTTTTATGGTAGCCGCCCTTCGAATGCTGGTCATAGTTTTGGCCGCCGCCGTACTTTCCTCCAGGACCGCCGCCACCGTACTTTCCAGCGCCGCCAGTATGAAAATTCTGGCCGCCGCCGCCGCCCTTCAGCATCGGCGTGGACCCTTGAGAGTGTAAATTCGCAACAGAATGCGCAAATTTCCCTTTGCCTTCGCCCATGAAGCTTTTTCCTACGCGCCCTTTCCACTGCTCCTTGCCTCCACTTGCCGCTCCACTAGCTGTTCCCGGGACAGCCTTACTGGAGGAAGCTTGCTGCTCCCCAGCAGTGGTCCCACTAGTAGCACTGCTCCCCGCGTTCGGGCCCCCATATGTTGAACTCGTTGTCTGGTGCGGGCCGGCGCCATCCTGATCATGATCTTCTGTGCATTGAGGATCGTTCGCGTTCTTAGGAGAATCTGCGTCAAAGGGGCCTTTTTCAAAGGGACCCGCCTGGTCAAAAGGTCCCTCCTCGCCTCCCTCTTCGTGAACGAGCACCTCGTGCTCGTGATCACCATGTTGAAGATCATCCTCGTGGTGGTGGTCCTCGTTCTGCTCGTTCGCACCATCTTCACGAAGATGTTGCTCCTCCTCGACATGCTGATGCTCTTCGAAGTCGACGCTGGCGTAGTTCTGCGGGTCGTGTAATTCCGCGTCTGCGCCTTCGTGAAGACCTCGTCCCTCCTCCTCCCCGCATGGTGAGTCAGGCTTGCAACCAGTTTGATCCATGTCCCCTTGGTCTGGTGTCCTGTCTATCTCGTCAACATACTTCTCCTCGTTATCATCTAGGTGGTCGTTGGCATATGGATTATCGCCTTTGGTGTACGTCGCCTCCTCCTCGACGACAATTTCCTGCGCAGCACTTTCCTCCATTTTCTACTTGTCCGTTCGCGCCTGCCTGCTATGATTTTTCAAATGAATGTGATGTGGTATCTATTCGAGAGGTGCGACAAGAACAGGCGAGGCGATCTCGTAGCCACCGTGGTCCTCGATTCTATAATTCTTCGCTAGTTTTTTTACGAGAACAACAAGTTTTGTTTTTGTCAGCACAACCAAAACATCCAAATTCAAATGACGTTGCATACTCTTTGAAAAGCAAATTGAATTTCTTAGAAGTTGTGTATCTCAACCAACCTCGGACCAGTGTGTCAACCAACCTCAGCCCAGTGTGCCTGCATTCCAACCTACACAGAAAATTCAATATGAGCCTACTGTACTATTTTAGCACGAAGATCGTTCCATCAGATCTCGTTGCTGCCGAAAAAGGCATGAAAGCGCAATAATGTTGAACTTGACATTTTTCGTAGTACCATGATACTAATATACGGACGAGACCACAACACCCCTACCTATAGACTTAGTCAAATAGGTGGTCCTCCCATCAAGTACGCCGTCGAAAAGAAGTTTATTGATTCATGGAGACACACCACCAGTGAAGATCGCCCATTTGTATGCTTAAGATAATAAACCTCCTCATTATATTAATACCGGACCACAGGAAGATATAGACCATTTAGATTTTCATTCATAAGCGTGATTTTTGTCATAACATCTTCGTCTATTGCTATGTCAACGTCGGATTCCTGATACTACTTTCGTCGATTTTCATTTCAGGGCTGAAGGACGTTGACTCTTAAGAAATTTTCGAACATGAGTGGTGAACAACAATCAAGAGAGAGCCTACTTTTGATTCCCGAAAAGGAAATTGAAAATTTTTCTCATGGATCAAGAACAAGCTTTCGGATATACCGCGACCTTCCATCAACTATTCGCATTCCATCCGTCTTTTTATTCTCATTCCTTCCGTCTTCTTCATGGAGAATTATTGGAACTCAAGAAACGTTAGGTTAGGTTGCCGTGGATCTACTTCATCAAAGGGATGCATTTTTTTTACGTGCAAAAATACGCAGATGAACCTTCTGCAAGTCAACCTTTACAGGAAACGGAGAGCGTCGGAAAATTCAGCATGAAGCCGCGAGGAACACATTTGTCAGTGCACGTTGTTGAGCGATTGGTTGCTTTCCCCACTCACGGGGTAGAATAACCTTTCCCTTCCAATCCCATAGAACTAAGTGTATGCCTTTTTAATAGGATGCAACGTTGAAACTCATTTCTTCATTTTTGTCTAGCGTGATGATGGTGATGATGTACCCACCAAGGGCTTAATACAACCTCGGTGATTAATGTTGTCTATAGTGTTCATCTACATCATCAAGTTGTAGTTAAGTTTTTCATTTCTCCTCTATGAAATGGATTCTCCTTGCAGTAACGAAATAAGTGCTCTCCTTTTCAACGGATTTTTTCTGCACGACAAAGATTCTCTCTGCATTCGGCGTTTGCTGGTCATCTAGAGGCATGATCTCTAGCAGTTTGTAGCAAGTACTTCAGTATCCAGCTTCTCAAATAGTTAAGCACATGCATGTTAGTCGGTTCGGGTTGGACCTGCGACTTCCCTGAGTCTCTTTGGAGTTCTACGAATTTCGCTGATGCTGAAGTTGTGAGGGTGGTCCGTTGTTTCTACCGTGGTGCTACTCGTTGTTGAGAGGAAGTCGCCGCCATTCGCTTTTCCTTCTGTTATGCTCTTCCTTCTGTTGTTACATGCATGCATATGAATAATACTTCTGGGCATCCTCATTATCCCTAACCCTCATTCCACTATCATGTCTATCTCTATGCTTCTTGTGAAGCAACTCAAAGTCCTCATCGTAAAAAAAACTTCTTGTAGGTGACAGTCATCTGATGATAATGATTTATGCAAAGAGCCCTTCTCTCATATCAGCCACACCTTGGGACTTTTTTCACACCATCAGCCATCCTCTTACTGGTGCTTAGTGTTTAGTCCCATTCCCATAATCTTCTCTTATCAGTGAATATTTTTACATCACATAGACGTACCTTTTTTGTTCCGTCAACATGCTGGACAATTCGGATTTTTTCTGTTTTTAGTGTAGTACCTCCTCGATGCCACCCTTCGAGACCTGAAGGACGACGGTCAGGAACTAAAACTAAGCAAAAGACCGTGCGCGATTGATTCGCATTTCGGATACCTCCATCAATTGAAAGACACGAGAGATAATCGTTTTAGACTAAACAACCTTTCTTACGTATTGGCTTATCTTCCACCTTCTAGTGGTAATCGTGAAGCCCCTGGTAAGAAAAGTACGCAACCCCTTCCCTATTGTTCACCCATAGATAAATACCTGGCAAAGGCGGTCCTCCTTCCCTTTTTACTTGTGTAAATAATAAGCTTTGAGGCGATAGAACAACTACTAAGCCCTAGGTCATGAAATAAAGGCACCACTGGAACTCGAGCTCGACATACATTCCAACAGTCATTCAATTATCATACATTCCAACAGTCTTTGACTTTCTACTATCCTTATCCTTTAATGATGATTTCTTTGAACCTATTCGTCAAGTGCCCAAGCTTTTCCCGAGAAATATCTGATATCGTAATGTGACGCATGTACTTTTAATATGCAGTTCTTCTTATTCTTATGAACGCGAACATGCGGTCTTCGTATATTAGTTGTGCGGTAACGAAATATTACGACACAACTACAATGCAAACAATGGCCTTAAACCCAAGCGTCTTCCCAATAATCTCTGTCTCGTCGTGATGAACTGAGACACTATTCTAAATATCATGGAGGGTAATTTAGAGATCAGCCTAGTTGTCCTGTACTTGCAATATCATCAATTCCATGTCGTGAAGACCCCGGACGAAGGCGTCCAATAAGTAGTAAATGACGCCACAGCGTCAACATGTGCTGAAGTCGCAAAGTAGAAGAGGCGAAGTCTCCTTATTCAAATCGAAAATTGCGTCCCAAGCCACTCTGGCAGACATTTTCGCCATTTTTCGTCGTTATCTGTGTTGAGGTCTGAATTATCATCCCCACGAAGTGGGCGCTGTACCTTGTTTTTCAAATACCACTCATACACACGCAAAATGTTCCCGTAGTGGGGAAAACGACTCTGGTTAATCGTTATATCTATTCCCTTCACGATCATCTTCTCCGTTCATTTTCAATATCCTCCAATTCCATGCACATTAAGATCTCCTTATTGCTTGTTGTTATCTTTCTTATTCAAGATCTGTGCCTGTAGTATCAAACGCAATCTCACATTTTTCCTTGGCCAGGATTTAATCCTTTCGTCGATCACAGGAGAGATCCTTTTCTTGATGTTCTCGTCGTCAGTGAGTACTTTATAACCAGAATGTAGTCGTCTTCGTCAACACCGCTATTTGCTTTATCGTAGAGTGCACGTGATCATCAATCATGAATGACACTGCTTTTGAAGTCGGCTCTGTTTTGAGCTATGACTTCTACTAAAATCGCGTATAGATCCGTTATTCACTGGTCAAAAAACGAACGTTGACATTTGAGAGCACTTCGACTTTTTGTAATCATCTTTTTCGGTTTTAGTTAAGCACAAAAATGCGGGTACAAGTACAACAGCTAGTATAAATACGATGGAGTACAAATATTAGACGACGAAGGAAAGGCTCCTCTGTTCCTAATCTTTACATTGAACAGCCGCTTCGTGCTCGCCAGCGGCGATGCTCCATGAGCAGAGTCGTCCTACAAGGTATGAGCAGAGTGATCGCCATTTGAGTCAGCGACTCCGCTCCGGTTCCCGCTTCTTCCGTTGTCCATTTGCCGCGGTGATAAATGGTGCCCTCTCGCGTTGTCAACAATGCCTGCGTCGTCATCGCATCTATGAAGGACCACACTCATTTTCTTCTTCCATACGATCACAAGAAGATGTCTTGTGCCGAGTGTTCTACTAGCTAGACTCTAATTCACAGAAGGTTATTGACTCACACAACTAGTAAAACGACAAATCACGATACATAAATCACATTAGGTTTTTTCTCGGTAGCAATTGTCGTCGTATAAATCAGAAATTATTTTTCCGTGGCCTAATATCCACATTATAGAGGTGGACGTAGTTGTAGTGATCTTCTTCTTGATTCATGATTACGATGTTGATCTAAACTACTCAACAACAACTGAGTGCTCAGCATACCGGGAAAGAACGCCACTATAGGGTGACGACGCTGGGCTTCTGTGCGGCTGATCCTTTCCACTGCGTCGCGTTGTCATAAGCCGATCCAGTTCAGCGACAGTGTCCACCATCTTTTCACCCTGCGTCTCTGGACAATGCTGCCGCACCTTAACTCCCGCTCCAATCATCGGCCCTGCCAGTAGGTCCTTAGCGGCACATCATCGCCATCAAGGCGTCGTTCCTAGCACTTCTATCAACCTTCCAGCACGAGATATGTTTTGCTTACAAAAATTTGAGGTTTGAGCGTGAGTGTCCTGAGTGATGATTTTAGGCCATTCGCCAAAGTGGTTGAGATTTCGCTGGCGACTTCTACACGCTCATCTAACCCTCGGGAATCGTCACTAGTACTGTGGCTGTGGCCGTCAATTTCTATCTATAATATCTTGCGTAATGAGCAAGGTCGCTCCGAAGAACCAGTGCTTGTCGAGAGCAACGATATATGGTATCAAAAGCCCCGCGACTCGCGCCGAAAGCGATTGCCAGCCAAATGCTGTTCCCCTGATCTCGGTTGGAAATGCTTCCGCACCCAAAGTGGAAATTAGAAAAGCACTCTGTTGTAACACCGCTGCTACACTCTTAGGTTTCTACATGAGTAGTGATCTTGTCATTCCCACCTGAAGACGAAACATCAACGGTGATTAGCATGGCAAACATTTTTCCTATTGGAAAAAAGTCGAGGCCGTATGGTATACATTATAGGATTCAATGCTGCAATACGTAAGTACAGTACCGCAAATGCTACTGTCGCAAAGAAGCGTCCCAGTAAAGCGCAACCAAGCGCAAAACCATCCATATCAGTGAGTCATGAACCAGAGAAGGAAAATGGATATCCTTCCTCCTTCAAATAAACATCAAGGGTATCGCCAAATGCATTCTTGCTGTGATGACATCATTTATCATGGCGTCTCTAGTGATCATTTTTCAGTATCATCGGCGAGGCAAGAATACTGTGTTTGAGTGAGTACTAATACTATTTAGGCATAAGAGAAGCTGCGCAAAACATGCAGTAAGCATTGCAATCCCACCGAGGATCAAAGAGGCGCTCGACGCTCCTCTGCGACCGACCAAACGCAAATCGGGAAGATAAGCAGCTACTAGCGTCGCCGGAAACTCTACTAAATACGCTTTCACTGCCGTCCAATACACCTCCGTCTCGCTGTACGTGTACCTGATGAATAATGAAGATAATATCCAGCTTCAAGTGAATGCGCAGATTAATAGTAGTTGATCCCACGCTGAATGTACTTAGTCATAGTCTTACATTTGGGTGCAAGACATGAAGATGAAGTGATGCTTCCTTTTAGATTTAGTATCACAGAAGCTTGATACTCAAATTGATTTACTCACTGCGTCATCCACAAGAAACACATAAGCGTTCTAGCAATTGGAAATAATACCGCTTTTCGTCCTGATGGACGACTGCGATGACTTGAGGATGTGGCTTGCTGTTGTGCACGGCAAGCCGATCATCTCGCGGGAGGCTCAAATTTTCCACGCTAAAGGCAATGCCCCAGTAGCCCAACTGCACTGCGAACCACGCAAACGAAAGTGCCGCAAGCCAGCTGCGCATCCGACTTAGAAAAGAAATGTTCGGGAGCACCTGATACTCCTTGCAGCTCTTTGCATCTACACTCGCAGGGCTTTATACCAACCTATACCGAAAAAATTTACCAACCATAGACTCGTCAACGTGTCTAATAAATGCTTTGGTGAAGGTAGAGATGCAAAATATCTCTCACTTCAGTGATTGATTCTACTACGACCGCAAGGAAAAAGTAAGTGCAAGTCTAACTGTAAAGAAGGCCACCTCTACTTCTAGACCATAGTGTTGGATGCAGCCACACGGAGGGTTCTGCTTTAGCCTTTCCTGAATCGTCCAGCGGCTGCATTGCTGGAGGTCCTGCGGTCGAGGTATTCGTGTCGGCGGATGTAGGCCGCAAGCGCTCTTTTTAGAGATACCGGATTCGCGCCCTTGGTAGCATCCTAAGCGTCTTTCCCACTTGGAAAAATAGCGAGGGATGCCGTTGAGGACGCTCTCTTGGTTGCCTTAATCTTCTGCTCTTGGTGGTGTGTTGATCGCTTGTCGTTCCACTGTAAGATCAACATGAAAATTCAAAAAGCAGGCGATTGATGAAGAAAACTCAATCAGATAAAGTCAGTCCTATATTGTAAGAAACTACTTCCCCGCGGGTGTTAGTGATCACGTATCATTTTATTGCCTCTATCACAACTGTATTTTGTGCCCTAAGAAGCGGCATCACATAGAAATTCATATGAGAAACAAATAAATGAACAGTCTATACAATTAGAATTACGTTGAAGGCCGGCTCGGCGTCCACGGTCTTTTTCACTTGACCCACGCGCCATACCCTGTGCCACATCCGCATCATTCGCTAAAATGTTTCCAATCGGCACACCAACTACCCTGTTCTCGTCAACAGGCTTTCGCCGAGGGTGCGCAACACCTGCGGTCTTCTTATCCTCATTAGTAGACATGTGGGCAATCATAAAGAGTGAAGCTACAATGGCAAATGGGCAGTAGCGACTATCGTCTAAGTGCTCCAGCGACACCACAACTGACGTGTGCCTTTGCGTGCCACACGGCGTGAATGATGCAGCGGTGTAATCAAGCACACGTCTTTCAACATCTTTTTCAATATGATTCATTCTGAGAGCATTTACTTATCATCTTCTCACTTCATACCTCAAATCTAGAATAGCCTAGGTTAACCGGATAAACATGATGTTAGCGAAAGCTGATTTCTTCACGAGATACTAGAGCTGCCTTAATCGTCGACGTTCCTGCTCTTTCTTCGTCGTCACTAGCAGAACCAATCTCGAAAGTATCGCCATCCTCCACTCCTGAGGGAAGTTCATACGATATCAATGACGGCCTATAGTACGGATTGTAATCTCCTTTTCCGTTGATGCGTGCCACCTGGATCGCATGACACGGAAAAACTTACTCAGTAGTTTCACTCAAGAAATGCGGCAGGCTCCACGTGGCAAGCTGCCTCTTTTCTTGAAGAACTGTTTGAGTACAAAAACTTTGTCCTTTCATAAATCAGCACCGTCTTGCACTCCTCTAAGCGGCCCCGTGCGAGATACCACCGCGCACTCTCAAGCAGCGGCAACATCGGAAGGAGTACTGAAAACCACGGTAAATTAAAGGATGTCGAGCACTATCTGCGGTTGAATGATCCCGTGGATGATCCCCTTCGTTCCTATCTGAAAACCAAGGGTCGCGCCATATCATGGAACCTTTTGTCCGGTGTGTCGTATCCATGGAAGAGGCCTGTCAAGGGGAATCCAGTCGGGACAGCCGATAGTGATTTCCTGCTACAGTCCTTAAACAAAAGCGCTAGGAGGATCGTTACGGCTTTCCAGTCGTTCGCGAAAGCCAGCGAAACCATCGAGACGAATATCGCACCCAGCGCAAACATGCAATTCATCACGATAATCTGCAATCTTCGATTTTCCAATGGTAAAATTTCAGTCAACAGAAGCCAAGCCACCATGCCCAAGCCACCATTCCCTAGGCCGAGAAAAAAACGTGCTAACGAAAAGCTTTAGATTGATTTTGATTCACAACAAGAGAACAAAATCTCAGAATTGAACGAGAAAATAAAATATTTCGCCTGAACCCGAGAAGAGCATTGGCAGGTTGCTTGCATGCAATAGTATCTTACTACCCTTATTGTTCATCGTCTAAAAGTTGTACAACAGACAGATAGCACCACAAATGTTGCGTGCCATACTAGCCATCCACGCTGGATACAAAGCAAGCTGAAGTGGCAGCCAGCTGATGAATCACTAGAGTCGTGTAGAGGGCTGGACGGCGACCAAAAGCGTCTGCAATCCGCGGAATTGCTGCTAGTGCCACCAAAAATCCAAAAAAGTAAGCAAATGCAATTGTCTGCACGTAATGACGTCGTTCGCAAACAAGGTTGAAGGTCGTCACGAGAGACTTCGTGGGGACGAAAAAATCATACACCAGGCGCGTCTCCCCTTTCAGGTCTCTCAACGAGTCAGAAGCAGAATCGTCATTATCGGCGGTGCTGTGGTCATTAGTATAGTCTTCTTGGATACTCAAATTTTCCTGGACGATACCAGAAAAACCTGTGCCGTCCTCGACGGGTGCGTCATCCTGGTCTAGTACAATACCGCGATTCTCTTTTCCTTGCTGAAGGCCACCTCGTGCTAGAGGCGCAGCTCCTTCCGCCACAGAGTCAGTTTTTACAGTGCCCCCCACTTCCTCTGCCACTAAGAAACGTCTATTCGGATTTGTAAGCATGAAGTCTTCTGTGCCATCTATACTTCCTCCAGAGGTTATCGCGCTTGTCATCACGCCACTGTTTTCCTTTGCGCCACCTTGAACTGGCAACCTTCTTGTAACACCTACTTCTTGATAAGATTCTCCACCAGTGGTTATCCTTCTCCGCTTCCTACGACTATAGTCATCGATGTCTCCCACCCAGACACTGCGCCCCCCGCAGGGAATCTGCGAAAAATGCATGTAATAGCTCGTTGTCGCCGCGTCGGCGAAAGGAGACCATGTTGTGCTTGTCCTGCCTGAAGAAAAGGGTTCCGGATCGTGCTGCATACCTGTCAGAACACTTGCCGGGCGTGGTGAGGTGGCCGTCGTAGACGTTGCCCCAGCACCATTCGGCGATGACGCTGAGTTGCTAGCTGCAGTGGATGCTTGAGGCCCAGGGCCACCACTAGAGCCCGTAGATAGAGATGATGACGGAGGTAAAGATGTACTTGTTGTACTTAAAGCTACTGTGGGCGCACCTGTTGTCGTCGAACTAACTCTTGTTCCAGATTCCTGGTTGGGGTCTTCCATTATGCTTCGACCTAGGTCTCTTTCCATATACCGAAAGCCTGACGATCTAGCTGCAGTTTGAGCTTCTGTTGCGAAGTCCTTCCCAAGACCGTCTCGCGAGAGAATCCTGTTCGCCTGATCGATTTTCGGTTCTAGGACATCGTCTCGTGCATCTCGTGAGCGCCTGATCTTCGTGTCCGCATCTTCCATAGGTTTCTTTACATTTTCCGCGCTCTCAATCATCGCCAATTCCCTATCCCCTGAAGCTCTCCTCAACACACCTTCAGGCGTTTCTTGTGCCTGAAGTTCATCCCTATCCTCATCTCTTCTCCTATGTCCACGATTGCCTACAACAACTACACTTTTTGCATCGAGAGGTCGACCACCGTCTTCCAGTCCTCGTTCAAGATCCTGATGTGCATCCTCTACCGCAGCTACTGCTAGAATCCTTTTTTCTCTATTATTGTGGATCCCAACGTCCCCGCTGGGTCGGCTGGGCCCGCTCGGCGCGGCCTGTCCACAATTTGCGAGACACCGAACGTAACGGGGCTCCAATACCGTGAGGGGCTGTTGGCAGATCTCTGCGGCACCTAGAAACCATAAACAGCTCATCGCTAGAGCTGATCGGCGCTGGAATCGGCCAAAGCTCCCAACCTCTTTCAGCTCCAACTCAAGATCAAACGCGGCGTCATCGCTATCCTGCGGGCCTCCAGAAGCAGCGGTAGCAGACCGCAGGCTATAATCGTTCTGGCCGTTGCCGCTAGCGCCCCCCAGGCGCAAACCGGATGACGCAGCACTCATTTCATCATAGTTGCTTTCGATGTATCCTCCTTGTTCTTTTCAAGTTCATTCTCGATGCTCTCGCCTTGATTCTCGTCGAATACCTGTCACTTCCAAAATCTCCACCCGTATGAAACTATTTCTTTTCATGCAGTCGTAGTAGATTCATTTGTTTCAAGAACATCAAGAGCATGCTCTGGTCCGTCGCCACGTGCGAGTTAAACTGAAAGCCTAGTCAAGCGGTGACTTCGACTTGCATCGTCGCTCAGAGGCCGATTCATTGTCTCCATATTCGCTCTACCGAATTCCTGAGAAACCAGTTCCTATTGGAAACAGACTCCTCACCAGTTCTTATATCTGAGGTCTCACATACAGATCTTTTCATACCTATTCGCGGCTGAATTGGTGCCGACGAGTCTCCACTTTCAGAGTGAGTACTATAACTCCTTTTGTCTACCGGTATGCCAGTATGCCAAGCGAACATGAACTTGCTCCCTCAAAAATAGTATGATCGGCACACGTTTCATTTTGACGCGTTTTCGTCTATGTACGCTTGGGCGCTGCCAAAGTCACAAAATCAAGGCAGTGTCGACACAAAAATAGTAATTTTTCGTCTGCTCTGGTCTACTACCCGAAGGCGTTGTGGCTCAGCTTGCGACCAGAGCCACGCGATGGCTATGAGCTGTTATAGGGGCGTCTTAGGGCTATGAGTCAGGGTATGTTGAGTCAAGTCAGGGTCTGACTGTGGCTCTAGTAGAGGTACAGATCAGCGTACAAAACCGCATCATGTATTCAATTCAGCGACGCATTGGAATTGAATGCGCAATATTCATTTCTCGGAAAACAAATAGATACTCGTAAACTCGATGGACGTAATTATTAGACGAAGAGACGAATTTTGCTCATTTTTGTAGAATCCGCCGAAAATGAGTTGCTCTTTGGCACACAATCGAACAGCGCAATATCATGAAAATCGATGAGCAAGTACGATCCGAATGACCGCACGGGCCGACTTGAAGGCGGATCAAAGCGTCCTTCACGCAGTGCGACAACGATAGGGTGGAGTCACGGGTTTTCTTCGCGAGGAAACCACTTAAAGGAATAAAGCCTTCGTCGTGTCTTGGTCTTCTTCCTAATCCACCCCCTTGCATTGAACAAGACGAGGTACTACATCTCAGTAAAGCAAATGCGCGGTTACTTCGTCAAGCCCGTGGTCGTTTACTTGCAACGCTTGCTCGAAAGCACTGAGATCGTCTCGCGTTTTGGCCAGCGCCGCAGCCAAAGCACTACGAGCGCGCTGCTCCGCTTGCAGACTCTTTGCAAGTTCCCGCAAGCGTTGCTGGAAGAGCGCCTGCGCCACGTGGCTTCGCAGTAACTCCGCACAACAGGCCGCCCACTCGCGATGCAACTTCCGGTAAGGTCCTGCTATCTTCCCCCGTTGCTGCAGAAGTTGACCACGCAAGTCGGAAACGTTACCTTGACGCACCGCCTCTTTCTGTCGCACGAGCTGCTCCATCAACTCCTGCTTGCGTTCTTTTGCGGAACGGACCTGTAAAAGTGAATATTGAAACAAATCGCAAGTAGTTGTAAATGTTGTTCTCGGCTACATCAAGAAGATGGAAGTACATGCCCAGAAAGCGGGCCCATCAAGGGCCCGCTGCGCTCGGCATAGGTTAACAACTAGACAGATAACGAAGACACAGAAAGACAAACGAAAAAAGTCGCCAAGTCCGCTCGCCAAGGCTAGAAAGGTTGGCAAGCTGGCTCCCACTGTGGCTAGGCTAGTGAGCTTCCGACTGCTATGGCTAGCTGGCTCTGAAGCGCTGGCCAACTTGCTTACTGCGAAGCCAATGGGCGCCAAGGTCGGCCTCGGCGAGCTCTGGAAGCCATCCATGGCGAGTTAGCTCAGAAGCCATCGCCAGCTAGCTTGGAAGCCAATGGCCGGCCCGCTTCGGAGCAGTGACGAGCTTGCCCAGAAGTCGTGGCCAGCGAACGAACCTGGAAGCCATAGCGAGCCAGCTCAGAGAGAAGCCAAGGCCAGCTCAGAGAGAAGCCAAGGCCAGCTCAGAGAGAAGCCAAGGCCAGCTCAGAGAGAAGCCAAGGCCAGCTAGCTTGGAAGCCATGGCGAGCTAGCTCAGAAGCCATGGCCAGCCAGCTTGGAAGCCATAGCAAGTTAGCTCAGAAGCCATGACAGCTAGCTTGGAAGCCCTGGCCTCCGAAGGCGTGGCCAGATAGAATAGCTTGCGCGCCAGGGTGAGCGAGCTCAGAAGCCTCTGCCAGCTAGCTTAGAAGCCGTGGCCAGCCAACTTGGAAGCCATGGCCCTTGCTAGCTCTGAAGCCGTAGCCAGCTAGCTTACACAGCTAGCGCAGAAGCGTGGGGCAGCTAGCTACGAAGCTATGGCCAGGTAACTCGGGAGCCTTGGCCAGCTAACTCGGAAGCCTTGGCCAGCTAGCTCTGAAGCCTTGACGGCCAACCTACTAGCTTACTACTAGCTTACTGTGAAGCCAAGCAATCAACTTGAACGCCCTGGCTGACTAGCTCGGGCACCGCTCCGGCCAGCTTGCTAGCTCAGAAGCCATGCCCAGTCAGCTTGGAAGCCATGGGGAACTATGGCCAGTCAGCTTGGAAGCCATGGGGAGGGAGCTCCAAAGCCATGGCCATGCAGCTGCTTAGAAGCCATGGCCAGCCAGCTCAGAAGCTACGGGCGGCGAGCTTGGAAGCCTTGGCCAGCTAGCTCAGAGCGAGGCCTTGCTTGGCCAGCTAGTTCAGAAGCCTTGGGCAGCTCCCTAGCCTAGAGGCCACGGGCTGGCCAGCTGCTTCCGTCGTAGCTGTTGCAACTTCTGCGCTAGCCGCTTCCTTAAGGGAGGGCCTATAGTAGCCACTCTTATTAAGAGAGGCGCCCCTAACGGAGCTCCTTAAGGGTGGCACACCTTTCAGGAGCTTCCTGAAGGACCCACTCTTAAGGAGAATGCAGAATTTGCTTACTTAATTGTATAAGTATTAATATGATGATTTCAATGTCCTTGGTACTACATATAATACCTGCATGACACCTACAGATGCAGTATACAATATTTGCATCAAAGGCAGTTGTAACCCATTTTTGCTTATGATTGTTCGACTCGGATTTCTACATGTCATGTAATTACGAATGGAAAACATTGACGTCTAGCTTTTGATCGTTACTTGCGCCTCTGCAGCAACTCTTGTCCCTTCCCCTGCTGCGTCAGCCACTTCAAGTTTTTCGACTTCTTCTTGAAGGCTTTTCAGAGAAGCCTCCACGTCAACGCCTGTGCTGCCCGTCTTCATCTTTGCTTCGTAGATTTGGTGCTGTAACTTCGACGCAGCGAGCTTCTTTTCTTGCAATGACATCTGAGCCGCGGACCGCTCTGTCTGCAACTTCGCGCTCGTGCGTTCTGCCTCAGTCAGCTCCTCGTCTGCGTCCTTCGCAGCTTGTTCCAGCCGCGCAAGCTCACTGCTCTGCTCAGTGAAGTTTAAAAACTGGGCACTGGAACTCTCGCACATGCTCTTCAACGTCGCCATCAACTCAGCCATACCTGAGGAATTACCATCATCTTCACAAACATGTTATACTATACATAGTACTGCATGTTGTCAAACGGAAACCAGTAAAAACAAGCAAGTAGATAAAGACTGTCCGTATGAATGCTGATAAAGATAATTATCATCATGTTGATGTTGAACTTTAATACAAATGCAACATGGTGATCGTCACCACGGAGTAGTACTAGAGAACTAAATCTGCAGCGCTCAAAGAAATACCCAGAGGTAGTTTGGGTGCCAGTTTTCCCATGCGACTTTCAGTGCCTTGCACGTCTCCAACACTCCCTTTCGCACGCATGGCCACTTCGCTGGCCTGCTTCAACTTCTCCTTTGCTTGGTCGTATTCAGTCATCTTTTTCTCTAATGGCGCGAAGAAGCCTTCTTTTTCGGAGTCGCCGGCCCCTGCAGCTCCTCCTGCACCATGATCCAGTAAGTTGCTTCCGCTGCCACACCTGTCGAGATGGCGAGCGGCGAAGTGTAAGACCAGACTTCTCGGTGGCTGAATCATCATCCGCTGTGCCGAATACTCTAGTTGTGCGTTAAGAACTTTGCCCGCCTCCTCGAAGTGCCGTCGGGCCATGCCAGATTCATATTCGATCTTCTTCAGCAGGGCTTTGTGCAGTGCGGTTTCGAGGTCCCCGTCCTGAAAATACCAGGGGATGATACTTTCAGGATCGACCGCGCTGTCGCTTCCCTGCGAGCCACCGCTAATGGTGGCATCTGCGTAGTGGTTTACCGGTTGCAGAGTCATCTCCAAGAGGATATCCGCGGCGACGCATTGATTCTCGCTGTTCCCCGAGATTTCATGCACGACCCACGGCCTCAGAGCGGGATAAAACCTACGTATAAAATTATGAAAATTCGACATGGTATTTTCTACGAGAAAGGTCAAAAGACTTGTTTTAGTTTTCAGATTATGCAGAATAAAAATGGGTTTGTTAGTACGAAAAACCTAAAGACTCAGCAAAGACAGAACAATACGACCATATACGTGGCATTAAAACGAAAATAAAAATACACAGTGAGCGTACCTGCAGAGATATTCTGCCCGGGGTTTTGCTTCGCGGAGGACATAGAGTCCCAGTTTAGCGGCAACGACGTTGCCGTTGTCAGCAAGGCAAGTATGAATTTTCACGAGGGACGCTTGCATATTTCCCATTTGCATCAGCTCCGTTTGGAACGCTCGCAGGGCTGGATCTTGCTGTAGTAAAACGTTGCTGCTGCTGGAGGCCGCCTTGCCGCCACCGACCAGCACACCACCAGCTGCCTCGTAGCCAGACACAACGGAGACTTGACTATCACGGCTGAGGTGCTCCGCCAGATTCCGATCGGCCGCTTGGTCACTCGTCCCTGTGCCTGCGTAATTCGCAAAGAGGCCTGTGAGCGCGCCGCCAACGACTGAGGAGGCCGCTCCCGCGACACCTTTGCTGGGTCCACCAGATGCATTGGAGCCCGCGTCGCTTGCTGCGTCACTGCTGCCCCCACCGGGCATGCCTACCACGGAGGACAGCGAAGTCGCCGTCGCTCCAGGTCGCAGCTGGCCGAGAAAAGCGACTTGCTCAAGCTCCCGGATCAAGTCATTGATCCCATCCTCCACGCGCTCCCGTTTTCGGTCGTCCAACAGGTGGTTAGCCAGCATCACCGCGAACATGAGCGCGGTGTAGAGCCTCGTTACCAGACTATTAACTACGAACAGCCGCGAGAGCAAAAACAAGCCGTCCTCCGTGAAGAACGCCTGGATCTGCTCCGAATCCCACACAAACCACAGCATTTTCGCCAGGAAGTCGTGGAAACTCGCGTCCCGGTCGCTTTCCGCCAAGTCTGTGAAGACCTCTAGCAATTTCGGCTTCGGATTTTTCCCTGATTGCTCTTGTTCGTGCCCCGCTTTGCTGTCTGTGATCAGCGAGTTCGCCAGCGCTTCGCCGATTATATCGCCCCCAACGGAACTCAACAGAGACGAAAAAATGCGCTTCACTCGCGGATTCAACACTGCATCTTTGCCCACCACACGAAAAAGCTTGTCCAGACCGCGCTCGCGGAGGAACAACGTGCGCGTTGCCTCGCTCTTGCGGAGAGTGTGGCCAAGAATTTCCGCGCACGCCGCGATTACCTGCTCTACTGACGAAGGCCCGCGACTTGCCGCTAGCTGTCCGGCACCAGAGCCTGCGATTTGGTCTGCTGCCCCACCTTGTTGGCTATTCGGCTCTGCTGAATTCCTCAGGTGGGCTCCTCGATAGTCGTTCCGCACGAAACCACCGTCGTCACGCGACCGAGGCGAAAACTGATGTGTTCTCCCCGCTGCCGCTATGGCGGCCGCCGCGCCTGCTCCCGATGCGGCGCCCGGTTCTGACTTGCTTGCCGTCGTGGACGCGTCCTCCGGCTTTACCTCGTGCGGGTCTACTTCCTCGAGAAGGCCGAGAACGATCTTGTACATCGTCGGATGCTCAAGCCGGTAGCGGTCGTTCTCATATTTCTCTTCGACCACAAGCTTTTGCAGTTGTGTAAAAAGAAAGAGCAGCTCCCGCGAAACACGGCGCTCGCCAGGCTTCACCGGACTCGTCACTGCGCCGTCAGACCTCAATAGGTGAATTACGACCATGGAGAGAGTACTTTCTTTGAGTAGAGTTTTACTACCTGAAGAAACAAAGTGAACATATTAGAGGTCCTTAGAAAGATGGGCAAATTGACACATGCCTATTGTCAATCAAAGAGCCTCAACAAAATGAAAATTGAAGATACTTAAGTCAAGTTGTAATCAAGTACTTTGATCCCAGTTCTCCTATGAGGTTATTCGAGACGAAATTGAAGCCGTGTAGAATCCCACGAACAGAGAAGATGGATGGCAGAGTCAAATCGAGAAAAGTCCACAAAATGTTCGACTTCTCGAACAGCGCCTCCCGATTTGCCAACGCCGATTGAATAATCTGATGATGTGGTAAATTTGAGAAGATGAAGTTGTACCCATAAAATTGCAGCAAGAATGCAGCGCGATGTTGAAAACCCTTCGGTATAATCAATTCTGCTCATAGGGTTAGGGGGGACTGCGTTCTAACATCCATTGAATTTGAAAGTTTGATCATCTCTGTTGAAAATCTCAGGCACAATTAAGCCTTAGTAATCTATTGAATAATAGTAATCGAAGATACCATGTTCAGCTTCGGCTTCCGCTCCTCCACAATATTTGGATTTGTGGAAGTCCCCCAACCACGCTCCGGGAGTTTGGGAAGTGCGTCCGATCCACAGACACGTATAAGATCGGAATGCAGAGTCTCGAAATCTGTGAAGCGCCGCTCAATCTCGAACTCCCGTCCGAAATCACTCACTTTGATGATGTATGTCGTATGCGAGTTCAAGAGGCCCGTCTTAGTTTCTGCGCGAACGATGCCCGCGTTAATCACACTGCTCACTAGCCGGTGTATCTGTTTTGGTAATTCGAAAAATTCTTGGACAAACAAGGAGTTTCAAACTTTTACTTCTCCATAGTAGTAGTAGTAGTGTACCCAGTCTACAGGTATATATCTTCATTATCACAATTTCCGTATGAAATTTTTCCTTTCGCCGTATTTAATAAATAAGAGTCGTTATTCATTTCTATGTATAGCGAAAGAAGAACTAGCACTGGATTTTCGTAGCAAAACCTAGCTGTAGCAGATGAAAGAAGTAGATGAGGGACAGTTTAATTTACCCTATCTCCACCAGCTCCGGCTGCGCTAGCGCTTGCCGCAGCTTGCTTCTGCTGATTTACTGCGATAGCGTCTGCAGTGTTGTTCGCAGGCGCTTGTGGTACCTGCTGTTGTTCTGGAGGTTGCTGCCCTCCTGCGTTTTCAGTTACCGAGTTACTGCGCGGTTGCGCTGATGCCGGTGGACATGCACTAGTTGGCGTACCTGCCGCAGCTGGGCGTGTCGCGGCCGCAGCATTATCGTTCTCGTTTGGATTACTCATCCGCGGCCGGGTCTCTTGCTGTAGCCGCTCGCGAAGTCGCCGCTCCTCTTCCAGTCGCCGCTTCTGCTCCTCTTCCTGCTGCCTCCTCTGCTGTTCCATTTGCTGCCTGCGCTGCTGCTCCTGTTGCATCTGTTGTTGTCGCTGTTGCCCCTGCTGCAGCTGCTGCTGACGCTGCTGCTCCTGCTGCATCTGCTGTTGCCGCTGCTGGTCCATCATCTGCTGTTGACGCTGTCGCTCAAGCATCTGCCGTTGCTGCTCGGCCTGCTGCTGAAGCCTCTGCTGTTCCTGTAGCATCGCTGAGCTCGACACGCGACGGTTTGGCATGGCGCCATTCGCTGCATTGTTCATCATCGCACTTGCAGGCGCGCCTCCCATCGACAGCCCGCCCATCAACGGATTTGGTGGTGGTGCTGGTCTGCCCACATTTGGCTGCACCGCGCCACTTGGCGTTCCCGCCGCGCCACCTCCACCAGGAAACAGCGGATTCACCGGCGCCCTTGCCTGTCCCGACGAGGATGCGCCAAAAGTGGCCGCACTTGATGCCGAAGCGGAAGTAGCGCCCGCTGGAACGGCACTTGCTCCCGCGGAGTAAAACAATGGATTCGGCGCTGCTCCTCCTCCTCCTCCGCCACCAGACGGCTGGAACAAGGGGTTCGTCGCCGCCTGATTGCTCCCTACCGCATCGTTTCCAACACTGGTCAGCGGATTTCGTGCAGCACGTTTCGCCTGCACAGGCTGCATTTTGATACAACTAGTACCTAAAAAACTCTATAATGTCATCCATGAACCAGGTACTAGAAATGGAAGATCATCTTGTAATACCAGTCGCTCTACCTACGTACTTAGTTGAACAGCAATGTATCCGCTGGTCCTGATCAAAAGGACTAGGACACATCTTCAATATCAATGACCCATGGCACTACTTCACAAGTAAGAACATCATTCGCGAGCCGCATCTTCTCGAGAAACTTGTCATCTGTTGCGAAAACACGGGGTAGATGTCGCTATCAAAAATATCAAAACGTTAAGAGAGCTGCATGAACAGAATTAACTGCAATATCTGCTCAACACTTTTGTTTATCTACTCATACAAGAAATGCCACACAACCGATTTGTTTCGTAACTGATCAGGTTAGTTCTTCCTAAGTAGTGAGTACAAAAGCTTAGTCGATCAGCATTGATACGGATTGCCACAGCATTGTGAAAAGTACCTCTAGACCTATCCTACTTAACTATGCGCAAAGTCAAGTCTTCTTGCGCTTGTCATATGCTATCTTAGCAACCAATGAACCTGTTTTAGAACTTGGCGCTCCCTCAAAAGATCCAAGTGTTCTGCAGAACCTGTAAGTCTTTGTTTGCCATTTTGCGATTCTATTGGTCCTCTCTCTTCTTGTGCATAAGTGTATGAGAACAAAGAACGCCAAACTGAGAAACTTTTGTGTGAACCATGTCGGTTTTCAAATACGCAGCGACGCAGCGCATCATTGCTTGCTAGGCCATCTTCGGACGCCAATTCGCATTCATCTTTGGACTAGGAAATTTTTAGTATGATCAGCCCCCATTGATTCTTGGAAATGACTCGTGGAGTACGATGGATTGAGGAATCAGCGGGAAGCATTCATTGGGACTGACAATGATGTAATCTTTTTGGGAAAAAGGAATCAAGTTTACGGGTGTAAAACTATGGGACCAAGATGAGCCAGACATATTTGAGAAAAAAGGATTCAAAAAGAGAACTAACATTATGATGCATTACACTCTCGATCGCCGCAGACAAGCCTTAACGGTTACGAAACAACAAGTAAGAAATGGTCTCCTCTTAGTTGTGCACTCATCTTGTATGTTGGCCACCCACACTTAGACATACGGCCGCCAGCCGCGAAGGAACGGAATCTTTTCGACGTTGAAGGTGAGATTGTCGTTCAGCTTCTCACTCCTGATCGCTGCCGGTTGATCCACAGGCGCAGGACGACCCGTAACCGAGTACACAGCGAAAGAGCTAGTGTTCGCCAGAGCGTCGTAGTCTGGTGGCACATAGTCAGGAGCCGGATGCGGCGCTGTGAAAAAATTGAGTAGAGATGACAGAATACTGTGAAGTGATTTCTATGGACACGTAGCATGTGGACGCAAGTTGGTAGATCTAGATGAACAAGATGAGGGTGTCTTGAATGGAACAAACATCTAGAGCTAGAGATGATAGAGTGCTATAGACACGTAGCATGTGGATGTAAGCTAGTGGATGTAGATGAACGAGAAGAGCAGGGTGTCTTCAATGAATGGAACAAAAATCGTGCTATTGTGATGTATAACGTGTTAAGCGTGAGATAAGTGCCAGAGAAGACGGAAAGACAGAGAAGAGGAGAAGCAAGAAAGAGTAAGTGAAAGTATAAGTTCAACAATACCCTCTTGCATCAGTTTGCCCCTAAGAACTTGTTTGAAGTCGATATCTCCGGGTGTTCCGCTGAGGGCGTCTTTCCGTTCTTGCTGAAGTTCGTCCCTCGGCGGCATCGGACCGTGCAAGGTGTTCCATCGCCGCATGGCCTGTAGCCAGCCCAGGCCCCAGTGATCATCTGTGTCGCGAGCATCTCCGTGGAGGGAATCACAGATCTGCGAGTCCGATGCTGCACAGTTAATCAAATCCGGAGGCGGCATGTGGTCTGCCTGCTCAAAATAACGACGAATCTCCGCCTCCGTGACACAAAAGGGCTTGCCGATGTGCGCACGACAGCCGTCAGCACAGCAATCCTCACCTTCATCGAGCACTAGTGTCGGTGGCTCCCAGACGGGCTGCGACATCGCCTGACCGGCAAAAGCGCCCTTCATCCAGACTTAGAAACGGATGCCTCTAGCGTATGCATAGCGAACTTTTCGTTGAAAGGACACAACGCCGAAAAGAAGAGCTCAGATTGACAATTGAAAAAGAAAGTGCTTGTACTCCAACAAGGCTCATAATTGTCCACGAGGTTCGTCGGATCCACCATTCGCACAGTGAATTTAAATCGGATGTTTCTTGTTGGGTCTTCATCCACATACATGGAGTCTGGATTCGCAACCCAAAATTTTGTGAGTCCATCCGAGGGCCTGAACGCCATTTGCGACTTTGCGCCTCTATTACCAGCAATGTTCAGATGGGGCGCGCGTGTCGCGTACGCGTTTGCCGGCAGCTCCACCGCGTCAGTTTGGTCCTTCGTCTTGTTGTTCAGGAGGTTCGTTTGCGCCTCGCTCTGCAGACGAGAGCTCAAGGAAGACTCCTCAATACGGCGATGATCCGGCCAAGCAGGATCCACGCTCGACAATAACCGTGCTTTGTCGTACAGCATCTGACCGTGGCCATACGGCGCGCTAAGATTCCGCTCTTTAGAGCTCAGCATGGACGGGTAAGGCAACGGAGAACTCTCCTCCCACCAAGGCTCCTTCATCTTTGCAAACCTGAACATGGTTCGTGTTTGTTCTTGAAGTCACTTACTTCATTACCCACTCATACTAATAAGAAACTGAATCGATTCTGGCAGAGCAACAACCTACTCGCGATAAGTAAAAGATGAATGATTTTTTATGCGGATGCGGAAAGAGATCATCAATAATGGATTGGAGAAAATATCACACCTCCTCGTCCTCCTATGTAAGTAACTACGTATTACCCATGACGCCAATTTCCCGGCAGCAGATCGCGGTGCTTGGTGAATCTGCAAAAGTCTGCCGGTAGGTGCGGTATGCAGATATTGTTCAGCGGATATTCCTTATCCGCTCCGCTAAAGCGCCTGTCACCCACAGCGTTGGAAAGTTTCGCGTACATTTTTGGTATTAGTCCTACATTAGTGGGCGCAAAAGGGCCGTTGATGTCTGTCTGATCGATCATGTCTGCGACACACCACTTTCCCTGTACCGCAGTCGGTATCCTTCCAGCAGGGTCGCACTCCTGCAAAGGATAGATATTCGGCTCTCCGATCTCTGTAGCGTTTGGTCCGATGGGAAACCCATTCGCAACGTGCATCATCTTAATGAAGTTCCCCTTCAAATCCAGCGCTTTGTCCAGAATGAAAGCCGTAGGAGACGACGACGACGACGACGACGACGGCGTGGGAGGTGCTTTACTTTCTGATAACGAGGACGCGTGACTGTACTTCGAGGAAAACAACAATGTCAATAATTCCCTCAGAGCGTATGGCAATCGCTGCCAATTATTCAGCTGCTTATGATGCTTCGAAGGATGCTCCTGTCCACCCATGACGTGATCTCCATTAAGCTCCCCTGTAGTTCCTAGTTTGGCGGCTCCCGGCCAGGAGCATCGTTGCAGCCGCACACGTGACAGCTTAGGGTAACGTGGAAAAACCGTCTGCCCGATCGAAAGCAGCTGTGCTTCTTTGGTCTTACTGCAACGTCCAATATTAGAAGCCATATTTCCTCCTCCGACTTGCCCTAGCTCTGGTGGCGAAGCCGAAAACGCCAGTCGTGACGTCGAATTTTCCTCGCCCCCATTTCCTCCAGCACTTCCGAGTTGAGAAGTTGTTGAAGCGACACCTCCAGCAGCCTGAAGATGATGCGCATCCTGCTCGACTGCTCGTATCGACGCTAGTATTTCGGCGTGCGGAGCGGAGAGGCCCCACCAGGTCTTCTTTGGCCATGGGCAGGCACCTTGCGCACCCATTGACGCGGAGCACACAGTGGGCAGACGAGGACCCGCATGGGCGTAAGTGTCTGCTTCAGATTGGCTGCCTGATACCTCATCGAAAACCAATCCAGAGGCAATCGCCGCCGCATGGTGCACTACCATTCTTCCACGACATGTGCGAGTTTGATTAGCTTGAATCTCACATTTTGGTCAGGTCTGCTGTATAATGATTGATGCATTATCTTCGAATAATCATGCCGAAATAGAACTGCACATGCAAGGAATGAAATCGGCAACTAGACATGGCGCCTTTACAATACATAATTGTACCGGTACCAGAAAAGGAGCTGCAATCAAAAATCGCATTCTACTCCCTGCATGAGTCTCAGCCGAAAATTTGATCCGGAGTTGCCGCAAGAGAAAAGCTGGGGGGACGAGGATAGCTAATGTGTGGTCCTTGGAAGGAAATCACGATGAGTCTTGTTGTCATACAAACCGATAAAAGAGCACGCCGACAACCACCAGGGACTGCAGCCGAAAACCGACCATCTAGGCAGTTATTACCGAGTCATGTCTCCTTCACTTGTGACTGATCTTTGTTCAGCTAGATCTATTTCACGAAGTCAACAGACAAAACGACGAATTTCGAAGCACCAGGAAAGAACTGATAGGTGTGACCGATCAAACAACCGAGCTAGAATCTTCCTTGTGCTCTAGACATCTTGTCGTATCCTCCTGAGAACAGAGCTCTTCTAAATCGAAATTTGTGATTAAGATAGCTGAGCTGCCTGATGCGTCATTTCTGTCGGACCTTGCTGTTCTGGTGTCCGTTTCTACAGCTACGCTGTAGTCCTTCACAGAACTTCTTTCATTTGGCGTGCTAGGATTTTCAGGGGTCTCTAGGCTTATCCAAAGGCACTTTAGCGCGTCCTGAAAAAGCAAGGTAAGTGTTGCCATAGGTGCTTGCTTTACAACGTGCGGCACGAAGCCTGTGTAAAATCCGAGGAGTCCCTGGGTCGTCCAGATCTGCCGACAACAGGTCAGGACTGTCATTTTTGAGGCGTTGCTGGGATCCAGACGCTGACTCTGCAGCCTCACCTTAACGTAGTCTGCGGGTAATGAGGTGACGCAACTGAGAAGCCCAGCCAGAACCTTAGAGCTACCGCGCTCGCATCTCCGAGAACCTCCCTGGTCCCTTTTTCTCCTTGAAAAAAGGGCCAAGGATGATGTTGAGGATGGTCCAGCGGTAGCCTTAAGAACCGCACTCACGACAGTGATCGACCAGTAGGGATGTTTTTCTTGCACCTCTTTTGGTACAACGTAATGCGGAAGAACGACCGACTTCAAGTAGCTGTTGCCGGATAGAAACGATATGTTCAAACTTACGGCCCGTGCGGCCGTTGGTAGCACGCCCACGAAGAGGCCGGACAAGCCCTCCTGTCGGAGAATGCCGAAAAGCGCATGAAAAACGTGGCGAAAGTCACCGCCCCGCGTCTGCATGAGCACGAGCGCCCGATCCATCGGATTTCCAAGCACACTTGCTAAGGCCGCTGCCGTCCCTGCACACAGGCACAGCATCGGCAATCCAAGTTGTGTTCGTTGTGCTCCACCTGTAGTTGTCGGAGGTCTGGAGGAAGTAGACGCCAACGACGCCGCAGTAGAAGTCTCAACTACAAGTTGCTTAGATTCTTTAGGGCTCGAAACCGAAACCCGTAAGGAAGCTCGATCTACCAGCGTGTCGTAGAAGCCTAGAACCGCTCCCTTGTAGACGATTTGGCGAGCCCAAACCGCGGAAATTCCCGCATAAAAACCCCTAATTCCCGCCTCCCGCCAGGTCTCACGTACAATTCTGAGGATAGCAGCAGATGAACCCCGATGTCTTGTCGCAGTGCCGTTCGCGCTTGCTTGATACCGCACTTTCACCAAATCGACGGGCGTCATCATCGTCGCTGAGAGACAACCCGCGAGAGCACCCGTAACGAAAGGCTTGGATGCTTTCCATATATCCGAGCCACGCCATCCTTGTTGTCGCCTACGGTTCTCGTTCGAGGTTGACGGTTGTAGAGGAGCCATCTTCTATTTTTGTTCTCTCATTTTAATGTTCAATTCTATAAATGCGATGTATGAACACCATCGATACCTTCTTGATCGCCGCAAATACAACGGTCGTCTTCCAGCTCTCATTTAACCTACTGAGTTCTTTGGTACACTCGACTCTCCAACGTTCCAAACAAAACTATCAGTAACCCCCCCATGGTATTCATCACCTTCAGATGACAACACCTGCACCTCGCTCGTTTGATGGATAGATACATAGATAGATAGTAACCACATAGAAAGTACCACCCTCACAAACCCAGACTTTTACAATTACATACATTTACTACACACGTCCCGTCATCAAGAGTGACAACCCTCAGACCAGGCTCGGTAGCCCCCTACTACGGAGTGAGGCTATGTATAAAAATCAAATCCAATGTGACCCTGCATCCCGCAGCGGGCTCTCACGCGGCACTCCTGCTCCTCGAGTCTCCCCTTTTTACGCAACATTTGAAAACAAGAATACTTCTATTTCTTGTATTTTTTCTCACTGGTAATAAATATCAGGCGCGCTGTAGAGCATGCCCTGCGGTAAGTCTTTCGCTCTCCATTACCACATTATAATGATGAAAACAAACGCGCAGTACCTCCTGTACTTCTATTGGATGGTCATTTGTTAACCAGTCGTCCAGGGAAGCTGCTAATTCGACTTTCCGATGTAGAAAGCTGGTTTACTATGACAGACGAACATACCTCAACGTGCAATACAATACAATACAATACAACCAATCTCGCTTTTTTTTTTTGTAGTGCGAGCGAGTTCCGACGAGTCAAAACCTACCTGCGTATTTTCCGCGTGGATACCGGCGGAGGGGGGAGTTCTTAATCTCCTTAACAACTACGCTACTGCCCCTACGATTTTAAAATGCAGAACCCTAGGAGTAAAGGCAGGAGAAATTACACACCTAATACCTGCCACCGCGAACGATGTCCGTCTCCCCATTACGCGCTTCTTGAGAATGCTAAGTTTATGGGCCGCGGAACGATGTCCGCTTAATCAAATTAATTACTTATATACGGGCCCTAGGTGGATCTGCGCGGCATCAGATTGGTGAGAAGAACTGGAAGATTTTTTTTTGACTAAGTAAGAACATGCATGTTATTTAGATTAGTGGAGGAACACTCAATTCTACTAGATGCTTAAAAATTTTCTTCATCTTCATGCCTTTTTTTCTTCTTGTGGCCGGCTCCTCCCGCTATGCAGCCGATGAGAGAAAAAAACAAAAAGCAAAAAAATTGGAGGGCTGACTCCGACCAAAGGGGCTACCTTATGCCTGATAGCCACAACCGGGCGGGAGATAAAAAATCGGCGAGGGAGAGCGATGGGACGCTCTCCCCCTTTCAATTACGTTGCTTAAGTCTACTCACCTCAAAGAACTATAACTGCCGCGTCGTACCGTCTATACTTCATTTTTGCTCAACTCCTATTCTTTTGATTAAACGATTGAAGATGCAGCAAGCTGAAAAGCACCAACATTATATGGAAACAGATCCATAATCGAAAAAATAAGTTGAATTTAAGGAAAGTATGATATCAGTCGTCCCCGACAATTAGCGCAGCAACACAGACGTCAGACAGTACTAGAGACATTGTTTGTGTAATTGATGTTCATTTCCCTGTTTGATCTAAGATGAAAAACGTGAACATCCGAGGGATTCCCTTATCTAAAAGTACACACACCTGACACAACGATTGTCCAAACGCTGCTGACCTTCGAAGATGAAGTCTGGCGATGCATGTGGTAGGCATCACTAGCTTACTTACGACGACACTTCACCTAGTAGTTGCTTGAGGTCAGACAGCGTTCCGGAAATATCCCTATTTTTGTTCTTAAACTTGAAATTGGACCACAGCACCCTTCCATATGCGGCCCTCGTGCTAATTCGTTTCACTGTCCAACAATAATCGGTATCCACGAAGAGCCACATATGGCACTCCTCTTACTTTGTTGACATCTACCAGCCCACACAATCAAATCCTATTTGATTGCTGGCATGATAGCAAAAACTACTCTATGTCTATCGACGATCCAATCTCCTAATATTTCGACGGGCTGCCTCAAGGACGATAATCTATTTATGCAAAGTTCTTTCGAATGAAGGAGAATCAGGTGTTAGACGACTGCACTCAACCGATCTTTGTTACAACTGCTAAGTTCCTCTTACAATCAATGTCTTATTAGTGACAGTTAGAAAATAACAGTTTTGCTCTTGTTCGAAACGTCATTTGTAGTCCCATGTATTGTATTTTAGAGAGCTCTACGAATGAGTCGTAGGATCTTAGAAGATGATGATGATGATGATGATGATAATGATGAGATATGCAGAACGACACAGGGTAACGGAACGATAAGCACAAACGCGGGATGCTAAGATATTCCCAAGCGTTAAGCAGGAGCAAGTGACGCAGAAAAAGGTCGCAAGAAAATATAACTCCAATACGATTGAAGAACAGAAGAAAAGCACAACTCTCGCGGACCGTTCTCACCTAAACCGAAGAAATAGAAACAAGGAAAGACAAAGAAGCTGACCCTATTCATTGAGAGGCGCAAAGAAAGCCGACGGTGAGTCTGACAACGAACAGAAGAACGCCAGGCCGCAGCGGCTTTCGCGGTTCAAAGCCTCTCACGCATGGCGGGCCTCTGGGAGATGAAGCGCCGCAGCCCAAGCAAAGCTAACCACCACGCGGCACGAACGCCAGTCAGTGCGGGGCAACTAAGGCCACCCCCAGACTGACCGGAAAAGAGTCCTACTCCTAGGCGGGTGCATCTACCGCAGCAAGGCCTCCACCACTCTGCACAAACACACGGAAAACCGAACAGACAACGAAAAACGCGCGGAGCTATGTTACTCCGCTCACTGGGCACTTGCGTCAATGCCTCAAGAATTTGGGGGCGGGGGGGATCGGTTGAGGCAATTACTTAAATAGCAACTCAAGCGCAACCCCCTGAGAGTCCACCCAGTGAACAAGCGAGGCGGGCCGACAACATTGGGCGAGCGAAAAAAACTGAAGCGAGCGACCCTCTGAAAGAGACCACGCGGGACCACAGAGAAAGAACAGACACACCGAGCGACAGACCGCTGGGCGCCCTCTCGTCGGCAGCCTTCGTTCCAGCACGCCACAAGCCCACACCAAGAGCAAGGCAGACCAAGACCGAGCCGCGCCGCGGTCTGTCATATTGCCGCCGTCAACGAGCGACACCCAAAGCGCGCGGGAGAAGCGCGAACGCCGCACAGCGCTAAAAGCTAAGCTATGCGGGCGACGTGCGCACCTTTTCGGATTTCGAAGCATTTCACAAGTTTCACGCCAAACCGAACGCAGAACGAACTAGGCAACTCTTCTCGGGATAGGAACAAACACTACACACCGAACAAGCAAAAACGCGCACGATTTCCACAACTCGGGGCGGCGTTGATTCCCGCCGTCGCGTTTATCTCTATCGTCGGGGCCGCTCGGTGTCAGATTACGAATAAACACCGCCAAAAATGGTGCAGACTGTATATTCCTAAGCCGTTACGCTCTAAAATTCTGCAGATGCCTCGTATAAACAAATATCTTTTCATACTCTTCTGCTAAAAGTGAAAAGTTGAAGCTTCACCATCAACATCGCAAAAGTAGAAGGGGCAAAACGAATTATGAAGTCTCTTGTTGTTCATTAAACTACTTTGCACTTCAAGCGCAGCTGCTTTCCTCTGCCTTTTGCATCCTCCAGCAAGCGCATCTTCGCGACACGCAGAAAATACTCGGTGAAAAAGATGTAGAAATCGATAGAGTTGCAAGCATCCTGGAAAGGTCCGATCAACAGCCGCTGCTCCGCACGTCCCCCCCAACACCACGGGTTTAAGATTTCCTGAAAAATATCCCATTCCTCTTCCGATGAAGATGACCCCAATTCATCATCCGAGTGGTCCTCGTCATCTGCGTCTGAGTGACTTGCCATTGCGTCGGTCCCCTTCGTCAAGTTCTCCAGCACTTCGAGCATCGAGGCTGAGATTGGTTCCTCCTCGTACACGTACTCCGCCAGAAGCGACACCATAAGAGCGTAGAATGGGGCATCGAATTGCAGCAGCTTTTTCTCGACGTCCTTCCACTCGCGCATAAGCCGATCGAGCAAGTCGTCTGACTGCACATGTTTCCAGGTTTGTAGAATTGCGGTTATCTCCTCCTTTTTGTGGCGCGGGATCCACGACACAGGAGATGCGTCCTCATTGTTGTTCAAACGTGTCGCAAACATCGCTGTGTGCTCTTGCTGGAGCCTTTTCACCGTGCGCTCATCGAGGCATGATGCTGCGTCATCGTCCATCGGCACCGCAGCCGACGGGACGAGCTGAGCACTGGTCGGAGTGTCGTTACTAGCGACCGGCAAGGCCGCGGGCGGCAACTCCTCCATGCCATCGTCTCCATCAGAGGTATCCTCGAGACAAAATCGGTCGAGCTCGCCTTTCGGGGTCGTTCCCGAAGTTGCAGTAGTGACAGGACTGGATTGCTGCTGATCCGTTTTCCCTTTCATGTCGTCACTGTCAAAAAGGCTAAGATCTCCCAGCATCTCGCTAAGACCTTCTTCGCATTGACTCTCGTCCTCTTGTTCGTCGATTTGCTTCTCGCCCGTACTTTGTTGCAGGAAAGCAGTTACGGAGATAGGACCTGCAGCATGCCAAACGCTCTCTTGACAACGTTCTCGAAGGTCAGCACTACTAATCAGAAATCCTCCACATGCCAGTGCAGGTGTCCCTTGGCGACTCTTCGCTTTGCCTTTCGGTACACTTCGGCTCTCAAGCGTGATGATGTCCCCACTCGGTTCTCCACTAGGTGTTGCGCTCTGGTGTGCGACGGCGCTCAGAGAGCGCACACGCAGAGCTACAACCGCCACCGAAGTAAGCGGTGACACAATCACAGACAACTTGGATGCAAGGACTAGACACTTCATTCTTTCTGAAACAATAGCAGGTTGGTCTTGCTCTTACAAGGGGCAACTTGTTCGTATTGATCTTGTTCCTTTGTCTTAATACCATACGAAGCTCCTCGTAGATATCACTCCTTGACAAGGGACGAACACGATAAAAACTAGAATATTTGATTTCTTCGTTGACAAATTGGGACGCAGATGCATGAGAAATGACTGTGAAAAAGATACTCTAGTAATGTTTTTCTTCTATATCATTAGCTAAAGGTATTATCTCCTTCTTGTATGCTTATGATATACCGATAACATGTATTGAACTGTTTTCAAAATCCAAAAAAATGAAGAAGATCAATGTAACTTTTCTAGATGCAAATTATCAACGTTCACGCGGAATCAATCGCCATAAAGAAGTAGTGGAAATAAAGATCAACTGCTGTATTTTTGACCACGCTCGCTGTAAAAAAAGAAAAGAAAAACCTGAGTCTCGTAATCATGTCTACGCGACTTCTATGTCCATTTTCTCCGGTACTGAAACTCCATGACCGCATATTTTTCAAATTTGAATTCATTTTTACTTTTCCTCTACCCGATGCATAGACTCACAAGGAAAAACAGCTATTATACGAGTCCTGCTAAGATGGGAACCGATTGTAGTTCTCTTAACGGGAATATCGCCAGAAGTCGATGCAGATTTGAATTCTCTGGTACAAACTATTTTCAAAGCGGAAAGAACAACACGATCTATCACTATGTCAAATACGCAGCAGAGTTGCATCTTCTTGCATGAAACCTAGCAAGAAGACAAATTACAGTCTCATGAGTTCATAGTCCAGCTCTCATGAAATCATTTGTAATTCATTTGAAGATGTTTGCTTGAAATGGCAGCGCCACAAACTCCCATTTTTAGATGCAGCTGAAGAAGTCTTTGAATCAAGTAGTGAGAATGCTCACGAAACGATCCCGAGAATAAGTACACTCAAATTTTGTGTCAGTACACAACAAGTGCGCCTGTCTCATCTTTGCCAACGCCCCATTGATGATGCTGCAACCTTCTTCTCGTGATGTGGTCAAAGCGAAGCTTTTTGTAGGTCGCTAAGTACTGTGCATGGTGTAAGTACTTCCGCTGCCCGCTTCGTCCGCGCTGGCTGCTGGAATCGCAGTTAATCGTCAGAGGTGACGTTGGTTGTCAACATCCTGGCTAAACCTGGTGTCGTACTACTACTAGTAAACAGTACTATAGATTAGTACAGCAAAGAATAGTCAGATCCCACCGAAAAAACGGCATGCGGAAAAGATCGCGGCCTGCCTGGTCGTCTCCTCTTGCTCCCTGTTTGTCTCCTGCTACAATGCTACTACCTTGCTCAACATCTCGTCGAGGTCGACTTTCTTGCCGTTTAGTACCGGTACTTGGTGGAGTAGTCTTTTGCGGAAATGACCAGACCACGACCCTTTCTTGCTCCTCGGTAGACAGTCTCGAAGATGTCGATTAACTCCTGCTTGTTGTTAAACGGCCAGTTAATCTTATTGTTGTTACCCGTCCCGAGATCGATCATCATGTGTTTATTTCGGTAAAAAAACATCAACGTCACGCGATCGTAAATCTCGTACAGCGTATTGAAATCTGGCACCTCCTTCGTGTCTACCTGTGATGATGATTTTTCATCGTTGTTGGGAATGAAATTTAGATATATTTAGTGTAGAAGAGATTATACAAGATTATTTTTTCATCGGGACATCAAACTAAAAAAGCCCTCTGCTGAAGATACTTAATTGAACTAGCAAAAACAAATTCAAATTCATACCAGATAAATGGCTGCGAAGTTTTTCGTAGTGTCCTGTATGCTGTACAGCACTTCGTCCATTTGCATACACTCTTCATCGTAGTCATGGCCGAAACGAATCACAACCAATCTCTCCTCCTCCGACAAGATAGCTTGATCTACGGCCCAGCCGCTATGCAAATGCGGAAGCATGTACGACATTTTCTTCTACTAGTACTTTCGAAGAAGACAAGATACAGAAGATAGATCAAATACAAGAAGTGCGCCTGAAAAAACCGGAAAACTAAACAAGCTACCACGATCATACACAAGCATTGTAAAAAATGAACGTGATCGCCGTGCCCTATTCGATGAGGCCTAGCAAAGTATGGGGAAAAGAAAGAGAATCGTTCACGTTTGGACGAGATAATTGACTACCAGAAATCTCCGTAACGAGTAGCCTTCCCGTAGTCAAATTAGGTCAAGAGGGGTCTGAGAAAAACAAGACTGTCACCACAGCCTGTTAAATTTGTGAGAGTCCAAGTGCATTTAGCTATGAAGCCGTCGGAAAAGACGATATCAGTACTGTGCTCTTTTAGAAATTATGCATCCATTCTATTTTACTCAGGTCATTTTGTAGTAACGAATTCTTGAAATCATTAGGCCTCTGCTTCACTTGGAAGAATATCATCAAACATTCTTTTACCCGGATGGTCCTGCGCGATCTTATTTTTTCTGACAACAATTCAATTTGTAGTTTGAGGATCTCTTCCACTCGTTTTCTATTTTCAAGACCGAGATTTTGCATTTCGAATTAGGTAATATCTAGATCATTGAGGATCTTAGAAGCGCACTTCTCAACTGCGATTTTTTGGAGCACTACCTTATCGTACAGTCTTCATTCGGAAGGAACAGTAGGACGGATCGTTGTTTCTGTTTTCAATTCCTGTTGGCTCAAAGTCAGATCTTCATTGAAGTTTCGTTTTCCTATTCATTTTCGTGTGTTTTCAACTGAACGCGCGTCCCTGTGCTTTAAAAGGTCTTGCTAACCTCTGTTTTCTTGATTGCTCCTTGAAAACAGAGGTTAGCAATTGGATCAGCCTAAATTTAACATTATGTGGCAGGACACATGTAGTGGACGGACTTCCACCTTATCGGAAAGCCAAAACATATCAACATTATTTACCGCTACTACCACTTGTAGCGTATGGGCGGTAGTTCATCGCTGTATTATTAGGCATCATTCGAGTCTACAAGCTCTCAGTTGAGTGCAACATTACCAAAGTATGTCATCGTCGCAACTCTCTTTCCAGTAATCCCGCATGCCTTCTGGGATAATTGGAACCTTATCCCCTCTAAAATTTTGCGCAGCCACGTATCGGAAACCCTCCATCTCCACGCCCTCTCGCGCTGGCCCAACAACTACTTGAGAGAGATGTTGATCCTTCTCTACTTCAGTGTTCCCATCACTTTCTCTAGGTATTCTTGTTGTAGAGAGAGTCTCTTGCCAGCAAAGCGTCGCTGCCTCGTCGTTGAGATCGATCTCCGGTCCATCAATGTAGGGGATTCCTTGCAGAGAAAGCCTATTGTTTGTACAGCAGTTAGCTAGCGATGTGCTAGTTGTAGTTGACGCGCCCAACAACGTCTTCAAAGGGTTGGTCACGCCTCCGAGGACGAGTTTGGCAACCAGAATAGCTGTGTCCGTCGTCATCTGCCATGCGCCCAGATGTCGACGTTCGATCCATGGTGGCAAAACATCACGGATTTCTGCTGTCCTGTCGTCGGAAGTATAGCGGTAATTTTCCTCTTTCATCAGCTTGTCGCTCGTTTCCGCAAACTCGTCGTCTTCTAGCGCATGAACATTACCTAAAATTCCACCCGCAATGACCACATCAAATTCGTCATCCACGGACAACGCCTTCTCTGCCTTCATATCTAGCAAACAGATCCGCTTGCCTGTCAAGGGTGAAGTGCGGGAGGGGTTGTTTGAGTCTGCGTGTTGTACTTCATTAGGTTCGTGAAGTAGCTCAAGTAACGATTCGCGGAGCAACAAGGTGCGCCCGTTGCTCCTTTGTACTGAGTCCGCATCGGAAGCTGAGGTCGACACTGGGCTTCTATCTGCATCATCCTGAAGATCTGGTAGTTGTGAACACCTCTTTGCTCCTTGCGCTTCCTCACCATCGTCCTCATCCTCGTTGTTGAAAATCTTATGTAATAGTTCGAAAGACGTTTGGAGATTCGTCTCCTGGCTTGGTACCGAACTCTGCGATTGCGCATCCGGATGTCGCGCGATCACTAACCTTCCGCCAAAACTTTCCATATGACGGTATTCCAGACTTGCCCACTTCTCCACCACATCTCCTTCCTCCATGTGCTCTACCCAAAACACGGGCTCACAGGACTTGTTGCTGTTGCGCGTCATTTCATGAAGTGCTTGATGCTCGTATCAATCTATGAAGAGCAGGCGCGCCTAATGACAATCACGCTTCCATAGACACCAAGAGACTGCTAAAACATATGAAAGAGTCGTTGGGTCGCTGTTCAATTGCACATAAAAAGGTACCTATATGTATAATAATAGAAACTCGCTAATCATAAAACCACTCGCCTCAGTCACTGTTGACTCAATATCGCAAATTCAATCAAGTCTGAGCGTTTGCTAAGCCTGATAGTTGTAACTGGATCACCCAAGGATCTTGCAAACTTCGAACTCGCAGATGCTGAGTCGGATTAAAACGACAATTCTAGTTGGCAGGCCTGATCTTGTATACTTGCAGGAGCTTGTGCTAGAGCTTATCGATCTGCGTAGAACCCTTAAAAATCTCTTTCAACTGGCAGAATGGCAGTCGTTCCGCACACGGATCCGATCTCATGAAATTCTCAGGCCTTTTTTCTAAGGACATGCGCCTTGTCAAGCGAGTCCGTAAGAGCATGTTCAACTTGATGCAAATCATAAAAGGACTCTTTCTTCTTTATCATCTTCATATCAAGTTATACATAGCATGAAAATGTCATGTGTGCATCTCAGATGATCATTCTCGACCATTAGCGAGACGAAGCAGATCCTGGTACGTCCTTAAGGCAGGTAGAGGAAGCGCAAACCCTGATAAGGGGATAGACAAGGACGACCAAAAAACCGATCTCCTCGAATATAGTTCATTAAATGGTAGTTCTTGTTCTGAGTGAATCTTCTTTACGATGACTCTCGAGATGATTTTGCAGTCGTAGCAAAGATGTTTTGAAATGTTCAGCCTCTTGGAGGCGGTCTTTCTCGGCTGTATGTAGCTTTTTCTTTGCGATAAGAACTTTTTCACGAAGGCGCCATAATTCTCCTTCCATAACCTGTACGAACTGAGCCAATGTCTGCTCTAGGAGCTGTGATGTTGATGTTGTAGCGTGATGTTCAGCAGCTGAGGGTTGTAGATGCTGTGATCTAGTCTGTCGAGCACCCTCGAGCCGAATGAGATTTTGCAACAACGCAGCAGAATATCGAAAGAAGCTCGATGCTGCAGGCCCGGCAACTAAGAAGTCTTCTTCTAATTCTGCTTTCTGCGAAGTAGAGTTATCTTCGACAAGATCTCCATTTTGCCTTTGCGCCTGTTGTAGGTTCTCAACGACGGCACCTTGCAGCTCCCCAATCTCTTCGGACAATTGGGCAATGCGGTGCCTTCGCGCCGTGAGCGCAAAGAAAGCTGGTTTCCAGCGTGTTTCCATCTCTTTGAGTAGCTCTATCACTCTTCTTTCCTGTCCACGATGAGACTGCACAGCCGCTAGGCGTTCTAGTTTCCGTGTCATCTCGCTGTCAGTGGCAGTTTTCACGTAGTCAGACTGCACAGAGAGTCCTCGCCTCACTCGCCAGGGAACCCTTTTGGCAAAGGCGCGCCATCGTCGTTGCATCCGAATGCAGGCCAGAAGCTGTCGCCGCTTCAGCTCAAGCCCCCCACGCTCATTGTTCAGCCTTCTGCGTGCGCGCCATCCGCGATAGCACCTCTGAATTACAGACGCAGCACCCGTTTCAATGCGCCAGCGATGTTCCGCCGCAACGCGCGCGCGAGCTATTCCCTCAAGCACGGCAACTTCTTGGGGAAACCACTCATTCGCGGTCTTGGTTGCTGCTTGTGCGCGCTTCGCAAAGGCTTCACTGGCGAGCTCTCCACGACTCCTGCTGCTTGATGATGGAGTGATTGCCGTCGTCATGCCCGTTATTGCACCCGGTGAAGTGTTCATCATGAAGAGTTCACGATGTTGCATCTCGTCGGCCAATCGCAGCAGCAAAGGCTCTGCATCACGAAAAAGTTCTTCCAGAGCAGCCACTCGTTTCTTGGCGCGCGCCTCTGCTTCCTCTTTTCCGCGAGCCTCGCGTACTGCTTCTGGCTGGCTCTGTCGCTGACTGGCTCGTTCGCCCGTACGGCTGAACGGACTACTTGATGAATGCGGTCTCTTTGCAGTGCTCGTCGGGCTCTTTGAACCTCCTCCAGCGTGACTGTATCTGATACTAGTGGTCGGAGAATCTCCACCGCTTTTGGATAGAGAAGCGCCTTTAGGAGACACAGTCTTGCTCTCACTATTTTTTCCTTGAAATGAAAGGACGGGTTTACGATGACCTCTCAGCTTCACCTTAGGCGATCCAGCACCAACAGGCGGCTTTCGCTTTTGAGCGCGCTCCACGTCACTCGGCCGCGCTGAGGTAAGCTCCAAGTCACCCTCGGAACTTTCAGGCCCAACGATTTTGTTCTCGCGAAAATGCACTTGCGACATGATGTGCTTCTTTACCGCTGAAGATTTCCGTTTTGCCGCCACAGCCCGTACACTTGCGACCTTCTTGTCCAAATCGGATTCACCATAGTACAAAAACTGCAGTTTGGCAGTTGAAGAAGGATCTCGGCCTTGGGCATGGGCTGCGGCTTGTAGCTGCTGTTGTCCTCCCACGTTGTTGGCCGCTGCTGTCGTCCTCCCGGGAGGTGCGAAATCCATGCCAAGATCATCTGAGGATGAAGAATTCGCAACAGCTTTCTGTGAGACGCCTCGGAGCTGTTGTGGCTCTGCCTTTGCCGCCGCTTTCTGGGCAGGTGGTGAAAAATCTAACTCGTCGTCCGAACTCGACTCTTCTTTTTCATCTGTTTTCTTCGAGCTTTTAGAGCTCGTCGACGGCCCTGGGCCAGCTGCATTCTTAACTCGTTCCTGGGAAGGCCGCGGCTCCTGTTGCCTTGCCATGGCCGATCCATTATTGGCGTCTGAGGGTTGCTCCATCCGAGACGGTCGGTTTCTTCCGGTTCCCACACTACGCGTGGCGGAACTCGCTTGAATTTCACTTAAGCGCTGAAAGGTTCGGGAACCTCCTACAGCGTGGAACCGGTTTCCTTCCGAGAGTTTCTGCCGTTCGTGAATTAAAGCCCAATGATCAGGGTGCTCATGCGTCACACGCACTGCTTCTTGCCTCTGCTCGCCGGACGCGCGTCTGTTGGAACTGTCCCGATCCGCTTCCTGGTCCACTACGGGATGACCCTGAGAGACCCGACGCATTTTTTCGGTGGTCAACCCCATGTTGTTATTGCGTCGGAACGCTTCTAGCGCCTCCTCCTCGAGCTGGGAACTGCGCCGGCGCACAACGGCCTGCTGTGCGCGCTGGTGGATCAAAGCCCAGTGGTCAGCGTGGTCATGGCGGATCTTGCGAACTTTGTGTAGACTGGGTTCTGGCGGAAGCCGCAAGTCTCGACGCGCCTTGGAGCCGCGCCAAAATGCTTGCAAATTAGTGGCGGCGTTGTGCTTCGCCAGCTCGTCTGCGATGTCGCGTCGTGCAGAGGCACCGCGAAGCAATGCTTGGATGCGTATCGCGGCACCCTCTTTTGCGTTATTTTTCAGATAGTCATCAAACGCCGGATCCAATCCCGCAAGCTCCATTATCTCTAAGCTGCGGGCCATCAGCAGCAGCGCATCTTCAGGCGTTCGGGGTGAATGAAGTGGCCTCGTCCCATCAGTCAACGTCCCGTCGTCGGCCGCGGAATCTGAAGGCTGCAGTGTGACCCGACTCGACCTGCCATCTTGCTGTATAGTAGTCCGTCTGTCGTATTCACCAGACGCGGCAGGGCCTGTTCCGTTTCCACTTTTTACCTTACGGCTTTCCCGTTCCTCTGCCATCAACAAAAGCTCTTTGCGTGCGGTTAAGGTTTGCAGACTTCCTTCTAAGACGCCCCAAACCTGCTGCAAACGCTTTTTTTCTGTCAGGTGCGTGCGTCGCTTCTGCCGGACCCCCTTCGTCCAGGCCTCGTGCATCTTGCGCGCTGCGCCGAGAAGGTGCCTCCGACACTTCGTCCGCTGCTTTGCAACAAATGGCCGCGCGAGCTGCGTCTGAATCGTCACGGAGGCAACAACGCGCGCTGCGCGTTCAAAAAGCGCGTAGAAAGCCTCTCTCTTCAGCGATTTTATATGCTCCGCAATTCTCTCCACGGCCTGCGTAGAAGGAAACAGGATTCGAATCTAGTCAAGCTCCATACATCCTATAATGGATGGGAAAACTACAAGTCGATATGGATGAAACCCACTGCGCAGAAAGCGTGAATGGTGAAAGACTCCATCCTACTAGGTGTTTTTTGTTGAGAGGCCTAACATTCGGTGCCTCTCTGTTGATAATTATGTGTGATTACCATCCATTTTCTGGCTTGCGTGGCGCGATCCATGGCTTGCTTCGCGAATTTCCGCACAGGATGCCAGGCAAGGCCGACTTTGATAATCGGCAACAGGAAGAACTGCAGATACAAGCGGCGTGCATACGACCATTGGGCTCGAACTTTAGCAAGTTGCTCTGCGCGATGCGCCTCACGCGGTGCCATGTATCGAGCGGTCCGACCAAACTCTGCCAAGCTCTCACGGGACAGCTCCACGTCATGTTTCTGCCCAGCATTCCCTAATGATAGCGGGACCCAGGTATCGTAATGGTCGAGCTGTAAGTTGCGGCCCCCTTTCTGTTTTGCACCACCAGCAAGGCGACTAGAGGTCGAAGAACGGCCGTCGAGCAAGGACCTCCCGCTGTATCCGCCGGAGCCACGTGCTCTTTCGTCGCCGGAAAGAAAGCGTGGCCTCGGTCGCTCGGTTTCGGTCCAAATACCCACTGACGGAACGCCTGCAGCTACGAAAGGCGAGCAACGTGGTCCCCTAGACTGGCGGTTACCAGGCCGCGAGGAAACACTCATTTTCTTCTAAATATCTATGGTACTATGGCGGTGCAACCACCATCAACAAGGTATCGAAGGTTCTGAAGATCTTTTTACTCATAGATTGTGATTACAAGACTACTAGGATCTCTATTCAATGTGAGGACGTCCTCGTTCAGCAACATGATCTTGCTATCACACTGCACTTCAACAAGTTCGTTGTCGAGTGATGTGTGTGTGTGTGTGTCCCTGATCCCGTAATAAATTCCCTACAGAACAAAAGTTTAGTATCAGGTCAAACATTGCTCGTAGGGCTGACATTTAAGGACTTACGGAAATCCATGGGAGGCTTTAGAATTAGAATTAGAATTAGGTGTAGTCTTGAGGGTAGAGTAAAAGGCAGAGGAATTCTCATGCACCGACCGCTCCACTTGCACCTCGTTCGTAGTTGCAGGGATGATTACAACTACAAGTCTATATCTTCTCTCAATGCGGGAACGCTGTCTAGATCTCGAAAGACCCGGCCCGACTCGCAAATTGCCGAAGAGTGGAAGCTCATGATAAATGAGAACGATAAACCGAAACCGAACGCTTCTTTGCCAAAGGAACCAATAAGGAATATAGCACCATGAGAGAGGCTTTATTGTAGCATCTCCTCGCAGCTCCAGTTTTACCGGCGTAACTAGACGCAGGCAAATCATAAAAGGGACGCGAAGCGATCACTACATTTTGATCCGAATACATAGTAGACCTCTATCCCACGCGAAGAAGGACGTGTTTGGTGGTGCATTTCGAAGTATAGGGTTAGGGTTTTTGTCGATCGGTTGCCTTGGCGAGGCGTGTATAAAGCGCTACACTTCATCCCGAAGATTTACCGCACAGTGTTTGCCAGCTCTCAAAGTGTGCTCAAGGAATTGCAGGGAAGTGGTTGTAACACAATGCGCAAGATACCATCACAGATTTGCAGTCTTAGGGTGCGAAATAGAGTTTGGAATACGGCTAGGTACAGACGAAAAGAATAAAGTTTTAGTGAAAAATTTCTTTATGACGTCTTAGTTTGTTCTCGCAATTTGATCTTTGAATGTCTTCGTGATCATTAGATTGCTCCCACGCTTCAATGAAGTTATTTCACTAGCCATGACCGATCTGCTAGGTAGCGCTACATTGTTTGGTCACTTTCACATCTGCAAAAGGTCAAAGGTAGCACAGGGGATAATAGTTGAATATCTTCAGGCCGGTGAAAACAGCTGAAAGACAGACAACAGAGGATTTTCATTATCGTTCTCTTAAAAAACTGTATTCGTATTCCCTAAAAGTTGCTACTTACTCGCGAATGGCAGAAGAAGAAAGAACCCGCATGTTATCACCCTATGATCACTGAATTGATTTTGCTGCGTCTTGTCGCGGTAGCTCGTTGACAATACAAGAATAAAAGTTCCCGATAGTCACCCTCTTAGTGATCGAAAATTGCCAAGTAGTTGACAATGACATATACTTTCATCCAAATCGCTTCGATGTCGTCAAATTGCCATCTATCTTCAGAGCTGCAAACTCAGGCGACATGTCTCGGACGATTCTCAGCAGCCCCGAATCATCTCCTGCACGATTGTATGCGAACCCGATGACTCCACTATCGATTTCCTCAAGTAGCCCTACACCGTTCTCACGTCGTTTGACATTACAAAAACGCGCTTCGTTTCCGCAGTACGAAAGACGACTGTCATTATGCCAATACCACATTCCCTTGGTAGGCTCCGCTTCGGAGGCACGCACGAAGAACAGCGTCTTTGTCATGACAACAACCTCCCCACTCTTCGCTTGAGGCTCCTCCCGCAGAAATAGGCCCCGAAGAGGGTCTGTCTCCTTTCGCTTTCGTAGCGTCCTCCAAGCTTCAGCCAGTACAGCATTTAGCTCTTGCTCGTTCTGTATAAAAAACTGGTGCTGCTCGACTAGCGTGCATGTTGTAGGAACGGCAACTGTTTTCTCACTGAGGTCAACGTCTGCTTTGCGGTCCTTCGTTAGGTGCCATTCGTCGATAGTTCTTGCCATTATCGCGAGTTTGAACTTCTTGTACACACCTCCGCAGATGCCATGCGCTAGCAACGTGCTCATTGACATTGAGTGTGCGCTATTTCGAAATGGCGGCGTTTTACGTTTCGCTTGAGAGCTGGAACCAAAGACGACGAAGCTGTGCAAAACGCGAGCAATTACATCCAGGACCGCGCTTGCCGTCTTCCCAGTGAAAAACAAGCGCATATCCGCGCAGGCTTGGTAGGCCGACTGCGGCGACATTAAACAGCCCAGCCGGACAGTATTCAAAAACTGCCCGAGAAACGTATAGACAAGCTCTGAATAATTTCGCCCCTTGTAGAGGTCTTCCATGAGGTCCTGAATTCTCGAAGCGAAAGCCGCGGGCGCATACTTGCAGACGCTCTCGTGTCGGGAGCGTTCGTAGCGCAGAAATGTCGTTGCGCAATTTTTTCGAAAGCAACGAACTCGCATGTAGGGGCACTCCGTCTTCACATGATTCAAGACGTCCGAGTATGCACCTGAATAGCCGCATCGAACACGTTTGCGGGCGCCGCCTTCGTCTGCCGAATCCGAGGACAGGCAGAGCGGCGGGCCGGTCTCTGTGCACTCTGCTCGCAATTTCGACGCCAACCGGTCGACCACCTTGTTCGCAACGCAGCGAAAGGACACCTTTTTGCAGACCATGCACTTATTCACGTACCGGCTGCCTTCGGTCTGTGCTTCTTCCTTCTTCCGCTTCTCGTGCTTCGAAAGGCATGCAGAACAGAAGAGCGCGCTGCAGTCAGGGCAAGAGCGTGCATCCACCACGATGCCCAGGCAAATGACACACTGTAGCTCTGCGCTCAGATCCTTGTCTACCAGCAGAATGCTGTCACCGCAGGACTCGGGTTCCACCAGTTCACATTCCATTTATTTTTGGTACGTCGTGGTGATTACTACAATTAATCGCAAGGAAGCTGAATGAACATTCAAGAGCGGCCTCCACTTTGTTCAGTCTATCAATGAAAAGCTTACAAAGTAACCTCATGGACGATATCCTCTACGAGAAGGCACCAAAAGTTGGAATAATTTCATGAGACAACCTTACTGTATGTGTGTTTCAAATTTAGCTTCGATGTCTTCGGCATTTCTTGCATCGCGAGCGCACGCTGAGACTGAAAGAGCATGTCTGCATATTCTTCAGGACGCTTCCTGACGACAGCGGGAGTAGACTGATCGCCCATACTCTTCTCCACATTTTCAGCGCCGATTTCAGGATGAAGAAAACAAATGAGCTAAAGATGTGACAACGGCACAGCCTCTGCATACACACATCGCACCGGCTGTGGTGGCCACAGAGACGTCCTGCATGTCATGGACGACAAAGATGTACGAAGTCGGCACATACCCAAGACTCATGCTCATCTGATTTTTATCATTATTGTAGGCAAATCAAAATGGACAGCCCTCACAAGCGAACACTGAAACAAACACCATCACAGAAAGTAACCGATTTGGAGTTTTTGGATGATACAGCAGACAGATGTTCATCGATAAAAATTCTAACTTTGTAGTCATAAGTTTCTTGGCGGGTTCTTAGAATGTGGATTTTTGTCAAAACAAATGGTGTGGCGCAGCAAGGTACCCTGATGCCGCACCCTGCTTATAAATAGTACCTCACAAACATTGAAAGGCGCGATGAAGTCGATGTATGTCTTTCGCTGTTACGACTCTCATTTACCACCGCCACCATCTGCGATTTGAGTTGGGGTAGGACAAATTATCGAGGGACTTCATGTTAATGTTCATCCAACTATCTCCAGGAATGCAGTAAACGTCGTTCCCGAATTCCCTGGCGGAGTCGCATCCTTCGTTACCGAGCAGTCTTCCGTCAACGCGAGTCCCTTGCTCGACTTCCGCAACTCGCCTTAGCCAAACCTTGACCACTAGAACTTCGACCTTCTCAAGGTTCTCCACAGCACGCTGTCGCCGAACCGCCGCGGCGCGCCTTGTGCTGAAATAGATGTTTCCTCCTAATGACCCGTCCACTCCCGGGAGGAATCTTTTGTTCAGAATGATCCCCGAGGCTCTTTTCGATGAAGTAGCGTGGTAGAGCCAGACCCATCCTCGTCTAAAAAGACGGATCACATTGTAATGACGAAGGGGCTTATCGGCGATTGGACTCGGCTTTTCGTTTCCACTCAACTGCTCATGTGCTACCTGCTTCTTTTTTGTTGCTTGTTGGCCCCGTTGGTTGGATTTCTGGTTTTGTTTCCGAACTTGCAACGCAGGACGAGTCTGGCCACGCCTGCGCGCAATTCCACGAGGACAAAGACGCGGCATACTTCTTATTCTCTGATCAAGGGAAGCGAGCCACGAAGTTTGATACTTTATCTATCAATATTTATAGATTCGACACTCTGCTACTTGGATACAGATTTTGGCTGACCAAGCGATAGCTGAGTAAATAAGCAAAAACTGATTTAATCAGACATCAATTATGCTCACTGCTACCGAAGGTAAGAGCAAACTACATTGGGTGTTGGATGTCATCTCTCGCCTCAAGCCTAAACAGTTAGATCAAGCGCTGGCCGCATACTATCAGTCAACAAACTGCAAGCCTTGTTGCACGAAAAACTTTTACGTTATCTACTCGACCAAAACCAGTAGCGCAGTTTGCATATTTGCACGTGCTGCCACGACTCGATGAAAACGCCAGTAACGATTTGCCTAATTTCAGGAGTGATAACGAGCCAACTAACTAATATCTTCAGTTGCTATATATAAGACAGATGCCACAGAGGCGACGAGGTCATGACCAAGCAGATGATCGAGGAACGAACAGACGGCATGGCGTTCCTTGAATAGATCCATCATGACAAGAAACAAGAAGATTGTTTGTGCTATGAGTAGTGATCAACATTTGTACATTTGTGAATGACTTGTAGCACAAGACGCAACCGGTTCGAACGATACCATCACAACATGGGCAGAGCCGATGCAAGAGTCGTGGTCGCAGATGGAGAGCCATACTTTTTGCAGCAGCTGCAGCTCGTATAGTACAGATATGCACAAAGATTTAATGCCAAAAAAAACTACAACATGATGAACTGTACTAAGTATATCCAATGTTGGTAGAAGCTCAAGTATATATCATCTAGCATCGGAATGATCGTGAATCGCTTTCGGAAGGAGTACTGTTAGAATGAACTCAGACTATCAGTTTGTGATTGAAAACTTCTTGCTGCTCCGCAAGAGTAGTTCCAAGAGCGAAGGCTTTGTCGCCGAGTGCTGATTACGCAGGCTTTTGCCATTCGTGGAAAAGCGAGTTTATCTAAGCACCTCTACTTCTCTGTCTGACGTGACAGATGATAATCCGGTTTCAATTTATCACGGTCCGGCACCCAACCAAGACGTGCATCCCAACTCCAGCATTTATCGTCATCCACTAGCTCTACATCGGATCCTTCGGAGGACACTTCTGACTGTCCACTCTCGCACATTTGATACTCTCGCGACTCCTCTGTCAGCAAGCTTTGCGCATCAAGGAAGGACGATGATTCTGATGTTGCTCTACTTGAAGCCTGAGACTTTAGTTCTCGTGGTTGTTGAGACGCACTCTTCTTCTCGTCTGCTCCAGGTGTCCCCAGCTGATAGCCATCTCTAGAATTGCTCTGCACCTTGCCTGTGGTAGTAACGCGGTGCACGTTTTCAAACCATATCTTGCGCAGCATTGGCAACCACAGGTCTAGACTAAGGCTTACCACCTGCGCGAGCTTGTCCGGCGGCAAAAGCGTCTGCAACGTGTCCAACCCCTCTTTATGTTAGAGCTCTGCATGTTCATTCACACATTTTCTTCTACGCAACTTTAATACTCAGCTAGCAAGCAGCAGAAATTAATGGCCTATACATAGAAACGATAATATGACAATATGCTCGAGAGCCTTAACCATAGTTGCTCGAAGAACTTGAAGATGACTCGCCTTTCTCCTCTTCTCTGCCTGCTCTTGTTGAAGATACTTTCGACTTGTTACTCGTCTCTTGTAACGCAGCATCGCCTTCTGCTGCCTGCTGCTCTCCTTCTTCAAGACGGCGGAAAAAGTCATGGTCGTCCGCGAAGAGCCGCTGAAAAAGAGGGGAAAAATTAGAGGCGCCTTCTCACTATGACTATGTTGTAGTTGGACATAACACCCCTTGGTTTCTGCAGGCTTCTCAGTCCTTGATACAGTCGAATAGAACATTCAAGCTGGTGTCTTTGAATGTTCAACGTTGAGAAGCTTCTGTCCTCGACAAAGCTGAACGAGTCCATAAAATAAAGTCCGTATCGCTGCAGCGCTGTGTTGGCAACAGCGCTCCGACGCGCTTTCTCCGCAACCTTTGCGCGATCGCCGTAGAACAACAGATCTTCCGCACCTGGGTCATCCTCAGGTCGTGCGCCGGACCTTCGCATCTGATCGGCTAGTAACAGCTGCTCGATCCGCATCCAGTGCTCGATCCGATGTTGAACAGGATCGGCACTCCCTGGCAAGAAGAACCCACCACTGCTACTTGGAGTCGCATCACCTACTTCAACTGGCGATCCGGGATCGTGATGTGTGCTGGAAAAGTCAGGAGTGTAATTCGACGAAGCAGAACCTCCCCCACGTGACGAATAATCTACTTCGGGTCTCCGTTCTGGCAAAAGTTGTTGTGGAACAAACGATCTGGCGTGGCTCGACGAAGAAGAGGGTGTTCTGCCCCAGCGAAGATCCTCTGCAAGGCGCACTGCTGGAGCAAGGTCATAGTTTTTTCCGCTTGAGGTCTTATTGTGGTAGTCGACCACCACAAACTGGCTCGGGTCAGGGAAGGCATGACGCGGGTCTTGACGCTGGTCCAGGTGTGAATCGAATGCTGCTGGCGCAGTTAACCTGATCGCTTTGGAACTGACGGACGCAGCCATTTTATTGATGATTCTCCCTTGTAGAAGTAGGAACTTGATTATTGCTCGTGAATTACGAGAAGAATGAGAGAGATGAGAAGTACTAGGATACAATTTACTGATGCAGAGGTACATAAGGAACTTTATGCAAGTATGAACCATGAAGGTATGTCTTACCACGTCGGCTAGAGGAGAGTCTACCTGGATACCATAAAAATGCAATCTAACGTCCTACTAGCAAACGCTCTTCATAAGACCAGAAACTGACAAAGCATGCAAAAGACAAGAACTCTCATGCAGGGTTGATATACTTTCGCCGGGTCCAGTTGTATCAAGCAATATCACATGGTCTCTGGGATAGCGTGGGGGCCGCAATATGATCAATCTACGGGATGAGTGACTCTTCGTTGAACATGAGATATTATTTCATCTTTCAACATCCAAGTACCAAATTTATTCAAGTCGAGACGTATGTTTCCTAGAACGAGTCTGCGACATGTGAGAGAGCCTGGTACCGATACTGCCAAGCATACCTCCTGAAATCTTGGCTACATCTTGACAAGTTCTTGGATCCTGTTTCTCACGTTTCAATCTTCTATCTCCACGATGTTGACCCAAAAACCGAAGTTGTATTCTCTTTTTCATATAGATGGAAGTTCACGAAACGCAATGGCCCGCACCTTGTCGACTTCAACCGGCTTCAACAGTCGAACAAACAGGCTTTCCCAACCGACTTTGAACGGCGCCTTCGGATTTCCGGTGGAGCAAGTTCTGGGTCCTTTATAGGAGTCTACTTGGTACAATCAGACACGGGAGCACGAGGAGAGTGTCTCCATCTTCTCCAGACGAGTCTACTAATCCGACAAGTTTCCTGTAAATACGATAGTGTAACGGGAATAGCTGAAATGTAGGGTTTCAGGATCAATTCTATCTCATACTGTTCTATCAGCCCCCCCTTGGCCTCCTACTACTTGCACCCCATCATGCTTCGCCGCTATCAATGTCCTCGCTTGGTGCTGGCTCTTCATCCTCCACAGGTGCTGCGGCACCGCTCGATTCTGATGTCTTCGCAGCTATGCTCTCCTCTTCTGCGGGCGCCCGTGCGCTACTAGCCGTGTCTACTACTGCGGCAGCACTTGCAGCCCCAGCAGCCGGTGCCTCAGTAGAGGTTGTACCTGCCGCCGCGCGCGCCTCGAGTGCCTCGACTTCACCTTGTACCATCTTTATTCTTTCCCGCAGCTCGCTCATCTGCTGCTCCGATGCGGGGTCAGGCTTTTCTAGAAATCCAATCATATAGCCCATCACATCCTCAGGCCGATCTGTAGACATCAGTGAGTCATTCAACATCAGTGCAAGAAATGACACTGGCTCTTGCTACCAAGTAGCTAGTACGTGTGAAAATTAAATGATACTATTTCTAGTCATGTTGCTGCTTCTGATGCTATCGTACATGATACTATAATTTGCACTGAAGGTTGTCACAGTGAGTCATAAAATCTGAATTGAAATATTATCTTTCTTATAGGTTCTTGTTGTAAGTAGGTACCGGTGATCATTGCGGCAACAAGCTTGTCCAAGATTGGATCGACCGATCTGCGGATGTACTCAGCATTATCGTTCATTTTTCCGCAAGGCTCACGGTTCTACGACAAACGCCATGTTCATATCAAATTAGATGTTGGATCAGCACCGTGACAGTCATGTTGTTCGGAATAAGGCTACGAACGTATACACTGCTTTTCAAATTCAATAATACAGCGTCTGTATCAAATAATATAAAAAATGCTGGCTCCTAGTCCTAGCCTGTCATAAAATTGCAAAAAATCAAAATTGTTTCAAGCTCCTTTTTACCAGATTGTTGTAAAATGACTGTTCCGACAATTTCGTAAGAATAGCGCCGAAAAACGCCAAAATACATCCAAACAGAAGGACTCACTTCAGCAATTTTACCACCTCACGGTATCATTCCAAATCTATCGTCTCTCAGACTGAAGTTTCCTTCTCGCTCCTTTAGGAGAAGATACAGTTTGGAGCAGTGCTTATTTTCGAAGAGCTCAAAATCCATTGGCAACGCGGAGCGTGCAGCAGTGAATTTTTTCCTTGAGCAGAAAGTTGCTGCGTTCGGGTGTTTTTTGAAAAGAGTGAGTCACTCTACACTGTGTATGTTGTGTGTATCTACTTTGAGCACGTGCGAGAGTGATAGTTAGTTCTCTGTCTTACATTGTCGTGTTGCGTTTTTTCCGCGTTGCGCTACAACTGAAGATTATAAGAAATTTGCACATCACATGAAGGAAGTTCGAAGACAATCGGCGTTGGTTGCGTTTCTTTGTCATGCAAGACACAAGTTGATGATGTCGAAGTCGAGTCGAGGGACTAACCACTTCTCGAAGTTCTTGAAAGACTAATTAAAGAACAATACATCATAAGACTGATCACAAGAAAACGGTAGAAAGACCCAGCGAGCAAGTCAGTGCAATTAAGTATTTACAAGTTGTACTACATCACGACTTGCTGCACGAAGGAAAGCGAATGGGCAGGAGTACAAGCAAAGCAATACTTTATTTAATACCTTCACGAGAACCTCAAATATGAAAATTGAACCACGTCCTTTTCCTCCCTTCTATGCCAAATACAGGTACACAGCATATCATATGACATAAGAACGGGTTTCCGCGTCCCTTGTCTCTGATATGGCTATCCAAATTCCCATGGAGAACAACGTGTCGTCTCTATGAAATGAAGCTCTTCTTTCACCATTTCTACCACAGCAGTTTGCGTCCTTCATCAGAGTACTTAAGTAGTGTCCGCCGGCGCGCTCTGTTCACAACAGTTTTGCTTCCAGAGTAGTTTCCGGAACGCTCGCAAGCGCTTTGCTGATGGGGCAGCCCGCTTTGGCCTCTTGCGCCAATTCTTCGAAGGTCGCGGCGTCTACCCCCGAGCACTTTCTTAGATGAAAAGCTCCTATTTACTCAAAGAAATGTTCATGCGCGTGCTCCCGTTCTTGAAGTCATTTCTTGAATTCCGCAAAAGTCTCAAAAGCTCTTTTCTTTTCAAATTTGCACAAATCATGTTGACTCCATCTCAAGTATGGTTCGTTGTACAGAATCTCATAAAAATTCAGAAATCAATTCAGCGCCTTAACTTGCCCTCGGTGGTCAGCTTTATGCTCGTCACAAGCGGACCTTCACCCAACGTAACGGTTGCGGTGGTTGTAATCTGAGCAGGGTGGATCACATTATTTTACAGAGACTGAGAACAACTCCGAGAAATTAATACATAGAAGTGCTCAAAAAAAATATTTGCTTAAGTCCACCTTCACCAAGATAATCATAAGTATTCAGGATGCCTCTACTCTCAAGAAGTATGGACGTAATAAAGACACATGTTTTAGGGCTGCACGCCCCCCCTGCGGTATGGTCGGCGCTGGCGCTCGCGCGCTCTTTTCCGCGCTGATTTTCGCGGATTCTAGTGGTGGAAGGCGTCAAAACCGGGCGCGGGCGTCCCCTTGCGCCTCTCTCCATGTTCCTTAGGGACCTCTTGCCCTCTGCTGACCCTTGCAGGCTGGAGGTCTCCAGGCCGCCGGAGGCGGCCACGGTCTCAAGAGCAAGCAAGCCGATGACCCAGGGCCCGGAGGGTACAGGCCGCACGGCTCAGGGGGTCAAGCCCCTCGCCTTTTGCCGCCTTCAGAGGCCTCCCACACCCGGCGCACTGCTGCGGCGGCGAAGCATATCGGAGGCATGTAGGGCACACGCAGGCAGCTGGAACGGGGCGGAGGCGGTCCCTTGGGCCCCTTTTGGAGCCTTCCACCTACATCGGGGTCTGTAGGGTACAGCCAGGCAGCCGGAAGGGAGCGGAGAAGGTCCCCGGGACCCCTTTTGAGGCCTTCCACCCCCGGCAGACGCCTTCAAAAGGGGCCCGGGGCTGCACGCTACCCCCCCCTGCGCTAGGGGGGTACCGTAGCCCTGAGCCCTGGATCGCATATAAGTAAACTGCTTCATCCAACGATGTCACAGGTAGATTGATTCCAATTATAGTACCGCATCCGGGGTGAGGCCTTTTTTGGTTAGAAGGGCAGCGAGGAACATCGAATAGCATCCTGATATAGCACTGCCGATCATCTCTTCTGGGTTCGTCTTGCTTTCGTCAGCCTCAAATCTTGACGCGAAAGAGTACTCCTGGAGATGGAGTGGTTGCCGCAGAGTATGCATAGACTAACAAATTGTTATTGTTCTTTCAGACACAGTACTGAAATGATTCCTATGGTAAGTCATCCTCTTCGATACCTCGAAACAAGACGTCTAAATGATCCACCAAACCAATTTCAGAAAGGCGCCAAATACCAGTTCCTTAAATCCACCGGATGCCACACTAGTCGAGCCGGTGCCTTCCTTGAGCGTTCCCTTCCATACTGAGGTAGCGCTGGATACGCGTGTTCGGACGAATTGCCTGCTAATGAGAGGCAAGCCTCGTCGAGACACGAGAGAGGCAGCAGACATCATCTTGTCTTTGTTTTGGGGTGCTGTCTAGGCTGGCTGTAGATAATTTAAGCCGTTGTTCCAAGCTCGCCGTGCGTTCAAAAAATGTAGAGGCAAGGAGTACTTATGGGGAGAGGTACTAGCAAACGAACGAATGATCAATGCTGTAGTCTCTCTTGTAATACCTCGGTGTCGTCGTTCGGCTTACCGACGACTGCCTTGCTCCCTCAGAAAGCACAGGAAGCTTCACGTGTTTAAGCTGGCTTTCTGACGCTGCTTCGTTACGTCCCTAATGATCCCCAACCGGAGGCGTGAAAGATAGTATTAAGATCAACCGGTGTGAAAAAAAACCAAAATCAAATTAAAGCACAGAACCTCCTAGCTTTTGTGATCTGCGCAGGCCTTGGCAGCTTCGACTTTCGGCATTTCGTGCTGTATTATCGTCCAACGGATTCACCCTTTCGATGGCTCATGTGGAGCAACCTCATGACAGAAATGAATCCTTGGAATCGTTTCAGAACATGAGATAGATTGCTATCTTTTGAAATACTTGTCGTAGCATTTGTTGCATGCTGTAGTGGTTACAAGATCCAAGGTTGAAGGTCCGCGGCTCTGCGGTCAGGCCGCGGTGTCCGGGACGACACAGGCACGAGTACTTGTCAATTCGACAATACTAGTAAGTAAGGCTAGATGAAGATAACAATCAACGTCAACCTACGTCTTGAGTAAATTTTGTGGAGAACATAGCATCTGCTCAGTAATGTAATTGGAGGTCTGTACAATTTGCGCATATTCGCGCATGAAGAGCTGAATGAAAAACACGAGACACGATCAAGCCTGTTCGCTATCGAGCGAAGGGAGCCGTGGTTGTGATTTTCAAACGCCTAGACACTTGCCCGATTCAGTAAATTAAATCTTTTCTCAAAAATGCTTTCATTATAAATCGAAACGTCTCCGGTCCATCCCCGCGTGCATCTCGCGTCCTCTCTCCGCGTTCAAATGAAACCGTTTTCGCAGCTACATCTCTGCTCCATCCGGCAGCAGAACTATCAAGCTAAGGCCGATAATAGCAGCCCCTGCGAGCCACGATTTGGTGACTACCTCGTCCTTCGGATCGTATCTTATAGCAGTCGGCAGTAATTCGTGGAGCGAGATGTACACCATCATTCCCGCAACGAGGCCAAACAGCACCCCATAAATTGTCCCATCAACCGTAGCAAGAGAACCGAGAACGGCCCAACAAACAAGTGCAGCAATGGGCTCCGAAAGACCGGACGCGGCACCCAACAGAAAGGCCCGGTGACGGTTGCCCCGCGATGAATAGTACACAGGGATTGACACGCATAAACCTGGTGGTGATGGCAAGTAACATGCTGGTAGTTGTCAGACATTAAAAAAGGAATTCTGCATTTCAATCAGAAGTTCTATTCTCGAAAAATTAGGTTTTGAGAAAAGGCTCGTGAAAATTTTCCGTATGATCACCGAGAATGAACCATCTACCATGAGACAACGGCTACGTATTTGGGTGTACCCTCTGGAATGTTGTGTATGGCGATGCCGAATGCCAAAGCGACCCCGACGTGAACGTCGCTAAGGGTAGCGATAAAAGTTGCTAGTCCTTCAGGAAAATTGTGTAATGCAATTGCTAGAGCGGTTTTCGTCGCCATGAGTAACAGTTTTTCTTCCTCTTCCTGATTGCTATCCCCCTCCGACGTTCCGGTGCCATCTGGGTGATCTTTTAGAGGCGAATTCTGCTTAACTTCCTTCCCGGGACGTGGAGCCATCTCCACAAGATGTGCTCCTTTTTCCATTGCGTCACGGCCAACAACATCTTCTAACTGCTGCAACGAAGTACGAGATAGTGGCATTGATGCTGCGTCAGTTGTTGCGGAAGAAGGGGACACTTCAGCATTTTTTTGTGCAACAGCGCCATCGCCTGCAACAGAGACTGCAACGGCTGCGACATTCTCCACTTCGGCCTTTGATTTACCATTTGCTTCCTGTGCTGTACTGGCGCTTTTCTCCTGCGTTGTCTTCTCCTCAGTGACGCGATGCACCAAATGATCGAGGAGCATCATCAAGAGAACGCCGCATAAAAAGGTAACGTAAGCACGCCAAACAGCTTGCTTTTCTGCCCGCTCCTTCTGAGGGTCTGAATAGTCGTCCGAGCCCGATGGTTTCGACAGTCGCTCAAGTTCGGCATCATAGAAACCCCCTACGGCCTTATAAAAAATCTCCACGAAGCTGATGTAGAGCATTACACCAGCAGCCAGCGCTAAACCACACGCGAGCACGCGCGGTGAACTCAACTGCACAACCCTCGCAAAATACACCGCACCAGCACCGAGCGCTGTTGCCAAGCCCGCGCTGAGACAGAGCAAGAATCCGACCAACGCGTTGTCCAATGAACCAGACATCTTTTTTTGGAATTATAATTTGATGACTTGAAACTACTACTTTCTTCGAAAGGCTTAATCTTGTTGTAGCAAGTGTTGTAGTGTAAGTAATAAATCTACATAAGAAGTATGTGTAATATGTATCAGTATCGATCAAAGATTATGAAGAAAAAATGTTGTGAACTTTGCGGAGTAAAATCGAATAAAGAAAATCAACAACTCAGCAGACGCAATCCTAGAATGTAAATGAACACACTGCAAAAGGAGTACAACCTTCAGTTCAATTAAAGCAAAGAACAATGCATAACTGATCTAGACGTCGCTTCGATCGAAAAGCCAGATCGTCACTTCTATCTGTTTTGTACTGAATTCCCATTCATACTAGTACTTCACGTCCCTTTTGGAAGAGTCAATTGAACTAATCTCACCAGAGTCTGAATCTGAATCAGAATCAGACATAAATCATCTTCAGCACAGTGAGCATCAAAAGAACTTGTTGTATCTTTCTCCTGTGCACTCTCTCGCTCTCCGTCAAGCACTCCCTAGCTGAAGTCCAAATTATGTCTTGTCTGCACAAACTCTCTCTCTCTCTCTCGATTGAGACTAAGCTCTACTCTCTAGTGATAGGAACACGCGCAATTGCCGAGATACATGAGAAATTATTGATAAAAACTGTTCATCAATCTGGTCTCCATATTTCTTAGGCCTCGATGGGTAGTGTCTCGTTTGTCATCAACTCATCTCTGTTTCACCTTGTAAGCAGCTTCTACACTGTGTTGTTCTCCGTGGAGAGCTGACCATGCCGAAGTTCTGTGAGGATGAATGGAAAATAAGTTGTAGAACCTTAGATAGTCAATAATCTTTTTTGCATGAGATGAAAAGAATCCTCATACGGGACTGAGACGAGTGCAGCGAGAGGACATTTTCACTTTTTCCCTGTTTGGTGTTGTTTGTGTTGGAAGACCCTAATTGTGTTGGAGTGGTTGGACGTACTGCAGTCAAAGTAATGAAAATTGGGATAGTAGAAGTATGAGCTAAGAAGTTTAGGAGACACTTGAACAGAAAGGTAAAGCATTAGGAACGATGGGAACGAAGTAGGTCCTATTCTAGATAGTATAACTAAGATAGTACAAGGATACTAAAATTAGAGCGCTCGGAGTAAAAGTTCTGTCTTCGGCCACATAAGGTCCCACCTGGTGATAAGAGGAAGGTAGGTGCTCACAATGAGATCGGAACGGCGTTGTTGACCTTGCTTATGGGTGCTAGCTCACCAAGGTCAACATCCGATAACATTCGACAGGAACTTAAACTCTTCTATCTATATACTCCTCTTGCATTTACCACTTCCAGACTGGTCCACTGGTCCATTTCGTTGCAGGCGTGTATAGTTTTGTTGATCCTTAAAAAAATTATGGAACTTAAGTAACCCCATGATTACTTATCACGCTTTTCCACCCTTTAGTTCGCGCACTCCTCACCTATAAAGACAGATTAAAGAAGGTAGTTCGAATGTAATTATAAAGTAAGTAGAAAGTAAGTAGAAAGTAATTAGCCTTAACTTGGTTTTTTGACGATAGCCGTGCAAATGCCCAAAATATCTGGACATTGAATACTCTGTCACCCATTATTAGTTTGCCCCCTTGTAGTTAGGTTAACACCTTATAAGCAGAGTTTTTGGCCTTAAGTGGGCTGTCCGTTGCCCTGTTTCTCCATTCGGATATTGGTATATTTCCGGTCCTCACTGTATCTATATATATCGCAAGCAAGCAGCAAGTTCTTCATCATAGACTTCTACTAGGATATAAGGACGAAAACCACTAGTATTAGGTGATGGGGTTTGGACATTGTGACGGGTGAAGTGCTGATTATTAGTTTACTTGAGACCGATGAGTACTAGAGGCCACACCGATTTACTTACAAGGGCTATAACCGATTGTCACAGCATCAAAGGCATAGACGAGACAAAGACAACGAGAGTGATGAAGCAGGTTGATTGATAAAAGCAGACGACGTCACTCAGTAGATCTAATAACAATACTGCACAATTAGCCTGAAACCACAGCAGACAGGGATTTCGAGTCTTTTCGAGTCAACACCAAAAACTGAAAACCCGTTCGTTTTTTCTCTGCAGAGAGATGATGTTCTGACTCGGCAAAGTGACTTGTCAGAAATGTGTTCTGAGGTAACAAAGTAGCTCCGGAGCAAGCCCGTTACCTACTACTCGAGCTATTGCGCTGCATTTCCAAGCCGAAATCAATGTGTCCATTGGCAACCAACGCCGCGAACACGGCTGAGAGGAGAAATGACACATAAGCGTAGAGAGCGTTTACCAAGGTTTTGTCTGCGGTCTGGTACAGAAATCGGAATGGCAACTCCTCGAAATGTGCTATGAGATCCTCCGCGTACTCGGTGGCCAGCTGTGAAGTGGATTGATGCTGCTGGGATTCATCAGTTCTTACGGCCGAATCCTGAGCGAGATGCTCGGTCGCAGTGCGGACTTGCACACGGCGACAAGCATGGGCTAATCGCCGAAAATTTTCGTTGCACCTACTTCCGTATAGGATGGTCATAACTAGCGAAACTGCCACGATCACGAATATATACGCCATCTCCCAAATCAGGGGCCAGTAAAGTTCCCCCTTTCTCTTGTTGGTCTCCACAGAATTACTTGAGGAGGTATTCACGGCGACCGCTTGATGTGTAGTTTCACTACTACGCGATGTTGTTGTGGAAACCTGTAACACGACGAGAGCGCAACAACCCGACAGGTAAAGAAGTGAGAGCAGAGAAAAACCATTGCTGTAACGAAGCATAATCTGCTGACAATAAGTGGGAGACAAAACACGGCACAAAACCCAGAATGAACGCACGTCGGCAGCGGAAGAAAGACGAGTCTCTCGATCCTCGTCTGCAGGACAGAGTTGCCGCATCGCGCTCGTTGTCGCCGCATCGTCCAACGTTGCAATCGCGCATCGTGCACGCGCGTCCCGCGCGAATATGGCCAATAATAGCGAGCTTAGTCGCCATCGGCGATGCGCGTCGTAATACGGATAGTAGAGAAAGCCGATGAAAATCGATAGCATGAAAAACTTTTGATAAATAAGAAGCGCACAGGCCGCGTTTGAAAGTGCTGTATCGCCGAACGGGCTGAGGTCCATTTGTGCCCAGCGCACGAAGGGCACGATGGCAGCGCCGACCGCCCACACGAGCATATCGTTTGGCATGGCGCATACCGCGTAGGCAATGTTGACCAGCACATAGGCGGCAACGCGAACCGGAAGACGCCCGTGCCTGCGGCACGAGTCGCGAATGCTACCTTCTATTGAGCCACGATCCAGCCTCATCAGCTTTCGCAGATTGCCGTATTTCGAATTCTGCTGTTGCGCGAAGGGCAGCGTTGGAAAGGGCGTCGAGACTTCCGCCTTCGTGTACGTATCGTAAAACTCTTGACTGTCCAGCCTTAGCATCGTTTTTGCCGTAAGATCATACGACACACGGGCCACGGCGCTCGGACCGCGGTTTCCGAAATCGAAGCTCAGAGAGACGAAGTCCTCTGCACACTCATTGCGCAGTGCGGATTCGAGCAAGCGTTCAAGATTGTCGAATGCTGCGGTGCCCTGATCGTCATGAAACATTGCGCCGCCCAGCCGTCGCAGAACTACTCCATGCAGACCGTAGCTCTGCGTGCCGCGTACACAGGCGAGCTCACTGTCGGTAAAGTAGGCGTATTTCAGAGCGATCCCAAAGTACCGATACAGCTTCAAGAGCCCCAATGTGGCGATGTCCGACCAATGCACGCCTCCAAATGCATCTGCAGACGCATCGTCATTATCGATCTCCACATCATCCAGCCACCAGAGAAGGAGAATGACGAAGAACATCGTCGAAGTTAGGGCCACTTCGTTGAAAATAAGAAACCCAATGTCGCCATCAATAACGAATCGGTTCCACGCACTCGTCTTGCCCTCGAGTACGCGCGCAGATGCCCAGCCGAGTGGCCCCGGCAAAATCTCGAAAAAAGCGGTCTTCAACAGTTGCGAATATTGAATGTGCTCTTCAGACCAAACATCCTCTTCCAGAACGTGTCTTTGAGCCGGTTCGTTGGACCACACCGCGCCATCTCCACAATCATGGGCACCCCCCGCATTCTCGTCGGCTGATGCAGTTGGAGCATCTACTTGCACACCACTGGACACCTTATACTCTCGCTCCGGATGTCGAACGCGATGATGGCTCCCACCGCCGCCACCAAGAGACTGACCATCCGCGGAGGTAGAAGAATGGGCCGTGCTAGACGCTGGGTCACCACTTGGGAAAAGCGTTTTCACGTTCTCAACGCACCATGAGTGTACTTGTTCGGCCTCCACGCTCAAGTGCTCGATTACCGAGGAGCTACGCCGTAACGTGTTCGAGTCCGTTGATATTGTGGCCCCCTCGTGCCGTTCCCCGGAGCTCACGTCGACCCGCATACTGCTCAATTGCACCCTAGGAGGGTGGTTGTACAAAGATGCTCAGGAGATACGTCTATACACCGTCAAGTGCATGAATCAGAAGGTCGCGACAGTGCGAAAGGACCCAGCATTAACCTTGTTCATCCAGCATGTGTGATCATTTGCTCTTTCAGAAATGCGACCACAACTAATTCCACCCTGATCAACAACCGACATGAGATCTAGCACTTGCTTTGTGTTCGGGCCAACGGGGCATCTGGGTCGGGGAGCAACTACATCCGTCCACATTATCATTTCAACGTCCTAACAACTTTGTCTACCAAGATCTCATAGTACCATGATAGCACCGACGCTCAGGGGACTCTCTCCCAAAACAGAACCATACACTATTCATATCTCAGCTCAGATTTCAAAGAAGCTTTTTCGTTTCTTCTGTCGCACACAATGGGGATCATTCATATCGAGGGTGCTGATCGAGACTTTGGCTGATCCGATCCCAACACAAATCTCTACGCTTCCGGGTGACCAGTCTCCAGCATATTTTTCGCGGAAAGCGATCCACAGAAAGAGTCATAGTGACCAGCATCTCCAGGGCGCACAGGTTTCAATATCAGTACAACAAAGAAATTGGTCGCCTTTCCTGACAGATATAAGAATGAGATGGACTCAGTTGGGTTTCCGAATCGAAAAGAGGATTATAATGTTAGACTGAACCAGCGGTTCAAAAAAGACGAGAAAGCCAATATACCTATGGTATAGGCATCTATGCTGTGAGAATAGCCCCCAACACCACTGCAGTTCTCTCTTTGGTGGGGTGATGTTTTGCTTTCTTCGGGTAGCACATTAACATTTGATGTTCATGTTTCTTTAGAATCGGGAAATTAAAATTAAGCAACCGTCGTGGGTTGAGAACTCAACTTTGCATTTGCTTGTAAGAAGAAATCATTCACTACTGACTCCTTCGTGCATAGGATGCCTACAGATACTTCTATGCCTGTATTATCTGCAGTTGCTTGATGTCCCTCTTCGCGTTTTCAACTCCCGCATGATTGTCTTCGTGGTCGAAGACTAGAAGGCGTTTTCCGTAATCGTTCACGCAGGTCCAAAGTCGGTCATCCCCGTTGATTTTGACTTTGACGAGCTTTTTTGAGTCGCATTTCAAACCAATGCTCTTCTTTCCGGATCGCGCGCGCGTAGTCCAGCACCCTACCCGCGTCTTTGCTAGAGGACTTCAAATTGAACAGCTTTCCGCGTGCTTCAACTCTCTGCTGTCCTCCGGTACTAAATCTTGGATCATGATCGATCTTGCAGAAACACTTGGAGCTCTCAACAAAAGCTTGGACATCTTCCTCACTTCTCTCGTTGCAGCCCACTTCCAACACACTGCTAAGAATAGCCGAAGCGTCCGCTAGAGACAGGGTCGCTTGTGAATTTCGCAACGCGCTAGAAGTGCTCGCCGACGTAGTTTTTGAGGTCATCTTGTTTTGTTTCCTTGCACCAGACGGCTCCACATCTTTGCCCTTCGGGAAGTGTGAAAACTTCAGTGTAGGTGAAGCTGCTGGCTTTGTGCTAGTTTTTCCTGCTGTACCTGAGTTTCCCTTTTCTCCACTTTTAGGATCATGATCCGGTGCTGGAATGTTCCACGTATAATGTTCGGGATGCACAGTGACCACCTGATTTCCTTCCATATCCACGACCGGCCGCGCTAGCGTCTTCTCTAAGACTAAAAGTTTGTCGAGCTTCCGCTTCAGAAGTTCCGGGTCAGTCGCACTGGCGTCTAGGAAGCTCTCTGCGAGATCTTCTGCTGGATCGAACATCTCCAGCAATTCCAATCGATCTTCATCCTCCAACAAATTTTCGATTGCGGGTTTTGTTCCGCGCGACCCGTCTTGATCCTTAGTCTGCTGTGCAGCTTGTTGAGCACTCTGCAAAAACGCGAGCCAGATTCGGCCTTCCGAGTATCTGACCGCTCTCTTTGCAAGATCAACCGCAATCGCGAGACTCTTCATCGCTTGTTGTTTGACATTGGTATTAATAGCAGTTGTACCTTGTTGACTCGTACCTTGTGAGGCTGAGGCCGAATCGAGGCCGTACCGTTCATAGCAGGTCGCGTGACTGCTTCACGTTCGAGAGAGCCACCAGCTTCGGAAACTGCTTTTTGAAATTGTTGATGCGGAAAAGTACACGGTCGTATGTGTCGTGACTGCACGTCGTCAGCTCGTTCTCCAGATACAAGACGAAAAAGTACTCGTGGTACATCTGTCCCTTGTAATCCTTGCGCAAGCAGTATGAACGATACACTAGAAGACCTACATATCAAGAAACATGAATATAGATATACAACGCGATGGATTCCAATAATTTCGTCAAAATCATGAAATGAGAATCTGAATAAGATGAAACAGGCAATAATGTCATGAGAGCGCCAGCTTTTTGCGTCCCAGCGCCTCGTCCCCCTTATCAAGACACGCACGTAGTATAAATATGATAGACGGACACGCGATCCCAGAGACCGGCAAGAACAGTTTGCTTCGATCCGAACATTCAATGCACTAGTCTAAGTCCCCACGACGATGCGCGCCTTCAGCCAAGATCTCGTAGTAGAGCCTCGCAGTGCCCTCGGCGAGAAGGGGGTTCACTCGCTTCGGCTCATCGGCGTCACGAGCACTGCCTCCACATCCTTCTTGCTCCGCTTGGACCCTCTCAAGAATCCTGAAGTGCAGAATCCCTATCCTTCTCTGTCTCAACCTCATTGAATACCCTTCGAAATCTTGGGTCTACTCTGTGCAAGGTGACAGCAGAATCCGTACTCCCTCTCAATCTACTACACGGCGCAAAGCCTACGTCAGCGATAGAACTTTTGCCATCCTTACTCTTTGATGCAGTGCCTGCTGTGGAAGCACTCCCAGGGATGGTGCTGACCGAACTGCTATTTCCGTGAGGTCCGCGGCGGACGATCATGTTCCTAGTATGATTGCTATTCCCCGCGAACATTTTCAAATAGGTAAGTAGTTCGAAACCGTGGGTTTGCTGAGTACTTTGCCCATGGGCACTGCTTCAGGCAGAAAAGCGCCCACTCCCGACCACCATCTCCCCCGGCCCCGTCGTAGACCAACAAATTTGAGAACCGATCTTGCACGTATGTGCCTTCGACGTGGAACAAAATGTTGCTATTTGCGAGGAAATCAGGGAGAGCCATGTCCGCCGCACCCCCAGAACCTCTGCGAGGCTATTTCAAATGCAATATTGAAGCCAACATGTTGTTCTGCACCGCTAGCTCCCTCGGCGCGCTTCCGAGAAGCAAAAAAATTCCCTCCTTATTCCTAAGCTTCGCAACCGCCCGGTCAAACTCGAAGAACGGATCGATGTTCGACTTTCCGTCCGAAATAACAGTCGTAATGAAATCACTAAGCTGCCGATGGATTTGTTTCTGCCTCGCCGCAGTGTTCAACCCGAGAATTTTTGCGATCTCGGGTAGCAAGAGCATGAAGACAACGTTCGACTGAGCAAAAACTACCTGATCTCTGTAGCGATAATGATCCACCGTGGTATCGCTCTCCAAAGTACTCGTCAAGCCGAGCCTTTCAGCGAAACGGGACGTCTAAAACCAAGAGCTGGAGTTCGTACGTGACAGTACCACTCGTGGCGAGGATACGCTTCGCCTCTCACACCATTTCTGCACACATGCACCTGCAAGTCACGCAGCAGACCGTTCGTTTTTGATTCGCAGTAGTAGAAATTCGAATACGAAGTCACAGGAACCCTGGAAAAAATCTCTGTTGTTCGGGATTCAAGGAGAATGGATGGTAGCGATTGCACTCACAGATTCTGAAATTCTGGAGCAAGAATGAGGATTGCGCTTCCAGTCGAGCACATAATTGTACTCGCGAGCGCAGACTCCTCTGATATTCGTAAGACACGTTCCTCATTTACATTCACTTTAGAAAACCTCACTATCATTGCGAGTAACGGGCAAGAGAAACAGTGAAGAGGAAGAAAAAGCATACGAAGCGCAACATAGAGGAAGCCATTGGAAAACCGATTTTACCGCTCTGAAAAGTGGTTAAGTCGACAACGTAGCGTCAAAGTACGCGTGCCGGCCTGATGGATTAAGACCTACAACGCATCGTGTCCACGTCGAATAGTATCACGTTCACAACGACATTCGCATTCTCGGATCACCAATACTTGAAGTCAGTGTCAACCGATCCTCTCTGAGAACACAAGTTTCAAAACAAGACATCGGAACCGCTGTTACGCAGTTGCACAGTTTTTTTTTTGTTTTTTTCAGTCACTTGAAACCTAGGACGTCCCGAATGGATTACACCACAACAGGAGTCTACTAGAGTGATACTGTCTGAGGGTCACGATGAGGGGGGCTACTGTCCACTGCTGATACACAGCAACATGGATTTCGCGCCAGATGACAAGGAAGTACTGCGACGTCACATTGCCAAAGTCCAGTCTCTTACCGGACCCCCATCACCGATCCGGTCCCGCAGAGTGTGGCTAACACGATGACGAAGGTGAGTCACCGACCTCTTACTTGACGAAAGACTTGACCTTGGCAAAGAGGGCCTTGCCAGCGGCGGTCTTGCCACCAACCGGGACGAATCCCTTGATACCGAGGGCCTTGCGGGCCTTGACCAAGGCGGCGGACCAGGCGAGGATCTTCTTGGCGCCCTTGGACTTCTTGGCAGCAGCCGAGGCCTTGACGGAGACGATCTTGCCGGCCTTGTTCTTCTTCAAGTCGGACTTCTTCAAGCCACCGGAGGTCTTGGCCTTGGCGCCCTTGAAGACGCTGGACTTAGCGCGCTTGCCCTTGGCGATGGTGGACTTCTTCATGGCCATCTTCGGGTATGAAAGCGTCAACATAAGCACAGAATCATGATCGACTGAAGCACACGTACTTATGCGGAGTATTTTGAGAATAATTAAAGAACTCCTTTTTACGTGGGCTTCAGTATCCTATCACTGCTGTGTCTTCCTTGTTGCCTTAACTTCATGCCCATCTTCATGGAGGACATCTTCATCTTCATGGACATCATCTTCATGCCCATCTTCATGGCGCTCATCTTCATCATCATCTGGAGTGGAGATGTGTTTAGAAGATTAAGAAAGGTTCGCGGGTGATAGAACAATCATTGAAACACCAAATCACCAAATTATCATCCTCCTTGATTCAGAATCAAGGCAGGGCTTAGGGCTTAGGGTTCAGAATCGAGTATGACTTTGCAAGAGAGACTCAATGATACGATTTCATCATCGAAGAAAAATGCCACTTCTAAGCATCTCAAAGTGTAAAGCAAGTACCTTGGCCATCTTTGCGACGTGTTTTTTGCACTAAGGCGACACTATAAGACCCTTCCTATACCCCAAGTTTGGATGAAAGAAGGTGATAACGGGCGTGCCAAGGATGTGTCTCTCGTTAGATAGATTGCAGCTGCTTGACGTGATGGAAAAAACTAGGTGAGTGCTGCGTACTACTTTTAGACAACCATGTCCATTTCAGACTACTTATCAATATTTCCAGATTTTGGCTGCGGATAACAAATGCAATTCTACTTCTCTTGGTCATGCACTAAAAATTGTAAAAAAAGAAGGACCCAAACACTTTGTAGATTTTACTTTCTCGTCTCTCAACCTCTCGTCAAACATGCTTTCTTCTAGACTCAAAAAAAGTTTTTGGACACACAGGCTGCACACAGTATGCTGGACATAGTCCACTGCTCCACATCCACTGATACGTGGATACCAGTATGTCTGATATTTGTTCTGATTGCATTCTCACGGAAAAAACGAAACACCTGCAGGTACCTGACATAATATCTCATTCCAAATACAGCCAAAAGGGAACTTGTACCAGACATACTTGTGAGTTTGAGGAGACATACCATACTAATACCGAAAATGACTTGAGGAATCAGTAACAAGAAAAAATAACACAGATTTGCGATAGAATGCCCAACACTCAATAGCAAACGAACATCGGAGTACGAGTCATTGAGTGTGAAAATATCTGGGGAAGTTCAATGCAATCAGAATCTCTAGGGATAACCACTATCACCCGAGCCATTCACTGAATCCAGACTCGTTGTAACACATTACCTCACACCCACTGTTTCCAACCTGACGAAAGTATGACTTTCGTCTTTCCATTGTTATCCAGCATACATCGTCTGTTCACATCTACATCGTCCAACAATAGGCATCAGCATCGACGCGGCGCCGACTCGATGCCAATGAGGAACATCTGCACCCCAATAACAGAAAAAAAATTTCAGTGGAAGCTCTTCAGCTTGTCCGAATCCACTGGAGCTTCGTCTTGGTGCAGGTGCTCCAAGGGGTTTTCGGCGCGGTAGTGGTGCGCATCGTTGTACCTAAGGCGTTGGATGCTCGTGTCAACAAAGCATACTAAGATCACTTTGATTCATTTCGAGCAAGACCCTGGTGTATTCCCAATTACATCTACGCTTACTCTGAGTGGCATTCAACGATTTCATCCGAAAGATAAACGCGTGCTATTGGTCACAAAACAGTACGCATCGATAGCCTGTGTCTCCAATCTGGCGATAGTGTCGAATTCTTTCACACTCGCCGCGCGTAGGCGCGTCAACGCACGAAATACCGCTCGTTTGATTTCTGCGACCTCCGCATTTTCGACTGCGTCTACCAACGTGTCTTGTGTTTTCGCTGCGTGGTCTTGCAGCTCCTTTGCTGTGTCTTCCTTACCTGGAAAGGGATATCAAGCGACTTTGGAGAAAGAGTGAAACGATCCCATCTCTTCTGACAACAGACTGCCCAACCACCGCAAGTCAGAAATATAACCGCATACTCAATTTGTCCTGTCCACATGAAATACCCCGCGTCAGAAAACGCCATACGATCATACCAAGTATCACTAATTCATTTCTCTTAGCGGGAGGCAGTATACCAAAAGGCGCAATCTTGTTGAAGTTCATCTCCAAATCGTGTGACATTTCGCTTGCCAGCTCCTGCGCCGCAGGCTTTTTCTTCAAGAGCGGCTGGGTGACCGCAGCGACACAACCAAAGAGACCAAGCAACACCCGCATTCTTTTCTAGCTATGGCAGGAGACGCTAGTTATGGGTCCAGGTCGTGTACACACTTATTTCAGGCTTTTGCCTCCGTATCAGAGGCCACTACACGCAAACACAAAGACTTAGCACTTTCAACACAGAAGAAACGCGTACTCCCTTCTATGTCACCACCACCTCTGCCTACAATCAACAAATCTATCGACATTGACAATACAACGATGACGAAAGGTATTTTACGCTTGTCCAGATCATTGTCGAGAATTATTCCTAGCATAGGATCAGGCTGAAAAGCTCACAAATTTATTAGAACTTTCAACGTGCAGCACTCATAGATACTGCACCTGTCTCTGTGGTCATCAGTAGACCCGTCGTCATGACGACCACATGTCCAATCCGAACACTCCCATTGCGCAAAAATTGCCGCTATATAGAACGCATCGTCCGCCCCACGGGACCTGGAAAAATCAAAGGGAAAAAATATCCACGTCTCAGACCGAAGCTCGAGTCTCATATACGAAGCTGCACCCACCAGAATCAGAAAGGAATTTTGAGAGCACGATCTGAAATAAAACCGTCACACACTCAATTGTTTTAGTTTACGATCTTCTCAGTCAGCATATTCAGCCCTGTCAGACCCAGTAACATATCCGTAGACCCGGGCATCGCGCTTGCGTGGTAAAACGGTAACACAAATTCGCCGCCGTGCCTCAAGCCTTTCGGCATCGAGGTCTCCAGCAAAGAGAAATCGGCTCCCCGGAGTATGTGCTCCATGCGATGAAGCGCTTCTACTTCTGATGTACGCTTTTCCTCTTCCGATCTGAAGTTTTCCAACACATTGCGACAAACTCTTTCCACATTTTCCCCTTCAATGTCTTTCGCGGTAAGCGACTTGTCCGCTGCGTCTTTTTCATCCATTAACGAGGCCGCCTTCACCTGCAATATTCAGGCGCAGGACTCCAAAAAGAAATTGGGCTAACAGTAATCAATGACGCGCCCAGGCGCAGAAGAAAAACTCTAATATTTCTCAAAAAAAATGTCCTCGAAAAATCTTCAGTGCCTCACATCGTCTGTAGAAATCATTGTGAATCCTATTCCTCCCAGTCCAGTCATTCTGGGTGCATTACTTGTTAACTCTGACTCAGCCATTACAACGAAGGGCTCTATCTAGTGTCCTTGAGTCGAACCTCATATGCCGCCACGTTCGCCGCTTTCTGGTTGAAGAGCTCATAGGCGTCTGCTTCCCGTGCTGCAAGAGCCTCGGAATCAGATTTCAGAGACGCGCTTTCCTTCCGGAAGTCAGCTTCAGCATCTTTATCTTCAGCTTTGACGCTTGATAGAATTGAGTCAAATAGTGCCAAGACCGGGGCTGCGTTGTCCATTTTTGCTTCCGCGATAATCGAGCGCGCATCTCGAAACACAATTTTCGCACGTTGATGCTCAACCTTTGCATTCTGGAAGGCCTTTTCATTTGCTTGTATCGTGCCAGTGAGCTCTGATCGCTCCACCCTAGCATCTTCCAGTGCCTTCTCGGCAACAACAGCTGCACTTTTCAATGCTTTAAGATCGAGCGTCGCTTTTTCTGCTGCATCTGCAGCTAGCGTCGAAGCATGCTTTGCCGTCTGCACAGCAGCTGTTGTGGTATCGGAAAATGAATGCAACACCTACTTCCTGCCAGCATGCAGCTGAGAACACATATTGGAAAGTACAAGGAATCTTTGAAATTGGGTGTATTGAGTTACTCGTGATTGCGACTTCATTAAGCAATTGCTTATGTTGAAGACCATTTCCGGCAGCCATTTCCTTCTCGCAATTTGCATGTACAGCTGCCGCGTCTTTACTCGCGGCCTCTATTTCTTGTATTCGATCATTTATCGTTTTCAGTATACCAGACACGTCGCGCTGACCTTCAATTGCGGTAACTCGAGATTGAAGAAAGGACAGGGGGCTACTTTCTTGGACATGCCTTAGCAGCGTCTTCGCAGCAGTCGTCTTCGTCGATGAAGTCTGCCGCTCGGTTGTCGTCGCGTCCTCAGACTCACTGGTTACTCTCATCGTTTCCGCAACTCCACGCTGCGTTTGGTCGGATGCGACAGCCTCTGTAGTGCCTCCTTCGGCCAAAGCCTCCTCAACGACAACATTCTCGCTGGCGCCTCTCTCTGGCGCCTTCTCACTGTGCATTCCCACATTTTGATCCTTTTGCTTTCTCGTTTTTGCATCCCCTTGATCCACCTGCGCCTCGTCTCTGGCCTCGCTACCGGACTTCTTACTAGCATCGATATTCTGCTTCGATGTTGGGTCATATCCCTGCTCACTCGTCGACTCTTCTTCTTCGCGACCTTCAACCGTTTCATCTGCAGTCTCACCGACCGTCATTTCGTCTACCACTTCCTTGTCCTCCTGCTCTATGACAACAACACTCTTTCCAAAGTCCTCGAGTAGCGTCACTGCTTTATGCATGCCATCGCGCACAGCTGCCTCCTCCTTGCGGGCATGGTCCCTTGCAGTCACCAGATTTTGCAATTCCACATCCCAATCGCGCGTCTCGTTCTCATCGTACTTCTGAGCGGCGCTGCGCTCCGTCCTCGCGTCTGCCAACTGCTTTCCCGTATCGCTAAGGTCTTCCTGCAGTGTCTCCAGTACGTTACGAAGCCTGGAGCAAAGACGACATGAGCAGCAGTAACATAAACTATGGCCTACTAGACAAAGGATACTGTAGACGTACTTGGGAAATGTTGGATGATCACCAATACATTAATATTATGCGGGAAATCACGCCTTCTTAAAGTAACTAGCACCAAGAATCTGGAGTATTACACATTTCCATCATGCCTCACGAAGTACCGAGCCGTGGATTCTCGCCCGATTTTCCTGTTTCTTTCGAATTTCTCCGAGTCTTCCTTCTCCTGTTGCTCCAAGTCCGCTTTATCACGCAACATTGTTTCCCGTAACGTCGTCAAAATGCCTCCAAGAAGATCGCTGTCCGGACTACTTTCGGCGCCCTGCTCCGGCTGTTGCGATAGCAAGGACTCTACAAGTTGAGGCTCGCGCTGTCGCAAGAATGATCCGGAAGTGCCCTGCAACAATTTCGGAATGTCGGATTGTGTGGCTTAGAGCTCCGACATACCACCTCAAATGACGCTGCCACTGTTATCAGGGGAATCATCTACTTCGTGTCACTAGTAATCGCTGCGCTTTGCTAACAATTTCCAATTCTCTTGCTTCGAACGGGAAGATGACAACGGAAAATTCAGTCTCAGATGCTTAAGAATGGTTTCCTACTCTTTCTTCTCGAGAACTAAGAGCGTCTGCGCTAGCGCTTGCACACTCTGGTCCATGTCCGCTTTCTGCGCTGCGAATTCCTTCGACTCTTTTTCGCGTTCTCGTTCGGCTTTCTCCATCAAAAATTCGTTCTTCTCCACATTTTCTCGTGCTTCACGTGCTCGCACCTGCAACTCCGCTTGTTTTGCGCTAGCAATTTTCTCTGCTTCAGATGCATCCTTCGCGCGCTGCTTCTTCACTTTTATGCTGTCAGTAGCAGCCTTCTTTGCTTTTTCGATGAATTTCTTCTGTTTGCAAAAGGCGTCTTCTTGCTCCTTTGCGGAGCCTTCTGCCTGCTCCACCATATCCAGCACGGCTTTTCTGACTGCATCGAGCTCACGAAGACGCTTGCCGCCGGATGGCGGTGCCAATGTAGTTTTCCGTCCACGTCTTGATCCTCGTCTATCGGCACGCCTGCCCGTAGCAAGAAGCATCGAACCCGAGCTTCCAACATCTTTACCGCGATCGGCAAGTCCCGCGTATGCTCGTTGCTGATCGCCGGCCACGGACTTGCCCGCTCTTAGTCGTAAGCCGTCCGCCAGTCGTGGCCCGCAGCTGCACAAAGCAACCGCTACACGTAGCACCGGCCATGGGAAAAGCGACATTACTTTAGTACTGTCTGTCTGGCCGCTGTCGGATATACATACTGCTGCCTGCACACACTAAATCGCGCCGTACTGGCGCAACGCGGCGGAAGAAACCAGGCTCCGTGTGCGATGAAAGCTACTAACTTCTGTTGGGAGGTCGACTCGAATTATGGTGTGAGTAGTTCAGTACAAAAGGATCTCTTTGTTGAGTCCATCAATCTTTTTCTGATCTCTTGCAAAAGTTCTGAATTTGATGACAAAACACTTCGCCACTGGCCCGGGCCTGCTGCTTTTCCGCAAACAATCCGGCACCAGTGCTAGTCTTTTATTTTCTTTCCTTCGCTTTCTGTTGTTTGTTCTTCTTATGCAGAACACAGAAGAGACCCAGGGAAGTCGTAGGTCCAATCCGAATCGACTAGCATCATCATCATGCAAAGCTCATGAACATGCAACATTTCCGTTCGGGCATTACTTCGGTTATTTTACCCGCTGAAGCGGTCTACAAATCGCTGAGAATCACCAAATGCACATCGCCACGACGAGCACTGACTGTGCTCATTATCACTATCATGCTAGAAGCAATCTGTACGAATGGAAAACGAAACGCGAACATGAAGTTTATCAAATAATCAATGTCCTCTGCTGGATAAAGAATTGGAAAATATGAATCATGAATGATGCAAATACAGAAGTCATTTTATGGTCTATATCTCATGCAGTTGCAATCGCATGCGGATCATGGAATTCTTTCGAAGTCTCCAGCCCATCAAATCATATTGCCATTATGCTGTCTTGATATTGATGCAAACTCCATGAGCATCCCTGCTGCATTATGCTGTGCATTGAATGTAGTTCCCTCGGTGGCGGCTCCTGCGAAAATAATTAGATGCACATCTTACATAGCCGCACCAAAGATTGCGGCGTGCAATTTTTCTTGCTCCCTTTGCGCGCGCTGTAACCGCTCCGATAGGAAAACTTTTTTGGCATTATGCAATCGCAAATTCTGTGTCATCATCCGCCGACTGTCGCTTTCCGCGAAGTAAGCTTTGCGTGCTCTGAAAGAGTGTGCCTCATGATATTATCATTCAAGGCTATAAGTACCAAGAATCATGATTGATTTGTAGAAGTAGAACCAGTGCAGGCAAACATGAAATTAATTTTATGTCAGTTTTAGAAGATGACGCTTACAAGAAAATGGTGCTGTAAGGTTGCAGTTACAAAGTGAAGTACTCCATCACGTTCAGCTCCATTTCCTGTTTCGTTTTCGCCGCCTCATAAAGCGCTAATAGTATGCTTTTATTGTCTTCGCTGTTTTGAAAGTTGGAGAGGTGACCAATTAGTACTTCTCAATACCAATTCATTCTTATCACATCTTACCCAACTTCAATATGCGGAACGGTGAATTTCAGGTTCACCGAATGCAGCAGAAACATAGACTGATTCAAGGTGTCCAAGTAACACTGACATGCTCCTGCTCTTGCACAAAATTTAACATCATCAATACCCGAGTTGCTTCACTTCTCCTGTGAGCTTTTTATTATCAATTTCGAGATGCTGCAACTGGACATCAAGTAAGGACAGCTCGGATTCCATCTTCCGCACCTCCGTTTCGTATCCCATAGTTTCGCTGGCTATCATACGGTTCTGTGAGAAGGTTGTGTTCTAGAATTCGAACGCGGACATTAATCATTGGTCCATGCTATGACACTAAGCATACATTTTTTCCAACACCTTTTACTCCGTATTTTCATCGCACGTCATCCAGTAGATACTAGAACCCTCCTTTAAAGCCTAAAGTGGAAAAAATCCCTACCTGTTTCTTCTGCCGATCTTGTTTCTTTTTCGCCTCTACCAGTTGCTTTTTCAATTCCTCAATATGTTTTTGATAGTAGTCCCTTTCGTGTACCCGGTTCTGCATTTGGCTATATGCGTTTTTCGAAAGCTCAACTACGTTCCCAGCAAGTGCCCGTCCCTTCGCTGAAGAAGACGAAGATGAGGGCTGCGGTTTACCTGATGTTAAATGACGAAAACATACAAGACGACTCAGGGTAGTGCCCTGTAAGAATCAATAATGTTGAGTGAAGGGATAAGCCTAAAGGTACTAGACGGAAAACTAACCGGCTGTTTCACTTATGTGCTTTGAGCGTCGCTGGGCCTAAGCCTCAACCTTATGAAAAGGAACAAGCAAGTCAAGATTTGCAGCACACCTCTATAACAATGGGATGAAAGTTTTTTTTTACAAATCCCTGCTATGGGAGGACGTTACTCAAATACTCAGATGCATGTTTTGATTTTAGTGCTCAATACAATTAAGCCACTATTACATCTAACCTGTAATATTAAGAGCAATAAAACTTTGCAAACACATCCCTTCCGAAACCTCAACCTCCAACACCCTAACCCAAAACCTCCAACACCCGAACCCAAAACCTCCAACACCCGAACCCAAAACCTCCGACACAAAAACAAACAAACCCCAAACCCATGAACCCATGAACCCATGAACCCATGAACCCATGAACCCATGAACCCATGAACCCATGAACCCATGAACCCATGAACCCATGAACCCATGAA